>CM077116.1:266879257-268103007 GCA_039619475.1 Icerya purchasi
ATTAAATGATAATAAAAGAAACAACGATTGCTTTACGTGCTTTCGGCGCCTTATAATATAGATTAAACAAATTACATAACTATGAAATACCCTGACATAGGTCCGATTTAATGGCCTTCTCATTTTCATATTCTTTTTTCGAAACACTACTTTTGTCGTTTATGCACATTCCCATCCCATTATATTAAAGAAAAACTTCCAGCGGCCTGCTGAAATTTTATTTAATAAAATTAACAAAGAGTGGCCGAGAAAGTTGCCGAAATCAATATCAGTTTATTGCTAAATAATATTCATTAAGTATGAAAATCAGTATAAATATTGTTTGAAAAGCTGCCGGAATAATTTACATATTTATTTAACGGCAAATTAATTAATTAATTCTTTTAATATCTGAAATTAATATTTTCTTGAAGTCTATTATAAATGCTATTTTACATCCGGCAAATTTCAGCAATTTATATTTTCAATTACGCTAACGATTAAAAATAAAAAAGTAAATATTAAAAATTAGAAATTCTTCCAACAAAAAAAATTAAAAGGTATTCAATTCGACTGTATTTTTTTTTTTTTTTTTTTTTATGTGTGTTTCCACAGAACTTTCTTCTAGATGAACCGATTTTGACGATTTTTATTTTATTTGAAAGGTGGTGTTTGTCATGTGGTCCCATTTAAATTTGATCAAGATCTGACCGATAGTTTTTGAGTTATCCTTAATAATGCGAGAGATTGAAGCTTTTTGGATGCTTTTCATTCATGATTGTTTTCACCGTCGAATTAGATTTATTGACTTAAAATACTATAAATTTGCCAAATTACCATGGAAATGAAGCTTTCGGTGTTTTTACCGTGGAAATATCTGTTCTTATTAAAATGTTTTAATTTAATTGAATAAAAATGCACTAAAAAGTAAAAAATAAAATGCTTTTTCACAAAAAATAAATACCGACTTCAAGGTTTATTATACAAATTTAAAAATGCACTAAAAAGTAAAAAATAATTACTCCCGATAAAATACATATATATATATCAGAGTGATATAACTTAAGGTGATATCGTAATTCTTATACAACATTAATTTTTTGGAGTTGGCATCAAATTCATATTAAAAGAATAATTAGAAACTGCATTAAATGTTGATTAAATTGTTCCTAACATGAATTTAATTCCAACTCCAAAAAATTAATAAGGGGGAAAAAAAATGTTGTATAAGAATTACGATATCACCTTAAGTTATATCACTCTGATATATATATTTTATCGGGAGTAATTATTTTTTACTTTTTAGTGCATTTTTAAATTTGTATAATAAACCTTGAAGACGGTATTTATTTTTTGTAAAAAAGCATTTTATTAAAAATAAAACAGATATATTAAAAAACATATATGCACGCATGGAAAACAATTATCCCTTTTTACTTTCTTGTACGTAGTAAAGGAACTGTATAGAACATACAGAAATATGACTAAATCAGAAATTAGGAAAGCGAAATTGGATTACTATAATAAACAAATACAATAGGCAAGTAAAAAAACCAAAAAAGTGTATGGTAGATAATCAATAGCATAGCTTATAACAAAAACAAAACGTCAATTGATAAGGTCGTTATAAAACACTTTGAAAGTGCAATGGAATTGAACACTTCTCTCGACCAATCCAGCATTGCGGTCAATTTCGTAACATACAGTTACTGATTAGTATGCATCCACAGGTAACGCACACATCATTGCATATACCAAAAGCTACTAACAAATATGAAGAACAAGTAATTAACAAACTACCGATTCACAAAGCTCCTGGGTGGGATAAGAGCTTCAGTCCTCACTGCAATAATAACAAAACTAATAAATTGCTCTATTGAAGAAAGTATAGTCCCTGGAGGACTTACAGCCGGAATTATCTGACCTATACATGAAAGTGGTGAAGCGAGAGCATGCGAAAATTATCGACCAATTACGATTATTTCAGTGTTGGCAAAAATGTTCGAACAATTAGGTGCGTCTCGCTTAAGAAATTATCTGGAGGGAAATAATTTACTATATAATAACCAATTCGGCTTTAGAGAAGGGAAATTAACAGTCTTCTCGTTAAGAACATTAACGAGTAGAATTAATAAAGGACTGATAATTAGCAAACAGTTTCTCGTAATTTTTATAGACATCAGTAAAGCATTTGCGCGGCGAATCATCAAATACTGTCGCGAGATATGGGAGGTATCTGTATTATAGGCAAAAAAAATTAATGGTTTGAAAGTTACGTGCATAATAAAGCGAGAGTTGTGAAAATCGATGAAGAACTAAGTAGAGAAGAAACTGCTTTAAGAGAGTTCCGTTACGGTTTCTGATTTCTATGCAGATGATATAGCACTCGTAATTGAGCACCATGACATTCATGTAGTCAAAAAACTGTTGCCAGAGGATGTTGATGCTATGAATAGGTGGGCGTATGATAAACACCTAACGATTAATATAAAAAAATCAAAGGTTTTATATATAAGGACGTCCAGTAGATATAGAACACACAAACCCTATATTATAATGCATAGTAATAGTTGCTTACACAACTGTTTGACTCCTACCTTGAATTAAAGTTGTTCTCCGCTGGAAACGACGGATGAAATTAAACACCTTGGATTAACTTTTGACAGAACATTATCTTAGGACAAGCATATTACAAATTTATCAAACAAAGTCAAGCAAACGATACCAGTAATTATATAGATTAGCTCAATCAATCCCATATGATGATGGTCTTCATGTATACTTTAACGCTATAGTCTTGTCATGAATCCTTATATGGGATATTAAATTCGGACAAAGAGCAAAGAGTACAATAATCAAAAGGATTAGTAATCGGCAAAAGAGATGCTTAAAGATAATAATAATCCCTAAAAAGGATCATCAGGTTAGTAGTAACATTAGCTGGTGGAGAGAGAAAAAAGAAATGTCCCCAAAGATGTTATATTTTTATCACCGACTGCTTGAGTATAAGAATATTTATTATGTATTATTTCTTCCTGTAAACGTTTGTTTCACTGATATTATAAGTTATGTATTTTTAAACCTTAAATTACGTTACAAAGTTATAGTTTTAAATATTACTCGGACACAAAGTACCTTTTAATTCGTTAAAACATACAACATTTATTTATATTAAATTATTACTTAAAATAAAAGTTACAGACATTATTATTCACAAAAAATATATATAAAAAATATATTTTTTGTGAATAATAATGTCTGTAACTTTTATTTTAAGTAATAATTTAATATAAATAAATGTTGTATGTTTTAACGAATTAAAAGGTACTTTGTGTCCGAGTAATATTTAAAACTATAACTTTGTAACGTAATTTAAGGTTTAAAAATACATAACTTATAATATCAATAAGAATATTTCATTATGTTCGATGAAAAGAGGTACACAACAACTAGGAATCATAGGGAAGTATACTGTACCCGACCTAAAGGTATAAATAGCAAATTAAATTGTTGGTACGAATTCCAGAAGATTTAATGAACGCAGAGATATAGGACTTTGGAAACTAATAATTAAGCAATGGCTAGTTGACAACGTATAAATAAGGGACAATAAATTAGTTTTTAATTGTATATAATGGTGGAGAATCGATCGTACGTATATAATTAAGACGGGTGTTCGTCAAGTTTAATCGAATGATACGTGTATATAATGTTAAATTAAGAAGCTTTGTAGTTATATTTATGAATGAACGATAATAGTGTTGGGCACTCACAGACGGGCAGTATACCTTATAGGATCGGAACTTATTATTAAAAAAAAGAAAAATGTAATTATGAAAAATGTCCATATTTCAACGGATATTTCGATCAGCTCTGATTACACTTCCCCTTATGCGGATGATAAAAAGAGGTACTATATTTACGAAGTATTTTGAATCACGCATTTCAACGGAAATATCCATAGTTACAATCGCTTTCGTCCTTGGATTTTTTTTTTTCTATGTATATCTTTTGCATCGAATAATTTCTATAGTAAGATGTTTCTTTTTTTTTCGATATATTTTAAATTACAACATTTACTGTAGGGTGGCGAAGTAATTTAAATGATTCGTTTGTTTTCGATCTCTCTAAAAACCGTATTACACATTTTTGACCTTTTTGTCTTATTTGCTAACCAGTGTGAGTGTCGCCGCAAAGTTTTTCTGAAAGAGTGTTTTAACTTATACGCACGATTTCCAGTTTGTATGTTAAATCGCTCGGAATTATTCTTCCTTTGTTTTTTTTTTCCGCCGAAATATTTTATTAACATCACATCGTATTCTCTTAGAAGCTCGACTGCAACTCTGAGACATTTTCGACAGTAAATATATGTATTTTTTTTTTCGAAGGATGTTTCTAAGTGTGTCGGCTGCAAATCTGTTCAACATCAAACATGACAGATTTTACATTTCAAGTTGTCTTTTACTCATTTTTAATTCGAATTAACGTGACATAATTAACAGTGCTTGGTCTTTAATTAATCGTTTTTCTCCCTCTCTTAATGTCGAAAATATTATTATTTATTCGTAATTCATTCCGTTTTAAAAAATTTCCTGGAAAAGGGGGGATCTAGGGTGCCGCTAAATATCAGTGTAATCGTAACTTATTTCTCGAGTCGAAACTGGCTGCAGTTTATAAGTTGGCCGATTAAAATCTCGAACATTTAAGTACAATTTTAAAAATGGAAAGAGACATTTTTAATTTCTAAACATTTCGTATATAGCGAGAAATCTCACGATTATTTCATCATTAAAGTAGCGGCTTTGGACGACACATGCATTAGATAACAATAAGCGGATTTTTTAGACATTTCTCTTCCGTGATTTTTGTTTGAAAATTCGACCTTTTATTTCGCAGCTGTTCTGCGGCTTACAGAATTTAGTCGTCAATAAACAGCAACCGGTACGTATACTTCTGTATTTAATCCGCGCGGCACATCTTTTATCTTTCCATTCATTTCCATGTAAAAAGAATCGAATAAGAATGAATGACCTAGCGCCGCGCATCGTCTATGATGAAACTGATGCGAATTTAATTATTCCATAATTGTCCGCTATTCCGTGAATTTCGAATGGTGCAGGATGTATCTAGAAGATACAATGTTCGCGTCTGAAAAAGGTGTATTCGTCAAGTGCGGTCATGGCCACACTTACGTACGAAAAACGCCACACACTACGGCCAGATCGTGAATTCAGATAAACAAGTGATGATAAGGCACGCGCAGAACGCGCAGACGAACTTAAATAAAGAAAATCCCTGATCATCCGAAATCAAGGCCTTCTTCACAATCACCGATCTGGACAGAGGACGGGGATTTTTATTGCAATTAGCCGACGACACTGTGGCAATCCCGCAATTCGCTCGAAATAATAAAAACACAAACAAAAAAGAAGACGGGCCACAGTTGCGCCATGTATGTTATATATATAAGGCGTCGACGACTTCTTTCAGCATTATCAGTCTTCAGCGAAAGCAAACTGCAGAAATCTGCCGCTGCTACTCCACGCTATATCCTCGAAAAAATTTAAAATGGCTTCATCGGTAAGTCTGAAAACTATTTTTATCATTACGATAATCGTTTTATTACGTTATTAATAAACATGTTTTAATTAGCTAAGGTACATTTATTTGTTGTTTTCAATATTTGTTTTTAATTTTTTTTTTTGCTTAATATCGACTTACGGTAGTAATATTTTATTGTTTAATATCGAATCCGTTCCATACTATTATTATTATTATTATCGTTTATTTGAAACTCTCGTGTCCAAATTGCAAAGAGAAATCGTGTAGACATTTATAGCGGTTTTTATGATCCTTTTATTGGAAGATATTGCGATGGTTTGGTTTTACAGTGACCAAAATATGTGTAATAATAATAATAATAATAATAAGCCGATAGACAACATTCGGTAATTGCGCTTAATTCATCACGTTTCCCCGGTGTTTATCGAAAATTTTATCTATGAGCCTTTTTTGCTTAAATAATGCCCGATAATTTTTTTGTTATTTTTCCACTTTTTCTCTTTGAATTGTTTTTTTATTTATTTTTTAAATTTCACGTTAAAAGTGTATAATTTTCATGTAAATTCCACCCTTATAACGGTTATTCTCGCAAAATAACAATGAAAATACCATTTATTTCATTGAAATTAATATTTAGCGAGTAAAATTTTCATTCTATTATTGTTTATTTCTATTTTGTTTTGTTTTTTTAATTTTTTTCTCCTCTTAGCTGTAAATACGTCTTCTTTTTTTTTCGAATTACTTTTTATTTATTTTTTCAATTTCATCTTAAAAGTATATATATATATATATATATACATGATTTATGCAATTTTAATTATTTGTAATTGGCTTTCAAGTAAATTCTGCCTATAACGGTTATTTCGGTGGCAAAATAATTATGAAAATACCATTTATTTTATTGAAATTAATATCTAGTGAGTAAAATTTTAATTCTATAACTATTTATTTTCTATTTACCTCTTTTGTTTTCTTTCTTTCTTTCTTTTTGAAACTGCGAATAAACACAGATCCTATAGTTGAATTTTTTTTTCCATTTATTTAAGATTATTAGTAGCATGCATTTAATTAAAAAAGATCACAACATTGTTTTCGTTATAGAGTATTACTCTTTTTCTATAACTTTTAATGCACCATATGATTATTATTAAGGAAAAACATTCCTTTATTCGTTTTATTATTTCCCGAAACTTAAAATCACAAACAACGTCGTGTCTTACCCAATATGGTCAAGCTCTTTTTTTATTACTTTATTTTGTCGTTAGCTAAATTTAAATATCCGGAAACGCTTAACTTGCAACATTTTTTTTAACCTTTTAGGATTCCATATCGTAATATCGCTAGATTTAAATCAATTATAATGTGAAAAAACGTTAACTGAATATAGAATAAAATTGCCAGTGCCGAAATACGGCTTAATTCGAATTTTCGATTGCCGAAATTGTGTTTTAGTTTTCGAAGTTGCTAACTTTTTTTTTTGAATAAAAAATTTGAACTATTTGTAAAAAAATGGTAAATAAGAAAAATACAAACAATAGAGAAAAAAACTTATAAAATGTGACGGTTTTATTTAGGCGCTTAAAGGCCACACACTATTCGGTACACTGACCCCAAGTATTTATTACGTAGGTAGATTAAAAAGGGATTACTTCGATTTGTTTATTAAGTTAAAGAAGTAGCGAATAAAGTTTCTTTCCTTCTTTTTTTTTTTAAGCAGTAAACTAATTAACAATTTTTACCCCAAAAAAGGCCTTCTACACGGATGTAGTTTTTTTTTTTATCTTTTGTCTGTCTGTTTACTTTTCAATCGTTTAAACGATGCAAAATTTATAGATTTACATGACATAAACTTTTACAGCGAACAATTTCTAAGCCACGTCAAATGAGAATGGTTCGCTTTAATAGTGTGTTTTTTCGGAGAAATATTATTTCATCGAAGATGTAAAACAGTTTTGCACTCAAATGTTCTCTGGTTGATGATAAAACAAAGCCAAACCTGTTCTAAAGCGGGATATTTATTAAGTTAGCTTAGAAAGCGTTTATTATT
The DNA here is from genome assembly GCA_039619475.1 of Icerya purchasi. Taxonomy (NCBI): domain Eukaryota; kingdom Metazoa; phylum Arthropoda; class Insecta; order Hemiptera; family Monophlebidae; genus Icerya; species Icerya purchasi. Next base: position 266,886,846 of record CM077116.1, read on the forward strand.
ACTCATTACATAACATTTATTAATTCATTATTATATACAAAAATTTAACATTCAGTAATATGTGTTCTGTAAACAGATTTAAAATAGGCCGCTTAGACTTTTTTTTTTTTTTTATTACGATTTCTATATCATTATTATTCTTATATTATTAATATTATTACTGTTATTATTTTAAATCTGTATAGCATCATTTTTAAAATATAAAACGTTTCCTTAATTTAGAAATCGGAAATACCGACTTCAAAGTTTGCTATAAAAATTTAATAAAAATGCATTAACAAGTTTTGTTTTTTTTTTTTTGTTTTGGCTTAGCCTTTGCCATTTAGTCAATTTTTATACCCTTTGCTAGGATATTTTATAACACTTTCTTACTTTTAATTTCTCTATATTTCTATTTTGCGGTGCTTTAAAAATTTATATATCAGTGAAGCTCTAGATTTAACACGTTGTATCTGCTACCAGCTGAGTTATAGTCACTGGAAAAGTATGCAGCTCCGATAGGATTTCCGTTCTAAATTTGTCCCTACGCTATTCACAAACTATACATGCCAAATAAAATAGTCTCTCGTACTCTCCATTTTACAGCCACTGCACGCTCTCCATCATTAATATTAATTTTAACCAAATGAACATCGGGGATTTTGTTGTGTCCAGTTCTGGTCTAGTTTTATCGTTACTACATATTATTATAGTCTCTCTCGAAGTTGTTTTTATTCGAAGAGGCGATAATATATCTTATATATACATATATATATATATATATATATATAGTAAAATATATTTGTACAGGTGATATTATGATAATACAACGTTAATGTACCGTAATTAGAGTAGGCACGAAAATCACAATACCTAGAAACCATATTAAATGAGTATATAATAACACAATCGTTCGTTTTCTACAATCCGAGTATTGGAAAGACATTGAATATTTAATACGGTTTTTGATTAGTACTGCAATTTGTGATTTCCGTGTCTACTCTAATTAAGGTATTAAAGCAGTATAAGAATAATCATAACATCCACCTTAAGGGGTGTATCGCTCTGAAATATATTTTATCGAATAGGAGTTTTATTGTAGTAAATCTAAAAGTGCGTATTTTTTTTTTTTTTTTTTTTTTTTTAACATATTATTTCATAATTTTTAACACAATACCTAAATTTTTTGTCTCGCTAAAAATCAACTTTTTCAACAGTGACATGTTCCCCGGCGGTTTGAACTTTATTCTCTTTATTCGAATCTAAATTTATCCGTGACAAAAACATCATTGATAATACTTTAATTTTTTCAAATTACGTTTCCGCGCTTAATTTTGCTAATATTTTGGGTAATATTAATAAATAAAAAAAGTTATCTAAAGGTAGCACCACGTTCGATGACCGCTGAGTGTGTTCACCGATTTTTATTGCTGCATACATGGTACTGCCGTGTTAATTGGTACACTTTCGAATGAACAAAGAGAATCGTTGAAATCGGTTCACATAAGTACAAGTTATGCGCGAACATTAAAAAACAAACACGTTAAATACGTATAACCGTCCCTCTTTCTTTTGAAGTCAGTAAAAAATGATGAACGTATGCCATCATCTTAAGTAGATAAAATACACCGCCCAACGGTAATCGAAACAAGGTAATAAAATAATAATGGTGATAATAAACATTTTTTACATAAAAATTGTATGCGATATATTTATTACACGCATTGTAGTGATTATGCAGTAAAGTAAATTTTCTCAAAAGGAAATCTAACTTTCCTAAAAAATTTCGAATGTGACTGAAACTCGCAGGGGGGGAGGGGCAAAGTCTGGTGAAAATGATTTGCAATTGATGAAAAAAATCTGTCGAATGTTTCGATTTATGGTTAAAATGTGTTTAATTACGTAAATCGTATTGAGTATCAGACTGCGTTCGGTTTTGCGTAATATGAGAAAAAGTTTATTTTTTATTAAAAGTTCGCGCCTCCTCTGCAATAATTACTGGGCTTAAACGCCCGGAAAAATTGACATAATTGGGTTAACACTCGCATTATTGAAAAATTTATTTTTCCCAAGTAATTTAAAAACGGTCGATCAATCATGTGATAATGATTCAGATACAAATGGAAAATGTTTAGCTGATTTAATGGTAGTAATATGTTGTTTTATAATTTTTAGTTCAAAATAAACACACTTTTCAACAAAATACTCTCCAGTTTGTAATTATTATTGCCGCGTTTAATTGTAGAAGGAAACAAAAAATTTATGTAGTAATAATTATTCCTCCACGAAATCGTTAAAATTAGACCATCTCTTAATAAGATTATTAAGTTAGGGGAAAATTAATTTTTAGCCAAATCTGAAACGGTATAAATGTTATTAGTCGACACCAAAGCCGTGTCCACGGAGATGGTTTTTGGGGATTATAGTAATTATAAGTGCACAAAAATCTGAAAAAAATTAAAAATCTAAAATAAATATTGATGATATTTTAGACGGTGTTCTTACCTTTAAAAAAAAAGAAGAAAAAATATCCTCCATATCTTTAGGGGTACTTCATTAATAACTTAAGGAAAAACTTTTTATTACGAGTGTAATCAACAACATATGTAATTTTGATTAATGTTCATATACGGGGTAATTCATTTATGTAAATTATTAATACATATAAATCAAAACGATGGAAATTATTAATAGTATGAATATTAGTGAAAAATGTATTGTTATTTGTAAAATGTGCGAGGAAAATTTTCAACCCACCTCCCCTCAAAATTCTGGTCGACACCTCTTCATAAATCATCTTCGTATCTTAAACTGAAACTAAAATTGCGCGGACCCCCCCCCCCGTAATCCCGAGTTATGAAGTCACTCGGAATCGCTAGTCTAAACGACTTTCAGTTTATAGAAAGTTTCTTATATTATTGTAAAATCGCAAACACGAAAGTTTACGGAAAAAAATGGAATATTTTCAATGTAGAGAGAACTTATTAAATAATTTCCGTTAGTAGCGTTAATTTAAAAATGAACGTGTACTTCGGCAATATCATTTTTACACGATAAACAATGAAATACCCCGTAAATAAGCCTTACACAACTTCAAATTTTTTTTTTTTCCTTTTTTTTGGCTTGAACAATATATACTTAGTTCATTTGGCCGATAGGCTAACGTTCGAATCAGATTGTACGAAACCAAATACAAAAAAAAAAATAAAATGAAAAATAAAAAAAGAGGAAATAACAAAAAATAAAAAAAATAAGAAAGCACTTTCTTGTTTTTGTCCAACTGTTTAAACACTACTTATACTACTAGATAGTAAGTATAAAGTAGGAAACTTCATGCTGCAATATGGTCGCAACCGCAAAGCAGTGTCCACAATGCTGAAACTTCAAAATTTAATTCACAGTACATTACTGAAGCTGATGTTCTATAATAAATAGCATATAGAAAAAACTGTTGTTATGTGTTATCACGCTAATTTGATATAATATAAATAAATAGTCACGAAGAAACACGCAATTAATGTATTTAAAAATGCCGACTAATTTCGTACATTCGTAATCGCAGTATTTGATTATGAATCGAGTTATTCGAAACCAGTCGGTATTTTTTTTTATAAATATATTAATTGCTTGCATCGTCTTTATATCAAATTAACTTTTGGCCTAAAGATTCTTGTATATTATTTAAATTAAACTTTTTTTGTTTTACTAAAAGCAGCACGTGTTTTCGGGAAAAAAATATATTTAATTTCTGAATTTAAAAAAAAAAAAAGTAAAATTCCAACAATAAAATATAAAAGTTTTCAAATAAATTCGGAATAATACTTATCGGATACTAAAATCAGGACATTCGACAGCCATTACACCGTACATCACAATAAATTCTAATACTCCATAAAATGATGTGCGCAAAAATTTATAAACAAAACTAAACGAACTTGATTAGAAAATTATATCATTTCACTTTTTAAACGGCAAATAATTTAATATAACTCCGTTAACCTTACTTAATATTATTCATGATGTTTTTTTACTCTAACGTCGGCATATTCGCTTCAATTGTTAATATAACATTTGTACAACTTCAGGTATTCCACTCATTGCTGTTATTTACCACCGCCGTAATATTACACGTATTTGCCGCTCCGTTCGCACAACCGGGCGGTGGTTATGGTGGTTTTGGCGGAGGAAGCGGTTACAGCGGATTTAGCAGCAGCGCCTTCAATAAAGGATACGGAGGCGGCAGCAGTTTAGGCGGATTCGGAGGACTTGGAGGACATGGACCGTCGTACAGCAGCGGCGGTTTTAGCGGATTTGGAGGTCACGGGTCATTTGGTAAGAGCAGTTTCGGTCCGAGTTCAATTTACGGAGGTCATTCGGCATTCGGCGGTAGTCCGTTCGGTAGCTCTGGATTCGGCAGTGGTCACGGCGGTTTCCCGGCTGCGCACGGCAGTTTAGGAGGTTTCGGTGGTTTCGATCGCAGTCAAGGCGGCTTTGGAGGTGGCCATTACAGTCACGGCGACTTTGAGACCCGCGGACACGGTGGATACAGCTCTGGTCGCGGTTTCGGAAACGGACACATTAACTACGGTTAAGAAATTTACCGAGTCAAAAATTTTAATGCCTCGGAAATTTTCATTTCTGATAGCAATTTACGTACCGTACCATTTTGTATAAATTTTTTTGTCTATGCCTATTGATGATAAATAAACTTTTTTCTTTTTCGCTAAAATTTTTTTTAAAAACCCTACGGACTATTATTTAATTTAAAATTCAAGAGCTTGTCGATAGGGGGCTTAGGGGATGATACGTCTCACCAAACTTCCCAAAACCAAATTTATTCAGTTGGCATTTTTGAAAATCTTTCAAATAACGATTTTTTTAGTTTTCGATCGAAATTTTGCGTTAGTGTTTTCGGGTTTTACATTCTTTTAATTTCCGATGAAATTTCTCGGATTCAGCCAAAACGCTAAAAATATAAAATTTCGCTTACGACATAAGAAGAAGTCAAGTTGACTGGGCAGATTGTTTTTTAAAAAATTAGTACATTTAGTCTCGTAAATCTTACACTTCTTCCAAAACATAAACCTCTCCGAACGCTCTGGCGGAAATACGCAGAAAAGAGAACGTATTACTACAGGTTGGAATTGCTACAAATTTACGATTTAACGATTAAAAATTATACACGTATTCGCAGTTAAAAAATGTCTTGGATAAAATTTAAAATAAAACTATGATATAGTTAAATTTTCTCCTTTTTTTTTTTTTTTCTAATTTACTTAAATTATTCGCGCGTGCAAAACCTTTAATATTTCGAATATTGGCTTTACGATTTTTTGTATTTTATAACCGCAGAAATGATTAAATTCTAGCAAATTATTCATTAACCGAGCCCAATATAATTATCAACGAAAGCGGAGCTAGAAACATTGTGTCCTTTTAAAATACGTTGAACATTATACTTATAAATTTACATTTTTAAAACTTGTAAAAAGTCTATTTAAAATGACCGTAATTAAAAGTCAATTTTAAACATTTTTTTATAAATAACCCCTATTCGTAATTATATTCCATTTCGATAAGTATTATCGTAAATCTCAATTTAAAATTAAACATTGCGGAATATAATTACACTATATCGTAGAAAATAATTTCTACTCCTGTAGGCATGTGCGACGATAAATTTCACATCGATAGCAACGTTATTTTTAATTGAAAGTTGAATTACACTTTTCGCAGTTAATACCTCGAAAACGGAAAGGCCAATTTTAGTAAAAAAATTAGTATCTACTGCACCCGTAGAAGATTTATAAAAAAAAATTTCTCGGGAGACGTTTTTTTTTTGTTTTTTTATTGGCTTTAAACTCAAACTCCGCCCATCGTCTGTTTATTTCACTTATTAATGTCAATTGTCTGTTGTGCTATGACTATACCAATATCCTACTTCTTCTTACAAAATCATAGATTGCGCATGATGTGTAATCGGTAGTGAAAGGATATTATAATTCATATTATACGGACACGGGATATTCAGTAATAATAACGCTCGATGAAGATCAGAAATGTGCGAAGTGTAATAAGAACATTCTAAGAACATGTGATCCGTAACAGCCACTTTATCTACGTCCCTTGGATGAGTACAGAACAGGGGGAATCAATCCACCGGATTTTATATAGAAATACACAGATTTGTAATCTACAGGTTGCTACGTAGAAATTTCTTGTATAGATGTTCGAGTATGACAACCGGAAATACCCCATGGTTCGATAGGGATATTTCTTTGAATCTTTTTATCAATATTTGTTAGTATATGGATTGCTTCTGGTCATTTTGTTGCAGATATGTGTAGCGTTTTAGGTTTGAAAAGACTGATAGAAATGATACGAATAAAAATCCAACCTAATTTAGCATTTCTGACTATCAGTTCAGCAATCACGTTATATTGTAAAACTAAAATCGTTGTACGAAAAATTTCATTCGCTTTTACTTTCTTATTCGATAGCACTTTGTAAATAAAACATGGCGCCGAGATGCGCTAAATCATAGCTAACGAGATCTTTATCAGAGCTGTTGATTAGAAATAGTATAACTAGGCTCTCCTCACCTGACCCACGTTAGTGGTATACGATGTTGTCATAGCTGCAGCGGAAATAATTAATAAGCCTTAAGAATAATTTAAATATGCAGATGGTAAACTATTATAAGTAACGTATCTAAATTCTGTCATACTTCAATGGGGGGTGGACAGCAAGGTCGTGCCTACGGGTTTTGGGGGTTAAACCCACCCCATGAAAACTGAAATAGTTATTATAAATACACAAAAATCTGAAAAAAATCGAAAATTTAAAATAAATATTGATGATTTTTTAAACGATGTTCTTACCTTTAAAAAAAAAAAAAGAAAAAAGTATCCTCCATATCTTTAGGGGTACTTCATTAATAACTTAAGGAAAAACTTTTTATTACGAGTATAATCAGTAACGTATGTAATTTTTATTAATAATATGAATATTAGTTTAAAATGTATTATTATTTATAAATTAAGTATGCGAAGAAAATCCCCCCCTTCAAAAATCTGGGCACGGGCCTGGTGGACAGTATAAATTAGAAGGCCTTATGCAAAGTAAAAATAAATTAATAATAAACGGTAGTAACGCCAATAGTGGTCAATGAACCGGGATGGTGTAAAAAAAAAAAAGTACAAATGATCTGTAACATTTAAAAGTTGTAAATTTCGAATTACTCCACACGAATATAACTGAAAGTTGAAAATATTAAAATAATAATGAGAAAATTTAACGAAAGCCTTTTATTTATCATTGCAATAAAAAAATAAGGAAAATAATTTTCGCAGGTCCATCAAATCGGAATAATTCTTATAAGAATAAGATAAAAGCGTCGATCGATTATGACATGTTTAATTAAAAATACCCCGATATCAAATTGACCTGTGAAAATTATTTTCCTTATTTTTTTTTACTGCAATAATAAATAAAAGGCTTTCGTTAAACTTGTTTAAGTTGATTTTTACTTTACTGTACGAAGTGAAGGAAGTATTGTAATCGCGAAAAATGTTTTACGCCATATTTCAACGGATATTTCGGTCATCCCTGATTACTTTTCCTTAAGCGGATGATAAAAGGAAGTACTGTATTTGTCGAGTATTTTGAATCTCACGATTCAACAAAAATATCCATTTTAATCATCGCTAGATCCATTTTAAGCCATTTTTTCGTGACGTCTGTACGTATGTATGCGTTTATCACGCAGAACTCAAAAACGGGGCTGGTCGTAGAAGGTTAAAATTCATTGCAGGTAGGACCATCTTGGTATCTAGTTGTGCACCTCCCGTTTTTAATTAGAATCGGTTGAGCGAAACGGTTACTTCCCCTATAAGGCTGTAGCTGTACCAGTTGATCACGCATATAATTTATATATTCTTTATTTTTTACCCTTTAGAATACTTGTTTATTTTTAATGTTTGTGATTTCAAGGCTTGGGACGAAGCCACCTTCCCTTCACATACTCGTACAAGGAAGTATTGTGCTTATTTTTCATACATTATTACTTAGGCCGTCGCCGCGATGGCCAGGTAGCTAGAACGGTCAGACTACCACATCTCAGAATCCTAAGTTGGTCTAGCGGCGACGAGTAAAAATTATTAAAAATAAATCGTTATATTCGTATGAAGGCAATATGGGAGATGGAGCGCGAAATTCGCGCGGGACGTAATGACATAGCGGGATATGAGTGAGCGCAGACCAAAGAGGGATCCCGCTAAATTTTCCCACGAACATTCGTCGGTTCGCAGTTGACACATTTTTTCCCGCATCCCGCAGCGATCCGGCTCCTTTTTTTGTCAATCTTTTACGATGTCTCAAACGGAGATGTTGACTGAAGCAGTGAAAAAACATCAGATTTTGTTCGGTTTGAGCCATGCAAGTTACGATAATTCTCGTGCGAAGGACAGAGTATGGAACGACATCGGGCGGGAATTGAATAAAAATGGTTGTATAGGTATAGGGCCAGATTTAAAGGGGGGGGCAAGGAGACCAATGGCCCCGGGCCTGTCACCAAAAAGGGCCCTTCACTGAAAAAGGGCTACCCGCTAATCGCTCAAAAATTGAAAATTACAAATATGAAAAGTACGCGCATTCTGATAGTGAAACGATATATCATTCTAATTGTTCATGGTGATGTTGAGTTCCGAATGCGACATACTTCGGGAATTAAATTTTGATGATCTAATTAAAACTTTTGCTATTAAAAAATTTCGACGAGTGTCTCACGTTTAGAATTAATTATTAAGGATCGTTTTTATTAATTTACTGAATAAATAAAATAAAAAATGTGTACTTCAATTATTGGCGAGGGGGGGATTAAGATGTCCTTCAGCAATTATTTGGCCACGAGGTATTTTTTTCCTTAATCCGGCCCTGTATTGGTATATAACGAATAGGTTATGTTTATAACGTACAGGTAGTTTTGTAATGTAAGAACTGAATGTACCGAGTACATCTGTTTCCGATTCTAACATTACGATAACCGTAGTCTGGCTAAAGAGACTAGAAAATCAAAAACGAAAAAAACGATGCGATATTTTCACTATTAATTATTTATATATTCTTCAACGTTGCCGGTGACGATGACAACGGCGACGAATTAACAATGTAGCGCGGAACGCAGCAAGTGACTGTGAAAAAGCCCGTACGAGCATTTCGTGTCATGTTAAAAGGCTTTTTTTAAACGGATCCGACAATTTACACGAGAACAACCAGAACTATATTACAGTTCGGCGGCGACTGAAATTTCAGCAACGATTTCGCAGTAGCACGATAAGAAGATCATGCTCGAATGTGTCTGGTTCGCGGATAGAGAACAGCCGAAGCGAAAATGGCAGCAGACGCTTCAAGTAGTATTCCGAAGCCGACACTCTGCGCATTCGATCACGGCGACCGATTGCCACTTATCGCGTACCAGCAGTTCCACGGGAGAACAACGTGTTTGACGTCGCTGGTGCAACATATTTAAGGGGCAACACCACTGTAAATTTTTTGAAAAATCGATTTTTTTTTTATCGGCTTAAAATATACTTTAATCCTTCCTGAATACGAGGCAATATGTTTTTTACCTGGAGAAAATAATTTCTTTAAGATTTCGCGCTTTTTCCGGAGTGCGACGGGCTGCTCCAAAATGACTACCCGCTGCGACTATCACCTTATGTAAATATTTGCTCAAAAAGTACCACCCTAAATTCTTGCTTTTTGATTTATAACTTGCCCAATATAGTATCAACAGATGTCGATAGAAGGTATTTATGTTAAGTTACACGAGCTGTTCAATAAAAAAGTAGGTCACTATATAAGTAGATCATGATTCAAAGCAAGTAGCAAAAGGACTTCGTCTTCATTTGACGACATTTTCTCAACAAGGTAACTTTTTTTTCCGCCACCTGCAGTTCCGGCTTTGCGTCGATGTGTGCAAAGAAGTGGGGAAATTTCCTGCCGAGCTTGCGTTTTTTCACGCTCCATCCCGCGTCCCGCGATTTTTTCGCACCGGTGTGCGCTCCGCTTTAATTGGGATGAATTTATAAGTTACATTCACAAGACACCTTTAAGCATCACTGTATTAACAGAAAAAGAATATAAGAATGAATTAAATTTACATAATATAGCAGGCTCCGTACAAATTTGGCTGCAAGAACCAATAGGGGGTATACCTCAGGTATACTTGTGTTTATAAATAATAAATTTAGATGTAATATTCGGGAAGTTACGAGTAGGCCAAATATCGATCTGATGATCATAGATATATGTAGATGGGTGCGAAAATAATCCATTACGTTTAACTGCTATATATCGAGTAAAAACGTAGGCGAATTCATAAGAGAAATCGCAACACTCTTGACAATATTAAATAATAAAGATAATTTCCTAATTTGTGATGATTTTAATATTGACTTTTTTCCTCATAATGCGCACAGGTTGAGAACTTTTTAAACTTAATTTATGGGTCAGGAGGAATACAGTTAACAAATGGAATTACGAGAGAAAAATAGGGAGTAGGTAGAAGTACTCAGTCCTGCATAGATAATATATTCATAAAGTATAAAACAAATTAAATTACACGAAAATATCTGACCATTACATAATCTGTTGTGCATTTAGTATCTAGAAGCGGAAATTTCAACATTTAAAAAATTCCCTGAAATATGTTTTGATGAAAAAAATTTACACAATAAAATAAGTAGGAACTGGAAAGAGATAAGTAACATTGAAACGGCGGGAAACATATATTATCATAATATTCATATAAAGAATGTAAATTGGAAGTAAGCGAGAGTAAAAAGGTAACTTAGTTCTAGAAATGAATGGATGAATCAAAAAATAATCAATTTCATGAAAATTACACATTAGTACTTCAAACTTAGTAAACGAATAAAACTAGTATTCGATGTAAAAACCTATTTAGAAAATATCAAAATACAGTTAAAACAGAAATAAGAATACTAAACAGAAGTATTACCAAAGTCAATTCGTTATAGCAAACAATGATAGCAAAAATACATGGAGTATAATCAATTATCATCATCATTTCCATCTTCTCATTGAAGTGTTGCACCGGACGACTCAGGGCCATATTCGTTTTATTTACTGCCATTGTGATAACCTGGGGATGAGGTACAGTGGTGGTTTCCCTTTGCCTTCCGCCGGATTTTCTGTCAGGGTTCACTCCCTTAGCCGAAAGGATCCAGTTTTAAGGCGCTGAATACTCACCTGCTCGCTCTGAGTTGATAATCAACCCGACTGGGCACTATATTACCAGCGAGTTGCTGATAGTTTGCTATTGATATTGCAGTAAGAAAAGTTTAACGGTATTTATTGGTCAGAGCACCTTCGGCAAGTGTATCCTAATCCGTTTTCTTATCAGCTTCATGTGTGAATTCCGGTTTAGCTTTTCTAATCAGCGCTAAGCCCGCCAAAAAGAAAATTACCATCCTACACGAGGTGGACGTACGGAATTCACGTGGTTGTTGTTTCGATTCTCCGTTAGTTGGGCTAACACCATATAACGGTCAAGTAACTACTTACTAGAGAAGGTAACTCTGGTTACAGCAACCTGTACCCTGCAGGGCATATATTAATTAGCTTGTGCTATTTATTAATTTATTTTCACTGAGCAATAACAAAAAATTAAAAAAAAGAAAATAAAAGTTCGAAAAAAGTTCCATATTATATAAAAATTCTAAATTTTTAATCGTGCCACTAAAAACCGATTAAACCACTTTCCATCATTCCTAAGCAATTTCGTACTAAATCGCTTATTGCAGACAGCGCATGTAAAATATGTTAAAAAACTAAGGCAAATTTACTACAAAGTGTAATTATAGTTTGAACGCAACTGAATTTGCTGTTGTGGCAATCATATTTTTGCAAATATTTTATTTTTTCTCAATATCACCTAATTTTTTTAAATTTAGCCAAGTCTGTGCTAGTAGTGTTATTAAATATTAAGAAAACTCGAAAAAATATTTCTATACAATTTTACGCTTTCAATCACTTATCTGGTATATAAAAAAACTCTTAGCTAATGTTCATTTTGCTAAAATATTATAATACTTACATTTTACAGGTTTTTTAGCAACCTTTCGTCTGAAAATTTCAATTAATTCATTCGAATTACTAAAACTTGCACACTGCTATACTTTTGCTACTTACAATTTATTTTAAACGAATTCAGTATTTATTTTCAAAATATAAAAATTATTACTTTTCAAAATTAAGGTCAGTTCACGGTTTTGTTTGTTGTATTTTAAACATTTTGGTACTTAAAAGTACTACAAAATCATGGATTAAAAATAATAAAAAACGAACTGTTTTTATTTCTCTTCTTTTCTTTTTAAGTACTGTTCAGATTAATTCAATTTAAATAATTCGAAAGACATTGAGATGATCAATAAATTTTAATTTAAAAAAAAAGAAACACTTTTCCCATTTTTTATGTAAACAAATAATAACCAAGCACCAAAAAATAGTTTTCCATTAGTGCTCAATAGCATAAAAAATACAATTCTATTAGAATTTTTGGAAAAAAATTATTTTTCCTGAATTTAGTGGCTATAAAAAGTTTTAAAAACAAAATATGCTGCAGTTTTCGCATAATTTGTACCATCAAAACGCAAAATCGTGGTATAAAAGTACGTTTCAATCGTTTTAATTAAATGCATTTGAAAAATAAATTCTCAAAAAAATCAAATAATGGAAAAGCACCCCATCAGAAATCAATTTAAACTATATGTCAATTAGTAATGTTTGCACAACAAAAGGTGTGATCCTTACTATATTTATAACCCGGCCTGGATTTAAGAGGGGGCTGGGGGGGGGGGCTGCAGCCACGGGCCCCGCCTTATAAAGGGGCCTCCAAGAGACACCCACTTTCAACATGTAATAAAAAATGAATCTTTAATTGTTCATATACATCAACTTTTTTTAAAATAAATAGAATTAACTTTACAGAGCGAGTGTATTTTTTAATACATTTATTTGTTAATAATTTTATATCCATTTTTATTTCCTCCTGTAGGAGGAAACTTCGTAATAGTAAAATTTCGAGTTTTGTAAAAAGGTACCAGAAATTTGTTTTAAGGTATAGCGAGTCGGAATCTACGTTTCTAGGAAATGTCTTTATGAATGTGTGTGCGTGTGTACACGCCCAACACACACTCACATACTATCCTTTTATGAAAATCTTTGGTTAAAATTTGCTGAAAAATTCATTGTTTAAAGTTATATATATATATATATATATATATATATATATATATATATATATATATATATATATATAGGTGTATATATATTTTTTTTTTTGGCATCGAAAATTCCACCCATTGTCTTTGTGATATTTAGTTTTGTTTACATTAATAATTATATGTTAAATCGTGAATTCAAAATAATATAATTAAATTAAATTAAAGAAAATTTATTTATTCTATAAAACTGATAATTTTGTCGCTTCCGAAAAGGGCCCCTAATATTTCTGTAACCCCGGGCCAATCACACACTTAATCCGGTCCTGTTTATAACGTTTAAAGCTTTTACTTAACTGAGAAATCAAATAGTAATAAAACAATTCTTTATAATTTATTCATAATTTTTTATTCATTAAATGTTTCAAAGGTACATAACATGGGCGTCGCCAGCGGGGGGCGGGGGTAGCTGCCCCCTCCCTGGAGCCTTGAAACTTTTTAATCAACTGGTCATGATGAGTATTCATAGGCACGTAATCATGAACAATTTGCCAGAAACCCACGAAAATTATGTTTTAATTAAGGTTTTATTCTTGTTTAATAAAATATTAAGCCTTTACAACTTATAAATTTTATTTTTCCTATAACTCATATCCTATTTCTATCATCTTGCCCCCCTCCCCCCGGTCCATCGGCTGGCGACGCCCTTGGTACATAGTAACCGAAAATGATAAAAACAACGAATCGTTACAAAATAAATAAAATAGAAAAAAAGGAACCGTCTGAATATATAACATCGTCATTAAACAAATTTTAATTACCAGTAAAAACAAACGCTATCAATTACAATCATATTAGGAGCGAGTACTGACAACAATAGTATATATATATGGAATAAAATAGATAGCGCTTATGGCAGTATAGAAATTATTAAAAACATTGAAATCAATCTTTAAGCGCGTTGCTTTTATTAAAAATTCCATTATTGCATTTTTCTTTAACAAAAATCATATTTTCAGATTAGAATGAAATAATTTTGAAGAGTGTGCCGACGTGTGTTGATCTTTTCCAGATAAAAAAAAAATTTTAATTTTTACACTGTTACTGTCAAACAACACCACGTGTTTAGGTTATGGATACAGATTTACATTTTAAAAGATTTATACCGTATAAAAACTATGGTTTTAGTTTCATAATTAATTCAATACTTTTCCCATCTTTACACAAAGTTTATACTGCGCGACGGGATTTATTATCCCGTAAAAATAGAAACAAACGCAATCATTTGTAAATGAATATTTTTGTAAGAGTTTAAATAAGCCTTTTTTAAACTACAAAAATAAATGTAATTACGTTTTTCCTTGTTTAATTTCAAGTTTAGTGAAACAGGTTATAAATTTTAAAATATACCTTTATATTTCTAGTCAGAGGCGGCCCTGGGGTAGAGCGAGAGGAGCAGTCGCTCCAGGCGCCAGGTAGCAAGGAGCGCCAAAATGTCAAATGCAAAAAAAAAATTTAAATTCAATAAGAGTTGATTTTTGAAATAATTTAATAGTTATTATTTATTTAACATAAACTATAAATACAATTTGTGGTGTAAGAGTGTCGATCAAAGAGCACGGAAAGACAATCTCGTTTGCCCTGATCGCGGGCTAGGGCCGGTGCTGTTTCTAGTTTAGTTTTATTAATTTGCAGATTCTATGCGTTCATTTTTAGTGCGTTATTTTAGTTTATTACTTATTTCGAATTTAATCGTTGAAATATATACGTAAATCTTTTTATAATAATAATAATTATTTTTATAAATGAAAAACAAAAAAAACTATTGTAAATAAACTTGTTTTGGAAGTTTTTTTATAATGTCAAATACAAACGACTTACCAAAAAAGAAATAAGTGAATGCTTGGAAATTTTTAGCAATATTAAAAATGAAAAGTACTGCAATTTTTAATGATACAAAAGTAGATTGCCCAAATATCAATCAAATATAACAAACTCGTAGGAGGAGAGCAAATCAACTAGACAGCCATCTAGGTCCCCTTATGAAATCATTTTAAAAAGTATAAAACGACATCTGCAAATTTTTTATAACTTTCTTGATAAAATGCTTAGTTTTTATGTAAAAAGACTTAAAAAAAAACAAGCAAAATTACTTGATATATTAGCTAAAGTTAAAACAAGTTTCAGCAAACAGATACACGAAATAATTTAAAACATTAGAATAGCTAAAAAAAATTTCCAAAGGAAATATGAACTGATCAAGTAAGATGTAAGCCTATCATATTGGAATAACAAACAGCGATGCAAATATCCTTCTTGTAAAGGTTTCATACACCGAATGTAAAAAATTTAGCGCAACTTTCCTCCTTATTGATAACTTTTAGATGATTTCATAAAGAAAAATAATCGCTTTAATTATCTCATTATTATGTTTTGTACTAAATAGTTACATTAATACATTTCTTTTAGATAAATAAAAGTGTAATGTAAATAATATCTAGTAAAAATTATTTTTGTATTCTAAAATAAAAATTCAAAAAGTGAAGGATGAAAAATCACAAAAAAGTACATACCATGCTGCATATTATAATATGCATTTAAAACAAAATTTATAAAATTTCGTTCCGTAGACTTAAAATTTATTATAAAGATTTACCATTATTACTGTGTACTATCTGTAATGCCCGGCATTGTCTGCCGAAAAAATAGAATATTGTAATTTATACATGTATTGTATTTGCAAGGTAAAATAAACTAATAATGATGGTATTTCTGTACATTAAATAAGATATAAATATATTGATAAAAAATTTTAAATTTCCGAAATAATTTAATAATAATCAAGGATTATGGCTGCGTGTCTACAATAAAGTAAAATAACAGTATTCATATTCTAAATATTGACCATACCTACTATAATTCGAAAAAAAAGCGTTCAAAATTCGAGTACAGTTTTATTTTGTTGTTTTTAAATGAGTTTTTATACAAATATTAGCTCCTTATTGTGACAGTTCTGAAAGAAACTTAATATTGAACGTTATTTAAAAAGGTGTAGCCAAATAGTCTGAGCCATTTTTTGGAGACTAATTCGAACATTAGTACACATTACAGACACAAAACCTTCCAAGTTAACTTTCTTTTATTTCCATCGGATTTTTCTGGTCAACAATCATCCTAAAGATAGCAGTAGTTTAAATTCCGTGTAAGAAGAGCAGTTTTCTTATAAAGATTTGCCTTTTAATTATTCGCAAATGTTTTTAATTGCGTGCAATTATCTCTCGCATTAAAGGAAACAAATAAGGAGATTCATGTTTACCGGCAGTCATAATTCATCGATGAATATGATCACCATAATAATTTTATAATATAAAAAAAGTTAATTATTAAATGACAATTTTCAATATTTTTGGTTTTACTTTTTATTTGTTTAAATACGTCTTTCTTTATGGATTAAAAGCTAAAAGAGTATTTTTTAAAGGACCGATTCCTGTTTATTATATATGAAATTAATAATTCCAATTTGTTTTCCTTCGAGTCTCAAAATTTTAAGATTTTCATGTTCGACAGATAATGTTTTATATAGTGACTAGCTTTTAACCCGTGACGTTGTCCGCGGAGAATTATTATTTCAAGTAAGCTGTTTCGACGTGAAAACAAATATAAATGAAAGAGATTTTATTATTAAATTATAACTATAGGTTTGTTTTTTTTTTTTATTATTATTGTTTTTTTTTTATTATTATTGTTTTTTTTTTATTATTATTGTTTTTTTTTATTAGGTATTTACTTCTATATATTTTTTTTATTATTTACTTTTATGTAATTATTTTTGTTTATTTACAATTACAGTAGTAAAATTTTAATTCAACACATTTTTGTAAACAACGTTTTTCAGACGTTGTCCTGCCAGTGTATATTCATTTACTATTAAATATATATATATCTCAAATGGATGGCCTTTATATTACAATGAAAAGCTTTGTCGTAAAAAAATCAGTTAAGCGGTTTAAGCGTGAAAAGGTAACAGATAGACAGACAGACAGACGCACAGAGTTACTTTCGCATTTATAATCTCGGCAGCCCTTTGAGAGGCGTGACACTCAGCGTCTAAAGCTTGCCGTGCCTGAGTCTGTTCTAAGGTCTCTGAAACCTTTTGAGAGGAGTGACGCTCGGCATCTAAAATCTGTCTGGTCTGTGTCTGCTCTTGAGATTCCTCAGTTCTAGCTACTTTCGCGGCTCGAGCTCTGTTAGAGTTACGCGCTAGATCAGATTTACGCCTGCGAGGCATATTGACAGTAAAAATAATAAGAATTTTTTTTTTAAAATCAAAATATAATACGTTTATGTAAATGTTTTAAGGAAATCTCCGGCCTACTCACTAAGTACCTATATAACTATCGCTATGATTTAATAATAAAACCTCTTTCATTTATATTTATATTGACGTCGAAACAGCTTACTTGAAATAATAATTTTCTGCGGACAATGTCGCGAGTAAAAGCTAAGAACGGACGAACGAATGGCGACTATCGAAGATGAACAACACGTTAATAAAAGCTAGCTAGTAATTTTGTTTACATAACGCTGAATAAAATAACATACACTAACGAACGAATACGTAACAAATAATAAAATTAATATAATATTTCCAGAATAAAAACTATCCTATGTTCTTTCCTTAACCTCAAACTATCTCCATACAAAATTTCATCTAAATCGGTTCAGCGGTTTAAACGTGAAAAGGTAACAGACAGACAGACAGACAGACAGACAGAGTTACTTTCGCATTTATAATATTAGTAAGGATGTAGGCGAGGGAAAGTTTTTGTGTTCAATTTCTTCCCTCCAAAAATTATAATATTTTGAAAATTTTAAAAATGAAGAAATATAGAATTTCTATAGGAATTTGAATTCACGCCATTTATTATTGTTATATTAATATCGAAGTAATTCCAATTAATACTGAACATACCAATTATAAAATTTTATATTTTTCCTACCATGCTTGCCAAAATAAGTTATTTTGCTACAGGGAATCAACTCCTTGTCTTTTCTTGAAAAATTTTCTGCTTAAATCACAGTTCACACTTAATTTTCTTGCATTTTTTATTTCTCTTCTGATTCCTAATTTTGAACATTATTTAATTCATTATTGATTAAATTAATATAATATTCCTAACATGTGAGGAATAACGCTGTTAACTGATTATATCGAATAGTTCAAAATAAAGTCATACAGTGCACTCTTTAGTCACTTGATGGAATTAGTAATTTAGAATATAACTTAAAGGGAGAAGCACATTAGAAGACACGGTAAAACGTGGCTTTCCGGATATACCTGATTTCTTTTTTAAATAATGGTATTTCAATTACTACACATTATCGTTAATAAGTAATTTAAAATAAATAATGTAAACAATAATGTAATGTAAAAATTGGCGGTAAATTTCATTACTTAAATAAAATTTGATCGTTCGATGTTTCAGTCAACGAGAAATAAAATATAGAAACACTTAAAATCAGGCTACTTTTATTTATGTTGCGGATACGTTACATAATATCCAAGCAGACTCAAATGCGAAGAAACAATCAGAAAATATTCAAGAGGGGTGGATAAAACTTGACGAATTCACAAACTATCATCGTACTATACTTATTGCTTATTTATTTTAAATCTTTTGGCAAACACGAACAATAAAACAACAAAATTAATATATTTGTATAGCGTCATTCATATTTTATTCACACCTACATATATTCAATATTGCGGGAGCAATTCAGAAGATGAAATTTAATAGATTAAATTGTTACAAGTCTTATCATAATATTTTCCAATCTGTGTGGTCTTCATTCGGCGTCAATCCACAGAAAAAAGTAGTACGGGTCCCTGGAAAATATTTTATTTCACAACAGGATCTAAATGGATAAAAAATCAGTTTCTCTTTCTATTGAACTTTTAGTTTGTTGTTTCTCATCCGTGTTTAGAAATTTTTAGGTGTTTTTTATTTCTATAATTTTTTGCGATTTAATTTCGTATTTTTCGTTCTGTTAGTTCAGTTCATTTCTAATGATGGTAAGCGTAAGCATCCCGAAACGTTAAGTTTCTAAGATTAAATTTTAAGTTTTTTTTAAATGTGGTGTCTACTGTAAATTGCTTTCTTAGTTAATTTACTTCTTATTAACGCATTTATTTTAAAAAATTGCCGTAAACGTGTCAATAATATCAGTATTTAATTTAATAAATCGGGATATCGCAGAAGATGCATAGAAATTAAAAATTAATTTTTGGTTTTCATTTTTTCTCATTATTTGAAAGAGATCATTTTACTTTTCCGATGTACTGTTCAGCAGATTTAAAAAAAAAAAAACGAAAGGCCCGTTTTTTATAAATTAAATAAAAAACCATCAACCTTTACTAACTTTTCCAAAAGCTCGTTCATAACGCACTGAAGTAACAAATTCTGAACTTCGTGCATTCACTACCGCAATACTAGAATAAAATAACCGAAACGATCACAACTGCAAACAGTGCCGAGCCAGAAGGTGGAGGAAGAACGTTGCTCGATATACAAAGTAAATTTTTTGAATATTGTATTAATGATTTTTCGCAACAAACCGTTTCATTTTTTACAGTTTGAAAATTATTTTCAATATTTTCTACTTCCATTGCTATGAATGTTTTATCATATTTCATTCATAGTGTTCCTACAAAATCTATATATATAAAAATGAATGTCGTTCTGTATGTCCTCTATCGACCCCAAAACTATACATCTACGAAATTTCGACAGTTTATTTATAGGATCAGGGGGAGGAACATAGTAGGCTACTTAAAAGTCAAAAAAAGAAATAAATAAATTATAAAATTAATAAAAATTGATCGAAAGTGTGGCTAACTAGCGCCAAAACACCGATTACCAACATTCCCGACAGATGGCGCCACAGTAAAGAAATTATTCCGGTATGCATATTTAGATCGCGGTCGTGAATTCTGTCGTTCATCGGGTTTCGACGGGCTCCTTTAATAGTTTGTATATATTAAAATCTATTGTGCGTGTATAAAAGATCATAACTTGAGAACGGCTCGGCCGATTTGGCTGTTTTTTTGTTTTTTGTTGTGTTCATAATTATCAGGACAAGGTTTGTATGAAAGAAAATTTTAGAAAAATCCATCGAAGAAGTCGGAATATTAAAAAAAAACTGGTGTCAAGATGTGACGTTCAGTTTAGTTCTTCTGTCACATGACTTCGTAACAACAACAAATTCCGCATTGAATATTGATATTTTTTTGAGAAAAATAATTAAATTGAAAGCGATAGTTGTTATCGGTGGTGATCATCATATCTTTAGTGCATTCAAAACCATAAAATTCATCAATTACAATTTAAATAAAATGATTACTATGATAAATAATAAACTCTAAATAACATTATATTAATTTATAGCGTAAATGTAATAAACACGTTGTGTTCCGTTACTGAAATCATTAAAACTCCATGACATGATCTAAACAAACAAGTCGCACTTCTAGCCTAATTACTGTACTCATTGCAGAAAGTTAAAAAAAAAAAGGTAGCGTTTTCTATTATTTTTTACAGAGAAATAAAAAATCCTGTAACGGAATTTTTAATATTTGCTACCGGGAATGTTATTCACGCTCAAATTCGAAATCCGTACGCAACTAAAGTAATGCGGAGCTGCTACAATTGATGAAAACGGATCCGGTACTAATGGACATAATTAGAAAACGAAAAACAAATTTCTTTGCACATTTTATGAGAGGACCAACATTTCACTTTTTGCAAACAATAATGACGGGAGCGATAAAAGGGAAAGGGGATAAGAAAGAAGAATTTTTTGACTCCAAAATATTAAGACATGAACTGGAGTTACAAAAGTAGGAGAATTATTGCAGGTCGCAAGAAGTTGACAGATTTCTTAAAATGGTGGAGTGCGTGAAAAATGGTTAAGCTACACCCAAATCGAGTTACATGAAAAAAAAGACAAAATGTATCTTTCCTTATACCGCCACCGTAAACAAACCGTTTTCTCTTATTTTATGAACCAGGATATTTTATTTTTCGATTTTTAATACCTTCGAATAGTTTTCGTTGTTCCCCTATTCTTGCTATCACTGGCGCATTTATTACATGTTCAGCACCAAAGCTACTCTTCTTTTGTAATCTGCGCTCATGGTCCACGTTTTTTTTTTTTAATGAATGTATGTCTGCATGTCTGTCGCTCTGTATGTCCTCGATAGACTCCCCGAAACTATCCATCCGATTTTTATGAAATTTGGAAAGTGTATTTATGAGGCCACGAGGAATAATATAGACTATTTAAAAGTCAAAAAAAAACATAGCAAAATTCGTTTTCGCGGGTTTAAGGGATTTTCACAAATTATAAAGCTGAATGAGTATAGGGCAATACAGACGATAGCTCAGAAAACATAAACACCGGAAAAGATATACATATGCACACATATATCTGTATTGGCATGGTTTTGTTTTCTCAGTTCGGGTATTCGTAAAACATTTCATGGACCATTTTTGTATGTTTTTCGTGTTCAGAATTATTCAGACCTATTGGTATTTAGTTCACAATTTTGAATCGTTTAAAACCCAATTGTTTCTTTTAACAGTTATAAAGTATCTGATTGCAAAATCGCTGTTCTTTAATTTTTGCCTTTATTGACTCTTTTTATTAACTATTTCTGTTATTTCCTGATAACCCATGTTCGCATGTGCCACCCATCCGTTACTCGCATATTATCCGTTCGTATTCGTGGTTTAATGTGTGTTCGGTATTTTCGCAACGTTTGGTTGTGTTCTCATAAAATATTCAAAAGAGAAAAAAAAAGGCGAATAGTATAATATAATTTCTGAGGACAGCAAGATTTTGTGAGCCGAGCAACTTCTCGGTGCGCCGGGTACTTACAATTAAATAACATGAGGCGTGATGCGGTTAGGTAATGATGTTTCGTTCGATGGTCCCAATGCTGCTGCAGTTAACGGAAAAGTGTAAACAAAAAAGATAGTGCGCGCTAGATTAATTCTCCGATAGCTGACGAGCCCAAAAATAAATAAATCAATAAGTAAAAACGAAAGATTACGGATAAAATTCGTTTGTTGCCTTAATTATTATTTTCGAGGCAGGTAATTATTTCTAACTAACGATGATCAGTTCATCATATTTAATTTAGCAAAAAAAAAAAAAAAAACAGAAAGAAAACCTCTACCATATACCGGAAAAGAAAACAGGTATAGCGGTATGAGTGTCGTTCTAACATTTGTGAATTGCAACGGACCACATTTACCGTCATTAAATGGTCGCAACATTAAACCTAATGTATAATGAAAAGATGTAGAAGAACAATGTAGGCGAATGATTGTTTAGCGAGTACGGTGCAAACCGGTCTGCATTTCCCTTAAACATGGTACACCTTTTTTTTTTTTTTTTTTTTTTTTTGCATACCGACTCATAGGTCATCAACGCAGGTGATCATTAGTTATTTTAAGTGTCCTAGATAACGGCGCATCCCAACAGATGAAGCCGCTAGTCATAGATTAGTTTTCCATTTTTTTTTTTTTTTTTTTGCATACCGACTCATAGGTCATCAACGCAGGTGATCATTAGTTATTTTAAGTGTCCTAGATAACGGCGCATCCCAACAGATGAAGCCGCTAGTCATAGATTAGTTTTCCATTTTTTTTTTTTTTTTTTTGAGCGTTTTGGTATTATCTTTAATATTAATAATGAGCGGTAAGCGCATCTCTGCATTGTTTTTTCTTTAGTCGTCTGATGGGGTTGTCAGGAAGACCGGTAGTTTTCATACGCGATATTAATGGGTTTAAATTATAGCTGAATGCCGCATGCATTTTGGTATATTGCTGCTTGTATATCGCCAACACTGAAGGAACGTTGAGATCATTCTCGATTATAGTATTACGAACATAATAAGGCGCATTGGTTATTATCCTCAGTATCTTCGACTGGAACGACTGTATTTTTTTGAGATGTGCTTTTGCGGCTGATCCATATATTTCTAAACCGTATTTCCAGACAGGAGCTATGATGGTATTATACAATAACATTTTATTGTTCAGACTGAGTTTGGATTTTCTTCCTATTAGTGGATATAATTGTCTCAGTAGCGACTTCAATTTTTTCTTTGTATTAATTACATGCAGATTCCATACTAAGCGTTTGTCAAAGGTTAATCCCAAATATTTAACTGATTGTATCTGCGGTATTTTACAGCTGTTATAAGTAACTGGAGGACATGTTTCTTGGTTATTTGTGAACGTGATATGTGAAGATTTTTGTTCATTAATTTCGATCCTCCAGTTGAGAGCCCAATTTTGTAGTAACGATAAATGATGTTGAATGTTGGTACACCTTAAATCGGGAAAAAGAAAAGAAAATAATAAACGACCCGACTTCACAAATACTGCAAGAATTATAAAAAAAGTGAAACATCCACACCACTCGGCAATCAGGTCAAGAAAAAAATTTGAGGAGCACAAAAAGATTGTCCCAACAATGAGGCATTTATAACAACTGAAAGATCCTTGATCCGAAATATTAGCGACCGGCAGCAAATCAAAAAATCGATTGCGAACATTACAATAAGTGCGTCAACCTGGACCGGGGTAACAGTCCATTTTTTCGATTCTTTCTCTTTTTATATATAACCTTTTTATAATTTTTTTTTTTTTTAACGTACGAATGAAGCACATTTACCGAAACGAAAATACGAATAGGTCTGAATAACTCGGAACACGAAAAATATACAAAAAGTGGTTGATGCACTTATTTTAATGCTGTATGTTTTTCGTGTTCAGAGTTATTCAGACCTATTCGTATTTTTGTTTCGGTAAATGTGCTTCTTTCGTAAGTTATAAAAAGATTATATATAAAAAGAGAAAGAATCGAAAAAATGGACTGCTACCCCAGCCCAAATTGTCCTCCTACCACATCTGTTACCATCATCTGTTATTATATCGCACTCATTCACAATCCAGCTGTGTAGACCCTCATTTTACGATTTCATTCAATTTGTGGGAAAAATTTTAAGTTTCACCAGAATTGAACGGCGCAGGATAACGAGAAATTGCACTTATTTTTTGGATTTTGCTTTGGACAATAGTAGAAAATTAAAATATCGAAAAAACATTTCCTTAATCCGCTAATAGTAGACAAGCCAACGTTCAGTCAGGACAACGTCTGCCGGGTCCGCTAGTAATTTATGAAAAAAAGATTGTTGTGTGCTTAAGACCACACGACAGAAGTGAAAACTTCATTAAGGCGAGGTTAATAATACGAAATACAACTAATTCTTTTTTGTTCTATATTCATTAAGGCGAATAATATTTACAATATATGTATAATTATTATAATTGTGTATAAATTATTTTTGTTCTATATTCATTAAGTAAATACATACCTACCTTATGTTTAACATTTCCCTACCATGCAATAAGAAATTTCACTTCAATACACAATTATTACAGTTTTATTATTTAGGTAGTAAAATTTTGCATAATATAAAACATTTCCTTTTTTCCATTTTAACCATATAATACATTTTATAACTTTAATTTTGATACTTACACATACTTACACATACACAAATACATACCTACCTGACGTTTCTACAGTATCAAAATTTTTCCCTACCGCGCGATGAGTTTTACTTCAAAAATGACACGATATATAAATCCCGTATGAATCAAAACAAAAACAACAAAAACAAAAAATACGAATCCCGTATGAATTAATTAAAACAAAAACAATAAATAAATCTCATCAGACTGGTTGAAATGTGCTAACGTCGCACAAAAAAACCGCACCAATTTTCAAATTCAATAAAATGTACACGTGTTTAGAATTGGGCTTATACAGGTGACCGCATACGATGCTTGCTGCCTAATTCTCGATACTCGATCACACACACACCCACACGCACCCGTATATAATAGAAAGGGACAGAGTGAAGGTCGCCTGCCGGACGACGTACAGCGCGGCCAGTTTACTCCTACCGACAGGCTGCGCGTAACGCATAACGCGTAACACGTAACCAAAATTTTTTTCCACCGTATCAAAATTTTTCCCTACCGCGCGATAAGAAGTTTTACTTCAATAAAAAAAGGATTAATAGATGTTTTATGCACTTTTCAAAAAATAATCCATGATTTTCTTCCCGTAGATAATCTCGAAATTACACCATATCAAAAATTGTTGGATTTCGAATAAATCACGTAGTGTTTTAATACATTAAAAATTTCATTAGCAAATCCCTTCTTTTAAATACATATGTAATTAATAGAAATTTTTTTTTTTTTTTTTTTTTGGGGCTCGCCCTTAATATAGGCATTAACCCATTCCAAAATAATAAATTAATATATTTAAGTTAGAATCGAATACGGTTAGATACTGCGGACAAGAAAGAGGCAATTATTGGAATAACCGAAGGATGAGGAAATGTTAGTAAAAAGGAAGCACTGTAGGGGGGTGAAATATTAATTCTAAGTAGATTTGTGTATAAGATATATCGTTCATGGTATAAGGAGGAGCACTCGAGAAAAACATGGTTAGCATCACAGTAAAAGTTGTCGTTTGGGGGGTGAAGCGGCCAAAAGGGGGTAGGTGATAGAGAAAAACGATAACGGGAGGAGGGTAGTAGGCTATGTCCGAAGCGCAATCTGCACATAGAGACGATTATGGATCGGCGGAGCCAAGGAAACGAAGAGAACCATGATTTTTGGGGGAGGGCAGGTTGGATAGTCGAGTAGGATGAGCTGCGATTGGAGGAGGAAGAGGCATAAGAGTCTGTCCAAAGCCTGAAATGGAGCTCTTTGGAGACGGAGATGATGTTATCTGCCGGAAAAGTGTTAATAACATTGCCGTTTTGTGCAGCATTGCGAGCCAATAGATCAACATCCTCATTACCTTGTATGCCGAAGTGTCCGGGGATCCATAGAAAATCAACCTGTATGGAGTTGGTTCTGGATAGACTAGCAATGATTGCGCGGATGTGGAGAATGGTTGATTCAAAGGATGGAGTAGGGTGTACGGAGCAGATAGATTCTAGAACACTTCTGGCGTCAGAGATTAATAGAAGATTATTGATTTCGGACGTGGAGGAAATATAAAGTAGAGCACGGAGAATTGCATAGGATTCGGCATAAAAGATGGAACAGTGGGGATCAAGTCCCGGTTAATTGCGCTTTTAAAATTAATAGTAACAAATTTATTCCACATACTTTAATAAACAATAGTTATATAAACGAAATTATGTTAAATGATAAAGTGGAAAAATATGATTGGCAAAGCATACATGAGAATGCAAGTACGGAACAAATTACAATAAACCTGGTAAACGTTTTCAAAAATTGCTATGAGGAATGTAGGTACACAAAACAAACAACTGCGAAAAGAAAAAATGTTCCCAAGAATGAATGGATGAATAGGAAAATATTAAATTATATTCATATAAGAGACTTGTATTATAAAAGATGTAAAGGAAATCGCTCAAACAGACGGTACAAAGAATTATATAAGAGATATAGAAATCTAGTCAAATACGAAATAAGACAGGCAAAAGAGAAATATTATATACAGGAATTACAAAAAACAGACAACGATATGAAAAAAACCTGGAAAATAATAAACAAAATAGTCTGTAAAAAGAAAAAAGTAATGCTAGATGAGGATTTACTAAAGAACTTTGGTAGCTACGATAATGCAGTCAACGTATTCCTAAATTACTACCTGTCCACAACAGGCAATATGAAACATTTCTGTGATAATAAACTCTTGAATATCGAATCAGAGAATGAAATTAATATATCCTTGTACATTCCAAGAGCTACAGAGGACATAATTGAAACAATAATAAAAAAACTTAATCCGGATAAAGCTCAAGGATACGACGGAATAAGGGTAAAGGATATCAAGAAACACTCAAAATTACTAACTCCATTACTAACAAAAATGATTAACCTTTCTATAAAAGAAGGAATATTTCCTAGTGAGTTAAAAACCGGTATGGTGCGGCCAATTTATAAAAGTGGAGATAAAAAAAAGTGCGAAAACTATAGACCGATCACATTAATTTCAGTCATAGCAAAAATAATTGAGCAGTACGTGGGAAAATATTTGAAAAATTATTTGGAGGAGAATAAGTTGATAGATAGCAATCAGTTTGGTTTCAGAGAGGGAAAGTCAACGATATTATTACTTAGAACATTAATTTCAGATATAAATAAAGGATTAGCAGTGGGTAAGCAATTTCTGATAGTTTTTTTAGACCTTACTAA
Organism: Icerya purchasi; assembly: GCA_039619475.1. Taxonomy (NCBI): domain Eukaryota; kingdom Metazoa; phylum Arthropoda; class Insecta; order Hemiptera; family Monophlebidae; genus Icerya; species Icerya purchasi. The sequence continues at coordinate 266,914,393 of CM077116.1, forward strand.
GGCTTTTGATCTAGTGGACCAAGAAATACTGATTGAGGACTTAAGAAAAATGGGAGTAAAAGGGAGGTTTCTAAAATGGTTTCAAAGTTATATAAGAGGAAGAGAATTTTTGGTAAAGATTGGGAATGAACACAGTAAAAAAGAAATAATGAACCACGGAGTTGGACAAGGGACAATACTGGCACCAATACTTTTCTTGATATATACGAATTCGCTATATCGATATATAAAGAATTCTAAAGTGTATGTTTACGCAGACGATATCGCTCTAGTCATTGAACACTCCGACATAGGAAGTGCTGAAAAAATGTTACAAGAAGATCTCAATAATTTATGCAAATGGGCGCATGACAAAAAATTATTAATTAACCCTAAAAAAACAAAAGTGATACACATAAGAACACCAAGCCGGTTTAGAACGTTCATCCCCAAATTAATTTTACATGATACAAAGTGTCTACACAGTAAGGAAAAATGTAGCTGTGGAAAGTTGGAAAATGTGAATGAATTTAAATATCTTGGGGTAATATTAGATAAAGGACTAACATGGAAAAATCATATAGACAAAATCGCAGGAAAAGTTAGACAAACTATCCCAGCATTATATAAATTAAAACAATGTATGTCATACAAAAGCCTAAGATTATATTTCGAAGCTGTAATAATGTCCAGAATTAAATACGGAATCGGAATTTGGGGTGAGGCGAAAATTACAGAAATGAGGAAAATCAACAAATTGCAAAAAAAATGTTTAAAACTGGTCCTACACAACAAGAATAATTCAGACGCATCAGATAATATCACTTGGTGGAACAAAAATAATGAAATGTCGGCAAAAATGTTATATTATTACAGCAAATTACTTAGTGCTAAACTTGAAAATAGGCAGTTATCAACTAAAACGAGAACGTACATAACTAGAAATAGCGACCGACCTTATTATGTACGACTCAGGGGAATTAACAATAAAATAGATAATGTGGATGAAGAAGTATTAATAAAATTAATGGAGAAGATACCAAAGGAAATCCAAAATGAGGAAAAACTGGAGATATGGAAAAACAAAATTAAAATTTGGCTGATAGCATGGTATAAAGAACAATAGAAATAATAGTAATAATAATAATAACAATAATAATAACAATAATAATAATAATAACAATAATAATAGCAATAAAAATAATAATAACAATAATAATAACAATAATAATAATAATAACAATAATAATAACAATAATAATAATAATAAAAATTTTGATACACGATTGGCTACGATCCTCAGTTTTAAGCTGCTATTCAGAGTGTGGTAACTATATAAAAATTTTATTATACCATTGTAATATATAAGCTAATATATTAAGATATCTAAATAGCAAATAATATATAAGATAAATGTATAATTGAGAGTGTGAATTTTGTTGTATAGTATTGCATAAGATAATTAACTTTGTAATGTAACTTAAGTTGATGTTATATTGTATAAATAAACGATATAATTATGTTGGGAACCCACAGACGGGCTAGTGCCTTGTGGGACCCGCAAATGTTTTTAAAAAAAAAAAAAAAAAAAAAAAAAAAAAAAGTCTAAAGGATTCGAAATAGTTTTGTGAAGGAATTAAGAAGGAAGCTCCTACTCCGTGGGCGCCTTTGGATCCGTCGGTAAAAAAAGCCAAGTGTGAAGGGAAGAGAAGTTGCTTTGTGTTTTAGAATTCAATATTAACAATATTAATCGAGCACGATTTGGCCTGTACAGATAATAAAAAAAGTTTCGGTGGTGTTAGCATGTCGAAAAGATTAAGTGAAAAATAAAGAGGTTTATTAAGAGGAATGATATTTTGAGAGAAAGTGAGTAACCTTCTAGAAATATAGGACAACAGTGGAATTCTATTTGGGGAAAAGCGCCATTTATACAGTATATATTCTATAGGAATGTAGGAGATTGGGAGAGGAAAAGGGAAGTCGTTTTGTTAGGAATCTATATCCAAGAAGGGATCTGCGTAGAGATAGGGGTAGAATATGGGCCTCCGCGTGCATAGCTGTAATGGGGGTAGACCTCAGAGCCCCCAAGCAAAGGCGTAGGCCCGAATTTTGAATGCGATCCAGTTTAATAAGTCGACTTTTGGAAGCGCTCCGATAAATAAAAGAGCCGTAGTCCAATTTAGAGCGAATTATATTTTTATAAAGAATAATTAAAATGCTTGGATCGCCACCCCATTCAGTAGGGGCAAGGGATTTAAGTAAGTTCAGTCTTTTAAGTGTAGTATTATGTAAGTAGTTGATATGCTCGAGATATGTGAGTCGACTGTTAAGAAACATTCCAAGATAACGGAAGGAATTAACTAAGGGAACTAGGCAGTTATTCAAGGATATATTGACTGAGGATAAATTATATGGACGGTAAGTAAAGACTAGGCAGGCAGATTTGGTAGGAGAAACCGAAAGATACATGTTGGAAAGAGAGCGTTCTAGCTGTTGTAGTGAGTTATTAAGTCTTTCATTTGCTATAGTAATATCAAGCGAGGATGAGTACAATACAATGTCATCAGCAAAAAACAAGGAAGAAGAACTGGTAGAAAGGGAAGCTATTTCGAGTGTATAGATATTGAAAAGGGTGGGGCTCAAACAAGATCCCTGTGGTAATCCCCGGTAAATTCTTCTTTTAGTATCGTAGGAGGGAAAAGATAGATGAATTAAACGATTTTTTAAAAGATGGAGGATGATACAAATGAATTGCGAGGGAATATTGATGGACGACATCTTACTTTGTAATAAAGGGAGATGTACGTTATCAAAAGCCGAAGTTACATCTATAAAGGCAGCAAGGGTATATTTTTTATCTAAAAAATTTTTATATATATCGGATATGAGTGAGCATAGGCAGTCACAAGAACTTCTGCCAGGGCGGAAACCAAACAAGTTATTGGGCAGTAGGTCCCTATTTTCTAACCACCAAATGAGCCGCCAATTTAATAAACTTTCGAACAGTTTTCTTAAGCAGGAAGCAAGTGCTATAGGACAAAGCGAAGATGAATTTTTTTAGGAATAGGAATGATGATGAAGGAGTTCCAAGAAGGAGGGAGAAAGCCAGAGGATAAAAAAAGATTGTATATATTAAGAGGGAATTCGAAAGATTGGTCAGAGAAATTTTTTATAACTAGATATGGGATACAGTCCAACCCTGGGGAGGTATTTTTTTTATCCTGTAAAGAAGAGCGTAATTCGTAAATGGAGAAAGGTGTGGTAAGGAAGTGTGGTGAGGAGTAATTAGGAGACAATGTTATAGGAGTAGTTTCATCTATATTAGGAACATAGGGGGGAGCTATGGAATCGATGAAGGAACTGAGCTTTTGCTTAGGAATATTATAGTGGGAAGGACGATTTGATAAGGGAGTTTTAAACGGCCTAGCTATTTTCCAAATGTCGGAGAGAGGAGTTTCGTGTGAGAAAGCAGAGCAGAACTTTTTCCAAGAGTTTCTCTTGGCCGTTTTGTAGATATATCTGGCTTTTGCATTAGCTTTTTTGTGTAACAAAAAATTTGTCATGGAAGGGGATGATCTGAAGATTCTAAATGTACGCAGACTTTCTTCAAATGCTAGCTTGCAGTTGTTATTCCACCATAAAGAAGAAGACGTGCCAGCTTTAGGGTGGATTGAAGGAATGAGTGGAGGAGAGGATGAGGACAGACTGGAATAAATTGATTGGGTGAGACTGTTATATTTGGATACAGGATCTAAGTTAGGATGTATCAAGGAAAGGGATTCATCGAGGGAGGATCGGAATTTGGCCCAGTCAGTTTTTTTAAGGTTCCATTCGGGAGACTGTAATGGTCTAAATTGGCTAGTAGATGAGGTGGCAGTAAGATTAACAGTGTTGGTAATAAGTATATGATCACTCCCAAAAGTGCTTCCTAAAGTGTTCCATAAGCATTGAAGACTAATGTTAGGTGAAGAAAAGGTAAGGTCAACGGAACTGGGGGTTGAAAATTTTTTAAAAAGAGTAGGGAACTGATCGTTGAGAAGAATGATATTGTTTTCATGAATTGCATCCACTATTGTAGCGCCATTTCTGTTGAGATGGGTGCATCCCCATAGGGGAGAATGAGCATTTCAATCTCCCCCAATAATAAAAGGTTGAGTTACAGAATCTAGGATAGTAGAAAAGGAAAAGTTATTAAGATTATAATTAGGCGGGACGTATATAGAGACAAAGTGAAAAGCCTGTGAGTGATTATTAGTTGGGATAGATATGTGAACTAAATTGGGATCAGTAGCGGGGGACGGGGAGGGAACGGTATTATAGAGAGTGAAAGGAAATGTCTTCCCGTGGGAATGATTGCTGCACCTCCATAGCCGTCATCACGATCCGACCTGACTATGTTAAAACCTTTAATGGAAAATTTAGATGCGCTTTTTAGCCAAGTCTCTGATATAATAAGCGCTACCGATATTTTGTACTGAGCTAATAGACTTTCTAAAGAAGCCTTATTGGCTCTTAGACTTCGGCAGTTCCATTGAAGTATTTTCAGGTTATTAGGGGTCATGAGTAATAAGTTTAAATTTATATGAAAGAGCAGGTAGAAGGGAAAGCAGGTAGGAGAAAAAAGAGAAAATGAGTGGAAGGAACAAGTGTCGAATTTAAATACGCCGCAACGATGAAACTTAAATAGCACGAGTGAGGTAGTTGAAAATATAACTATACCAACGAATCGCACTTACATTATTACAATATACATAGCGAATATATATACTACTTATCAATTATATAGGGGGTACAATATGATAAGATAGAATATCGAGTAAAAAATATTTTCTATAAAATTTAACGTAATTCGGTGACATATGACATGTAGTTAGAATTAATAATTTTTTTAAATTTTATTTGGAATTACAGAGGACGAGGAGCTAGAGGAAGCTGAAACAGAAGAGGCGAGGGATTTTGACGAAAAGATTGTTGTATCTTCAGGCTCTCTTGTAGGTGGCAGTGAAATTGTGTTATTATTGGAGTGAGAAGAATAGTGATTTGGCGGAAATAAGAGACTATTAGGTTGAGAGGTAATTAATGTATGGTTTTCGATAGATGAGCCAGGAAGGAGATTTGTATTATTCTCTGAGTCCTGATGAAGAACCTCTTTTATTATGGATACAGAAGGAGTTCTGCCATTAGAAAAGGATAATAGGGAATCGTATTTTGGAATAATTGGAGTGTGAAAAGCGTAATCTTTTTTAGTGTTTGGTTTTCGAATGTATCGCCTTGGTGTGCTAGTGGCCGGCATTTTTGAATTCGTAACATCAGCATATGTAAAAGCACTGTTGACTGTTTTTGAGTTTATTATTTGTGCGGCTTCTGAGGTTGATACATTTTCTGTAGCCTTGATTTTTTCAATATTTAATTTGCGGATATAATATGGACACGATTTGTCCGTTGTCATATGATTTTCGTTGCAGTTAAGACACCGGGTATGGATAGCAGGAGCGGAAGTACAAGAAGTAGACTGGTGATCCTGATAACACAAATGACATCTCGGCTTGGAACGGCATTGAGCAGCTATATGTCCATATCTACAACAGTTTAGACATAGTCTCGGCGGGCGATAACTAATGTCTACCGGAAAGCGTAATTTGTAAATACTGATGTATTTTGCTCGTGTTTTACCGATGAACTTTATTTCCACAGTTGTAGTAGGTACTAACTTATCTTTCTCACGGCGCTGAATCCGTCTGATGCCAGCGACTTCGATGTCACTTTCAATTTCGGCCATAATTTCTTCATCGGATATATCATTCGGTACATGTCGAATTATTCCGTAGCTGTATAATATAGTATTCGGAGCAAAGGCCTTTAGGTCTTCTCTATTATTTCTTTGCGAGATTAAATTATTGGCGTCTTTTGCGTTGTTAAAAGTAGCTTTTATTTTGTTTAGTCCATTACGTTGGGAAAAAAAATTAGACCAGGAACACTGGAAAACATTTTACAAATCGAGAACGGATGTAGATTACCGATGTGTTCTTTTCAACAGATTGTATTATTACAACGAAGGGGCCAAATGAATATCAGCGCGATAATAGCCGTGTGTGTTGCTTGGCTTATCAGCTAAATGATTGTCTCGTTCGGCTTGTCGTTCTGCGTTAGTGGCAGTAATAATTTGAATAGCGCTTACCTCTGTTTGGTTCGCTATACCTGATATGTCCGGATCCGGTGGTATGTTAGTGCCGCCGCCACCGCTCGTACATTCCATCAGTAGATGATCTCTCGGATTAATAAAAAATCATTTTACACGAACTATTTTTTTTTTTTAAATTCAATTTTCATTATGATTGTTGATAGCACTTTACACCTGGGTTTTAACAATTCTTCCATAACACGTGAAAGTTTAAATTTGATAGAAAATCACACCGCCCCATTTAAGCTGACAATTTAAATACAAAATAAAATATACTATTTAGTTTTTAAATTTGTAAATAATTCAAGAACTGAATGATAATTTCAACCAAAGCGACCAAAATAATTCCAATTAAGCCAAATAAGTATCCTTACTTAGTTGACGCCATGTTTACTGGTATGTCATGAATTCGTCAATTTTAAGTTTATCAAAATCAGTCTTTAAAGAATAGCTAGGAAATTTATTCTTATCATTCAAATTTTTTTAGTACTTATTGAACGAAATTTAGTGCTATAAAATCACGAAATTATCGGTTTTTACCAACTTAAAAAAAAAGAAAAAGAAAAAAACGCGTATAATAACTTGCATGTGGTTCGATTTTACTGATTGCCTTTGTTCACTCGAAAATGTACCAGTCAGCGGTGGTAACATTTGAGTACCGATAAAAATGGATTAACAAACTGAGTAGTCATCAAAAACGTGGAAAGTGCGGTACTTTTAGTTAACTTTTTTTGTTTATTAATATAATAGACGCGATAGACAAAGTATTATCAATATTAAGTATGGGAACGTAATTCAATGATAATTTTATCACGGATAAATATAGATTCGAATAAAGAAAACGAATTTGAAACTCCCATAGCGCCATTTACAAGCTTATCACTTTTAAAAAAGTTGATTTTTAGCAAGAAGACAAATGTAAGCATTATGCTATCAATTTTTTTTTTTTAATATCGACTATAAGGCTAAAAGTAAGAAATAAAATAATATATATTAAAGTTTACCTTAAGGTGATATGGTAATTCTATACACTACTTTTTTGAAATCGGCCCCAAATTGAATTCTAATAATAATTAAAAACCGCAATAAATGTTCATAAATTGCTTTCAGATATTGTAAATTCAATTTGGTGCCTACTGCAAAAAGTTAATGTTAGGTAAAAATTATCATAATATCATATTAAAGTATATTTCGCTGTGAAATATTATTCTCTTATTATCTAATCATCATTTTTTACTTTTTGGTGCATTTTTAGTTTGAAGTCGGTATTTAAAAAGAAAAAAAATTTTAATTTATGATTACAATGAAAGTTAATCTCGAAATTGCAATAGTAAAACCATATTAAAGTTTAATAAAATCCATTTTATTTTTTTGCTATATACTAATACATGTTTGTTAATTGTATCAGAAATTGTAATTCTTAAGAGACCAAATATATATATATATATATATATATATATATATATATATATATATATCGATCCTCCAAAAGATACATACAAGTAAGAAATTTCGTTTTTTGCCACTGCAGAGGCAATAAAAAACGCAATGAAAAAAAGCTATTAATAGTATAACATCACAGCCACGCAGATTACATAATAAGAAAAAAATATCACGAGAAAAGTACCAAAAAAAGGAACTTTTGTAAAGAAAATGAAAAAAAAATCATCGCTCCAAAAATATCTACATTATGATGAAAGATAGAAAAACCCGCGTGTTCTAGCGTAATAGGAACGGAGGTAATCAAAATGCACTACGTCTAGATAAGAAGTACGTGCCAGGGAATATGTGTATGTAAATCGCGCGGTATTTGTGTGTTCCATCAAAGTGCTCCCTATACACATGCAAAATGAGCATATACACGTCTACAGAGAAGATCCAATTAGTAATGCGGAATCATATGAAAGGTAAGTCTGTATGAGAAATATGTATGTGCGATTTTAAATATGAAACGTCGAACCGTTTACGACATTCTGAAACGATATAAACACGAAAATAGAATAGATTTAAAACATAGTCTCAGTCATTCAAAAAGATTCTAACGCCACACGAGAAACGCCTGATCAACATATGACGCAAGCAGACATAATTTACTAATCGAATACCGTACTCTATGGGTCCGTAAGTTTTTCGCTGTCAGTTGAATTCAATGTAAAGTTCAACTAAACGAAATAGAATATGCCGGTTACGGATACAACACGCTTGATTAACACACGGGAGGGGGGGAGGTGTGAATCCCGCACGAAACGCGTTTCAGCAGCATTAAAAGAAATCAAAATCGAACACTAACTACCTAAGCGTGCGGGCCCCTGAAAACGTAGATTGAATGTATGTTCATCTACGACTAACTACACCACTAAAATTGTCAAACTTAAACCTATACTCGGAATGCAAATTATGGTAAAATCTTCTTTAAACAGTCCTATATAAACCGCAAAATATGCAGTGGCCATCTCCAGTGTCTTTAATAGTATACACGGAACCGTGAATGTACGTAGGTAATTTTAATAGTCGCAATACAGCCTGGGCGGATATTTGATGGATGACGCAAGTGTTATCACCATTAGTAAATGGGCTGAACGTAATAACTATGGGACTATTTTCAGTGCTGAAGATCACGGAACTTTCATTTCGGAAAAATGGAATAAAGAATAGAAATATTAAGAAAATACTAAGCAACATCACAAATAAATAGCCTACAACCAATATAGAAATTATCCGGAACTGATGGCAGAGCTTACCATAACTGTATCACAAAAAATTAAAAGCGGTAATGCAGCATTCCATGAATTCATGAAAAACCTAGGATCGAAAGTAGAGGAGCCTTAAAGAATTTAAAAAATCCGAGATATTCGTTATCAAAAAGCTAGGTACAGAGAAAAACAACGTGTCTCCTATTACAATCCCACATCTATATTATCCGTTTCTTACAAAATTTTAAAACGAATAATTTTTAATCGAATCCATGACGAAATAAATACTCGCTTACCATTGAAACAGACGGGTTTTCGGCCGATCAGGTCATGCACGGAACAAGTTGCAAGGCTAACACAGTGCTTTGATCACGGCTTTGAAAGAAACGAAAAAACATTGGCGGTAATTTTAAATCTTACTTCTGCCTCTGAAATAGTCTGAAGACAAGGATTAACACAAAATTTAGCCGACTTCATTCCCTGCAGAAAATTATCTATTTGATAAATAACGTGATTGCAGACCGATACTTTAGAATATTTGTAAGGAATAAAAAATGAATTTATGAAAAAATATCTGACTATTGAGAAGAAATTCTTTCTTCTTAATACTGCATGGCTAATTTCGTCGTTATATTTCACCGAAATTATACATAAGTAGGCTGCATTAATTATTTAGTCGAGTGATTATTGATCTCGAGAATCAGAAACGCAGTGAACTGATACCAAAGTCAACCATCATCGCACTCCAGCCGATAACAGTGTTACGTATTGTTTTAAATATTTCCTTTATACTATCCACAAAACTTTGTATATTATTATTATTATTATTATTATTATGTTGTTCTCCAGCGGTCGTCTGACAAAAAAAGGGCTTTAAATTGTAATTAGAATATCAGATTTCAGATAACCTATCGATATATTTCAACTTTCGCTTACCGTATTGATTTTCTAATTAAACCCGCATACTAAAGTTTAACTTAAAAAAGGAATTAAACGTAATATATTCCTCTCACATATATTACACTGCTGGCGCTTTCACTAATATTTTAATCTAAATCCCACTTTTTTAATTGACGTATTGGTGTACGTACTTTTTTTTTCAAAAATAAATTAGTATATGTAAACGCTGCAGACTTTATGAAAATTTACAAAGTAATACAGTTTAAAGTCCGAAAGAACGGGCCGCGAGACCAATTCCCTAGTATATATATATATATATATATTACACTACCATAAAGAATGTTAGGTAATATTACGCTTTTATATAATGTTCTTATAATTTAATCGGTTGTTATTATTATATAGTTTGTTAAATACAAGTAAAAATTTATTTATTTTTTTAGTAATGTAGTGAAAATGATTATAATATTTTAAGTTATTGTCTATTATTACACCTAAGTATTTGGTTTGACTAACCATACAAATATTTAATCCGTATTGCATCAAAAATTAATCTTTGAATTATTCATTTAATATTTTTTAAAAAAACTAGCGACTAATTTCGAAGATGTTTCCCCCCGGTGCAATGATTTTTTACTTTAGTTAAATATTAAATAAACAAAAAAATAGAACAAGAAATTGAATCTGCTGAATAATACGGAACTAAGTTAGACGAAACCAACATACACTTCTGAGAGATACTCAAACATAAATGAAAAAAAGAAGAAACTATTTTTAAATTCCGAAAAACTAAATAAACCTAAAATAATTCGTGAATAAATAAACGCCGTAGTTTGTATAATTCAATTCAGCTGTTAATGATAAGTAAAAATTGTTTTCAAAATACTTTTACTTTTCGTTATTCTCGATTACACCGCGCATAAGTAAATTTTAAAAACCGACACTTTAATTAATCGGCAGTGTATAAGTAACTAAAGAATTAATTAAATCCAGGTTACATAAATTTCTTACAAATTGCATAAATTATACAATCCGAACGTTTATTGTTTAAAATACATGCGGATATCTTTTTGGCAGTTGTCGCTATTGTAATTATTAACATGTTAAATTATTTTCTGATGGCAGTTATTAATGTAGATTTCTTGCAGATTGCCGTCCGACTGTTCTATTACTATGGACATTGTCCAGACTAATTTCCGATGCCTACCGCATATTCTGCAGTATTAGTACACCTTCGATTAATTCGAATTTCTCAGTTGACAGTTACTGATACTACCTCGTTTAGATTTCATTCGCATGTTTGAATGATACTACGTTTCTGATGTTTTCTCTTCCGTTACGTACGAATAGTATCGTCCGACAGGAAAACGCAATAGCGCTACATAATGTCTTTTTCGTAATAATTCTTTTGTTCGCTTTTGAATTAACGCCAGATCATCGTTATTAACGAAAAGATTTATTTGCCCATACGTGACTAATACAAATCAGTCGCCACGTAATTATTTATCTCTTTTTGCTTTAAATCTTCGGATGACGTATGAAAAATTTTCATAAATATCTATTTATGAGAAGCAAGTATGGACTCATAAAAAACTTCGACAAATTCGTCATTAAATTCGGTAAAACAAATTACAAAGTTTCGTAAATATGTACCTCATTAAAAAAGTTATTTTCAAAGAGTTAAATCAGTTTTACTGCGAGCGGAGGTTACAATTAACATATACAGCCAGTAAAACGTTTACCTTTAAAACGAAAAAAATAAATAAAATAAAACAAATAAAAATGATTCTGTTTTCGGTGCGATGCTGATCAAAATTGTATAAACGTACGTTTCCCCTACCGCTTCATCGCTACTCACAGCTTCTCCATCCTGTTCACTCTTCCGCTCCTTATTCAACATGTAACGCTGATCACACCTTTTTTGAATACCCTTCTATCGCTGTTGAACAATACTCCGCTCGTTTGTAATTCCCTATAGCGTATACCCTCTCCTTTCCTTCTCATTTTACTATATCGACCCCCTCGGATCCTTTCTGTCTGCTATCCTTGATCACGTGAATAACACTTCTACCCCCTTTCCGCGGTTCATGAGCTAATGTCCACGTCAACGACCCCTCGCCCCTATAAAGAAAAATTACTACATTAAAAGAAATGAAGAAATGAAAAAGAATAGTTCGTAATAAATTACTTCCACAGAACTTTACTCATCAAACAACACCATTAAATCCGTACTTCCCATTCCCTCCTTTTTGCTGACGTATCGAAGGATGCTCATAGTGTTGGAGCATATCCTTTTTACATCGCACTCGCAGTTACTTTGAAAGTTTTTGAGACCTCTTGCCGCTTGTGTGCTCTTTTCCTTTAGCAGAGATTACACAAGCCATTCTTTTTATATTTTCAATTTCGGATAGCAATAAATTTCTCTAATCATTTCCAATTCTAAAAATGTTTTACAAAAACAATTTCATCTTAACTGCTATACATGTAATATTATAGCTACGAAACATGCTGGTTTTATATATTTAAATAATATGTTTTCGGTTTGTTGTTGACCTGTTTATTAATCGTAAGTATTTTAACAAACGTATAATATGTTCACTGAACTAATAACATAGATATATTACGATAATCGAAAAACAGGTGCGACGTACCGTGATTAACTAGTCGGTGTCCTATATTTTTTATATTTATTTTTTGATTATCGTAATATATTGTATTTTATTATATCTACGTTATTAATTGACCCGTTTATTACAATCCTATCTTCATTTATCTTTTCGATGATCTCATCATTTATCGCATTTCAATTGTCTATAACCTTTTCAGTACTCATCGCATTCAAATTGATTTCATTTGGATTCCAGACCATATTGATGTGGAGAGAAATGAAATTGTGATTGACCGCCTGTCTCATAATACGCAGTAACATACTTCTACTGTCTAAGAAATTTCATTTAAACTTTTAGCTCGCATACTTTGTTATTTTCTAGTCACTATTCATTTTATCTTTTTATTCAAGCCGTTTTTTTTCCTAGGTCTTGGTTTCTTTCTTTAAAACGCTACCTTATATTACATATCTCCCTTACGTCGGTTAAGTTTTCAGCATGCTTCCCTCGTTTCGTTGGTGTATGCTCTCCTCATTGTCCTTTACATCTTTCCAGTAATAATCAGGAATGCACTTCTACCACATCCTTTTCGAATTCAGTCGTCTAGGCGATCCTCTCTTTACCCGTAATTCCTTAAACTTCTTAACATTCCTATTCTTTATAGTTGCTTTTACATCTGTTATTCCATCTTTTCAAGTTCCTTCATCATCTATAATCTTATTATTTTACCTTTTGCCCAATACCCTTTGTTGGCGAGCTCCCAAAAAATAATAAAAAATAATTTTTGAGTTCTTCATTTATTACTCTTATTTTTTTTTATAAAAATTAACGTATTATTAATTAGTGAAAATTTAAAAATATTCGAATTTAGAGTGATTATTATGTTATTAATTAAATGTAAATTGACTTTGATGGCATTAGAAAACTATTATTAGTAGTGAGTAAAGTAAAGTAAAGTGAGTTCCATACCCTTGAGAGGGCGTTGGGATTGTGAAGTTAAGGTTAACAGTCTATTCGCCTAATAATTTTAACTTTTCTGAAATCTTCGTTTTATTCGGTTTTTCGTATTTAACCGATGGTAATACTTCGTGTTGTTCTCCTCATTTATGCTGTTTCTGTTCCGGGTAAATTGCTGAACATAATCGATTCTGAAAGTTTCCTTCAGTTTTTTTTTCGCACCACTATCTCGTATTTCTTTCTTACTTATTTACTAATTTCTTTTTTCATTTCTTTAAAATAGTTTTTCTTCAGATTCCTACTCCACCGTCACAAGAGGTAATTTCCTGCGAGAAAAATTAGCAGCCATTGTAGGACATTCACTTGTATCGAAAACTTCTATAGACTTTTGCTATCATTATTTTTCTTTCGATAATTTGAGCTGCTCATTTATCAATTTTTCCCTTTATCCGCAAATTTATCGGCGACCTTGCAATTTATTTGTTTCCGCGGATTACTCATTTTTTTATGACCTTGTCTCCTTTTTTTTTTTTTTTTTTCTTCTCCGCCCAATTATCTTCCTTTGTCTGTAAATGGGTAATCGTCTGCTGCAGACAAGCCCAACAAATTTATAAAAAAAAAAAAAGCGCCCACTAATGCATGGTTAGGCGATCATACATTTTCTATCGTTTCTCATTTCGACTATGTTTTCCTTATGACGTTGTGCCGGGTTTTTTAACAACGTCTCCCCAGACCAACATATTTTATTAACACACACATGCCACTCCCAAAAAGTAAAATAACAGTTTTGTTAAATTTTGTATGTAAGAGGACTAAAAAAAAGTTCTATAAGTAAAAACAAAAAAACAACGAAATAAAATAATTCGTTAATTACCGTTGGAATAAAATGCGTCCAAAATTTCCCTCTACGAATTATTTCAGACGCATTTTATACAAGCTCGATTTCTAGCCATTACACTAAGGCGAACGTTTTACGCTTAAAGCACAAAAGAACACTTCTATCCTTAAAATACTAAGCAAAACTGTCCTCAAAATCAACAAATCCTATGCATGAAAGTAGCATCTCGCCAAATTGTACTCATCCGTATGAAAATAATCCCGAAATACCGAAACAATTGGGAATACGAGGCAAAAATATAATAAAATACCGAAACTTCACTTCATTAGACACCTCAAAATCCTACAATAGATCTTTGGCGCGTGAGTATTCAGGATACTATCACAAACATAAACAGGTCTAAAAACATGAATAGAACTTTGACGAAAGAATTTAAAATAATGATCAACTCAGTTTGGCAAAACGAATGGTATCTACTTTCCCAGTTAAACGAATTATAGCGCATCAAAAACACAATGTCAGACCAGAAAACAAGCTACTGGCGAAACAGACAAGATGAAAGAATCCGTTCGAGGCTTAGAACAGGTGTCACGGTAGCTTCACAGCCAGGGCTACTTTCTGACATTTGCAAAGAGATTCTCACAATGGAACATTTTTTAACAAAATGCAAAAAGTTCGACACCCAACGTGAAGAAAAGCCGCTTATAGAAATCCTATCAAACGACCACAATGGGGAAACTGCCAAAGTATGTTACAATTTCTAAAAAGCTCAAATATATATTTTAATTTAAGTATTACATATTTAAGTTTGTAAAAATTTATAAATAAAATTGTAATAATATTTCGTTGCAAATGGCCTCGGTGTCGAGTGACAAATGATAGACAAATTAACAAAAAAAATGCCGCATATTTTCAGACATGATGAATATGTTAACATCATGTTTATTTATGGGATTTTGGGATAATAATAGCATAGTTAATGACGGACGATCACCGTTATCTACTTTCTGGACGAACTTTTTTTCAACCATTTAGGCCAAAATTAACGCGTTAAAATGAAAAAAAAAAAAAGAAAATTATTATAAAAGAAAACCTCATTTAGTCGGTAGAACGAAGTTTCATTTATAATCTCTCGGAGAACATCCACACGCGGTATTATCAAGACATAAGAGTTTGGTGAACACATTACAAAAGCATATGAGTATACCACCCATTTTACGTAAAAAAATTTGAGCTTCAACACTAACCCGCATGGCTACAATCATGCCAAGTAAATACAAACTAAAACTTAATCCATATTGTTTACTGATGAAGCTACATTAAATAGAGATGGCGTTAAGAACACTCACACCACTTTCCCTTATAGACTAAAATACTTGCGCTGTAGTGGAAAGAAATTTTTAACATCGTTTCTGTACGAATGTTTTGTTACGATATGATCTTATGTACTTTCGATATAACAGGATGAATGCTCTATTATTCAAAACAAGTAAAGTAATTCTTAGACAAAAGTTTTCCCATCAAACGAATTGAAAAGGGCCTTAATTAATTAATCAACGCAGTCTGTGAAAGTTATTAAATTTTTGTTTATAGCACCGGTTAAAAAGTGATCCGATTAAATACGTAGCAACGATATAGCTATCTTAACAAAAGTACGTACGGAAAGAATACTTAGGGGTAACGATTGATAGTACACTGTAAGTTGGAGACATCATACTAATAAAAAAGATCAGCCAATCTTTACCGGGCGATTTATAGACTTAGGTAATTGTTACCTCTTAAAATTTTAAGACAATACTATAATGCTCTGATATCATCGAGGATACCTTACGCTACACAAGCATGGGGAGGAGCTAATAAATCTGAATGATAAAAAATAAACAATATTCACAAAAAAAGTTTAAAACTCATAGCAAAAAGGATTTAAGTCAAGGGAGGGGTAATCTTAATTGGTGGAAGGAAATGGAAGAATTACCGGCGGTATTATCTATTTATTTTATGTGATTATAAGCTGCATCTTCCCAACCTTAAGGCCACGAATATAGTGAAGATAACTAGAGCTTCGTGCAAAGTTGCATATATTAAGCCTAAGGGTAAAAATAATTTTATTAATAAAACATAGGACTCCGAACTGATTAACTTGTTAGGGAAAATTCCGATGTAGATCATAAACATTAATAATAAAAAAATTGCTTGCTAGAAATTAAAAATTGGCTGCTGGGCAACTACAATGACTGCAATTGAAAAGAGAAATGGAAGGATTATGTGAGTAAGTGTTTTTTTTTCATATTTTTTTTTCTTGTAGTTTTTATATGAATTGCTATTTTTGCTTTTTTTTTTGCTTTGTTTTTGTTTATTTTATGATTATGCATGTTCTTCGATTATTTTAAGTGGAGAGTTATATTACGCTTTTTTTTTTGTGTAAAGGATTATGACAGATTTGTAATTTAAAGCGGTTAATTATATATGATCCATTATAGCTGTATTACAAATAAACGTTATAGCTGCGTTAAGAGGCTTCTTTTTTTTTTTTATTTGAACTCGCAGTATTGCTGAATTAATTATTTAGATTCGTATACGGTCAGATATCGCATCAATGAAGTATACAAGAGGAGCGACAACAGTTAACGAAGGAAAGGAGAGAACAGATGCAGCATTATAGGGAGCAGGAATATTAAGTCTCAGAAGTTGAGAGTAGAGAAGTAAACGTTCAGACGACAGGAAAAGAATGTGGTTAGAATTACATTCGTGAATATCATTTGGCGGATGTAGCGGATAGTAAGGAGAGTCTGAAACTCAATAGCGAGATGAAGAAAGCAAACTATGATCGAAACGCAATTGACATAAAGAGGAAATAAAATAGCGCTGAAAAGACGGAAATTCATGAAACCAAGGATTAACTGGAAGATACGGCTGGATAGAAAGATAAAAGGAAAATTGGTTAAAAAAGAAGGAAGGGTATGAGTCTGACCAAAACCTATAATGGAATTTTTTAGATAATGCAAGTAAATTATTAACAGTGAACTTATTATTAATGGGGAGTCCGTTAACAGCTGCACCACGAGACAACTGATCAACTCTTTCATTTCCTTCTATACCAACACAGTCTGGAATCCAAAGGAATTCAACCTGAATGTGGTAAGTTTGGAAAAGGTTGTGGATAATCGAGCGAATACGAAGAATGATAGGATCACAAGAAGAATGAGGAAAAACAGATGATATAGTTTGTAAAACACTTTTAGCATCAGAGATAATTAGGAATTTTGTTATTGTCTCGTACTAAGGATATGTAAAGAATGGTCCTTAAAATCGCAACCGACTCTACAAAGAAAATAGAGCAAGTTGGAGGAAGTCTATAATTTTCAAAGTAGTTGTGAACAGAATATAGGAAAGATGCTCCAACGCCGTGAGACCCTTCGATCCGTCAGTATAAAGAAGAGAATGAAAAGGAAATAGAGAGTTAACAGTGTTAAGGAAATCTTGATTAGGTTGTGGAAGGGATTTAGAGTAAGGGGACAACAAAGATAAATTAGGAGGAAAGAGAAAATCTGTAAAATGAAAGGTAAAGTAAGGAAGTTGGTTGTATAATTTGTGGAAGAAATTTATCAAGTTGATTTGAGATATGAGAAAGAAGGGGAATTTTTTTTTGGAAGTAAATCGCCAATTTTGAAGTACGGTGGAGTAGGATGAAATAAGTTTTGAAGAAGAAACTGGAAGACGCTTTAAAAGGAAGCGATATCCCAAGTGAGCTCTACGGATTGGTAAAGAGGGAACATTACATTCAGCATGTATTGCAGGAATGGGAGTTGATTTAAGGGCTTCTAGACATAAACGAAAAAAGAAATTCTGGACCCGATCCAGTTTACAAAGGAGAGATCTGGAGAAGTTACCATAGATAAACGAACAATAATCTAGTTTGGAACGAACTATCGATTTATATAGGATAATTAAGGTACTAGGATCTCCTTCCCACTTTGTTGATGAAATTGATTTAAAGAGATTTGGTCTTTTATTTACCGACATGTGGAGATAGTTAATGTACTTGAAAAAGAGGAGACAACTATTTAGGAACAGACCAAGGTAACAAAAATTTTTAACTAAGGGAATGGGAATGTTATTTACAGAAGGGTTTATTAAAGAAGGATTAAAAGGTCGATAAGTAAAATTAATACAAGCGGATTTAGACGGTGAAATAAAAAGATGTAGATCTGAGAGTGAGTCATTTAATCTTGACAAGGAATTATTCATTTCTTCGTTTGCAGAGCTAAGATCGTGAGGAGTGGAATATAGAAGGATGTCATCAGCAAAGAAAAGGGAAGACGACCCTATTGGGAGGGAGGCTATATTAAGAATATATATATATATTGAAAAGCGTAGAACTTAAACAGGAGCCATGTGGAAGACCATTGTACACAGTTTTGGAAGTAGAGTCAAGAGGTGTAGAAAGATGAATCGCACGATTCTGGAACAACCGAATAACAGTTGAAATAAATTGGGATGGAAGATTAATGGAAAGCATTTTATTTTGTAAGGTAGGAAGATGCACATTATTAAAAGCATTGGAAATGTCAAGAAATACAGCTAAAGTATAATTTTTATTTAAGAATGACTTATAAATGTCCGGAATAAAGAAACTAATGCAATCGGAGGGACCAAGGCCAGGACGGAAACCGAACATGTTACTGGAAAGTAAATCATTACTATCCAGCCACCAAATAAGATGTCTGTTTAGGATATTTTCGAAAAGTTTCCTTAGACACGTAGCAAGGGATATTGGTCGGAAGGAAGAAGGATCTTTTTTAGGGACTGGAATAATCGCAAAGAAGTTCCCGGAGGGAGGAAGAGAGCCAGTGGATAAAATAGAATTAAAAATATTGAGAAGAATTTGAAGAGATTGGTTGAACAAATTTTTAAAAACTCGATAAAGTATACCGTCTAACCCTGGAGAAGACTCATTATTATTGTTTAATGAATAACGCAGTTCGTTAATGTTGAAGAGTAAGGTGAGGGAATGAGGAGAGGAGTCAATGGAAAATGAAGGGAAAAGTTCTTCAGAGCTGGGTACATACGAAGGAGAAATCGAGTCTAAAAAAGGAATTAACTTTTGCAATGGAACATTCGAAGATATATGATGGTGAGAACGGGAGACTTTAAAAGCTCCAGTCATGCTCCAAATTTGAGAAAATGCAATGTTACGGGAGAAAGAGGAGCAAAATTTTTTCCAGGAATCTTTTTTGGCCGATTTAAAAACAAATCTAGCCTTCTCATTCATCTGTTTGTAGATTAGAAGATTGGAGGTCGAAGGACAAGCTCGGAAATTTTTGAAAGCAGATATACTGGCATCATAAGCGGCTTTGCATTCGCTATTTCGCCATATAGATGAAGCAGTGACGTGCTTAGGATTTTTAGGAAATTTGATTAGTGGAGAAGAGGAGGACAAATTTGAATTAATTAACTGTGTAAATGAGTTATAAGACTGAACAGGATCTATATTTGTCGGAATACATGAAAGAGATGATTCCAGTGTGTTATGAAATTCGAACCAGTTGGTTTTGTTAAGATTCCAACGACAAGCTTAAAGGGGTTTATGGGATAGAGGTAAAGGGAAATTATTGAGGGATAGAAGTATAGGAACATGATTGCTGCCAAAAGTAGTGTTGTCGAAGGTTTTCCAGGAAGAATTAAGCCCGATGTTGGGAGAAGTGAAAGTTAGATCAATGGAGTTTTAGGTCGTTTGATTTTTAAAATAAGTGGGGGAAAGGTCGTTTAAGAGTGCAATATTAAAGTCAGCAATTATATCTTCAATGACTAGGCCATTAGAGTTACTAGAAGAGCAACCCCCCAAAGAGGAGAATGAGCGTTCCAATCTTCTTCAACTATAAAAGGATGTGGAAGGAAGTAAAAAAAAAGAATATAATGGAAAACTGTGAAGATTATAATTAGAAGGAATGTAAGCAGATACAAGGTGTACGGAGTGAGCATGTTTAGTAGGAATTGAGACGTGAATAAAGTTAGGATTGGATGGATCAGATGGAAGAGAAGGAACAATGTCATGTGAATAAAAGAAATACCATTTGTAATTAAAATTGCTGACCCTCCGTACCCATCAATTCGGTCTGATCTAACTATATTAAATCCTTTAATGGAGACATCGGTGAAGTTCTTAAGCCAGGTTTCTGAAAGAAGAGCGATGCTAATTTTGTAGTGTTGCAAAAGGTGCTCTAATACATTTTTATTAGCTCTCAAGCTGCGGCAGTTCCACCGTAAAATATTAGGATTCAAGAGCATAATGAATGGACATAGAGAACGGGAAAATGAAAAAGGGAAGGAACAAGGAAAGGAAAGAATGAGAGATTAGGGAAGAGAAACAAAAAAATAAATAAAAAATGGGGGGGCATGCAAAGTTTCCACTTATAAAGTTGAAAAGGAAAAAAAAGAAACTCCTACGGAATAATATGATTAAAAAGATGGAAAATAAAAGAAGAAAGAGTAAACCATCGCCCTCTGCTACCAGCTAGCCCAATTAAAGGAAGTATGGAGAGAGGATGGGCTGAGTCATTTAGGAAGAACTGCCATTTTTGCGGACTCACTAACCTATCAAAAGGCAGTGTGCAAAAAGGCCAGTGGAAAATAATAGAAAGTAGTCTATTTCTACTTAACGAATTCACTGACATCGTCACAACAATGAGGGGAAAATTGTAATTGTACAGAGATAGAATACTTGCTGACTTAGCTACGTTAATAAATACTGATATAAGCCATCGCCCTATGTTACCAGCTAATTTAATTAAAGGAAGTATAGAGAGGGGATGGTAGAAGCCATTAAAGGAGAACTGCTCCTTTTTATTAAAAATCTTCGCCGACTTGGCTATGTTAAAAATTAGTGATATATGTCATCGCCCTCTGCTATCAGCAAGCCTAATTAAAGAAATTATAGAGAGGGGATGGTGGAAGCCTGTAAAGAAGAACTGCTCCCTTTTATTACGCACTATTCCATTAAAGGGAAGTTTGCAAAAGAGGCAGTCAGCAAGGATGAAAGGAAATAAGAAAATAGTAGTGAAGGAAAAGGTTATATTAGAAATCCTTGTGTTCAGTTTAATACCGAAGTATAGAAATATCTGACTTAAGCGATTAGGGTACCAACACCATTTCGCGTACTTAGTCGTAATGATATAAAAGAGGAAACAGAAAGAAGAAGTAGATTTGTTAACGAAGATATGAATTTTTTAAAATTTGAATACGTTAAGATATTTGGTAATAAAGGTGTTATACGACTGTTGAGTCCATAGGAAGAGGAGAATCCGTAAAGGTCTGTTGATCATCATCGGAGGGTTTAGTTACTTTTCTAAGATGTGAAAGGAAGAGATCAATACACGAGTTTATTTCGGAGGGATTAGAGATAATAATATTTTCTTCATGTAGAACGGCGGATAGACTGGAATGAATATTAGACAACAGATCGAAATGTGACTTGTTAATATTGCTTTGATTGCTCGTAGGAGAACCAATATCGCAAATTTTATTTGAGAGATTATAATTACTATTAGATGAAGAGATGCTATAATTACTAGAATCCTGAGGAATAGGTTGGGAAGAAGACTTCTTGATTCCACTAAAAGGATGAACAGCCTTAATATGCGGAAATGAAGAAGGTTTAGTATAAACATTTTTGGGGAGTAATGATGCACCAACAATTAAGTTGAGACATACATATGGAATACATTGCAAAGATAATAAGAGCAGTTTCATCAACTTTATATACCATACATTAAAGAAACACGCAACACATGAAACATTAAAAGTGGTTTATTATGCGCTAGTAAATTCGAGGGTCAGATTTGGAATTCAGGCATGACGAATGCCGAGAAAAGTTAAATAAACTGAAAATTAAATGCTTGAAATTAATAGGAAATCCTTAAGGGAAGAAACTGAAAGTGAAATAAATGTACTTATTACTGAAGATGTGGAAATACAGAACAACAGAAAATAAAACTGAATTGGAGAAAAAAATAAAAACAGAAAACGAGCTGAGGAAAAAACTTACGTCCCAACTGCTGTTAGCAAGAACAAAGATGAGGGAGCAAACGGACAAATATATTATAACTCAGATGTTGAATGAAATACCTAAGGAAATAATAGAGAAGGAAAAAATATGGGAAAGAAAAAGGAAAATAAGGAATGGCTTCAGGAAGAAGGAATTGTAAAAAAAATAATAAACATACAATAAAATGACAAGGTGCAACAAAAAAAGTATAAAGGAAAAGTACAACGAGTATAAAAGAATAGAAAATAAATAAATTATTATCGATAGGTAAAAGATAGATTAAGATGTAGTAGTTAGTAAATATTACACGAGGTTATATGGGTCACCCTCTTTCGGGCGCGATCGATCGGGCGCAGCTCTATCGGGCGCGACTCTATCGGGCGCAGCCTCTTTCGGGCGCAGACGAACTCAGACCTTTTTACAGACCACCTACGGTGATTTTCAGGTACCATCCGTTAGACATTATCATCTGTGTTAGTGAGAAACACCGTTCAAAAAATACCGTTCTTCGTTAACGATTTAGTTTTTCCGCGCGTACAGCATGTTATATATGCATATATAATCACAAAACACATATTTTACATGATTTTATTTGGTTATTCGCTTTTTTTAAATATTTTCTATTTTTTTTTTTTTTTTTTGAAATAACGACTTCAGCGTGAAATACTGATAAACAGACTTTCGCGATGTAAATTTAAGAGTTCTGTTAGCAATAGTGATACGAAACGGACGAAAATTATTAATATTAATAATCGGTCAAATGCACTGTCGGTTTTCTTCATTTTTCTTTTTTTTGCTATTGTATAGTCAACCGTATTTAAAAAATTACAAACTATCAACTCTGCGTCATTTAAAGTGTAAAATAACTGGATTGAATTTGCTTCTGATACATATTCCTTATATTATCTTTCTTTTTTATTCATATCTAGCAAATTTATTTGAGGATACGTTTATTGAAGTTTTTTCTGTTATCTATGATTTTAATTATATATTTAATTCCTTGACGAATCAACCCTGATTTCAAAAAAATATCGAAAAAGACAAACAAAGGGGCAAAAATTTTTAAACATAAACACATTTATGTTAATACTGGGCGAGAAATATAAACGATATTTCAAATTAAAAATTAAATATCTTTGTTTTTAATTTAATATTATGTAAATGTAAATTACGGTAATCTTTAAATTAACTCACAGAATATTCAGTACATGAAACCTCCTGCCCGGCTAACCTCTTTTTTTTCTTTTAGTTCGTTTAGAAAAATTTCCTATCTTCAAAACACTGGACTAATATTATTTTCATAAAAATTTAAATAAAGCCAATAAGGAAGAAGCTTTTCTTGTTTTGTCTAATAATGAAGCGAGCGGCTCATAAAAAAATGATAATAATTAGAAAAATCGACTCGGCAATACTTGATGCGTGTTTTGTAGGGAAAAAGAAAAAGTAAAGAAGTAAGTTGAGAAACAGAAGCGATTAATTAATTTTCTACTGTGAAATAGTTTTTAATAAAAAAAGGAAAAGAACCGTCAATGGCTATAGCCACTTTGTAATTGACATGTTTGTTAGTTACAAAACGCGTTTTAACCGAATTTTTTTTTCTAGAATTTCGTTTTTTTACTAACTTATCACACTAAATTGCAATAATACTTTCTAAATATTGTCAGTTCAGCTGGGTTGGATTTGAGTAACACAAAGCTTTAAAAGGAATAATTTGCAGGTATTCGTTATTTGAATCATCGTTCTATCAATTTAGATTAAATATTTATAATAGTAACTTATTTTACTTCTGTTTCTCATCATATCGACTTTCTTTACTAAAGGTTTTTTGGTTTCATTTGGAACAAAAAAAAATTCTTTAGTGGCGGTAGTGAATAATATGAAAGAAGCTATATTTAGTTGTCTATATCTGCTTATTGGTAATGACTGCAAAACCTAAATGAGAATTACCTTTTTCGACCTTAGTCCTATTTATTTATTTGGGCACGTCAATCAAGGTCCTTTACTCGGTTTGCATTTCGATACTTATGATATGTTGTTGCAAATACTAAATTATCCGTACGCTTGCTTGTTTTCTTTTTGTATTTGCTGAACAGAAAAGTCCCGTTGAGGCAAAATGTGATCAAACAATAAATGAGTAATTGTTAAAATGAGCTATATAGTTATTTCATTAATTTATTCAGAATGATTTTTCAGTTAGCCTTAGTATGTTTGTTTTTATTTTTGTTCGATTCCTTTAGGTTGCTTTTTCAGATTTAACCTCATTTAGTCTAAAGGTAAAACGCGCAGAAAGAAAAAAATGTTTAATATTTATGAAAAAATGAACTTGCTCCTGCGTGTATGTTTTGTAGTAAACGAAAACATAAAATGTCGCATGAAGTAAACATGAAAGAGAGAAGAGAATAAATTTTGAACATATTTATAAGAAAAATAATATTCTAGTCCGTCGTTTTTTTTTGTTTCTTTTTTTCACATACGGCTTAAACACAACTGTGCCGATATCAAGCTGAGCCTGTTAAATTAGCTTACAGCATATTGCACAAATTACAATGTTTGGTCGTTTAGTAATAACTGAAATTTTCAAAAAATACAAAAATTAGAACAATATCCTCATTATTCTTCGATAAGGAATTAATCTTTCTTAAATGAAATGGATACAGTTTTATTTAATAAATAGGTATTTTCTGTAACACGCATAAACAATATTTAAGTTACCAACAATTTGAAACCTATAATATGTATTGCGATAAAACTGTCGCAAAAAAAATATCCCCCCTTTTCGCAGGAATGATAATTTCTCAAACCATATATATATATATACAAGGTACAACCAGTGTTCATACAGCTAGTCGAATTAGAAATTACGTTTTTCCTCTTTCACGTTTTCCCAACAAAATAAGATTTTGCAATTATAATATAATAATAATAACATTAATTACAAATATAGAAATAAACGATTTCGAAATCTTACATATAAGTAATAATAATAATACCTATAATACATGCAAACATTAAAGTTAACTAATTACATTGTGCTACACCACGAAGATAATCTTCGAGCTGAAGCTGATTATAATTTGTTGCGACTTTCAACAAACGTTTCGGGGAATATGTCAATTTATATATTCTTGCTTGTACGCAATTTCAGGTAAATACGAAAAGATTATAAAAACTGTGATTTTAATTCGTCATTTAATTTGATGAGTACATGCTATTCAGTAGGAGTGTTATTCTGGATTAATTAAATCATTTTGCAATGTAGATGTATCTCATATATTTACAGTTTGCCACTTCAGTCACATGTTTATAAATACTAGCGTTCCCCCAATGGTCCAAATTCGACCATAATTATCATTAAAAATTTTAGAAAAATATATATGAATTTGTATATTTCCAAAAATTTTTTCCCACTCTTATACATTCGTTCATTATATATCTGAGAACATATACTTTTATATGTACTTTCAATACAAAAATTAAATGACACCTTAAGATTTAGTACACTTTAAAAAAGCCAATAATGATGATTATTAAGAAAAATTAAAACATTTCAATACGAACAGATTTACTGGTTGCAGCGATTTCCTTCTTCACTTTTTGTATTACTTTTTTATTTATCAAAAATCAGTATAACCCAATAAGATGGTTCACAAACGACAAAAATATTCAATTATACAATAGCTCGGAAACGGTTTGATTTATCAGAATTGGATCCTAAATTACAATTAAACTTCTATGACAATTTACAATTTTTAGCTGAGCGATGACCTGGACGGCAACAAGCCGTCTAGAATATATAATAAGGAATTTAGAACCACCTGAAAAATCACCCTTAAAAAATTCATAACTCACCACTAGATAATCCTTTAAAAGCAAAATAATCCAATAAATCAAAAATCATGAAAATCGGTCCAGCCGTTCTTGTGTTATAAGTGGTGTAATATTTTCAGCAAATTAAGTCATATCAACTAAGGGCCAAAAATGGATGGTTACTGAGTTATAGCAATTTTACGAATTTTTAGAAAATTTCAGACTTCGCATAGAAAAAAAAATTGGGGTAAAAGAAATACTTAATTCTGAACAATCAATTGGAATTCTTCTAAAAATAATTAGCTATTTATTACATTGGAAAAAAATACAAACCTACAATTATCATAACCTCAGAAATAAAACTATTTAAATAGCAACGATAAATTTATTTTTTAACTTATGTTCATAATTAAACTATTATTATTTGAAAAAAGTGTATGACACTTGACTTACAAATTACAGCAATTAATTCCCCGTTTCACTAGCTTTCTAAAAAGGTATAAATGTCATTAGTTTGTACCTCTGCATAGAAAGAAAATCACATTAGACTGAGGAAATCCCTAAATTCCAAGAAACATACCCCTATCATACCATCACGCTTTTGTTTGTTTTGTCGTACAAGTCTGATGACTTCGAAAACATTCGGGACAGATCGTGAACGTGATGGACGGTGATTGTTTCAGTCAGTTCCTTCCGTTCATTCAGCTGGTTTAATCTAATTACTACAGTGATAAACGTGTCGTTTAATTGAAACATCTCAGCCACAGCTCTCATTGAAACCATGGAATCTGTTTCAAATTGCCTTAAAATTTCTTCTTCGTGAGCAGAATTGGAAACTTGTCCCTTCGCACTGAAGCGGTATTACCATGACAAAACCTGTAGCAGAACAAAATATCTGCGCATTCTTCATTTTAAAAACTAACCATTTCAAAGAAGAAAAAAATTTCTTGAGATATTTCAATTAAACGATGATCCGCTCTCCGTAGTAATTAGACTAAACCGGCTGAATTAACGGAAGGAACTGACTGAAATAAGCACAGTCCATCACGTTCACGATCTGTTCCGAATGTTTCCGAAGTCATCAGACTTGTCCTCCTGTTCCGAGTACGACAAAAGAAACAAAAGCGTGATGGTATGATAGGGGTATGTTTCTTGAAATTTAGGGATTTCCTCAGTCTAATGTGATTTTCTTTCTATGCAGAGGTACAAACTAATGACATTTATACCTTTTTAGAAAGCTAGTGAAACGGGGAATTAATTGCTGTAATTTGTAAGTCAAGTGTCATACACTTTTTTCAAATAATAATAGTTTAATTATGAACATAGTTAGAAAATAAATTTGTTGTTACTATTTAAATAGTTTTACTTCTGAGGTAATGATAATTGTGGGAATGTATTTTTTTCCAATGTGATAAATAGCTAATTAGCTTTTAAAACAATATCAATTGATTGTTCAAAATTAAGTATTTCTTTTACCCCAATTTTTTTTTCCATGCGAAGTCTGAAATTTTCTACAAAAATTCGTAAAATCGCTATAACTCAGCAACCATCCATTTTTGACCCTTAGTTGATATGACTTAATCTCTAGAATAACCCCTTTCAAGGAATGCATCGAATTGCCAAACACCCTGTATAGATATGTAAAAGTTAAGTAAAGATGGTAAAGTGTTTTAAGTATGGGATAATTCGTCGACAAGCGTTTTAGCTTGACGAAAGATATTTATGTAAAAAATAACAAACATATTACATTTGAAAAAAAAAAAATGGCCACAGAATGGTACTCACGCAGGCTTGAAAAACTTGTATCACGTCGCAATACATGCCGTTAACTTCATGAAATTTTTATAGCCTCGTTAGACAAGCCTGTGCCGCAAATTTTGACAAGAGAGAGCCGCGTGTTTCGAGGGGGATGCTAATTTGGCCGAAATTCCGGCGGACAATGAAACGGCGTGTAGAAACATTTTTAAATTTTTGAAGCTAACCAGATTTTTCCCTTTTACATAATTTTGATGTATAGCGCAGCGTTCGTCTCCTTTTTTTTTCTTTCTTTTCTTTTTTCTCTTTCTTTTGTTTATTTTAATTTTCTTTTTTGTACTCTTCATTTATAAGTGTCTATTACTTCTAAGATGTAACTTCTCGGCGTCGCGAACGGCCCCAGCTACCGAGAGAC
The DNA here is from genome assembly GCA_039619475.1 of Icerya purchasi. Classification (NCBI taxonomy): domain Eukaryota; kingdom Metazoa; phylum Arthropoda; class Insecta; order Hemiptera; family Monophlebidae; genus Icerya; species Icerya purchasi. The sequence goes on from CM077116.1 coordinate 266,942,568, forward strand.
TTTAAATAAATAAATTATATATTAAGCCTGTATTTTATTCTGTCAAAATCTGAATAGGCTACAGTGTTCCAGCACTGTGAAAAAGGGCACCGGAACTTACTTTTTGACTGCCCCTCTCGTATATACTCCTCCTAGTACAGAAGCTTAGCGCACCCATCAGCTCTGCATCCGTTTTTTGTAAAGAGAAAACTGCAAGCAACAGTGGAAAGACTAATGGATCTGCGCAGGACTTTCCTATTACAAAAACTAAGCCAACAACAATCTAAAATCGTGTAAAAAGTGTTCATCTCGATTACCATACACGGCCCTACCCAAAAACCAACTCCTCTACAGGCTGTCCCTAACAACAACTCATCGATTTTGTCTATAACACTCTACGTAACATATACTCAGGTCCTTCGCGGAATTTATTTCAACTCAGCTACCCTCTTTAACCGGAAAAAAAAAAAAAAAAAAAAAAAAACAATACCTAAAATATAATCTAACTCACAATCGAATTCTCATAAAAATTTTCAAACCAGTGATATAGACAAACTTATTTAAGTTAACACCTTTCCGGTGTGCTATAATAGTCAATCCTTGCCTAATCCAACATTCGACGATCAGATTACCGATTCAATTCTAAGCGCGTCTGTCATACAGATTTATCCTTTCCTACATTTCTGTCACCATATACTAGAAGTTTATTTCTAATAACATCCCTATTTTAACTCTCTTCATCTTATCTCTTATTTTCGTCTCGTATAATCTCTTGTAATAATATTTTTTATTTTTCCTGTAACTACTTCAATCTCATTTTTTCTTTCTAACAAGTTTTTCACTCAAACTGTTATTAAACGGAATTTTACAGCACTATCAGTTATTTATTTCCCTCTCGTGTATTCGATTTGTACTGATAGTTCGAGAGAGGGCGTCTCCGATGGTATCAGAGCTTCGTTTATTCGTCTCGACTCTAATTTTTCTAAATCTTTTTGTCTTCCTCTTTTTTCTATTTCATTTTTACAGCAAAACTGTTGGCTAGTGCTATTATGGTCCCTGACTCCGTGAGCACCCTTCGATCTATTTACCTTTTCCTCTTCCCTCCTGCGACTTTATCGTTCTTCTTGTATGGTATCTCATTCATAATCTTGCTTCCCATCGTGAAATCACATTTACTTTCCATGAATTTCAGATTATAGTGCAGCGCTCTCGATAGATAATGGCTGATTCGTTAACTCGTGCTGCTGCTCATAATCGCTTCTTTTTTAAGAATATTCCAAATTACCTCTATTGTTTTATACCGCAGTCGCGACCTAATTAACCGATTATTCGCTTGCGTATTGACAAGATTTGCCGGTACACAATGATAGCGATAAATAGTAATAATAATAAAATAATAGTTAAATCGATCACATCAAGGAACGGTAACGCGCGGATGGTGAGATGATGTTACGCGGAAATAATAATATGAATAACAATTTAGATTACAGGTAGCAACACTGCCTTGAATTTAATAGTTGCCAGGAAATAATGAAAGCCGGCAACAATTCTTTGATAAAAGGAGCAAGTGATAAGAATTCTCTGGATATCTGGTTATTATTACGTGGTCGATAGTTGTAACAGCGAAAAAGGCGATTTCGATTAAATTTACGTTTAGTAAATCAATTTTGATATAGTCGAATAATTTTATGTTTCCCGGTTGTAGCAATTAATTAATACGTATAAAACGCTCGAAGTTATTATTCGTTGAGGAAAAGATATAAGCGTTCATTCATTAAGCCGGTAAAACCCGTTTCGACCAATTTCGGCATCGCAACTCTCAAAATTCCCGGTTCATCACGACAAATTAAAGACTGTTAGCGCGAAACTATTACAGGGGGGGGGGGGAGCGGAATCTAGGAAATTGAACGTAATAAATAAAATCCACGCGTATATCGAGAGATTAAACTTGTATCGCTTTTGTGTTCAAGTAGGAATTTACGTAAACTCTTTTTAGTAATTAATATTGTATGTGTGAATCTTCGTTTATTGCGTTTTTCTTTTGGCCCCAAAATCGGTTTTTTTGTTTGTATTTCGTGAATTTAATAAAAAAGCAAAAGTGAAATTGTAATTAAGTTTAAATTATACGTTTTTTGTTGTTTTTTTTTAATTTGCATTTATCCACTGATACGTGGGCTCGAAAAAAAAAAAAAAAAACTATTTAGCAATACGATAATATCTACTAGCTTTCGGTTTATTTACAAATTGCGAATGATGCGAATTTATTATACCTTCGTTTGCTGGATTTTAATATGCAGGGTGGTCCAAAAGTCATTGCACATCACAAAATTGATTACTTTTCAAATTATGCAACGACTTTTGGACCACCCTGTATAAGGTTTAACTTTTTAGAAACGAGGTAAAATAGTATTCTCAGTAGTATCCGGAATAACTGATATCCAGTCTGTCTGATTAGCCCTATTGCTCTAATCGTGCCGCTACATACGATAGACTCTTATCAGTTATTGCATCGTATGATCGGTAACATTATCGTTGAAATTATATATACATATATATATATATTTCTTTTATTATTTATTGTGTGAGCGCGCCAGCGGCATCGACCCAACAATCGTTGAAATAAACGCAATACCAACAGCTCCATCTTGGTTTATTTCAACAAACGGGAAGTAATCGGTCGCTACCCTTTTTCCATCAAAGAATATAATACTATGATAAAAAAATTTACCCCACATTTTGATCAAATACTTATCCATTCTCCTTTGAAAGTTCTTCACTTTATTCATTCAACTAAATTTTCCTAATCCGTGTACTTCTTAAGAATTTCCTCCGCTTTCGCGTTTTGTTATTGCCCCCATCATTCGCCTACGTTTTAATCACATAACCTTTGCTTCACCATCGTTTTTCCCCTGACCGTTTCTTCTCCCTATTATCCGCTGCACTGCAATAGTATACGGTTATCAGCAACCCTAATCATGTTTTCTCTAAAGGCTCTTGAAATTTCCTGTTCTCTATTCACAATTGTACTTGCGCTTCCTACTCCGTATTATGCTTGTTATATTTATCGTTTACTTCTCTGTCTGTTGTTCTCACTGTTGCTGCTTTTACGTTAATCTTTTACAGTCAACTTAAAAGAATAACCACATCCAAAATTTGTGCCCCCACCTAAGCGTTGGAGCTTACTCCGTGTTTAACAAACGAAACTAGTTTTCCATTGTTTCTCCTCAGATTTTACCTAGGATATCGATTCGCAATTAAACATCTTCTGTTTACCTCTTCCAAACTTATCCATTTCTAAATTTTTCTTCCTCAAAACTGGCGATTCTGTACTTAAAAAATCCCCATTCTCCTTCATATAGCCTTTTGCTTTCGTCAGTTTTTTCCCTACATCATTATTTCCTTCAGTAAATCTCCTTATTTCACCCTTCATTGCACAAAAATTTTCTTCACCCTCCTAGCTTGGTCTTTTTTCCGTCTTTGCCATGAATTTTCTGCCGATTTGATTGTTGTTAGCGAATTTACCATTAATACTGGTATTCGCAGCGGTGGTTCTAAGAGTCCGGAAGGAGTGGGCGCTGCCTTCTGATCATTTCAAATCCGTTAAATTACATTCCTTCTGCTCTATTTTTTCTGCTGAATCTCTAGCATTCCCTGCTGCTCATAATTTCCTCTCAAGAAACTGTCACTTTAAACCAAAGCGATTTATCTATCCTTCCCTGTTTTTCAAATCCTCACTCTTTTTATCTGTCCATTCAATCCTATTCGCCGTCTCGACCCCATGGTGTATTTCTGTCATCTGCCGTCTTCGTTTTAATCATAACTTACTTCTATCCTCTCTTTGACGTTTTCCTCTTATTTTCTCTCCATTTTGTCCTTAACACCTAAATGATTGCAGTTAATTTTTTCCAAATGTTCCACTCTTTCCGCCGAACATTCGTACTTTCAGCTCTTAGTCTTTCTCTTTCTATCCCCCATAATACTTTCTTCATTCTTTCGTCCCCTGCATCTTCTACAGTCCCTACAATTGTCTCCTTCCCTTCCTTGATTTTCCCACTGATGATGTGTCGAACTTTAGCACTGGGTCAATATCCTTGGTGGTAGGCGAGCTAAAATTAAAAAAAAAAAAAATGAAAAAAATAAAAACCAACTGTTTTTCGCTCTGATTATTTCTAGCGGAAGCCGCTAATTTGACGAATGCGTAAAAAAAATCAATAAAAGAAACATTAAGAAGAGATATTTTTAAAAAATAATTCTTTTTTTCACTACCTTTTTCATCCGACATTAATTATTAATCCCAAACGACTAAAGACAGAGCAAAAAATAAAAAGTAACAATAAAAAATGAACAACTTCTTCTTTTCTTCTTTTTAGGAAAATCGAAATTATTTCAGTTGCACTAAACTTTTCTTTTTTCCTTACAGATTTTTCAAAACCTACAGCAAAATTTTTAATTGTTATTTTCTCTAAATCCGCCCGTCCTTTAGGAAAATTCCGAATATTACAGTCGAAAAGGACGAACAAATTCGCACATATTAAAGGAAATAAATAAAAAGTTTCATATTACTGGTTTTATTAGATTCGAAATAATCGCTCACGGAACACAAAAATCTGGACAACGAAATCTTATCATAATTGTGGTAACAAACCCCACGAAAAATTTATTTTGTAAAAAGGAACTAGACATATATATTATTAATGGTTTAATTGTATAAAAAATACCGTATAATTAATTAAAATAAAGTAATGTTACCGCAGATACAGCGAAAACACATATATATACGATAATACAACACAGATTTGTACAAATTAAGACAGTTGAAAAATTTTGGAATTTTTGAAAGTAGGAAATTTTAATAATAATATCCGTGACGACGATATCCGCCGGACCAACCTGGATAACCACCGTAGCCGTAACCACGACCGTATCCGTAACCACCATACGACGGATAATATCCACCCCCATATCCGCCATAGCCGTATCCGCCGTAACCGTAACCGCCGTAATATCTACCGCCATATCCCCCTCGTCCGTAACCATGTCCGTATCCGTAATAGCTAGAGTACGGCCTGTATCCACCGTAGGAACCATATCCGTCGTAATATGCGCTTTCAGATGTCTCTAAATCATCCTTCTGATACGATTCTACAGAGTTCCTTAAACTTCCAGACTGTTTTTCTTCGCACAAAACAAAGTACGAACAGCTGATGATAATCGCGCACAATACCTACGAATAAAAACCTTTTTAGTATTCAATTCAGATACGTAATTAAACAGAATTGCTAGATTACACAAGTCAAGTAGTTTGTGTTTGGGCCTGTAAAATTTATAGATGATGCCTATTATAAATACTGCCGACTCCTCGGTATTATAACAATACAAAATTCTCTTTACTAACACGAAACGTAAAGGGTATTTATTGTATAATTTATTAAAAAAGGGATAAAATTAGAAGCCCCAGAACTTTTATAGTTGTTCTGAAGGTCGACACAGTGCTTATCTAAACGTTATCATCACGTAGTGATATGTCTGACGTGGCTTTTACCGAAAATATCAACACGGTTGATATCGATGAACCACGCAAGTTTAAAATTATAGATATATCTTTGTCTGAAGTAAACCTTTCCGCCAAAACGGAAATTTCATTGGGAATGAAGAAAAAAAAAAATTGGGCCTCAAACTAATCAAAAACTTTCGATTGAAAACAAAAATCTTTCTAAAAATGCCGAATGAAAAAATGTCGGGGAGGAAGCAATCTCGTTCCTTGTTATTATATTGGTACACTCCTGTCTCTAATTAATTAATCGATATAAGCGTATTTGATATTATTGTCATCATTGTTACTTAATACGATCTGCTGCACCATACAATACGGTAATTTACAAATTTATAATAATTAAGATTTAAAAAAAAAATGGTTTTACTTAATCAAGTCTGCTCCAAGTCAGTCGTTGAAAACAACGCCTGCCTTTGAACATTTTCTTCTTATCATCTTTCCGCCTATATTCCCTTTGTCCATTTTTTTTTTTTTTAGGTTCAAGCTCATTAAAATCTTTTTCTTATCATCCGTTCTTAATATGCAACTGACGAATTTCATTTTGGTCCCTTTATTACGTAATATTTTGATTAGAATTAAGTTTATTTTTCATTGTTTTACATATTTTAATGACCAATATTGTTTAAATTTCAAAAGCTGAAACCAATGCATCAAAGATTTTTGAAAAAGTTATTATTGACCAGTAGCCAATAACGAGGATAGTAAGATTAGATGAAAAATCAAAAAGAGAAAATCAAATGGGAGGATAAAACGGAGCACTGACAATATCGAAGAAAATAACTAATCGATAAATAGGAAAGTCAAGAACGAAATTCAAAAATGCGATCGTAAGAAATAGTATTGTCAAATACATTTCAAAAGTGAGCATACGAATTATCCGCGGGAATTTAGTTGAAAGTTTTTTCCGTCTCTAGTCCATTTCTAAATGGCACGGATTGAACTGATATGTACGATAGCGCTCCTGCTCGTTAAGGGAATAATAGATATTACAGAAATTAAGTACTTACAAGGTGCAATGAAGACCGTAAGAAACACTGCTTACATACGAGTTATTAGAATAAGAATTTAAAATTAAATGCAAGAAGTATATAATAATAAGCCATAGAAATAGTTAATTAAAGAAGACAGATTTAGAACGAATATTTACGATTCGATGGAAATAAAAAAAAAAACGAATTTGATTTGTTTTTTTTTGTTTTTTAATTTTCCCTAAATTATAACGTATTTTAGGAAGTCCTCGATTTTTAACGGCTCGTAGTGTACGTTAATTGCATATGCGGCAAAACCAGTTCGCCGATGAGAATAACCGTGAGCATTTTACACGTACGAATTTAATTTAATAAAATCTTCCATTTCAAGCTTGATGATATAATCTTAGTTTTTATTTACATTTTTAAGCTACCCCTTTTTCTTTTGATTTTTTTTCTAACAACTTCAATACCGACATTGTTACTAAGGATTTAATTCGTTTTAACCGGTTACGTAACTAAATAGGCCTATTATTGTACGTTTACGGGAAGAATAAAGAATACAAAACAGTATGCATTATCGGCAAGAAGTAATGACTGGAAGTTCGAAGGAAAAGATGCTGCAGCAATAGGGAAAATTTTGAACAGAATAAGACTGAAGAATTGAAGGAAGAACCTTGAGCGGCGAAGTAACGGGGAGATATAAGGAAAAATGATGATAAATTGATTCTAAGGAGTAGAAATTACAACTCTCTGTGGTGAAAAGGAAAGTGTTCAAAAGACTGAAAAAAATACTAAAACATTATTCGAAAAGATGTTTAAGAACAGTACGGTTGAGGCTTACAGTGGAAACGGTTTTCAAAGGATATATAATTTTTTTTTACTTTTTTATTGGGCTTGTCAGCTACGGACAACTACCCATCAAGAAGAAAGAACGTAGGCCAAAATGAAACTGAGGACACTAAGAAAGTTATTCGGGGAAGAAGGAGACAGCCAGAACTACTATGGAGAGATAGCAAGAAATGGAGAGATAACAAAGGGAATCAAAAAAGATCGGTATTAGAAGCCGTGCAATTAGCAGTCCGAAGGGAAATAAATGTGTAGACGAAAAAATATAAAGGATACCTTAAAGGAAAGGAAAGCTCTCATGTCTTGTTAGCGATATATACTTGAATTCATTAATATTGAACATTAGATAGTAAAAGAATTTTGCGGCAACTGAATGATCAAAACAAAAAAACGAAAGCGGGAGAAACAAAATTAATGATAGGTTAATAGGGTGTCAGTGATGATGTTGAAATTAAAAAGACGTTTAGGGGGGGGGATCGGAGTTTAAAAGCTTTACCCGTTATTCAGAGCAGGTTAATTCACGAAAAACGGAATCGAGAAATTCTTCTAAGAGAGAAATTCTCCTATACTTTTTAACTACATACCTCTGGCTGTAGCGTTGAGCTGTTTATACGTAAGAACGTTCTAAGATTCGAGCGACAGATTTTAAAAGTGACGCACTGCAATTAAAGGGTACAACAAAGATAGAGAATCGTACAGCGACAATTTTTAGATAAAGGGTGGCAAGCAGATGATGAAAAAAAAATTCAGACTAGATGAAATGTAAAATAAAATTATAAACACAGTATCAGATTAGAGTCAGGTTGAATATCGGGAACCGAAAAATCATCAAAAAGAATAAAACAAAGTCCAATTTATTTTAGACAGATTTAACTGGGACGAATGGAAGGCTCCAGAAACAAGAAGGAACATTTTAATCAAAAGAGTTGGAATATTCAAATCCAAATGAATCACACCGGCTGAATTTAAAATGGACCTATCACATCCTAGACCATTGATAAAAGTTTACCGAATTTTAAAAATCGTTTTCTTCCGCGATCTTTTCTCTGTACTATTTTTATCGTCGAACTAATGGGGCTACCTTACGTTTTATAATTTATATCTGCGTCCATCGATGTTCTTCTAAATATTTCATTATCGCTGACTCCGTGTGTACTTTTAAAACTATTTCTTCACATTTCTCACTATTTCAATTTTTTTATCCTTCGTATTCGCTCTTTCATTCACACTCTTCTCTCATTTCATTATATCCGTATCAATTTACTCTGGGTGTCCTTAGCCTTATAGAGAGTAAAAAAATAGCAGATTCCTTGGCTCAGATTGCTGCGTTTTCCCGCTTTTATTTCACAAAAATTCTTGCTTCCAATTAAAAAATTTCATACTAGCCACTGGTTAGATTTTTTATTTCTATTGGGTTTGTCAAAATAGACATTGTCCCGAGAAGAAGGAAAGAGAGAGGGTAAGGAATCAGATGTTTACACGATCAAATATAGAGGATAGAAAAAATTCAAGTACCGGAATAACCGAAGGAGACGACAAGAAGAGAACAAAAGATACACACAATAAGGAGTTGGAAGAGCGATTAGTAGAAGTGAAGAGTAGAAAGAGGAACATTCGGAAGCGATACAGGTATGCAGTGAAATAAAACGTGATTAGCGCCACGTATTAATTTATGAGAGGAAGAGTAAAGGGGATTCTGGTTAGATATTTATGCCTCTTCCAACCAACTTTCCTTTTGCCTATTCATGCAACCTAATCTTCCTACCCGGCTTGGTTTTACGATTTTTCTTCGCTTCGTCGTTCTGCTATCGTCCCTATTATGTCTCCGTTTACGTTTTAATCATACTCTCCGTCCTTCCCCGCGGTTCCGTTTTTTTCGCACTATTCCCTAATTGCCTTTTAAGCCGTCTACGATTCTAAACGTATCTTCTTCGAATGTCTGTTCCTCTTGTCTTTACATTTAAAAAGCTCGCCTAAAAAGTCCAGCAGATACATTGCCGGTTGTATTGGTCAGGCAATCTCCAATATTCCAGACGTTGTTGCTTAAAGCGTATTAAATTAAATTAAGTTTAACGGGTTTCTCTTCTCGATGTTTTTTTTATACATTTTTGACGGTGAATATTTGTAGTTTCATTATTTGCTCGTAAACCATCTGATTATTGTCGATATATTCAACACGGGAAAAAAAATGCTACTAACTGTTTCCCCGTTCTAGCTCATAATTAACACGTAATAAACGACCTGGTCTACGTGGTCCTACACAAACTAAATTTAAATACGGTTTCCTAGGACTTATACCTGCTTGTCGTATTAAAGGGGTTTTCGTAGTTTGCACTGTTTAAAGCAATACCTGAAGAGGTGACATCAACGTTCGAAGTTTATTTAGAAAAAGTTTACGTCAAAATAAACGCGAGATAGAAAAGAATAAAAAATCATACATACTTCAACGAAACGGAACATAAAATACGGCTGTCCATTGTTTACGTGAAATATTTGAATGATCAAAAATAAGACATAACGAATAAGCAAATTATATATTATGTATTTTCGGTAAAAGTGTTAATTTGTAAAATTTATTTGCAATAAAACAGTGAAGATAAATAATGTTAATGTTGAAAAGTAACATACAGCTAATTTTACTTGGAAAAATCGTAGCGAAACGCTAAAAAACTGTTATTTCATTTACTCTTGTGAAATCAGCCATTGTTACGGATAATTAAATCGTGCAGCAAGTAAAATCTTAAACTGTTTTCGAAAAATCGCTGGCAGGTAAGGAATTTTTTTCAAATAATAATAAATATTTCGGAGTCTTTACAATCGTCAGATTTCATTTTTTCGTTTTCATTTTTTTTTTCTGCCTCCCCTTTGGGCACGCGAGTCAAGGACCTTTCCCCAGAAACGACAAGATGGAACAGAGCCGTCAGTTAAATTTTGATTCGGTCAGATATATAACGGAACTAATGGATGAAATATGATGGATGACGAGGGAAAGGACAAAATATAAAATGCACAATATAAGGAGCATGAGTTTCGGCAGGCAAGAATATAAAATAGCACGTTCGACAGGAAGGAATTTGACATTCAAAAAAGATGTGATTGGCGTTACGAACCACCGCTTTATTCCTATTTTGTTTCGGTTTAAGGATTTTTTTTTTTTTTTTTTTTTTTTTTTTTGATATTAGAACACGATAACGACGATATATTTTCGTAATTGTAAAAATTTGTAAATCTTTCGGATAAATTCAAGTAGAGGTAGAAAGTATTTTTCAAAAAAAAAAATACATTTTTTTTTCCCATTTACTTGGTAATTATTTTATTTTTCATTGGTGCTCCGAAGAACCGTGTGAAAGAACAATATATACACGTATAAGACTTATAAATTAGTCACTATTTCGAAGCCATTCACTGTACTTGTTTTTTATTTTTTACTATTTCTTTTTACTTATTACCCGTACACCGTTAATTCGCTAACTGAATAATCGGGTTTTTGCTGAAAATATTTATTATAGATACTTCAAGCTTCTATTCGTTTCGCTTTCTATGTTTTTTAAGCATATTTACTAGATCTAACACATAATATATCATCGCTTAGAATAATCAGATTATGATCCGGAATTCGGGATCGAGTGACGACAAATGACAGTTATTACGAAATATAAATAAATAATCGTTGATAGTCGTTCAGGAAGCAATCATTTTACTACGCATACACTATATTCGAAGCACGTGAATATCGATGAACATGTATTTAGATTATATTCTCCTACAATGATAAACCAAACGTTTATAATCAGTTTTAAATGGAATCTTTGCATCCGCGTTGCATATAAAAGCGCCATAAGTCTCTACAAACGAACGTACGAAATATGGTAAACGAGCAATACGACTATGACGAAGTTTCAAAAAAAAACTTCCTTTTTCTTAATATATATTTTAAGTGCATATAATTATAATTAAACTAAATCAAATTTTAAATTTTACGAAAGAAATAGGAAAGAGTATATCATTTTTGAATTTCCCGACTAATCAACCGAGAACGTTCATCGCTCAAACCACATCCAGCCTAACGAGAATAATAAAAATTAAATCAATAAACGGCCTTAATCGGTGTCCAGCCCTTTAATCTCTAACCTACAATAACTCTGTCGCATCCGAGAAAGATGCGAATATCTCTTTACTCGGTTGCTTTCTTACTTACTTTCGAAAATACTTTATACAGCGAAGTACAAACTTTTTTTTCAGTCACATACACAAATCTTTCCTCTGAATTTGGATCGCAGTTCTCTTTAATTCCTAAACAATCCGCAGCCTTCATACCTTGCGCAGATATATTGTCCCTAGGAAAGCTGATACCTAGCCTTAAATGTTTATCCCTTCTTGAAACTCCTTCAAAGTAAATATTGTTAACCCAACATGCTCTTTACTGGAAATCTCTATGTAGACGGCAATTAGATCAATTAATGAATATAAAAATTATCTAATATGTTACACTGATGATGTTAAGGTAAATGAAGAAGCATGGCCAAAACACAGAAAAATTCAAATTTTCTAAAGACGTAAAAAGGATCAGAAGTTTACTCGCTTTTTAGAAAAAAACAGAAACTCGTAACAAACAATATATGGACAATATTCACAGGCCGAAAAAATATAAGAATTTACTTTTAAAAATTCGAACTTTAAAAGATGGTAAAAAGAGGTTAAAAATTATTTACCATAAAGTGTCATATACATATATTCGGAAAAAAAGTATGTTTACTAAATCATAATTTTGCGTAAAAGTTGCTTTTATCGTCTATTAAAAATGTTTAATTTTTTTTTTCAAATTCTTCTTGAATTTTACGAGTTGCTATCCTTTTTTGACAGAATTGGAAATTAAATCCGCATCAACGATGCTTATATAATGAAAAATTTACACCGAAAATGTAAAAAATGGAAACTTTTAAAAAATTTCCGAATTCTAAATATGTATATAATAAAAATGAAAAAGCAAAAAATTCAGCTCCTAATTTATTGTTTTTAAAAAATTGTTTCATTATAAGTTCAATTTTTTTTTTTTTTTTCATCCTATTTTCCTACTTCTGTGAAAGCTGCATCATTCGAAATTCGAATCTCGCTGCCACACACGGAAATATCGAAAATTACAGTGTCAATCCCCCAATAGCCAGCTCAAAAAAAATCAAATGAAATTATATACATATTTACCTTTAATATTTGCCTGGGTAATAATATTCTATTATACATTTTAAAAATACTAAAGCAAGAGAAAATTTAGTTAAGATGATTGTATTATAACAATCAGGTTTTCTTAAATAAATTATCAAATAAACATGATTGAAAAAGAAGTTCTTAAAAAAAGAATTAAATCTAAAACAGAAGTATTCTTTTTTATATATCCATTTATTTTTATTATTACTTTTAGCCAGGCATCATAGCAGACAGCTGCTAATTACTACGCGCCACCAGTTTATATTCTTTTCCGTTTTTCTCTTGTTCGATCACCTTTGTGTCCTTATGACCTTCCAGAGCTCAATTATACCTGCAATGCGAATCACGTCTTGTCCGAATGCCCCTTTATTCCCTCCGAACGTGCTACCCTGTATTCTAATCATCTGCACCTTTCTCCATTCCTTATAGTGCCCACGCTATTCTTGCATTCCCCTCTCTCAATATAGTTCCTTCGTTAGCCTTATTTATCTCCTCAATTTCTAATCTTTTCCTTATATAATGTACAATTCTCTGTGTTGGGTAAGTTTCACTATTAACATGCCCAAAAAACTGAAAAAAAAAAAAAAAAAAAGTTAGACCAAGGATATATTTACAATCATATATATATTTTTTGCTAATTTACAGTGGTAACCAAATAAATAATTTATTTCGCATATACTGGCCAAAATCGGGTTAAAAAAAAGATATCATTTCGCCATTAATCTCCTATTTATTTTCTATTTCAATTTAATTTACTTCTATCTTTTTCGTTGCCCAAAAAACCGAACTTTTAACCTTATTACATTCGAAAAATATGTGTAAGTAGATTAAATTTTAAATAAAATAAATTGCAAGTAAATTTAATTATAAGTAGCGTGTATATATGTAAGAATAAAATATTTTTTTCAAAAACGTATAATTTTGGCCAATTAACATTAATGAAGATTTAATAGTATTCAAACTTAAAAATGGACGATGATGTAAATTAATGTTACGACTGTGTCAAAAGCATATATTAAAAAGGTGTAAAGTAAACGCTAGGTTAATATCCAAATTTGGCGAGCACCTCCGCTGCAAAAAAAAAAAAAAAAAAAAAAACAATTTTAACAGGCACATTCTAACTATTTTCCGATAATAAACAAGTCGAAAGCTGAATGGGAAGAATTAATTATAAACATTCTTACAAAAATTTAAAAAAAAATATTCGGAAATTTTCTGCGGCAATTTTGAACAGTGTAAAAATAATTGCATTACTTTTTTGATTATTCTTCGTGTTCATTAATCATGTTTTTCGTGATCTATGTTTTGTTTTCGACAATTTCGCGTTAGAATAATTAGTAATACGTGTTCATTAAAAATAATTTACATAGTAAAAATTTAATTTTAAACATTTATTTCAAATTATATGTACGTAAATAATTCACGCATATTTTAATGCTTCATTGGCAACAAATTGATTTTCTTTCGCTATACTATTCTATTTTTTTAATAACTAACTTTAATTTTCATAGAGCCGAATATCAGGTGTTCAAATGATTCATTCGAACGATTTACATATATGTATAATATATATGCGTGTGAAAACGAAAAGTTATTACAAAAACAGATGGTTAAATTTCGTTATTGCAATTTTCCGATTTAAAAAGGTTAATGAAAATCATGTTTTCACTTACGAATATTGAATTCAAACGGTACTCCATCCTTCCGTTTATAATTCCGACCAAACGAAGCAGCAGTTGGTGCGTATTCGACAAATGATTTAGATATGCCGCTTAATGAATGTATGATACGAGGAAGATTAACTTAATGCATTTTATATACTCTGTTGTCGGACTAGAAAAGCGATGCGCGTGTTTGCCTGTACAATTACTTAGGATTGGCAGCGGCATGGAGCATTGCACTTTAGAATCCACCGGCATAAAAGTACATTTGTGTAAACTGGATAGTATCCAAAGCAGATGACCTTGAATTAATGTTAGCAACATTGGTGGTATTTTCACAGGTAACCTTTTTTGTCTTTACGATAAAAAAAAAAAACAAATAAAACAACTTCCGACAGCAGGTTTCTGAAAACAGATCTTTTTTCTTTAACAGTAGTCGCCTAATCGGATGAATATTTTTGACGGCAATTATTGCGGCAAGTTCCAGATTTTATAGTGCGTTTAAAGTGTTTTGATATGGAAGACAGGAAATAGTTTACAGGCCTAAAAAAACCTTGACAATTATGCGCGCTATCCGTAACTTGCTCTGTACACAAACTTTGCCGTTTCCAAGTATTGAAATGTAATTTCGATTATTAATTTTTTAAAGCAAAGTTCATTCATTTGGATATTTTAGAAAGTTCAACTTGGACAAATCTATAACGATAAACGTAACTTTGTATTATAAACATCTGTAATTGAAATTATAGCTTTTAATTTGCTTGTAATTATAGCAATTCTTATTATCAGCGTTCCGTTCAAATTTCTCATATGTTAAATTAGATAAATTCACTTCATCCCCTTTAACGATTTCTCCTTTGAAATAGTAAATGACATCTTACTTTTCTTAGTGAATTAAAATTTGATGGTCTATTGCATATCGTAGAGAAATACGTTTAAAATTAATTTTTGGAAAATATAAAGACGCTTACTACCACATATTGCTGGTTCAATAAAAAATACGCTAATGTATAATACCCGCGGACAAAATACATTTAGGTACATTATTTTATATCCTAACGAGCTAATTTACAGTTTGAAATAAAAACTGGCATCTATTACGAAATTAATACATATCTCCTTTTTTAAGTAAATCCGCGTATTAAAAAAATTATGATGGCAAAATTTTATGATTATCGTTGTAATAGAAAAAAAAAAAAAGCAACATATATTTGTCATTGAATTAAATTTTAATAAAATATATAAAATACAAAATCACAATTAATTAATATATAAATATTTGCCGACTAGTTCCGGTCACAAGAACCATAATCATTTAATTATTTAAATTCTTTCAACAATGTACCTCCTTGTTCCGGGTTTTTAAATTTTTAGTTCTGTTCCACACAATATGAAGTCCATAAAAAAATTTTACGATGCAACTTCCGATTTGGAATTATGCTTAAAGATGAACGAATTCGACTCAGTCAACTTGCATTCAGATTCATTAAAGTGAACCATCGACTCTCCAAAAATCAACTATTAACGAAATTTAACTTCTAGAATTAGATAAATATTAAACACCCGTTTAATATATAAGCCGGCTTTGAATTTTGAAAAAAGATAATTATGGCTGCCCTCCTTCTTAAATAATCGGTCCTGTTTTTTCGTAAAAAATTGCAGGGATTTTTTATTAGAATCTACGCAAAACAATTGCCATTAATCAGAAAAATGTCGTTATTTTTTGTCTTCCAATTTTTAATGCGTTTGTTCACGCAACCGTTGAATCACCAATCATTCTGGTCGTGTTTCTAATTATGACATCTCCGAGGATCGCCTGCTTCCTTTCATCGATGCTATCCCCCCCTCCATATGTTTCCAATGTTGATGAATGTTTTCTCTGTCCCTTTATAGAAGACTCTTCTTACCGCTTTCTTACCTCATCCTTCCATCTTAATGAATTAAAATCCACCCTTGAAAAATCATCCAGTCCGACTCGGGGGGTCTTGATGGCATACCCTTTCTCGTCCTTAAGAATCTATCTGACTTTTCTGTCCAATCTCTCCTTGGTATATTTAACTCTTTTCTTTCCACAGGGGTTATCCCTCCTTACTATAACTCGTTTATTGTTGTCCCTATCCCCAAGAAAAAATCTTCTTTACGTTCTATTTTCTTGGCTTCTTGTCTTAGAAAATTGTTTGAGAATATGGTTAACAAGTGCCTTTTTTGGTGGCTGGAGCATAATAATGTGTTCCCTTCGAATATTTTTGGCTTCCGTCCTGGTTTAGGGCCTGCTGATTGTGTTAGTATTTTTGCCTCTCATATTTATAAATCTTTTATTACAAAAAAAAAACAACTGAATATAGAAAATAGAAATAGATTAGTAATTATTGATAAGTAAAATAGATAGATTAAGTAAATATTACGCGATCATGTATATATATAAGTTAATTTAAGATAGTAAAATGTCAAATAGGATAATTCGTCGACAAGCGTTTTAGCTTGACGAAAATTTTTGCATGTAAAAAATTATAAATACATATTTTTCAAAAAAAAACAAAAAAAAAAAAACAATAAGCAATACACAATTGCCAAGTTTATTGATGTTTCCTGCGCCTTTGATAATGTACACCTTCATGCTCTTCGAGATAGCATGTTAACTTGTACTATTCGTATGCGATTTATTTATCTCGTTGTCAAACTCGTGCAGAACCGTGACATCCATTTCTACTCTCCTTTACTCCGGACTACTATAATTGTCTCTAGCAGTCTTCGTCAGGATTCCTGCCTCAGACCTACTTTCCTCAATACTCTCTCTACTGCCTCCCTTCCTACGGACTCCTGTTTTTTGCTGATAACATTTTGCTCTTCTCCTTTTCCCACGCTATTGAAGTTGCAAATGAGAAAGTTAACTCATCTTTGTTTGCATTGGAACGATCTCTCTCCACGTTGCACCTATGGCCCCCTCCAAGTCTTCCTGCGTTGGTTTTTCTCTTCGTCTTTACAATTCTGTAAGTGTCTTTGTTTCGCTAAATTCCACACTCATCCCCCTTAAAGATGATTTCTGCTATCTCGGCGTTTTCCTTGACAGTCATCTGTCCTTCTTTGCGCACATTAATTTTCTTTCCTCCTCTGTTTTCAAGAGACCGAACCTATTAACGGCCCTTTCTCGCACTAGATGGGTCAATCCTCTCCTTCTTACCCCCCTTTACAAATCCATTATCCACTCTAAACTTGATTATTTCTCTTTTATCTACGGCAGTGCCTCTAAATCTCTTCTTTATAAGCTGGACATCATCCAGAATTCCTGCCTTCGTCTCTGTCTTGGTTGCCTCAAATTTTCCCCCATACCCTGCAGTCCTTGTTCAGTCTAAAACGCCTCTCCATTCGCAGGTCCTATTTTGGCTATCGTTTCCTTTCATAACGCCTAGCGTTGACGTCCTCTAGACTTATTCCTACCTACTTCTACATATTACAGAACTGGCGCTTTACTCCTAAGAAAATCCCTATCCTGGCTCATATCTCTTTGCGTCTTAATTCTTTCTTGCCCCACACTATCTCGACCGATGGTCCTCCTTACTTCTTCTTTGATTAAGCGGTTCTCCCTCACCTTCCCAATGTAACTATCTTTCTCCCCTTTCTGCCAAAACTATTCCGAAGTCTGTAGTCAAGCAGGAGTTCCTCTGTTTTATCAAGTCCTTGTTTTCTTCCCACGTGTCCATATTTAGGGATAGTTCGAGGGCCTCATCCGTTTTTCCTGACATTAATCACGTTGAGTCTTTTCGTCTTCCTTCCTTCTGCTCCATCTTTACCGCATAGCTTATCGCCATATTACGCGCTATTGTCTGCTATCTGATTATCTTCGACTTCGTAGGTGCCCTACAAGCTATTGCTCCTCATTTCCCCGCTTACTCCTCTTATTTTGTCTCCCTTCGTATTCGCTTCCTTATATTGAATCTTCATACTCTCCATTCTGTCTGCGCTGATTTACTCTGAGTCCCTAGTCACGTGGGCATTGAGGGTAATGAGATGATGGATTCCTTTGCTAGAATTACTTTCTCCTTCTTCCTCTATTTCGATAAAATTCCAGCTTCCAACCTGCTACCCTTTTGATTCAAATTTCATACTAGGTTCTTTCAGATATTTATATTTTTTTCCTTCTCCAACAGTCATTCCTTTTATTTGTCCATTCAGCGTTCTGTTGTTGTTTCCATTATTCGTCTGCTCCTTACATCATATTTTGACTACCTTTCTCGCGCTTTTGTCTTCATTTAGCTCCTTCTCCCAACTGTCATCTTCATCCCAATCTTGAAGCCGTCTGTGATCCTAACCCATATCTTCTTCGAGTGTCCTTTCCTCTCGTCTGAACGTGTCATTCTCTTTTTTCTAGCTTGCTGTCCCTTGGATTTCCTGGTCCTTATTGCGCTTCGTACATCCTGTCACTTCCCTCACAGTCCATTATCCCTGTTCTTAGGTCCTTCATTCTGGCTATTTTCAACCGAATCAGTATTTAATTGACCCTCTCTTTTCCTGCCGCTGCTGGGTGAAAGTCATCTGTTGACTTGTTCATTAAAAAGAGAGAAAAAAAATCAATCATCACACGTCTGACTCCTGTAACAAAAATAATAATAATAATAACAATAATAGCTATCCTTTGTTCTTCTAATTTTTACCTTTGACCAAATTTATTCCTACAATGGAAATTTCTCTTTACTCCTTCACCATTTACCCTCACCTACCATATTACTCTGAATTTGCTTCACCGTCACCATTGTTCGTTTGTCGTTTACTCCTTAATCCGTTGTATTGTAATTTGTTCCACAAAAAAACTACTAAATTTTTTGACCGGAACAATAAAAGTGGTATTACGTTTTAAATAATCCGGTTATTGTATTAATCGAAAAATACTACATAAGACTTTTGACCGCATGTTAGAGTCACGGTGGAAACTAATAACTGTAAAAAATAAATATACAATAAACAAATTCCTCTTATTAACAAACAAAGACAAGTATAAAATAATTTACTTTAACAGATTAAAATAAACACACCTTAATTTAAACAAACTTTTTCGGGCTATATCATTGGCTAACAACACAGAGTACACTCGAATAGAACTAAAAAAGTAAATTATTTTATACTTATTTTTGTTTGTTAAAACAAGGGGAATTTATTTATTGTATATTTATAAATTACTAACAAACAGGTTATGGATTTATACAAATTGCATTATAGATTCTACGCAGTTACGACTATTTTCTAGCATAAATCGTCAAGAATCCTCGATGTTGGAGAGTTGTTGAACTTTATTACTAAATAGTATAAAAAAAAAGTGGTTCACAAAACCATTTGTAGTAATAAATAATGTGATGTAAAAATCAGTCAAAAATAAAAATGAAAATAAATAAATTTGAAGTCTAATCGAGCAGACTAAGATCACTTTCTTTTTTTAAATGAAAACTTAATAAGCTGTAATGTAATAATTACTGTTTGTAACAAGAAAACCACTATTGTTGGTTAACACTTGTATAGAAAGTTTGAAATGTTTTAGAAAAACTCATTGAAAAATTCTCTCTTTAATAAGAAACATTTAAATGTCACAAAAATTTTTTATAGTATCATCGCGTTTTATTATGAAAAACCCGCGCGCATTATTATCGAATGGAAGTTATTAAAAGTTTCAAAATCGATAACGATTTTATTCATTTCGAGTATTAAGTTTTATTTTCGAACTAAAGCATAGAACCCTTAGCCGAACCAGTTTTACTTTGAAAACCAAATTATTCTGTGGAAGATTGCTCCAATAATGGTTTTCGTTAATTAAATTATGAAATGTAATTTTACGCCTTCAAATGTTCCACTCTGAACACACAGTGAGTTCGGTACACAACAAATAATGTGTCATTGCCGATAGTAGAAATAGATTGCTACTCATTGGAGCATTCGGCACATAAATTCGGTAACCTCCCTGACATAAGGTATTTTCGGGTGGACACTTAAATCACCTTGATAATGATCGAAATTTTCACGAACGACTCCGCTGATCAGAAAAGCCAGCTCAAAATTCCTGTCCAAAACGTTTGCGTTTTGTACAGTGCAACGGATTCAACGTCTCCTCGAATACCGCGGTATTCTGGAGCTTCGACAACAGAATGAGACGATAATGATTCTGTTTCGCACGCTACTTCGCCTTTTAAGATAAAGCTTGCTTCCCCGCTTTCTTTCCTTTCTTTTCATTTTCTTTGATCATTCTCTTCTGATTGAAAAAAAACGCTTTTCGCGTTTTCAAATGTTGTTTGGAAAAATCTCGAAATCATTTTTCTCGTTCAAAACGTTTACTTTCCGTGTATTTTTGATGTTTCTGAGCGACACATTTAATAATTACTTATTCGCGATATTTAATATGATTGCATCGAAATAAACAGAGAATTCTCGAATTAAAGACCGTGATAATAATTTACAATAAGGGGGTAAACTGATGTTAAAGTAAGAAAAAGATTATGTAAATTTAAAGCTGAAGTTTATGAAATAGTTTTTAGCAAGGCCATTGTTTATAGAATTGTTTTCAAAAAAGTATCGGAAGACCTTCTGATAAAACTTTTTCGGTGTTAAAAATTTTTTGGTTGAAAAAATTTCAAATGACCCTCAATTTAATGACGAAAAAATGTAAATATAGAAGTACCGTATACTTACAAATAGGAAAACTGATTTTATAAACATTAAAAAAAGGAAGAAATAGATCTAATCATTCTACAATGCGAGGTCAAAATTATAAAAAAAAAAAAACCGAAGGTACATGGCCAGGACTAACCAGTGGAAGAGGTGTTTCATTATCACAGTAAAAGATTATATTTATATGGTATCAATACAACGAGAATGTGGAAATATAAGAAACTCATCTAAGCGATAATAATATCTATAATTATGAAAATTATATTTTATAATAAAGTGATGTTAGAAAGATTTTTTTCGGAATCCCATTTCAACTAAATAATGTGAACAGCAACTTCGAACATCGATTTAAAGTAGGTTTTTGCTTTTTTTCGACATTTTCGGGATTTACGGAACAAGTTGAAACAATAATTACTAATCGAGAAATTTTCTCTCGTGAAACGAAGAAGGAAATATTAGATACAAAAAATTGAGTTCCGTTTTATTAGAGAAGTCATGATGACCGTTTAATTTAAAAAAAAAAAAAAGTTTTAAACCATTATTTTATATATTCTTCTACGCAGGAAACGCACAATACGCACATAATACCTATGAATGTACTAGGCGAGATCGACATTTTCAAGAATGTTTTTTTATTATATATTTTAGCTTAAACGCAATCGATGAAAAATTTTTACTAATACCCTCGAACGAAACTCATTTATATACATGTTTTTTATTTATAAACTACATTCCTATTAAAAATCGTCCTGTGAATGGGTAAGCGCCTGCTGCTGACGAGCCCCCATTGACAATTAAAAACTAGAGCACAGTTATTCGTTTAACCGAATTAAACTGTATGACCGTAATACCATTTCTAAACTTGTCGAGTATAAATGGTAACATAAATAGATTGTAAACGATGGACAAGGTCGTCCACTTCTGCTATTACAATTTACCACCAGTGCCGTAATATTATATCACGTGCTTCTAAATGAATGAGGCCGTGGTTCGGCTTTTTTTTTTAAATCCTAATTAACACATTTCATTAAAGTCAATCGGGATGAACTTATAATGATTATAATAATCAGGATTAAAATTATAACGGAATAAATAAAATAATCAGCGTGCATGAAAATTATCCCTTTAATAGCACTCTTTCTCGTGAGAAAAAAATAAATTAAGAAAAAATAGATAGAGATGGCGCAACGACTCGAACAATGCCGATAAATTTTCCTTTTCTGAAAATATTTTGTTTCTCCGAATATTTAAAATACTGTACACAAAATTTCAGTAATCTAAAGAATTTCTCCCTTTTTTTTTTTTTTTTACATACCCCGTGCCATGTCTGAATGACAGAGATCAGAGACTCACTTATATTTGTAATGCCTGTTTATCCGATCTTGCGTTTTTTAAAAAATGGGTAAAGTTTTTCTGCATCTTGAAGTATTAATTCTGTTGGATGAGTAATTCTGTTTCTATATAGATTTTTTGTTTCTGTATAATATTGTTTTTATATTTTCGTTGTTTTGATAACACTGGTCTTCTTCCGTTGTAAGTTTCCACGAACACCCGTATTTTATTAGAAATTGGAACTGATGAACATACTCGTTGCCATTGATTGATTTAATTAATATTGCGCTAAAAGTTCACCAATCAAATTCAATACACTGCACGAAATGATACATTTTATTTTGATAAGTTTTTCTTTAGAAAGACGTTAAATAATTTGCAAAATTTAAAATCTATACCATAATGATTTATCAGTTGATGAAGAATTTGAATTAATTGCGGCAAAAAAATATTTAATAAAAGCTGGGAGTTTAAAACGTATAAAAATAAATCTTCTCGAAATGTCCATAGATTGGTCATTATTCGTTAGAACTTTACCGAAAGAAAAAGATGAATTTTATAAATTAGCCAATCTAAATCTCTCCGAATTTTCCTTATAGTATATCGTTCTCAAAATTTGTATTTTAAAAATTATCAGGAAAGTCAGAAAATTAAATTATTACGTTAAATTAATAAATCAAAAATTTAACAACAGTTATAATGATGTTGTGAGTAAAAGTGAACAATTAAAAAAATGTCAATTAACACTCTCGAGAATAGTAATTTCAGTAATTAATATTCTGATATCGTTAAAAGCACTTTGAAGGACTGTAATACTCGTTGCAGTTTACAGACTAAATTATTTATTAATCCATAAACATATTGATTCGAAGAATTTATTAAATTTTCCAAACTTATGAAAATATTATAATTAGGTATACTTTTACAGTCGCTTATAAACCGGTGACAAAACATTACCGGTAGTCTATTCATTTTACGCAACAACTGAAGTATCCGTGAAACGTGCACTATGTAAAGCGATCTAAATAACAGCATCCTTTTTTAATAAAACTAGCGCGTGGGATTTGTCGGCAGTTCTTAGAAAGCCATTTGAAGGAGGCTCCTTCGTAGCGGATATTTATTTAGATTTATAAAAAGTTTTTGACACGACTAAGCATAGAATCTTATTAGGTGAATTATATAAATTCGAGTTTAAATTGGCTCGAGTAATATTTGGTTAAGTGGTATGTTAAAAAAATTAATAACGTACAAAGCGATTATTCCGTTGAATATTACTGCGTGCCGCAAGGAAGTATTCTTTGCGTCCGCTTTTATTCGTAATCTAGAATAACGGCATTACAGATGTTATTGCCAAAATCGTTTCTTTTGTAATACCGATGAAATACAAGGTAGAACGCTCGATAAAAAGAGATGGGAACATTCAAAAAACGCACGGTCAGCTTCGCAAAAACAAGCGCTTCGTTTAAACAGAAGGAGGAATGTGGACAGGAAGCTAATAAAACGCGAAATAAAAGTGCAGACGAATTATGGAAACGACAACCGAACGGCGAAGTGAAGAAAACTAAAGAAATCACGGATTAGCAGGCAGATAAAAAATGAGTAATTATTAGAAAAAGAGCAATAAATCCGACCAAAATCTAAGATGGCGGAACAGCTGAAGGGCACTCATGGGATCAAAAATAATCAAAAAACCGGAGGAAATAGAAATAATGGCACGTAGGACAGTAATTCATTTGTGAATGAGAAAGAGAAAAGAGGAAGACAAAATTCTTCGGAGAAGTTAAAGTCTGGGAGAATAAAGGAGGCACTGACACCAACCGGCCTTTTAAAACCATCCGTAAACACAAATTTACACGATAAAGAAATAGGAAATTAATAATGCCGGGGAATTCCTGTCTAATAGTCGGGGCTTGTAGAAGAAATTTTAAAAATAAAAATTTTAAGAGGGTGGCAAAGTTCGGCAAAGTTGAAGAAAAAATAAGGTAGACTACTAAAGATAATTGTGTAAGAACAAAGACAGTGAGAAATAAGGGATAAGATGGGGGGATTTTAAAACTCCAGCTTCTAAAAGTGGAAACATGAGTGAAAAATGTTTAGCGATAGCCTAAATAAGATATGCGAGCAGACAGGAGTGGCGTACTAAATTCAGCGAAAACTGCTGAAATCGAGGAGGATTTAAGAGCACCTAAATATAGTCGGAATTTCGAATTATAACTAATTTAGAGAGGTGAGACTTGGAGTCAACCGGCTAAAAGGAAAATAAACAAAAATTAGAAACAGATAATAGACATATACAGCAGGTTTAACCTTTTACTTAACACAGAGGAAAGACATGTATTTTTAGAGAAGAACAAACGGCTGTGCAGAAAATACCGAGATAACAAAAACAATTGGCGCGTGTTGTTTAAAACAAGACTAACCACAAGCAATATGGTCGCAGAGTAAATACAACGTAAAACGATTTAGTAAGAGATATGGAAAGATTAATCGAACAGGGGGGAATGTTTCATCGCAATAAAAGACAAATTAACTACTTCAGCGGCTAATCAAAGAATTTAAAGGAAAAGAAGCCGTATTAGTAGTATAAATATATCGAAAAGAGTATAACTCAGAGAGGAACCTGTGAGGAAGACCTGAAAAACCTTAAATTAAAGTATAGAAAAATCAGGAACAGAAGTGGACAAAACGATTCATCTTGAAATTGAAATTGAAAGGAAATGAATTTTACTGGTATGTTAATTCCTATCACTCTGTATTGCGCGCTCGACTGAATTTTTTTCGGTAATTGCACTAAACAGCTTCCTCATGTATTAGCTCTATATGTGTATACTCAATTGCGGTTGGTATGAGTTCACACCTGTTCACACTAGATGCAAAATTCGTAATCTTGAAGATAATGAACATATCGCGAAATGTATTAAGGAATAAACTTGACACATGATGTAGAATAATGTTTTAGTTTGCCAGAGTAAGGTTCCTATCGTTCAATATTGTTTCAAGTATGCCTTTCCTTTCGTACAATTTATCACTTTCCCGAACCGGACGGCATCTTTTAAAATCTTCAATAGACGAAAGCCAAAATTAAAAGCTTTGATAATCAGGAACAATAATGTTTCAGCTTCAATTACTTCGCTAAAAGAATCTCTAACTGAATTATAATTTTCGGTACACCAACGTGGATTATTAATGTGTGTATCATTTAAATTCGTTTTCAATGTACTATATTCGCTGGGAAGTTTGTACAGTTTTAAGTGGGTTTCTTGTAAAGCGAACACTAATAATAAGTAAATGTTGAAAAGCAACTGAAAGTCTTCCAGAGTGAAAACTCCATTGCAGATCTATAGATAAAACGTCGGAAGGTTTCGAATTTTTGATACGATTTATTTTCGAAGGATAGATATGTCGGAGCGATTATCGATTCCATGCAAAATAAGATTTTATATTTTACTAATGAATAGTTGTCGCGAATTAATCAGACTAGTGGTATGCAAACTAAGATGCGATGGAGATTACGCATCTTTTTACCTTTGCACATATTAACGAATAAAAGAAATTCTACTTTATGCGAGTTGATATTTTCTTCTATTGGAACTGGTATTTTCGTTTTCTTCTTTTATTTTTACTTTTCTCGTTGATAATGTTGGTGAGTTTTGCTGATGTTTTTTTGTTTCTGACGGGTAAGTTATTTATCATTGCACACCTCTTCGAAATCGAATTTATTCGCTATTCGATACATCCGTTTCTTCCGTACGTGCATTACGAAAAGTAATTGTTATAAAAGTGTCGTCTTCTATCGGAATCGCTTGTAACTGGTTACGGTTCTGCAAGGTCCAGATTATGTACTTCAAATTCAGAGAGGTTCTTTGAACTGTGCAATCTGTGTCTCGTTGAAGTACATTTGAATCACGTACTAAGTTTATCAAGTGTGATGAAAATTTTGTGCCTTTTTTCATCTCGGGCATAATTAGGAAAGAACGTAGTCTCTCCATGACGTGCAAAAACAAATCATCAAACTCCAGCAAACGGAATAGACAAAATCGAGTTTAAATTTGTGAGCTGGCTTTCTAGTATATTATTCGACATTTTCAGTAAAAAGTCACACTTTCGTAAAAATTAAAGTTGTCACCGTTTAATTTTGTATAAAATCTGAATCTATTTGGAAATTCTCCATTGATATTTCGATAAACTTTCAGATGTAGATAAGAGTGCGACACGATTGTTATCGATATGTGCAAAACTGATACGATGTTTTTTCGAACTACTGTTCAAGTTTACAATCGCCGAAAGTTAAATTTTAACTTTCATCGATGCGGTTAAAAATGACGCCTTGATTTTCGGACGAAAAGGCACAGTCCGGTGCCGGGAGGATTTTTCGTTTTTATTTTACCTGAACATGTCAGAGAAATTTCGCGAGAAATACCGTTGCGCGTAGGTTCATGAGCAGGGGACGACTAGTTATCAAGGCTGCGTCCATGCTGATGGTATACATATATATATATATATGATTCATTTTACGACGGCTTCATGGCGATGGTTTTTGTGTGTAGTACGAAGAAAAAGGTTATTTGTTATGTAGTTCAGTGCAACAGAGAAACAGGTAATAACAGAATATAAGTAGAATAAGAAAGGAACAGCCGAGCAAAGTCGTAATTTTTCCCCTTTAGCTTCTACTGAAAAACGAACATTAAATGTAGATATTTGTTAATATTTATAAATATAAAATAGATAAGTACCTTAATAACGAACAAAAATAAGTATAAAAAATTTACTTAAATTAATTAAAATGAACACCTTATTTTTTTTCTTTTTTTTTTTTTTTTTTTTTTTTCCAATGTGCACCTGTAATGAATTAACAATTAGCACATGTGCGGGAGCCTATTAACAGGAATTAATAAGTTATTCAGCAGTAGCTCCTTTGAGCAGTCAGCTGTGTGCTAAGTTGTTCAGGTTACTGATATACTGAGGATATCACGGCACAACCTCCTTCCTAGCCTTCTGCGCGGTCTGTCCGGTAGCGTTGTTGTGAACATTCTTCGAATTAACGGGTTTTCATGCATCTGTAACGCCTGATAAAAGTTTTGATAATTTTGTTGATAAATTTCTGCTACTGTTTTCACGTTCAAGTCATGATGTATTTGTTCATTGCTTACGTAATATGGAGCATTACACATTGACCTCAATGTTTTCGACTGGAATTGTTGAATACGTTTACAGTTAGTTTTTGCGGAAGTACCCCACAGTTCGATTCCGTATTTCCACTTTGAGGCCAGAATTGTATTATATATTAGGACTTTGTTTTCCAAAGATAAGTTAGATTTTCTTCCAATTAAGTAGTATAAGGCTCTTGTACATGCATCGAGGTTTTTACGTAAATGCAATATATGCGGTAGCCAAGTGAGCTTTCTGTCTAAGATTATGCCCAAGTATTTAATTGAATTTAACTGTGGAATTGGTTCAAGTTCATATAGAACTGGTGGACACACTCCTTTGCGTAGAGAGAAAGTTATACTGGCTGATTTTGTTGAATTAATTTTTATTTTCCACTTTGTGCACCATCTTCCTAATACCTTAAGGTGCTGTTGTATTAACTGGGCAGCAATTTCCGGTCTCCTATCCGCAGCCATAAGAAGCATGTCGTCCGCATATGTGAAGACTGATGAATACGCTGTTGTTGGAATATCCGCAGTGAAGATGGAGTACAATACTGGACCAAGCACACTGCCCTGTGGTACAGAGGCTAATATCGGGTACCAATCAGAGTATTCGGATTTGTGACGTATTCGGAAAGTCCTAGCTTCAAGGTATGAAGCTAAGAGAGTGAAAATTTTCGCTGGAAACGATTTTTTAATCTTGAATAGTAGTCTTTGATGCCAGACCTTATCGAAGGCCTGACTCACGTCAAGGAAAACAGCTGCACAGTAACGACCAGTTTGAAAGCAAGAAGAAATCGCATCAACCACCCGATGACACTGGTGGATAGTGGAGTGACGCTTCCTGAATCCGAATTGATGAGTAGGAATTAATTTTGATTCTTGTATCGTTATCTGCATTCTCCGCAAAATAAGTGATTCTAAAATTTTTGCCATTGAGCACAGGAGACTTATGGGTCTATACGACGAAACTTTATTAGCTGGTTTGTTACGTTTCAGAACCATAATTACCACTGACCTCTTCCAAGCTTCAGGGAAGTAAGAAGTGCGAATTACAGCATTATACAGGTGAAGGATTTGAATAAGAACACTTCTGTTTAGGTGTTTTAGTATATCATTGGTTATATCATCACAGCCTGCAGCTTTGTTGGCTGGTAAACGCCGAATTTCTTGCTCTACTTCTGTAAGTGAGAATGCTTTAACTGGCGGAGAGGATTCAAGTGGAATTTTTAAGTATTGTTGAACTTGTTCCTCAAAATTTTTGTTTTGCATTTCTCCGTGCGGCTTGAAAACTCCGGATAAGTGCTCAGCAAAGAAACATGCTTTCTCGCGTTCACTTCTAATCCATTTCCCAGAGTCATTTTGCATAGGATAGTCTGAGTTATGTTCTTTCAGGATGCTTTTTGTTGCATTCCAAAGTGTATTGTCTTTTGTGCTTAGTTTTTTAATTTTAGAAACTTTTTTCAGACCTAGCCTATCTCATCAGCTAACAACACAGAATGAAAGAACCTTGTTGTTAATCAGTCGATTTAACCCAGCGCATACCGATTGTTCAGAGCAGATGCCGGCTAAACAGAGCAGGAGGTTTCACGCATTTCAATTTTTGTTTTCTGCAAAATAAATAACGAAAAAAAAAAAAAAAACAATTCACATAAATAACCCAAAAGACTAATGTATATAAATTCATTTGAATGCCACTTATATTGAAGATATTCCTGAAAATTATTCGGTAGAAAACAATACCTTGACGATACATGTGAGAAAAAAATTTAGAAAACAAAACTTGATACTTCTAAAGCATTTGTTTTATGCTGAAATTCGAAAATTTCAACTGCGGATATTAGTGGAGCTTTTAAATTGCTACCATTATGAAGAACTGGTAACTCTATACTGAAGAACATAAAAATAGTGGACTCGCAAAAAATTCTGAAATATAAGTATCGCCTCCAGCAATCGTCGGTAATGGTTATAATAAAATCAGGAGGATTATCGCTAAATTGTATTGAGATTTATCGCGGAAATCCTCATTTAGAATTTCTTAACTTGTCTCTTTGATTACGTCAACTCGACCTTGCTAATAACCATAAAGAGAGGGCGCTATTACAAAAGGATTTAGACGTGATTAATAAATTTCCCCAATTCAACTAGAGAACGCGTTAATCAATATTTCGAAATAATGTTCAGTTAATTCAAATGGAACATAAAAAAAATGAATGTATTTTCCGTTCGAAGTTTTTCCAATAAACGAATTGCAAAGTTGACTTTTTTTTATTATACCTTTCGTTAACATAACCTGATTTTAACGTGTATTATGAAGATGAAAAATTGATTACGCCAACTAAATTTTAAAAATTCGGAAAAAATTACATCTACGATGACATTTTTATTTTGCTGTAAACTGGTGATTTAACTGTTTCCATAACGAAGCTCATTTTAATAATAAGAGCCGGAGTACCCAATTGCTGCGACGATTTCTTTTAAATTTTACAATTTCGAAATGAGTTTGTAACAGCCGACACTAACAAACTAGAAGAGGATGCGTAAAGTTAAAATTTCTCTAAAGAACTGGCTTTCTTAACTGATATTTTAAAACTTTAACGAAGAAATCGGTGGTATATGCAGAATGTGCAGAATTAATTTTATATAAGAAATTAAGGCCAAAAATTATTAGAAAAAAAAAAACAGGATTTTGCAAAATAAGTGAGCACTTCGTTGAATAATTCATTAAAGGGGTACTACTTAAATTTTTAACTTGAAGCGTGCAATCTGTACTGAACGAGAATTTTAAGATAGACCAGAATTCAAATTTAAAAAACTTGCGATCTTAACATGTTTTTACGAGTACGTGCACCTGTATATGTGTATACGTGAATTTCTATTGTCTAATTAAACTTTGTCAAAAATAAATATTGAAATGAATACTCAGCTCTTCTTCGTGGAATACTTCACAGTCGAGTAGACAATTCGTCGATATTAAAATAACGGATTAAAAACTTGAGGTAGAAACAATTAAAACAAAAAGAACCTGGAGAAAAAGTGAAAACGAAAATGATCTCAAACTGTATTTTAAAATGCTCCCCAGCTTAAAGTCTATAGACGGAACTATAACAACAAGAAGCACGGTAATCGCCATTTCGACCGGCACACTTCTTTATAGCTACTTCTTTAAATGTGACCGAAACCATCTACCGCGGCGTAATAGTTGGTTAAGTAGTGGTATTTCGTTCCGGCAAGCTCTGATAACCCGCTATCGCACATTGAAATGATACAAAAATTTCACTAGGGCTATGTTAATGCCCCATAGTGTTAACGATATGAAATACAGAAAAAAAAAAAAAAAAGAAAAAAATCTGTAAGCATTTTGTAACACCAATGAACTATTCGCTATATCCGCTGTCTCCCAGTTGGCAATGTTAAATCTGGAAGACGAGTTTTTTAAGTTTTACAATAAAGTAATTTTCCCGGTGATCTAAAAAAAATTAAGCGATGGAACTGTTTCTATAGCAACGTAATAAACAACAATCTAGTTAGTTTTTTTAAAAAATAATCGGATGCTGAATGTTTGTTTTCTGTATTGTCTCTCTATTCATTATTTTACACCGACTTCCAACTCTACCCAAGTATAAATGATTTCTAATTCTTCGTAAAATAATGTAGCCAAACTCGCTTTTATTCCTACCTATTTTCGAATGACAATCAAATTTTAATATCAACGCCATCATCTGGTAGATAACGCGCACTATTCTATAGTCAAGACAGAATTAGAAGATAGAGAACGCAGCACTAATAGTGATATTATCATTTCTCACCGATCTGGAATTCTTCGCAGATTGGCTTCTACTCTGCTAGACAGTGTAGGATAACCCAGTTTACGGGAGATAATTTTAACTTGAATAAATGTTTAGACTCGTCCTTGGCTTTGACCCAACCACTTGAACGTATTATCTTAGTAGATTCTGAGGCGATGGGAAATGAAGAGTACAAGTCAAGGAATTGTCGCTGAAGATGGAAAGGAAAGGAGAAAGGAAGCATTGTAAGGAGCGGAAGGGCAAGAGCCAAGATTTTCGAATAAAAAAGAGAACGCTAACAAGAGCCGAACATTCGAATAAAGCACGGTTTGCGTTGCATTCAAAGGGAGAATCAGTGTTGTGGATGGAATAGAGAAAAACGAAAGCGAGAAGCGGGGAGAAGAGAATGATTAATCTTCATCTGATTAAGGAGACAATAGTAGAACGACAACAGAACGGAATGAAAAGAAATCAAAGCTGAAAACTGGGTGCCGGCTGTACGAGAAGATAGTGCGAAGCGCGATTAGAGAATAAAGAAGGGTATCCTATCCAATCAAAGTCTGGAATGATTGATCGAAGAAAGAAGGATTAAGTCGAAAATTGAAAAATGGCTTGAACGGACACATCAGATCGCTGTTACTCGACATTAAAACTATTTTTGATACCACGTGACATCAAGCTTGAAGCTAATTAAATATAAATTTTCACAATTTTTAATTAAACTTCTGGAAAATTATTTGTTTGGAAACAAGCTCTCGGCGAAAAAAATTCTTTCTCATAAAAAATAGATTCCAAGAAAGCATCCCTTGGGATTTTCCTATTTGTCGGTTTTTTTTTTGTTCGAACAATGTTCCTACGGTTAAGTAAATTAAATTAGCACCCTTTGCTGACGATACAATTATGTCTGCATTCCTCTTGATAAAATTAAATGATGGAAGTGACAGGTGCAGTTTAATTATTTCTCGAGAAAACGACCTTTATATTTTTTCCGGTTATTTAACGTCACTGCTGTCGCTCGTTTTAGTCGAATGTATTTATTTTTTTTTTTGTCTATTTCGTTAATACGTCAGCCAGTCTTTTAATATGCTTCAGCGAAGTGTGATAAAATTAATATTAGTCAACGAAATAATTCCTTCTAAACATAGGACATAACATACTGGCTAGACCAATGGTTAACGTTTGATAAGTGCATCGATTTTACAATTAACAAAGCACTTTCCAACAACTTCCAACACGTTCCATACGAAACGGCACAAGGATTACCGAATGACCTAATATATCATGCGGAATATTTTACACTTCATAGCCGTCCAGCGAAAATGTTCTTGAATGTATACAGCCGACTCTAATACACCTACACTTTGATCGAGAAAAACAATCCAACATTCTCGACCGGAACTACGGTTCTAGCGATTTTAGCGTTGGCAGATGAACCAGTTGTAAAATCAACGTAATTTATTTTTATCGGCGAAATTAATTATAAACAACGTATTAGTTTTTTAACATGAAAAAATTGTATTAACTTATCTATAAGTATATATATGTATATATATATACCTACATATGTAATATAATTAATGAATAATAAAATTTGTTCGATAACAAAAACAACGAAAAAACTAACGCAATACAAATACGAAGGAAATAAACTTACCTAAAATAATGAAAAATTTTTAATAATAAAAATTAGTATAATTTTCATCCTAAAAATTACTTATACTTCAGTAAGTTTGCACTTGATCGATATGTAACCATCAAGGCATATATTTTTATAGCGGGAACTTTTAACCAGTTTTACCGTATACAGTATCAGTTCAATCTATGATTTATCGTCTAAAATTTCAGAAATACCTAAATAGATATTGTAGCATTGTGTTAAGCCTTACACGATGCATTAATGTTTACTTTATGTGTGCTGCGGTAAGATTACCGTTTACTAAAAAATTAATCTACGTACAAGCTAAGGTCATAACTGTAGTTTATAAATGATCATATTTACAATATAATCATCGGAGACAACTCGTGAGTCTTCTTATTCAGCCATTTGATTCATAAGCGTTCGAATTTATGCGGATTTTAGACAAAGTAATTTAACGGGAAATAACACTGATCTGGAAATATGAAAAAATGGTACGACTTAAGTGTTAACGAAAAAAAGAAAAGAATTTTCGACTAGATACTAACGGATAATGAGAAGTATTTACGTTTTTTTTTATTATTATTATTATTATTATTATTATTATTATTATTATTATTATTATTATTATTATTATTATTTTGTTGGATTCGAATAAAAAAAATGCATTGGCCCAAGAAAAGGGAAAAGGATGAGAGGCGGAATCAGATGTTTATGCGATCAGATATGGAGGATAGGAAAGACTCAAGTGCTGGAATGACCGAGGGCGATGGCAAGGAGAGAACAAAAGATGCACAGTGCGGATTTGGAAGACCAATTGATAGAAGAGAAGAGTAAAAGGAGGAAGGTTCGGAAGCGATACAGGTGCACTCAAACAAAATGTGATTAGCGTCACTTATAAAGTTGTGAGAAGAAGGATGTAGGGGACAGAGAGGAGAGGGAACTAGAGAGAAGCGAAATAAGAAAGCAGGAAGCAAACTGTGCCCAAAGCATAGGCGACAGATTGCAGAGAGAGTTGAACGCCGCATGGAGGGAAAATTGAAAAACCATGGATAAGACGGTAGATTAGGCTGGATAAAGAGATACAAATAATTCGGATTTGAGAATGAGGAAGCATACGGGAATTTAACCATAGTTTGAAATGAGCCGAAGTGGAGAGGAGATTAATATTATGGGATATAAAAACGCTTGGAAATTCACCGGTAGAAGAGGATGAACGAACTAGTGCATCGGCCGACTCGTTACCCTCGATTCCAGAGTGCCCAGGAATCCACAGTAGGTCAATTTGGATAGAGTGAGAAAGGAAAATGTTGTGGATAAGAGAGCGCATGAGCAAGATTGTGTAATCAACAGAGGAATAAGGAAAAGAAGAGGAGATGGCTTGAAAGACACTGTGGGAATCTGAAATAATAAGGACTTCATGCGAAATTAGGGAAGAAGCAACAAAAAGGACGGCACGCAAGATAGCAGTAGACTCGGCATAAAAAACTGAACAGAAGGAAGGAAGTTTGAAGGTTTCAGAATAATTTAAGGAGGGACAAAAAAAAGGCTGAGCCAACTTCATTCGGTCCTTTGGAACCGTCAGTGAAGATCGCAAAATGATTAGGGAAAAAAGAGCCAAAAGAATATAAAAACTCTGATTTGACAACATGATGAAGGAAAGGTTTGGTAGGGCAAATTAAGAATAAGCAATTAATAGGATGTAGGTGTATGGAAAAATTGAAAGAAAAGTATGGCAACTCGTCGTATGAATAAATGTATGGAGAAAATTGAAAGAGCCGGGTGGAAATGAGAGATAGTATTGGAGTTTTGTTGATGGTAAATCGCCAGTTGTGATGGATATAAGAATAGGAATTAACCAGGGAAGAAGAAGAAATAGGTAGACGTTTAATTAAAAAGCGGTAACCTAGACAGGACCTTCGAACGAAAAGAGGAGGGATGAGTGATTAGGCATGTAAAGCGGGGGTAGGTGTAAACTTCCTAGCTCCCAGACAGAGACGGAGACAAATATTTTGGACACGGTCGAGTTTGGAGAGCAAAGATCTGAAAGAATTTCCATAGATAAAACAACAATAATTAAGGGTAGAACGAATAAAGGATTTGTAGAGCATTAGTAGAATGCATGGGTCTCCACCCCAATTAATATGGGAAGGAGACTTTATACGGTTGAGCCTTTTGAGGGAAGACAGGGGTAGAGATAGTTGATGTGATTATGGAACGAAAGGCGACTGTCCAGAAAAATGCCTAAATAGCGGAAAGAGGAAGAAAGAGGGATCGTATCGTTATTTATGACGAGACTAATTAGGGAGGGATCAAAAAGAACGGAGAGTAAACACAACAAGAGAGGATTTAATAGATGAAATTGAAAGATGGATATTTGACAGGGAATTTTCTAATGATGTTAAAGAATTTTGGAGCTGGAAGCTAGCGACCGAAATATGGCGATGGGAGGAGCAGATGAAGACATCATCGGCATAAAAAAGAGAAGATGAACTTAGAAGAATGGAAGCAATACTGATGAAGTAGATGTTGAACAGAGTTGGGCTAAAGCAGGAGCCTTGTAGCAATCCGCGGAATACTAACCTAATGAAAGTCTCAGAAGGAGTAGAGAGAATAACAGTTCTGCAGTTAAAGAGATTACTAATGAAGGAAGAAAAGTGAGCCGGTATATTAAAAGAAAGCATTATATCAAACAAAGTAGGGAGGTGGACATTGTCGAAGGCCGCAGTGATCAAAAGAGAAACCCGAAAATAGTTTTCATCAATTAGTTCCTCACAGCACGAGCCGTTAACCGACGACAGGACTCACAAACTTCTAGATAATGTTGAAAATTTTATTTCGCTTTTTTCAGAGACCTATGATATTAACATTAGAGCGGTGTAAGCAGTGGCAACTAGTACAACATTTTACATTATTTGCAAATGTGAATAAATATAATTCTAAAAATGAATACCAAATAATGCAAAAAAAACAACTAATGCTCGTATTAATCTAGTTTTTTTCAAACATAAAAAAAGAGTCCTGTCGACAAAAGTGGTAATAAATTTTCCCTTTCGTTTAGCGAGAAAAATAAAAGTTGTTTTAGTCGGGCGCACGACTTTTGTAAAATTTTCCTTGAATACATTTTTATTTTTTACCGACTTTAAAAAGAGGGAGAGTTATACGTTCGTAACATGTTTTTTTTTATGTTTGTCTACGCACAACTTGTACCCATGTGGACCACCGATTTTAATGATCCATTATTCATTCGAAAGTGTACCAATAGAACTGCAAAGGAATTTTTGTCAGTTTAGTGAAATTTAAAAAAATTAATATATAAAAATAAAGTTAACATTTGCTACTTCCCTTCTTCTTTTACCAATGATAGTTCCTTCTACCTCTCAATTCAACCTAACCTTCCTACTAATTCTTGGTTCTCAGAATTCCCTTTTTTTTTTACGTTCTGTTGTTGTCCTTATTATTCGCCTACGCTTCAATCACGCTCTATTGCACGCTTCCCGTTTTCGTCTCTCTTTGGTTTCCTCTCCTTATTGTCCTCTACATCCTAATGAAGCAGTTGTTTGTGATGCTAATCACATTTTCTTTGTGTGTTCTGTTCTTTCTGCGGAACGCTTTTCCCTTTATTTACTTCTTTTAAAGTCAAGGCTTCCGGCTTCCTACTGTGCTTCCTATACCCTGTCCATTCCATCTCAGTCTGTTGTTCCTGCCATTGGTTCCTTTATTTCTGTCATTTCCGATCGAATCAAGTTTTAATTAGTTAATTCTTCTTCCTATTGTTTCTGGATGAGGTCCCTGGTTGACGAGTCCAAAAAAAAAAAAAACTTATTCGGAACCTAAATTAAAAGTTTGAAATATATCAATTAGTAATGATACAATTTTGAAGGGCAACTACGACGGTTGCTGTTGTAGCGCTCTTTGCAGTTGGACACTATCAGCGTTACTCAAAACGATGGTTGTCAAATTAATAAAAACACTGATGCGGTTTTAATTTTGAATTAAAAATAATAATGACGTTTCACTATTAAATACTGCTCTGAAGAGTGATTAATCGAAAGAGGATTGGACTCCTCAGTAACACATTCTGTTTGCGAGCCATACTGCTCTGCTTTCAGTCAACAGTTCTTACGAGACTGCAGTCAAAAACTTACAGATATTAGCAACATCTACGACTGGGCCTAAGACTGGAATATTAAATTGAACCAAAATAAATCTATTATATTCCGTCAACTATAAATGGAAAGCATATTCTGAATAATGACTCGACCAACTATATCGGGATGCACCACAATCGCCACACGAGCTGGAAGAATCATATTAGAATTAAACATCAGGAACTTGGTATTAGATTTCGAAAACTATATTGGTTACTTGGATACTGTTCATCAATTAACTTAGCCAATAAAAGGCTCATTTATCTATCCATTTTAAAGCCTACATGGTGCTTTGATATTCAACTGTGGGATACTACGAAGAGTCCTAACAAACTCATTATAAGAAATTTCCAAAATAAATTTCTTCGAATGTTACTAAAGCCCCTTGGAATGTTCCAAATATTATACTACATCGTGATCTAAAAATTCCGAATACTGATGAAGTTGTTAGCCTACTTCTCGGTATAGAAGAAGATAAACACGAAGGCCAACACGAATCAAGCCGTACGAGCTATTATAAACTCGATTTACGTTTATTTCATATTTAGATTTATCTAATCTTAAGCTTTTATTTTATTTATATAATATATATGTGTGTTAGTCACCGAACTCCTCCTAAACGTCTACACCGATTCTAATGAAATTTTTTGTGTGTGTTTGGATGGGTCCGAGAATGGTTTAGATTTACAATTCGAAGTGTCCGAAGGATTTAATAATATTTAATAATTTACAACTGCCAGGGTTGTAGTGTACCACAATTAGCAAAAAAGAACAAAAAAAGTTACTATCCGCCATCTGTTATCATCATCTAATACACTCATTCATATTTTTACGATTTCATTAAATTTGTGCAAAAATTTTTAAGTTTTGTTTTCAGCACACGATAATCAGTTATGCACACAAACAGCTGATCATCACGCGTCGAGAATTATTTTATTCTACAAGTTGATCATGTTGATTATGTCCGTTTAATGTGAATAGCAAGTAAAAAGTAAAGTAAATCTCATATCCTAAACAATATACAATTTATTGCGGGCCCATAATAAAAAGGCGCATAATTAACTATTTCAGTTATTTTTATGTTCCATTCAAAAATTTAACACCCAAGTGTTGAACGGATCACCGATAATAAACAACATGTAAGTTCGCGCAACAAATAACATTCATAAAATTCAAATATTATATATATATATATATATATATATATATATATATATATATATATATATATATATAATATATACTACGGGCCTCGCGAACGTTGTCTAGCCTGAATGTTAGCTTGTCTAATATTAGCGGATTGAGGAAACGCTTTTTCGATATTCTAATTTTCCAGTGTTGCTCAAAGCAAAATACAAAAAATAAGTGCAATTTCTCGTTGTCCTGCGCCGTTCAATTCACGTGTCATGGCCAGACAATATTTGATGTTTGGCATTGGCACATCTAGCGAAAGAGACAAGACTTTACGTTAGATCGGTATAAGTATAATAATGTGATTTCAAAAACTTTGACGATTTTCATTTTGATTAAATAATAACAGACAAAAGTAAACTTAAATCATTTCCATAACAGTCATATTTTTATTAATGTAAAAAATAAAAGTATTGAAATAAACGTTGAAGGCGTTCGTTGCGTTGCTCTTGGCTTTCATTTGCACCTTAAATTCTCATTCTTCCTCAACTGATCTTCTACCATTCTTTTTAATCGACAGATGTTGGCTGTTTGTCAGTTCCGTGTCCAATATTTCCTTCTCGTCCATGAAGACGTGGCATTGTTCTTTAATAAGCGCATAAACTTATATTTGAATTTAGCGTATGGGACTTGCTTTACTTTTTACTTGCTATTCACATTAAAACGGACATGATCAACATAATCAACCTGTAGAACAAAATAATTCACGACGCGTGATGATCAGCTGTTTATGTGTAAAACTGATAATCGTGTGCTAAAAATAAAACTTAAAATTTTTTGCACATATTCAATGAAATCGTAAAATGAGGGACTACACAGCTAGAATGTGAATGAGTGCAATATAATAAACAACGTATTCTTTTTAAATGAAAAATATCCATTGCTACTGAATTTCTAAACATTATTCGTTCAATTAAACTAGTAAGAAAAAACATAAAACGAAGAAATTTTTCAAGATATTTTAACATTTAGAATATTTTTAGTGTTTTACAAAAGTTCTTAATTTTTTTGTATTTTGTAAAAATCCGTTTCTTGTTCTATTAATTCAATACGATCCTAAAAATTTTTGGGGAACGAGAAATTTTAAAGACCGAAGATTACAGTTCATATTTCAAAGCGTGTGCGTAATACCATATCGAAAATCACCGTATTTTTCCAAGTTTAAGTTGATTCTAAATGAAATCATCCATTAATTCGTCAATATATTTATATCGGAAAGCCTCGTTCAACGTAGAGCAGATTTTCAAAATAGGTATGTTTTTTGTTTTTTTTTTAAACAAAAATATTATCTGCTGTTACGAAGAAAAAGACTTCTGCAGAACCGACATAATATTAGGACGATAAATAATAATATTTCATAAGATAAAATGAAAATAAATCTAATGGTAAAGATAAATAACAAACCACGAGGGGATATTCCAATCACGTAATGACAACACGGTGCGTGGACGATTAACTAACTCGCATTTGTTCTTTATCGTCTCGCGAATCCATGCTAATTTCCATATTCGTCATTGTCTAGCAAACTACTTCCTCTATTTCACGATCGAAAATAAATCTGAACCCGGCCACTGCCAAATTATTCAAATCGTTGTGGAAAACCCGAATTTTTCCTCTTTGCACAACTTTCGCGACCAAAATTTTTGTCCATAAATTATAGAAAAAACACTATAATTGGTTCTTCAGCGGATGCGTAAGAAAACTATCTAAGGCATTTATTCGAGAAATACGCCATTTGAAAAATATAACCGCAAAATTTTAATAAGATATTTAACGATATTCAATTAGTGTTGGAAAACTCATCTTTTACGGTCACAGACTACAGTGGATGTGTAGGTTGTGAAAACCTAGACTCTTTGCCGAATAACTGTGAAATTGAAATGAAAAGTGCTACGTGAATCACTAATCTGAATCGAGAAACTGTTCCAAGTTTTATGCTATTTTTACCGATTTCGAAAAAAGAAAGTTAAATGTTCTTTTTTTTTGTTTTCGGGGAGTCGTCAACATGGACAATGCCCAAGAACTGGGCGAGAAAAGGGAAGTGTAATTAGATCTTTACGCGATCAAAGATTTATAACAAAAGAAGAAGGAAAAGAGATGAAGGGCGCGCTATGAGGAATAAAAAATCCATTAGTAAAAATCGTCGCGTAGAATTAAACCAATTTTAATGATCATTTGTTTATCCGAAAATCTAACGATGGTACCTTGAGTACCGATGGGTATCGATAATTATTTAACGAGTAATCATCAAATAATGTGAAAAATCGAGCCCCTTTAGGTTAATTTTGTAAAGTGAAACTTCCTTAGGCGTGCCTTGTATATAAATAAAGTAGTCAGTAATACATATATTGAATTAAAATTTATGTTGCATATTGTTGCATTTTAAAGCACTTTGAGAGATATATGTATAAAAAAAAAAAAAAGAAAAGAAATTTATTAGAACTTAAAATATCAAAAATTAATCAAACATAAAAAATGAGGATATAAAGAATCGGAAAAAGAAAGGCATCGAGCACATATATATATATATATATATATAAGAGAGAGAGAAAGAGAAAAAAATGAAACCGAAAGTGAAGATTCTCAAAACGGATATAAAGAATCGGTTATGTTGCGTGTGACTGCATTTTAGACCACTTTGATATATATATATATGGTATATATATAAAAGAAAATAAATTTATTAGAACTTAAAAAATCAAATTATTTAAACATAAAAAATGGATATTGTTGTGTTCAGTTGTGTATGTATGTACGGAGGGCTATTGAAGTCACGCCGTACGAAAATGATAAGAACGATGATGTCGGCAACGGGATTTTTTCAGAGGAACACATTTTCCAGCGCTCCGAATCATTTCTTAATGTGAAATACGTTAATTATATTGGCTATGGGGACTCGAAAACCTATAAAGTAATTATTGACGCCAATCCTTATGGAAATGTTTCTGTTGCTAAAAATGAGTGTATTGGCCATGTTTAAAAGAGAATAGGAACTCGCCTTCGTAACATGAAAAAAAAATACCAAAGGTCTCGGCTTACTATTAGACGCAATACTAGATCAGTTGAAAAAGTGAGAAATGATATATGGGCAACCCTCTACCGTCAAATAGCCACAGATGAAAAACCGCAACACGATAAGTGTCCAGTCGGAGTTGATTCTTGATGCTCTTGGCAACGGAGAAAAGAACTAGGTACTCTTCTACTTATAAACATAAGCCTCCTATGCAAGATGTTTTTGAAGCAATCAAGCCGATTTACGAAGAACTAAGCTCTGACGATCTTCTTTCATGTTGCTTGGGTGGATATACCCAAAATCAAAACGAATCATTCAACGCAGTTGTATGAACCATCGCACCGAAAACAGTGTCAAGCGGAAAGACTGCTTGATATAGCGACTGATGTCGCTGCCATCACTTTCAACGAGGGGTTATCAGGCTTATGTTCTATCTACGATGCACCAGGAATAACGGTTAGACGTACATTATTCGACTTTTGCATGGAATCCACGCCAATTGCATCAAAGTCGCTGAGCGCTCCATTTCCGAGATTGAGAAAACGGCTAGACGCAGCCTTACATTGACGACAAAAGAGCTAGAGAACCAGAATACGACTTTGGACGGGAAATTATACGGTGCTGAGATAGCAAAGTGAAGGTAAAAAAAATGATTATGGATCATATTATTATGATTTCGAAAAGTTATAGCGTTTTTCAACTTTAAATGCGTTTTTCTCGAAACCAGGTTTTTGAAATCGGCACGTAGCAGAACTCTGAGAGTTTTCATCCTATTGACTAAAAATTTTAACTGTAGCTTCTTCATTCGATTATCTAGTGAAAGACACACGATTTTAACGATCGGTAAATAAGAACAAAAAATATAAACAATTTAAGTCGATTTTTTTCGTCAAAAACGCAATTTTTTTGTTTGAACAATCGCCATTTTGCGAAAAAATGTTCTATAACTAAGATCGTGTGTACTTCACTAACAAAACTCATGTAGTTTATGAAAAAAAATGTTTATGCTTCTAGATGGTGATCCAAAGGACTTCTACTGTGTGCCGCGGAGATACTTTTGTAAATGTTGCTTTCAGTTTATTGACCAACAGCCGCCATTTTGTAAATTTATGACAATAATTTTTTTTTTTCATATTCCTGAAGAGTTGCCTAATCGATTCATATATTATTTGTTTATGATTATTTAAAATCGAGCTCATAAAAAAAAATGAAAAAAGGTCTTTTTTTGGAGGTTTCAAACAGATATAACCCCTTAAATCCCACTTCCGCACACTGCAAATTACAAGAATTTCACTTGCGGTGGATTAATGTCTATAGCGAGCGAGTGAAAAATTCGTTTACACTCTTTGTTTACATTAATTAATTTGATATTTAAGTGCACAAATAACACTTTTAAAATTAATTTGACACATTGTTGAAAAGTACTTAAAATATTAAATTTCAAACAAAGTAGTAAAATAATATATAATTTGGCTAGATTATCCATTACGTCTACTCACAAAGGAGACCAAATAAAACTGCTCTCACTGCTCGCGAGAAAAAAATTTAGAAATATCCACGCTTTTAAAATTTAAAAGTTAATAGAAATTAGAGTGAAAGGCTGTTTCGTTTGAATATTGTCTTAAGAAAAAAATGATATATATTCGGTGCAATTATTATTTATTTGTTTAAATTTGCATGCCATACACAGCAACTATCGGCTAGAGGCACGGATAAATATAGATTTATACGTTAAATAAACGAATTACGAAATTTATATTGGGTATAGCTTTGCATAGTGCAGGAAACTGATTAGGTTCGAAAGGATGGTAGGGTCATCAGAGGGGATATTAGACAAGGAGGAGGGAAGGTTATGTGTTAATCTGAGGGAATTGAACTGAGGACATTCTGTGAGAACATGGAGAACAGAGAGATCAGAATTACAGGTGCTGCAGATTGGAGCCGATGTCTTTTCCAGTAAGTAACCATGTGTGAGTTTCGTATGTCTCAGCCGGAGTCCGTGAGTTATGTTTGAATAACTTATTGCTTTATTTTTTATTTTCTGTCATGATTATTCAAATTTAAATTAAGTAATAATAAAGTTATGTATGAAACCAGATAATTGGTTATTATATATTATGGCGTTGCAGCCATAACAGGATATAACGGGAATTTATAAAAATAATAAGGTTATAAGTATGTATATCTTTTTTTTCTTTTTTTTTTTTTTTTTTAAATGGGTTCGTCAACATGGACATTGGCCCAAAAACAACGGAACAGAGAGAAAAGAGAGACTCAGATCCTTACACGATCAGAGATAGCCGACAGAAAGGAATCAAGAGCTAGGCTAGAATAACCGAAGGAGAGGGAAGGGAGAGAATGAATGAAACACAGTATGGAGCGGGAATACCGGTTTGTAAGAGGAAGGAATAAAAAGAACCTTGTTCAGTTGAAAGCGACGAACAACTGAACATTATATGATCAGGATCAGAAATACATTGATCGCCGGGAGGATTCAATGGACAATAAGGAGAAGGCACGAGGGAACAATGAGGAAAGGAGCAAACTATGCCCAAAACGCAAGCGGCAAATCGCTGAGAGATTGGAACGGCGCATAGAAGGAAAGTTAATAAACCATGGAAAGCGTGGAAGGGAAGGTTGGATAGAAAAGAAAAAGGAGTTCGGGTTAGAGAAAGAGGAGACATAGTAGTCAGACCACAGTTTGGAATGAGCAGCTGTAGACAGAAGGGTAATATTAGAAGCTAAAAAGGCAAGAAGAAACCTACCAGAAGAGGAAGATAATCGAGCGAATGAGTCAACCAACTTATTTCCCTCGATTCCGGAATGGCCAGGAATCCAAAGAAAATCCGTCTGGATAAAGTGGGAAAGGAAAATATTGTAAATTAAGGAACGAATAAGGAGAATGATGCAGTCGGTTGAGTGAGAAGGGAGAGGAGATGTGATAGTCTGCAGCACGCTTTGAGCATCTGACAGGATAAGGAGATTGCGAGAAGCCGGTGAAGTTTTGATAAAAAGAAGGGCACGCAGAATAGCAGAAGACTCAGCATAAAAGATTGAACAAAAGGATGGAAGTTTAAAGGACTCGAAGTAATTTAAAGAAGGACAGAAGAAAGCTGCACCAA
This sequence comes from Icerya purchasi, assembly GCA_039619475.1. NCBI lineage: Eukaryota > Metazoa > Arthropoda > Insecta > Hemiptera > Monophlebidae > Icerya > Icerya purchasi. The sequence continues at coordinate 266,986,818 of CM077116.1, forward strand.
CACCATTGGGTCCCTTGGAGCCATCAGTGAAGATCAAAAAATGGTTGGGGAAAAAAGAGCTAAGATTCTGTTGGAATTCTGATCTAACAACATAACAAAGAAGAGGTTTCGGAGGAACTTAGAAGCTTAGGAAATTCTCAGTGTATGAGACAAGAGAGGACCGGTAATATGTAGTTGTAATAATAATAGTAATAGCGGTAAAAATAAATTTATATATACGAATAATTGAATACGTTTCTGGCTAGTCTGTAGTAGTATGCAAAATAAGTTTTATTTAAAAGCAATTCATTTTATATTTTACTTTTCTAAAGAATCTATTTTTTAGAATCATTTTTATTAGTTCGTTAATGTATTTAATAGAATTTGTTATATTTCGATTAATAATTATAATAAAAATATTAAGAATAATTTAAACGATTACAATGGTGATAAAACAAAATTTGTAAAGCAGTTTCGGATTTAAAAATATTGGTCAACTTTTCATTAATCGTTCACGACGGCGACAGAAGATCAAGATCGTATTAAATTTGATTAATATTTGGAAAATCGAAGATTACGTAACAGCAAAAGGAAAATAATACCAGTTAGCGGAATCAAAAATAATATCAGCGTGGGATGTAGATTTCAAATACTTCAATATAACAGGCTAGAAAAAATAAATATATAATTATATATAAGCAAAGATTCGAAAAATTTGGCAGCTTCACAAAAAAAAAAAAAAAAATCACAATTAATATACAAATCACAATAATTCAACTTATAATACACAATTATACCAATACATAACAAGAAATTATATATTTATTTTTCCTATCCTGTTACATTGAAGTATTTGAAATCTACATCCCACGCTGATATTATTTTTGATTCCGCTAACTGGTATTATTTTCTAAATCCGGATATAATATATTACTGATACTTTTGCTGTTACGTAATCTTCGATTTTCCAAATATTAATCAAATTTAATACGATCTTGATCTTCTGTCGCCGTCGTGAACGATTAATGAAAAGTTGACCAATATTTTTAAATCCGAAACTGCTTTACAAATTTTGTTTTATCACCATTATAATCGTTTAAATTATTCTTAATTTTTTTATTATAATTATTAATCAAAATATAACAAATTCTATTAAATACATTAACGAACTAATAAAAATGATTCTAAAAAATAGATTCTTTAGAAAAGTAAAATATAAAATGAATTTCTTTTAAATAAAACTTATTCTACGTACTACTACAGACTAGCCAGAAATTATCTAAAATAATTAGCCAGGAACTTATTTAATTATTCATATATGCAAAAACTTACATTTACCGTTATTACTATTATTATTACAACTACATATTACCGGTCCTCTCTTGTCTCATACTCTGAGAATTTCCCGAGCTTCTAAGATATACTTAATACGTTTCTGCACTCTGAGTCCTTCAGACTTCCTTCTTTCTGCTCTATCTTCTCGGCCGAATCGATCTCAATTCTTCGTGTCATTTATTTGATATCCTCTAAGTAAAGGCGGCCGAGAGAAAGGAACTGGCCGCCCTACTCTCATTAGTGCCGTTAGGCTTAGTTCATTGTGAACCTTAACTTCACAATCACCGACGCCTTGTCAAGGGTATGGGACTTACTTTACATTTTACAAGTGGGGTTCACAAATTCCTCATCGTTTCCGACTCCAAAGGCCTTCTTCATTCCATCTCCTCTCCTCCTTCTCATTCCCCTGACGGCATAATTCTCTCTATTCGATCTCTCGTCTCTTCTTTGTTCTCGTCCCGTTCTATTCTCATAGACTTTCTATTCCAGTATGGAGGGCATTGACTCAGCTGACTCTTTAGCTTGCTCGGCCGCTCGAAATGGTCTTTTCCTTAACTCTTTCCCTTCTTCAGACATTCTCTTCCTATCACGCTCTAATCATTCCAGACGTTGGTTGAATATATATACATCTTTATTCTCAAATCGCTTTTCGCAGTACACATTCAACCGGTTCCTCGTTCCCTGTCTTGGTTTCATTCTATTCCTGTCTGTCGTTGTTTCACCGTCGTTTCCTTAATTAGACTGATTGCTTTCGATTCGCTTTGTCTCCTTCTCCTTTCTGCTCTCTTCATGATTCTGAGCTTTCTTGTATTTGTGACTCAAATCATATCCTTTTCGAATGTTCTGCACTCCTTAACGAATGCTCTCTCCTATATGCCTAATTTTCGGCTCTGGGTCTTCCTAGTCCCTTTAACGCTACCTATATCTTTTCCATCCCATTGCCTTCAGTTGTTCTGCTGCTGCTGTCATTTGTGAGCTCCATTTCTGACCGCCTGGCTATTTAGTTCTATCTCTTGATTTATCATGTTGTTGAGTCAAGGCCGCTGGCGCGCGCTGGGTGGGAAAAGAAAAAAAAATTAAACCTTATCATTTTTATAAATTCCTGTTATACCCTGTTATGGCTCGAACTCCATAATATCTAATCAGAATTATTTCACAATCTTATAATTTCATTTATTATTTCGGATATCCGCATAGAAAATGGGTGAACCTGATGAGGGCTATTACTATTTCTTTCGAAGTTACCTGTGACTCCAAAACCGCTTTAAAAGTGGCATTTTATTTTACGGATAAAAAAAGGAACTATTATTTTTTCTGAACTTAACAACGCCATATATATGGCTTTTTTGTAGACCGCAGAACTACAATTGTAAACGCGATTATTCGGCTTAAAGGCTAGTCTAATAAACGCGCGTAAAACATTACATAGAAATATTGGTGAAAAATGTTTTATCATTTATTAAGTCACTTTTACTTTTATTTATTTATTTTTTTTTTTTTGAATTTCTTTTAACTACATATTTGATAACTAAATTGTTTTATAAATACTCACACAATCAATACCTTTTTTGTTTGACGATGAATCGTAATTAATTAATTTTCTTTATAATGTATAAATCATTCAGCTTACATATATTTTATTAAAAATTTGTAATCTTTTTATTTGTATATTTTTTAATTACATTGGTGCCCCCGTAACCGCGGTTTCAGCTACCTGCGGTTTACCACAGCACGACTAAAAACAAAAAAATAAATAAATAAAACAAACAAAAATATAACAATGTTTTTTTTAAGTAAAATAAAAATTGTCAACCATTGAAGGTCTTACGTTGTCTGCATCACCAAGCGTGATAGACTGATTTCTTCCAAACAGTGCGCCTATTCCACTTTCAGATGAAGATGTTTCTGACTAAAGTTTTCTCGTTCTTAAACTTTCAGTTTTTCATACTCTTTTCATTATACGCACTAATTTATTTCCTTAAGTGTAAACTGTAGCTTATTGTACAGTACATACATACAAAAAATTAAATAACTTTCAATTAAATTAAATAACTTTTAAAAAATCATAAAAATATTGTCATCGGTTGTCGTTCCACAATCATCTAAATATGTATCAGGTTGAACAACATGAACAAAACAAATAGAGTACGCGACGTAATCATCATCATCATCATGGTTGCGTCTCTTGAAACAAGAGATTGCATGCACTATTAAATTAATCTGTCTCTAGCCTGAGTAATCGTCTCTCGTAGACTTTTACATGTTGAGTTTGCCGGAAGGTTCGTTGTCATTAATTCTAATCTTCTTCGTCCTTTTATTGGCTTTCCTTGTATCTTCCCTTGTACCGCCAGCATGAACAAGTCGTTTTCTCTAAATTTGTGAGCCAAATATTTCACTTTTTGGATTTTTGATACCTTCGACTAGTTTCCATTTTTCCCCTATTTTTGCTAACACTGCCGTATCTTTTATGTGTTCGGTCCATGATATTTCCAAAAGCCTCCGATAACACCACATCTCGAAAGCTGCTAATCTTTTTTCGCAATCTGCATTCATGGTCCGTGTTTCACAGGAATATTTTAGGACGGTCCATACATAGCAGCGCATTATTCTTTTCCGAAGGCTTAAACTCATATTTCGATTTCTAAGCACTCCATTGACGCTGGTAAATGCCTTCTTCGCCATACCGATTCTTGTTCTTATTTCTTTCTAGTCTTTTCCGTTATTGTTTATTAATGCACCTAGATATCTAAATTCTGCCACGTTTTCTATTTCTTGATTTTCGATCATTAGTATGCACATAATCATAATAACGTAAATATGTACCATTTACTTTAATAATTTTTAACATTATATATGGTGCACTTATGCAGTTTTACAGTACTGTAAATGTCTGTATGTATAGTATGTATGTTAACACATTAAGCTCAATGTTTCCTATTATCATCCGTGATTTCACATATCCGCGGTATAGCTCAAAACCATTAACCGCGGATATGGAGGCACTACTGTATTTGTAAATACTGTATTTGTAAAATTTTATAAATATTAATGCAATCACAATTTTTAATTTTGAAGTAAAAAAATAGTGACGGTAAACGTTGCAACGAAAAATATTTTATTGTAATAAAATTGTGTGCTGCAGGGTTGCTGATAAAAACATTTTATTCTAGTCTCTTTTTCTTTGTAATCGACAATCAAAAATTGTCCTCATTTCGGTACTTATTTTTTTAAAGCCAATTTTGTTCCGAATATAGGAGCGCCACGGAACTAACGTTTATTTATCAAAAAAGAAAATAAATATTTAAATAAAAAATAACATGAAGAAAATCTTGTTAAAAATCTAAATTTTACATCACATAGGAATGTGTATACAAAAACAATTATACTTTTCCGCAAAATGAGTTAGAAAAAAGTTTTATTTTTAAAAATTTGTTATCTTCATGTACAGTTTATTAATTTTCTTACTACTACGTCAAATGACCTCTAATAAACAAGAATGCAAACTCTTTCGCGCTTGTTTGAACTTTTCGTCAACTTCAAAAGTTCCGTTAAGGAAATGAAATATGGGTTGTTTCCCCCCGACAAATGGCGATCTTTTCAACGATATATCACATGCCCGGGAAAAAAAATATTTTTTTTCAAAATTTTGAGCTTTCGGCGCCTTAAAAGTCTAATTGTAAAGCTAGAAAGCCGGATGTTCCAAACTAAAGAAGAATACCTGGGAACGCACATTTTTAGCCGTGTTCAAAATTTTTAGCTATAATAACTGCAGCGCTAAGGAGAGGACACGTAATTTTTCGCGTATTTTTTAACATTTCGGCAACTTTGAAAGTTTCGTTAAGGAAATGAAATATGGTTTTGTTCCCATCAAGTGGTGATCTTTCCGGCAATAAATCACATGCCCGCGAAAATAAATATTTTTTTTTTTTTAATTTTGAGCTTTCAACTCCCCGATGGTCTAATTTTACAGCTGGAACCGTGGATGTTCCAAAATAGAGAAATATACGTGCAAGCGCATATTTTTAATCGTGTTTTAAATTTTTAGCTATAATTCTCGCGGCGCTAGGGGACACGTTATTTTTTTGCTTTTTTGAACTTTACTGCAACTTTGAAAGTTTCGTTAAGAAAATGAAATGCGGGTTCGTTGCTGACAAATAGCGATCTTTCCAACAATATATCACATGCCCAAAAAAAAATATATATTTTTTTTCCAAAATTTTGAGCGTTCGGCGCCTGGAGGGTCTAATTTTAAAGCTGGAAACCTGGATATTCCAAACTAGAGAAATATACGTGCAAGCGCATATTTTTAACCGTGTTTAAATTTTTTAGCTATTATACTCGTAGCGCTAAGGAGGAACATGTCATTTTTCGCGCTTTCTTGAACTATTTTTTAGCAACTTAGAAAGTTTCGTTAAAAAAATAAAATATGGTTTTGTTCCCGACAAATAGCGATCTTTCCAACAATATATCGCATGTCAGGAGAAAAAACAAAAAGATTTTCAAAATTTTTGAGCATTCGACGCCACAAGGGTCTGAATATAAAGCTGTAAGCTTGGCTATATTTATCCTATGAAGCGGTCCTTTACGCATATGTCTTAAATACCTTTTGGTTTCTCCAACGTTTTTACTCGGGGCTAATACCTACGTGAACTTCCTTTTTTTTGCCGTTTTTGGCCTAAAAAGGGGGTTTTGAGTAAATTTTTTTTATTTTATGAAAGGACTACTGCATTTTATTTTATATTTCGAATTTCACCTTTAAAGGTTTATCTAGTGAAGAGTTATGATTTTTTAAGTGATTTTTGAGGTCGTTTTAAATACCAAATTATATATTCTTGACGGTTTTTTGGGTTTTTTGCCGCCCAGAGTAATCGGTCATCTTGAAGTTATAGATCGTTTTAAAGAGAATTTTAATTGTAATTTATGTTCCAAATTTGAAGTTTATAAGTCGAAGAACCGTTCGTGAGTTATTGCATATTTTAATTGAATAGTTTTGTCATTTCTGAGCCATCTTATTGTGTACAGAATCCTAAAAATACATACTTGCTGATAAAAATATTTTTTTATTACCCCTCATCCCAACATTAAAAGCTAAGTCGGAAAATTAAATAAAAATAAAATCAACGGAATGTATAAAAACAGGGCGGTTTTTATACATTCCGCTGATTTTATTTTCATTTAATTTGCCTATTTTAAGTTTATTCCCTCTTGTTTGAATGCCCCGCGCTTGCTTCGGCACGTTCTGCTTTGTACTCCAAAATCGTAGCATTGAGTTTTTCTGCTCCTTATGATTCTTGCTTTATCCTTTCCTCCCCATCACCGGCTATAATATCTGTACTTCAATCTTTCCTAAGCTCTATCTCTAATCGACTCTCAATTTAACTCTTTCTTTTAATTTTCCTAGTTGTTGGATCAAAACCTCTGACGCGCTCAGAAAATATAAAATAATATTATTATTATTTTATAAAAAAAAGAAAAAAAAAAGAAAAAAAGAAATTTACTTCTGGTTATCATTGCTGTTTTCTCCTCTTCATAATCGAATGGGTATGTGAGTGAAGAACATGCCTTCCTAAATATGTAATTCTGGCAGATTACTGTGTGACTAATTCGCAAAACCGATTTATAACGGAGTATTCTATGTACGTAAGATAAAGAGGAGAGCACTATGTGATAATTACTGATTTTATTTAATTTTAAAACGATGGCTGTGCATGGATCTTCAGTTGATCGAAACTTTGTGTTAGATCGCGACAGACACAGGTTACATCTTTGAAGTGAAGATCGTTTTTTTCGGGAGGATGATAAATATGTTTCTTAGAGAAAGAAAGAATTTTTACATGTTGAATAAATTGATTAAAAATCCCCTCGAAAAAAATAAATATTTTTCACATTCAAAATCTAAGGAAGTAAGCGAGAAAGTAGATGAACATTTTATAGAATAAAGGAATGATGTGATAAAGAATGGTTAAGAAGAAGAACAAAAAAGATAATTAAAGCCAGGGCCGTATCTGAGGGTGGCTGGGCGGGTTCACCCCCCCGCGAAATATCCGCGATATAATAACTGTTTGAATAAAACGGACTAAAATTCAAATTAAATTTATTTCTTTTCAATTTTTGACAAAAGAAAAGCAAATTAACATTTTTATGAATTCTACGTAAACGAATATTTTTTTTTTTTTTTATTGTATATATATACAGTCATGGATTTACATCACGGACTTAAAATGGGCTACAGCCCACAGCGGCAAAATTCGAAGGGCGGAAAATTTACATGAGATTGAAAAGTTTTTTTTTTAAAAAATACTTAAAATTTCCAAAATATTATTACACATTATGGCGTTTTATTCATAGCAGGGTAGGAGAGGAATGTGACTAACTTTCATTAATGTACAGAAAAGTTAAAATGGGAATATATTGATTTAGGTGAAATTTCCAAATGATTATAGACAAAAGGGGAATCGAGAAATGAATTTAAAATTAACGAAGTGTAAACCGGAACGTGCATTATTACTAGGCAAAATGGTTATACTAGCAGTTAAAGCAAATTCTCGAAGTGTGCACGAGACAATGACTGGTCAGCATAATAAGAGGTCAAACAAGACTGGAAGAAAAACTGAAAATTCACAAATGTAGTAGCGGTATCTCATTGATACGACGAAATTTAGAAGATTTTTCGAAGAACTATTTATATTATTTCTTGCCGTAACCAAACGATGAAAGGTGCTCAAAGCAGAGTGGTACTGCGGGAAACGTGCTGGGCCCATAACCTGTTGAAACTATTCTGAATACTGAATCCAATGAATAAACACGCTAACGGCGAAAATAATATATTAAGAATAAATGTACACTTTATTTAATTTGTAATCATATAAAAACAAAAAATTAAAAATTCGAAATGTAACTGGGAGTAAACCAACTCTAACAACACTACAAAAAACACAATTACAATAACGTGATAACATGATGGGAAAAAACACAAAGAAAGATTAGCGCTGAATAAAATTTGTTCGGCAGGGCGCTCCTTTCCTACAATGAAAAGAATGAAACACTTTTTTCAGATCAACAACGTCTCAGCAAAAGAGTTAAATGATTTATCTGTTTTATTTATTGAAGAACAGTTAGTAAAGAATTTAAACTTTAATGATATAATAAATGAATTTGCATCTTTAAAATTGCGTCGTTTAAAATGTAAACTTTAGTTGGCACATGGAAAAACAATGTATGTATAGAATTATAATAAAATTTAGGTATGTTTTAAAAATGTGTGAAATTTTTTGATTAAAAACTTCTTAACTTTCAACTTTTAATTGAAAATTAATTTTTAACTTTTATGTCCTTTCTTACTTCAGTTACTCGATTATAATTTTTATTATTTAATTTATAAATTATTCCAAGGGCGGCAGAAATTACTGAGCCCACAGCGCATTTGGCTGTAATCCGACCCCGTATATATATATATATAGATATATATATATGTATGTATGTATATTTATAAAAATGCGTATTAGTAATGTTCTTTAAAAAGAAAGTATATTAAAATTACGGAGATACTAACAAAGAATTCACAACAGATATTTTATACCCGAAGCATTACTTACATTGATGTGTGATTGTAGCCGTAGACAACGACTAGTGGGTGAGTAAATAAGCTCTTTACAGAATAAGGGAATGATATGATAAAAATGGTGAATAAAAAATAAAATTCTGATAATTACAATGATGAAGGCCGTGGGATCCCAAAAATGTCATTTAGTTAACTTTAATGAATATTTTGCGCAGGACTGTATGTGTATTTGTATATATATATATATGTATGTATATATATTCGAGATAAAACAAAGAAATTTTTATTAATTTCAAGATACAAATTTAAGTGAATATTAATATACGGACGAAACGGTGGGTAACAGCTAGCATATATGTATATATATAATTATATTTTAAATAAATCTTTTTAAGGCTGCTCAAAACATACTAATTAATACAACAGATTTGCTTGCATTAACACTCTTTTGCATATAGGGAGCGTAATTTTTTAAATGTAATGCTATTTCGCTTAATTTTTACAGATAAATAAGTTTGATCAATCGTATTTTTTCAACTATAATTTAACCTTCGATGATAATTCATTTTATTTTAAGTAGGCGTTAACATTTTATTGCGAAAAAAAAGTAAATAAATAAACAAAGAATAAATTTGGTGCAGACATTCGACTAAAAAAATTGTTAATAACAAATTTGTGACCCACATTCAATACTATTCTCAGTGGGTATCGCAATTTGTTCGATGATCTAAACCAGAAAACGAAGGTTACAAAATCTAATAGGCCGGTTTGGTTCAAAGCAAATTCTAAATATGCCAACAGTTCCATCTTTCAGGTTTCGATATTTAAAGGTAATCAAGCTGCTTAGCGATTGCAAATCCGGTCATTAATCATCAAAAATTAAACACACACGCATATATTTATTCTATTGTAAAGAAGTTATCCTTTCCAGTGTCAGATAACTTTTTATCTGACCAATTCATGATTATTTTTATCTAGATTAACCATATTAAACCATATTAAGTGTTCCGGTTTATCACGCAAGCGTGAGTTACTTTATTATCATCTTTTAAAGCTTGGTCTTCCTGCTCCTTTCAACGCCTCTTATGTTCTTTCTCTACCTATTATCTCTGTTGTTCCTGTCCTAGGGGTGTTCCTTGATTCCATTGTCGACAGAATAAAAATATAATTTCTATTCTATTCCATGCATCTATTCCTTTTTGCTGGGCTAATGCTCTTTGGTAGCAAACCCAAGGGGGGTAAAAAAAAAACATTAAATAGTTTAAGCATTTTATTTATCTGCTCGCAAATAAATTGAAGAAGCATATGAACACTTGCCGGAATTGCTTTCTCTGAAGTTATTCTTTTCTTACAAAATATTCTGGATGCATGAACATTTTTGTTACGATTGTATAGTTCAAGTATTTTTTAATCGTGAAGATTTGCGCATTACGTTTTTTTTAATTTCTCCTCAACTACAATCAGAAGAAAAAATTACTTTGTTTTTAATTTCGTCCGTTCGGTTAATTTGTAAATTAAAAATTAATCGTAAAATCCACTATGCAAACACTAAATTATTGTAAAAGGTTCGCAATAAAATTAAAAGTGAGAAATTTCATTGTTATTATAATTATGAGATTTTGTTTGCGGAAGAAGTCGGTTTTAATTTTATTGCAAACGTTTTACAATTTAATATCAGTGGCGGATCCACGGGAGAGGAGGGAGTACATTTCCCTTCCCAAAAAGAAACAAAATCTCGATGAAAAAATTAGTTACAATAAAGAAACTTAATTTATACCATAAAAGTTTTGCATAAATGTTACCTATGGATTTAATTATAACGAACAATTAATACTGTTTTCTATTAATGTTACGTTTTTGTTCTGTTTTAAACGCAACTGTTATCGATCTTTTGCCTTTTTTATTTATTTTTAATTTTTATTTTGCAATGTAAATGAAAATAGTTGAATGAGAAATATGTACATATATTTTTTTTACTTACTCACGGACAAAAAATTCGGATCGGATTACTAACAAAAATAAAAAAGAAGTAAAGTCTAATAAACGTACACTATCTGTTCTATTCTTTCTGGTAATTTACTATTCAAATTCTAAACTACTGTTTTAGTTACAGTTTTATAATTTTTTTATTTTTCACCTAAAAATAAAGCAAAACTCAAATTAAATTATAATAATTATGTATTTTTAAAACATCATTAAATTCCTGAAGAGGTTGCTATTTCATTTTCTTTGTGAAACAAAACAAGGTATTTCTCAAATCTACTATCTACAAGATATTACATATATATCCCTCACCAAAATGTCTCTCTGGATCCGTCCCTGTTAATGTACATTTCTGCGTACTTGCAGAGTATTTAAAGATCCAATATCAATTTAAAAATGTCATCAGCAATAAAAATGTACAAAATCGCAGGTTAATTCGGTTGTCTACATCTTAATGTTTCTTCACTTTTAATTTAGTTCAGACAAGTCTGTTCGCATTACAATTAAATTTTCGCAACCACTTTTCTTTTTTTGAAATGGAACCCGCGTGCTTTCGCTTGTAGAGCGGAAAACAAGTGTAACTTCTTTACAATTTCTTATTTTTTTTCGTTTATTGCCTTCGAAAGTCAGCCAACGAAGAGGGCCTTTAAAAGTGCATTATTTTTAAATAAGCCGTATTTACATGTGTTCGCGTACATGTGCAGAAGACTGAACAGGTGTTTACCTGTATGATATAACCAAGATAATTTCACTTAAATATATATATATATTAATTACAACGTAATTCTTAGGCTACCCCCCATTCGAAAAAATGTCCCAATTTTATGTAACGCTAAATGTCCCAAAAAAATGTCCCAGAAAAATGTCCCAATTTTATGTAACGTTTGTTATATTTTGTAGGATTTTTGTTATTGTTATTTAAAAAATGTCACAATTTTATGTAATGAAATATGTAACTAAAAATGTAACGAAAAAATGTCTTAATTTTAAATAACGGAAGGTAAATGTTAGAATAGGATTTTTGTGTGTGTTGATGCCAGTAAGAATTACGTTGTAAATTTTGATCATTTTATACAAAGTATAGAAGAGAAAGCAGACAGGAATGAAAGCAGGAGGTGTCAAGGGGCGCAGCCCCTTGCGAGGCCAAAGTGGCCGAGTTATATATATATATATATATAAACTCGGTCATTTTGGCCTCACAAGAGGCTGTTCCCCTTGATTCCTCTTGCTTACATTTCTGTCTCTTTTTCTTCTATACTTTGTATAAAATTATCAAAATTTACAACGTAATTCTAAATCGGTTCATATGAATATAATAACATAATCACAAAAATCCTATAAAATATAACAAACGTTACGTAAAATTGGGACATTTTTTTCTAATAGGGGGTAGCCTAAGAATTACGTTGTAATTAATATATATATATATATAAAATATAACTCGGCCCTTCGGGACTCGGTCTAGTTCTTCTATACTTCTTATAGAAAAGTAAACTTTTTCATTGGCTACGCCTTACCTTTTTTCGTTACATTTTCGTTACATATTTCGTTACATAAAATTATGACATTTTTTGGGGACAAATTTCGTGACAGGACACTTTTCCTGATGACCCCTGGCGTAAAAATGGCGTAGACATTAATATGTATAAAGGACACTTTAGACACTTTTAATGGAATAAATAATGTTTAATTCTACTGCTACATTTAGGCGTAAATACGTTTCATAATTTTAAGAAATTGGTAACACGATAGCCTAGTATTCAGGTGCTCGGTTACCAAACCGGAAGTATCATGGGTTGTCGGCAGTTGTTTTGTTCCGGATCCAAGTCGTTCCCAGGTATACACCTAATCCGAAATTGAATTGGGTACCAGAGAAATCTGGGAAAGTAAAGGTGGTCGAGAGAAACGAACCTATCCCTCTACTCTGATCAGTGCCGTAGGTATTAGTATATTGTGAGAAGTTTAATTTTACAATCTCCAACGTCCTGTCAAGATATTGTCTTCTTCTTTAGCCATTATCAGTCCACTGCTGGACGAAGGCCTCCCCTAATTCCTTCCAGCCGTCGCGATCCTTTGCCTCTTCCCGCCAGTTCGACCTAAATTTTCGTATTTCATCCATCCAGCGTCCCTTCGGTCGTCCCAAAGCTCGTTTCCCATCAGGTTTCCAGAATGTCAATAGATTGATCCATCGGTGCTCGGCTCTGACCACATGACCGCACCATCTCCATTTATTGGCTTTAATGATACTTATTGCGTCATTTATTTTTGTGGTTTGTCGGATACGTTGTTTTGTCCATTTGTCTTTCAGGGTAATACCTAACATAGACCGTTCCATTCTGCGTTGATTTGTACTTATCTTTTGTTGTAGTTTTTTCGTTGATACCCATGTTTCGCTGGCATATGTTAGAACTGGCAGAACGCATTGGTCAAAAACTCTTTTTTTCAGATTTAAGGGTGTATTAGTATCTTTAAGTATATTTCGTAGCTTCGAGAATGCCATCCAAGTTAGTTGTATTCTTCTAGTTATCTCCTCTTCCCAGTCATTATTTACTTTCAGTAATTGTCCTAGGTAAATGAACTTATCTACTTTTTCTATTTCTTGTGTGTTTATAAGTATACTACCGTTTTTGTCCGTTACCAGTTCGTTACTCATGAACTTAGTTTTATTTATGTTTATTCTAAGTCCTATTTCTGAGCATTTATCGCTGACGGTTTGTATCATTTCTTGTAGTTCTTTTAAGCTGTTTCCAACTAGTATAATGTCGTCCGCATATAATAGATGTGTTAGCCTTTTATTTCCAATTAAAATACCTGAGTTTTTCCAGTTAATTTCCTCCATATTATCTCGGAGTGCAGCTGTAAATAATTTTGGAGATAACGCGTCTCCCTGTCTTATACCTTTTTTCAATTGAATCTTTTCTCTTTCTTCATTAATCGTGATTGTAGCTGTTGCTTTTTTATATATATGTTTAATTATTCTTACATATGTACTATTGATTTTTATTTTTTCCAATGCTCGTATTATCGCTTTAGTTTTCAGGCAGTCGAACGCCTTCTCAAAGTCTATGAATGCCATGCACATTGGTGTTCTGTACTCCCTTGTTTTTTCGATTAGTTGTCGGACCGCGTGTATGTGGTCTATCGTACTTCTTCCTTTTCTGAACCCTGCCTGTTCATCCGATTGGCTCAAATCAAGTTTTTCGGTTAATCTTATTGTGATTATTTTTGTAAATAGCTTATACATAGTCGATAGGAGGCTAATTGGACGGTAATTTTTTATATTTTCTCTATCACCCTTTTTATATATCAGTACAATTTCCGCATTGTTCCATTTTTCCGGTATTTTTCCCTCATTTAAACATCTATTAAACAGCATAGCCAGATATTTATTTATTTTTTCCCCACCTAATTTAATAATTTCTATTAAGACTCCATCTTCTCCTGGGGCTTTGTTGTTCTTTTGGGTCTTTATGGCCATTTGTATTTCGTGTACTGTGATTGGCGGGATCGAATTATCGGGAGATACTCGTAGTTCTTGTTGTTCTGTTTCGGTCGCGTCATCATACAGTTTATTATAAAAGTCTGATATTATTTTTACCATTTGTTTTTTGTTTTTGGTGCTGACGCCGCTATCGTCTTTTATCCCTATAAATTCATATTTTCCCACTCTTAATTTATTCCATAGTATTTTCATGCTTCTGTTTTTCTCGATTGTTTCATTTATTTTCTTTGTATTGTATTTCCTAATATCCTGTCTCATTTTTTTCCGTATTGTTTTGCATATTTCAACGTATTCAGTTTGGTCTCGCTGGGAGTGTATTTTGAGGCTACGTCTTTTGGCCATGAGGTTTATCGTTTCTTGTGAAAGTTTGTTTACCTTTGTCGCAATTGTATTATTATTTATGTTTGTTGTTAGCGATCGAGTTATGTCTTCATTCAGCGATTCTATGTTCTGCTCTTGTGTAGTGGTTTCTAAGTCGTTCAAGTTGCTTATTATTTTATCTCTTATTCTTCTTTGAAAATCTTCATCATTTTGTAATTTTTCCCTATTTATTTGCACCTTTTTTATCATTTTTAATCTTTCTAGTTTTCCATCTATATATATTTTTGCTCGCACCATTCGATGGTCGCTTCCTAGATCAAATTTGTTTAATACGGTTATATTTTCAAAGATTTCCTTCTTATTTCCCATTATGAAGTCAATTTCATTTTTGACTTTCCAATTTGGACTCCGCCAGGTCCATCTTCTCGTCTCGTTCTTTCTAAAGAAGGTGTTCATGATGTATTGTTCATTTCCCGTTGTAAAATTGACGAGCATTTGGCCTCTTTCGTTTCTTGTTCCAGTACCAAATTGTCCTATGGATTTCTCCATCGGCTGTCGTTTACCTATCTTCGCATTGAAATCTCCAATTAGTAATTTATAATGTTCATTTCCTTGTTTTATTTCTCTCTCTATCTGTTCGTATATTAGCTCGACTTCGTCGTCATCTGCCTGTGAGGTCGGCATGTATACCTGTATTATCTTCATTTTATGACGTTGATTTACCCTCAATGTTAGCGTAATCAGTCTTTCTGTTATTGCTTTAATCTCTTCGATTTGATGTTTTATTCTCTGATTAATTAGGAATCCAACTCCTATGCTTCTTTGAAGGTTTTCGGGGCTATAGGAATATAGTATATTGCCGCTTTTTAATGCGATCTCTTCTTCGCCTTTTCTTTTTGTCTCGCTAAGTCCGATTATATCCCATTTTATGTTTTCTAGTTCCTGTTCTATTTCGATGATCCTTTGTTCTCCTTGTAATGTACGACAGTTGTACGTTGCTACAAACAGATTGTTTTTTTGGGGTTTTTTATTTTTTACTTTTTTTGTTATTTTTATATCGTTTTTTTCGGTTTGCCCATTTTGGCCTTGGCGGTTACGGCCTTCTTTTCGCGATCTCTTCATGTGTAGGAGGGGGGGTGGTCTAATCTTCCACGATGACCAGTCGTGTTGGAAGATGCATTTTATCCCTATCTGCCAGGTTTGGTTTTTGTATTATTTCTTTATACACGTTTTCTTCTATTTCTTCCCTGTGATTGTTCAATGTTAATTTTATTCTGTGCGAGAATCTAAGTATTTATATTGCAGTTGTATATGGATAAGTTGAAATGGTCTATGGTAGAAGGGGGGTGGGATAATATGTTTCCCCTTCCCGTCTTCCTTGTTTGTTACAATCCCCAATTTACTACGCTGGGGTTGGTTACCCAACCGTTCTTTCAGGTCAAAGTATGCAGGGGTCACCACGAGCCGGTAAGGATAGACGTTGATACTGAGAGGCTAAGTGAGACGCAAGCGTCTCATATATTGCGCATCAGTACCCTTTGACCCCCGGTACTTAAACTTAAATATTAGGAAAGTATCTTTATCTTCTATTTTAATTTAAAGCTGTATTTGTATTAAATTAATCGCCCACGTTATGCTCTGTAACTAAACTAATTCATATTTACAGTTTAACTTGTATCATCTAACACCAGGTTTTTAAAATATACGTACTCGAATTGATTCGGTGCAACTAATCCAAAAAAACAATAAACAACCGAAATTAATAAACTCTCTGCGTATCAAAATAAATATAACATATTATATAAAAATACAACATTTGGACATTTACTTAAGAAAAACGTAACTGAAACATTTTTATTAATTTGAAGTCTCATTAACTTCCTTTTAATATAAGCACGATTATTCAAATTTTTAAATTATTTCAGTAAATATTAAAAGTAATGTATCACAAGAATTATTTCAAAAATTATAAAAATAATTTTGTTTTAATATCAAAGTCTGTCTGCTAATCCACACGATAGTACCATTTTTTTCTGTTTTTCACGTTTGTTTTCATATATAACTTTAATTTACTTTAGTTATCAGAACGCACGAAACCAGAGATTAGATTAGATTAGATATAGTCCATTAGTTTCCTAGATTACTAAAATTTATTAGTACACTAATTAGTTGGATAAGGTATAGTCCAACCTATTTCCTCTATTGTACTAGTTACAACTAGTACTGAATCACTTAAACAATACACGGAGACTGGCTGTTAAATAAAGAACCCGTAAAGGAGACGTTTTATAACAGGCCAAATAAACAGTAATTAAAGACAATGCCAAAAAAATATTACCTTGAACTACAGCGATGTCTTTTGCCTTAAAACAGGTGAAAGCTTAAAAGTTGCAATGGAAAAAACAGTTCTGCGAATACTATTTTAAAAGAAAAATAGTTTTCACGGTTGTTAAAGTTATCCGCATATTTATTTTCAGTAGAAACCGAGTAGCAAAAGATCCATATTAAACTGTAACATTTTTGGCCAAATGGCTTGATAGTTAACTAAAGCCAGGCCAAAAAAAAAAAAGAAAAAGTAAACAAATTACACTCTATTGTCTGTCTGGTGATGAACAGTATAATCTGTTTCGAAACAATGGAGCCTAATATGAACTTTGTTATGTGATTTATAACAAAAATGGGTATGCGAATAAAATTCTGTGAGTTTTGGTTTCGCTTAGAAATTCGAGTTTTATTCTCAGAACTGGCTTCATTAAGAGAAAATGAAGTAATAAAGACGAAGCAGATAGATTTTCAAACGATCGACGGTTTACGAGATTATGGAGATCATCGAGATTAAGAGATACTTACTCAGCGCACAGCCGTTGTTGATCAAAAATAAAGAACCGATCGAGTCTATGATGAGCAGAATGTTATAAGGTCTAGAAATAGGAAATGTTGAAGGAAGAAATGTAGTACTACATAGCTCAGCATCGAAACGGCGCAGTGACAGTTTAACCGAGTAGTGTACGTTGTATTAAATGCTTCAAATACACGGGTGTAGACGGGTCCGTAATTACTTTGCGTTGTTGATGTAGAAACTACATAATTTTAAGTATCCGTAAAATTTCTGTAGAAAGAATTTATTGGGGAATGTAGAATTGCTATCCACATTTGGATATGTCCTTAAATAAATTTTTGACGTATATATGAAATTCAATCACGTAGGTACGGGACCACGTCGAAACAATCTAAACTTCTGATTAAACTTAAAGTCTATTTAACGTCCAGAATAATCTGTCTCTATTTCGTATATTTAAAATTTATATTCCTTTTTAAATTTAAAGTCAAGCCAGTCCTCCTCATCGAGAAAACAACAACTGATTGGATTATTTCATTTTATTCGTTTGCTTACTTGTCTTTATTGTTGTCGATATGGTGAAATTTGTTTCAAAAATAAGTGAAACGATACCTGGTGATAGCTGCCTTATATTAGGTCGATTGGACCCATACGCAATGGATTATTTGAGCGGTGAGGTTTAAGAGTTCACTGTTAATCGTGTTTTTCTCTCTTTACTTACTTCTTGTGTGGTTTGTATTCAAGTTGGGCTATATACGGTCGGTTACATCATAGGCTTTCTGATTCCCTTATTCATACACTCGTCGTTTGGCATTATTTCCCTGTTTATTTTCTTTTATTCATTCCCTTATATCTTATACAGTAGAATCCGCTTAATGTGAAGCCGGATATTGTTATCAATCGGTTAATGTTATCAAAATGCTTCGGTCCCGATTTCTTGTCCTTTTTACACACAAATTTCCCCCTTTTATGTGATCAAGACGTCGTTTATTGTTATCGCAATCAGAGCACGTAATGTAGTAGGTTTTTCAATAAATCTCGTTTCTTATCTTCTTTCATTGAATGTGTACCTACAATTATGCATATAACGAAGTTGATAACAAATCGTCTTCGTATACAGTTGTTTCATCGCTTTCCTTATGATAATGTCGTCGAAACCAAAACGTCGCGATTGCAGTGTTTCGGAAAAAGTAAACATTTTACGAAAGTATGACGCGCTTGTATCCATATCCCAACGTGAAGCAGCATCAAAATTAGGAATTTCGCAACCGCTATTATGTAAAATTTTGAAGTCGAGAGAAGAATTGGAAACTGCGACGATATGCAACGGGAACACTTCGCGTAAAAGAAAACGATTCGGTAAAGATGAACAAGTTGAAACAGCTTTGGTTGGATGGTTCGATCAGGTACGTGACAAGAACGCGTCAGTTAACGGTCCGATTTTACGTGCAAAAGCGGAAAGTTTAGCGAAACAGTTAGGCAAAGAAGATTTCGTTGCTACAGAAGGCTGGTTTCGTAGATTTACGAATCGGCACAACTTAGTTTATAGAAAGCCGTGCGGCGAACAAGCTGACGCTGATGTTTCTGCGGCTGAGTCGTGGATCAAAGATGTTTGGCCTACCTTAATTGATCAGTATTCTCCTGATGACATATTTAACGCTGATGAAACCGGGATTTACTACCGAGCACTGCCTGAAACCACGTACGTGTTCAAAAGTGAAGCGTTGAAGGGGTTTAAAGTAGCCAAAGATAGAATTACGGTGCTATGCTGCTGCAGTATGTCCGGTGAAAAAGAAGAACTGCTGGTTATCGGTAAGAGTAAAAATCCAAGATGCTTCAAGAACGTAAAAAACCTACCAGTTTCATATTCGGCTAATAAGAATGCCTGGATGACGTTGGAAATTTTTAAAGAATGGTTGGTGCAATGGGACCGACGCTTAAATCGAAACATTCTTTTGCTGGTGGACAACTGTACAGCTCATAATGTCGACCTAACTTTCCGCCACATTAAAATTGTTTTTATGCCGCCGAATACCACCTCATTAATTCAACCGTTAGATCAAGGCGTAATTAGGACCCTAAAGGCGTACTATCGCAACGAAATGAGACAACGAGTTTTGGAACAGATCGAAGGCAACATGCAAGGCTTATCGGCGGCCGAATTAAGTACGAAAACTGATCTTCTATCAGCTCTCCATCTCTTGAAGCATGGCTGGGATTCAGTTACTAAATTAACAATTTCTAACTGCTTCAAAAAAGGAGGATTCTTTCCAAAATCAGAACTGGTCGAAGTGCTTTGTGAACTCCCTTGTCCCGATGACTTGTTACAAGTCGAATTTGAAGAATGGCTCGATATTGATTCCAATTTGACTACTGCTGCTCCTGTGACTGAAAAAGATGTATGCGACAACATTTTAAATCACGACGACGAAGAGCTTTCATCATCAGAGGAGGAAATGGAATATGAAAATAGTGTACCCTCTCACAAAGAAGTTATAGATGCCCTCGCAACCATTCGACGATTTGTGCAGTGCAGAGGCACTGTTGATAATTTCAATGATACTTATGCGTCAGAAAAACTTGTTAAAAATTTACTCGTTCAGAATTTGAAACAAAGTTCTTTGACACGTTACCTTCCGAAGGGTAAGTAATGCCTAATGATATTAACCGACGTATCTATTTTATCAAACGCACTTTGTGGTATGTACTTCAAAGCTAGAATCAAGTATCTGATATACATATGTACGTGCAATAAAAAAAAAATTTTCAACTCGATTTTTTTTCGCTTAATGTTATCAGCCGCTTAATGTTATCGATATTCCCTCGGACATTTGCGATCACATTAAGCGGATTTTACTGTATTTCTCGTTCCTCCCTTTATCGCGTCTTGTCCACTTAAAATATTACAGTGGAATTACCGTAGCCCTTAGAACGAATAGAAATTCTCTTAAGAGCTTGTTGGATCAGTGTAATGTAGATATTGCGTTGCTCCCAGAAATTTGATTGAAACACTCTCTGTTAACGATAATATTCGTAGTTTTTCTTTAATTAGTTCCAATCGCAGTGACGGATATGATGGTTTTAATCAAAATTGATATATATTTCCTAATTCACAACATCTATCCCCTTCTATTTCAGTTAATCTATGAAAATGTGCACGAACACGACTGAGTAACAAAATTTCGGGATCTAATGTAGATGAGAGAGTTTAATATACTAAGACAGTAATATTCACGCAATATCCCTAGATCCATAGCGGAAATCGATCTCATACTCTAATTTACCTGTATGCAAAGTACGCCGGTTACAATGAATGTCAGAATACTGTGATTAACGTGCGCGTTAAAGGAAAATTGGGCTAAAAGAAAGAAGGAAAATCATGTAACATTTCTAAAGAAGGTGAAAAAATAACTCCAAAAGCAATTAGAAAAGACAAATGAAAAATTAAACTACTATTTTTATTATACATTAGAGGAAAAAGAGCAGGAAAGGTAAGAATAAACAAGTTCAATCAAGCATGATGTTTCATGCGCTGATTATTCCGTATGTTAACTTGAGAATAACCGTAATATTTACGTTTACATAATACTGGGGATTAAAAACAAAGAAATCTGATTTTTCGCGCCATAAAACAAGGAGAGATACGTCACTTTTCCCGCTTCTTTGAACTTTTTGCTAACTTTGAAAGTTTCTTTGTTAAGGAAATACGATTTCGTTCTCGACAAATGTACGGGGACGGATGTGTAGAAATTGAAGTTGGGCAATACTTACGGCATACTGAGATACTCTTTATAGATAAGATTAAGTATAATAATTGCGGTATTTTAAAAAAAATCTACATGTAACTTCTTAAGTGGAGGTGGACGATTTTAGTCATCACTTAAAGGCCTGATGTCGACACAAATCGAACTGCAACAGGATCAGAACCCTACAGCGCGTTTCTAATAACCTTCAACGAGTTAAATATTTTCAGAACTTGAATATTAAAATTTTGAATGTTATAAACACTGGTGAACTTAGAATCCATATGCAAACCGAAAAGTTTTACAAACAAGTAGATAAGGGAGAAATGGAGAGTTTGTTTATTTTTTCTTAGAATAAAAATAACAATAGCAGACTAAAAGGATATCTCCAGTACAATTTTCTGAAAGAACTTTCCACCTAAGTTAACCGACTAATTATCTCTTATCGCTTATATTTCAGTTATCTTCCTATTTTTGTTCAGGATGACAAAGTGGTCGGCATAAAAAACATAATCCGTGAATTACATGATAACTGAATAGTAAAAATAGAACGAACGTAAATTTTAAATAGAATAGGACTTGGCGTTATATCGAAGGAAGAAGTTTAATTTTAGATTTCTTCGTGAGAGCCGATCCTTTGTTAGCTCAAAAGCCAATGTTTTCAAAAATTCTCTGGTTGTACGCTGATTTTTTCCATCTTATAAATTATTGCAGCTATTATTCTCGCCGTACTCTCAAGGTGAAAAACATTACTAAGGACCATCGCCTCGTTATTCTGGATACAACGTAACCTGCAAATAATTTGTCGACCGCTTTTAATCTATTATAATTTGCGACTTTTTAGTTTCGCTATGTTATTACTGTCGTACATAATGGACAATAAAATTACGTATCCATTTTTCTTAATAGTATGAGGTACCGCAATTCTGCCTCTTTAAAATACAAATATTGATGAAGCAATTTCCCCGCTTTTATCCGAATGAAATTCGCGCGACACTTATTTTCGATTTTTCTTAAAAATTCCTTGAATATTACACGTTAAATCAATACTTTATACCAATTATCTGCCGTCAAATTTCTATTCGATTTCACGTTTGATATAACCTCTTGTACGATTTTTAAAATACCGCAGCCTTTACCTCGCAAAAAAACGTGTACAATGGCTGTTTAGAGTAAATTAAAAAAAATTTGTCCCTTTTTATATGATGAATTAGCTACAAAATGCACTTTAAAAGTAACGCAACACTTAAACCAATTAAAGACCATATTTTCAAATAGGAATACATAATCGATAAAATTATTTTGGAAAGAAATAGCAAAATGTTTTCGAACTTAGCGGGAAATATTGTTAGCTAAATTTTCTGCAAATTCTTTTTCCACAATATATTACACAGCCCAACACACATTTTGGTGCCTGCTTTTTTTGAACTATTTCTAAGTAATTTTTGAATGTAGAATCGAAAAGAACCGTTAGATTTGGTCTATCAGATCTAGTTTTTGAGATACGCTAGTTTAGAACAAAATCATTTTTTTGTTAACTACCATACGGTCCCAATAAAAACAATGAATACAAAGTAAGGAATTAATTTTCCAACGTAGATAAACATAACATTCATGGTTTATCACTTAAAAATTTTCTTTTATACGACTTTCTAGCATGAAGTTTAGTATAACATTCTTGCTACAGACTGCAACAGTAGTTGGACAGCGTATGGTTATCACATCTTCCTTGATATCGTTCTTCCATCGTTCTAATGTCCTGATAAAATCTTTCCTCGTTTTTTGTTTTTTTTTTCTTTTTTTAGGCTCGTCTACCAAGGACCTTTACCCAGAAACAAAAGGTAAGGAAAGAAGTCGGTTATATTTTGATTCGATCAGAAATTTTAACTAAAAAGGAACAAATAGCAGGAATAATTAGTGGGGAAGGAAAGGACAGGATATAGGATGCACAATAAGGGGTAGGAAGTCTAAGCTTAGGCAAATAAGAATATAAGGCAGAACGCTCCACGTTGAACACTGGAAAAACACATGATCGGCGTCGCAAATAATTGCATCATCCGGATGGAGAGGACAGTGTGGAGAAGAAATCAAGGAGAAACGAAATCTGGAGGAAGGCAGCAAAGAATGGCCAAAGCGCATACGAACAATAGAAACAACATCAGAACGACGAAGGGAGGGATGCAAAAGAAACCATGAATATGAAGGAAGAGTAGGCTGGACTGACAGGTAAAAGGAACAACTGTTGGAAAAAGAAGAAACATAGGTATCCGATTAAAATCGGATATGAAAGCTTTTACAAATTGATAGCAGGTTATCGGATGGAATTTTTTTTTAAAAAAAGACGAGAGGAAGCAGCAGCAGCCCGAGCCAAGGAATCAGCCGCTTCATTGCCAAATATGCCCGAGTGGCCAGGTACCCACAGCAGATCAATACTGACTGAATGGAGATAAGAAAGATTGTGAATGAGTGAACGCACACGGAGGATAACAAAGTCACACGAATGATCAGGAAGGGCAGAGGATATGGCCTGAAGGGCGCTCAAAGAGTCAGAGATTATTAAAAATTTAGAGGAAAGGTGATTCGAGGAAATGAAAATAATAGAACGTAGGGTAGGAAATAATTCGTTTATGAATATGGAACAGAAATAAGGAAGACGAAAAGTTTCTGATAGGTTAAAATCAGGAAGGATGAAGGAAGCACCAACACCACTAGGCCCCTTCGAACCATCCGCGTAAATGGTAACATGAGAGGGAAATAGGGAATTGATAGTGTTGTAGAATACCTATTACGGCTTGGGGGAGATTTTTTGCAAATGAGCGGAGGATAAATACCTTAAGAGGATGACAGATGTCAACGAAGTCGAAGGAAAAATAAGGGAGATTATTGAACGAGATAATATACGGCCAAAATGAACCGAGACGGTGTGAAATAAAAGCCAGAATAGGGGTTTTGCTGGGAGTGAAGCACCAGCTGTTATAAATCGAAAGGTAAGACTGAACAAGGGTAGAGAATGCGAGAGGAAGGCGTTTAACAAGGAAACGATAGCCTAAATAAGATCTACGAATGGATAGGGGTGACGAATTGGATTCAGCAAGAATAGCAGGGGTTGGAGAGGATTTAAGAGCGCCAAGACAGAGACGAAGACAAAAATTTTGAATTACATCTAGTTTGGAAAGACGTGTCTTGGACGCACTACCATAAATAAAAGAACAATAATCAAATTTGGAACGGATAATAGATTTGTAAAGAGAAATAAGAATATAGGGATCGCCACCCCATTTAGTTGGCGACAGGGCTTTCAGCAAGTTTAACCTTTTAATAGTGGAAGCAGAAAGATATTTGATGTGTTCGTTCTTCAGTATAATAATCACCTAGGTTTTTTGGGAATCGATCTAAGTGGTTGTGGAGGCAGTGAAGTTTTATGCTCATATTGCAACCGAGAATATTAAAGTTAGAAAACCTAGTTTCTACTAATTTTGCGTAATTTTCTGCTTTATGATTGCCAAGAAAATTTTGTACAACTTCAACAAATGAGCACCAAGCATTAGATTCAATCTCGCTCATTGATGCGGTAAATTGTGCATCTTTTATGAACTGTCTTATCTGAAGACCATCAAATATGCCTGCTTTCAGTTTTTCCATGCTAATCCCAGGAAATTTACGTATTAAGTACTCAAAGCAAAGTCCATCTCGGTTTAACACCTTCGCAAATTGCTTCAAAAGTCCAAACTCGATATACAAAGGTGGAAATATGATTTTCTCTTTTGTAAACTAAATGTTCGTTGATTACGTTTTATTTTCTTCGAACCATAACGCTTTTTAGGAGCCAATTTTTCTGATCCTTAGCTCTACTATCCCAAAGATATAAAAAACAAGTATATTTTGTATTTCCACTTTGCTGTCCAAAGAGGAAGTTTTTACCATTTTTAAATCGATACAAATCACTCACTGATGTTCTTCATATTTAATGTTTTTCAGGACTTATTGTTTCTATTCCTCTTTCAAAATGGTAGGATGGCCAATAGGTATTGCTCCATACTTGTTACGGTCGTTCAAAAGAATACATTTTAAACTACGTTTTGAACTATCAATAAAAAAACGCCATTCGCCCGATGTGTATTCCGATAAACCCATTACTTCTAAGAGTCTTTTTATATCATTACAGAATGCCAGGTTATTTTCCTGAAAGAAAAAGAGCAGCAGATCCGTTTCTCTTTTACGATAAAATGTAATCTAATTACCCGGTTTAAGCAGATTCGTTTCTTTTCATCTGGAGGCGAGTAATTCTGAAGACTTTTTTAAAAGGTTCAAGATGACCAGAAAAAATATAATAGGTAAGCTGGTAGGTTCTAACTGGGGATTTAACGCAAAATCATCCACAGAATTCATTCCTTGGCGCTTTGTTATTCTACCGGTGAATATGCATGTCCTGTGTGTGGGGCCGCTTATCATACGATAAAAAGATCGATGTGCCCCTAAACGAAACATGCAGACTGATAACTGGATGTCTAAGACCAACTCCTCTACCAAAACTATACGAACTTAGCGGTATCGCCCCTTCAGCTGCAAAAAAAGGAAAGGTTTACAGCAGTCAACGACAAGCGACATTCGCTATATGAATATAAAGAATTGACTGGAACAAGATAAAATCCAGGAACAGCTTTCTACGAAAGATCGAGGAGCTGACGAGGACTGCAGAAAAGGAAAGACTTAGCATATGGAATGTAGAAGAAAACGATGGACCAAAGGCGGAAGCACTGACTAGCGGGAATCACTTAAACTATAGTCTTTGGAAAGCCTTGAATAGACTGAGAAGTGGAACTGCGCGCACAAAATATAATCTTTATAAGCGGGGAATATCCGATAGTGATCGATGTGAAGTTCAAGACTATAATTATCTACTTACATGTCTCCTTAGCTGCAAATATGAACTTGGAAGCTTATCCGGTGACGTTGATAACGACTTAATAAAATTTATAAAATATTGGACAAGTCATCGTATATTATAGTCGACCGGACACGCGATTAATAATAATAGTAGGAAATTCTAAATCGGACGAATGAAACAAACGACATTCGCAGTTGACAGCGTAATTTAAAAATAATACAATTAAAAAAAGTAGAATTAACGAAAAAGTATTTCTTCAAATCAGATAAAATTTATGAACACTAAATGTATTCATTCAACCACCTAAAATACACTCATGAGCAGCGCCGGCCCGTGCAATCTTAGCGTCCTAGGAAAATGGGACGACGCCCTTTTAAGAAAATTCACGACAAAATAAAACACTAATGTAAACAGATTAAATGTGTAATTTTTAATGAAATAATTACAGTACAAATATTATTTACTCGCATAAAGGAGGGTGTATATTCACCTTCTTTTGCTGTATAAAAGAGTGAAATATGAAAAATATTGAAAAGAATACTAAATAGAGCATGAAGTTATGTAAGATTTATTTTTCTTGCTTTGATTTCAGCAAAAGTCGAAATGATCTCATTTAAGTCAATTTCTTCAGCTATTTCTCGTTCTATAGATAATTGTCGCCGCGATAGCCTAGTTGCCAGAGCGCTTGACTTCCGTTACGGAAGTCACGGGTTCCATCCCGGGCGACGACAGAACTTATTACAAAAAATTAAAATTAAATATTCGCTAATAATCACGTGGAAGACAATGGAAACCACCACGTACATCATATGCGCGCTAAGTCAGTACATAGCAGACATAAATAGGACTGTATTTGTATATCGATGAATCAAACATTCACAATCAATTCCGAAAGTAGTCTTACGGATGTACACCTGCGTTGCATATAATAATTGCCTGGTACACAACCTATATCGGTACAGCTAAAAATGTACGAATAGGTTGCGCCAACGCGCTACGTAGTGTACGGCACCTGAAGAAGAAGATAAAGTTGAACCCTGCAAGTCTTTCTTGAGTCATTGCAAAACGCAGGTAGGTACATTTTAATTAATTTTGATTTAGAAAAACTGCGCTTACCACTGGCCAAAGACACAGGAAGTATAAGTAATATCCCTATTGCAGTTACTAAGTTAGGTGCGCCATTTACTAGCCCATTTTCACAAATGTAATTTAAAACTTCTTGTGGCCTAGTGCGATTTGGTACTCTTCTTGCAATAGATTGTAATTCGCTGAATAACTCAGTTGCATCAACATCCTTAAAGCCTGCATAACTCAATTGCATCAACATCCTTAGAGTCTGCATAACTCAGTTGCATCAACGGCCTTAGAGTCTGCATGACTAAGAGATTCTTCAAACTTTACACGATGTGCCAAAACAGCTTTGGAAGTTTTATTCTGCATCTCATGAACGTTATAGAAACATCCAAAAACGTGGTTAATATTTTTTATCTGAGTAAACCTCTCATCGATTGAATTTATTGCAGTATCCAACACGGCAAAATAAAAATTAATTTCGAACTGGTTTTTCTCATCATGTATAGGCTCTCATCTTCTGCACCATAACTAAACTGCCTTTTCTTTTTTCGTAAGCGGTCTGGCTTATGTTGGCTTCTTCTGAAATTTTTCTTGCTTTCACCAGCATTTTTTCGAATTCCAAATCACTTCTGCAGCTTTGGAAAAATGTTTTTGTTTTTAGAAGAGCATTTGTAGCAACGTTAAGATCAAATTCCTTTGATTGAAGAAATTCTCTAGTCAAATTAATTTCGAACAATATATTGTGCCGTACAACAAAAGAAGCAATAAACTCAAAATCTGCGATTTTTTTAGCAACAGACTGCGCCTCAATTTGTGCTTGATTTCCAGATGAACCAATCAGAGTATGATCTTTGTAAATGTCCATGAGCGCATCATATACATCAGCTCTAGTTCGTAACGTAATGGACACAAAGCATCAATCCGACTTTCCCATCTTGTATCGTTCAATAGTTTCAGTGTCAAACTAGGCGCATGACGCAATAGGACTTTCCAACGGTGGGTTGAAGCAGAAAAATATACATCCATATTTTGAACCAAATTAAAAAACGATGTAGCTGCTGCCAGACAACATTTAGCAACATCATTTACGACAAGATTTAGTGTGTGTGTGTGAACTGCAGGGTACCAAAAAATCGCGTGGATTTATATGCAAAATCCTTTGTTGAACACCACTGTGCTTACCTTTCGTGTTACTTCCATTATCATACCGTTGCCCACATAAGTTTTCTAATGAGAGAGACATCTCATTTAACTGATCAATAATTTTTTTAGTCAAGTCAGCGCCAGTGGTGTCGTAAAGAGGAATAGATCCTAAAAAATATTCTTTGATTTCACTCTTATATTTATGCTCTTTATTATCATCATTAGTCACTTTTACAATTCGAACGGTGATTTATTTGTTCAGCATGACTTACGTCAGGTGTGCAATCTAGAATTATTGAATAATATTACGCAAAATGAATAGAAACTCTGGTATCTTTTTCTGAACAGCTTCAACTAAAAGACTGATCAATTCATTTTGAATATTTTTTCCGAGGTAATGAATGTAAATATCTTTGTTACAAACTTTTCTAAAATGTTCATGCATTGTAGGATGATCAAACAACGCCAGATATTCAACCATTTTTAAGAAGTTTCCATTGACAGGAGTAAATATTTTGTGATGTGTTCCACAAAAAGGTAAGTTTTTTGACTTTCTAGAACTCTCACTAATGCAATTAACCTTTCAAGAATCGGTCGCCAGTAACTTTTCTCGTTTCTTATTAATCGTAACTTTTCCTCATCGACTATTTTATTAGTCCTCAATCTAAGCTCTAACTCTTTCCACTCTTGCTAGTGCCCTAAATGGCTACTGCTTTTCTCGTAATTAGATAATATCATAGATATATTCTTCCAGCATTCACCCCTTTGTTACAGAGAGCGGATTTTCAGTCTGTGGAAAATCGTTTACAACAGAAGCAGAATACTGCATCCCTTGAAACTGAATATTGCAGCCGTGAACGAGACACACATTCACTATTGACTAATTTTCTTTTATAGCGCAAACTTTCTTTGACTCTTATCCAATGAGAAGTCGATTTTTTTAACGAGAATTTGCCGAAGGTGATCCATCAAGACATCCCACGTTGCAAGCTCACTGAAATTTAAAACAGGACCAAAAACAATTTCTGTGATTTCTTGTTCAAATTCTTGATCCTTACTTCATTCGCTATGTTGTAGGATATTTTCAATTGCTAAAAATAACGCAGGATTTTCTGTCGTACAACTTATTATCCGGGGGATTGTTTGTTTCTTCTCTCATATCATCATCTGTACTTTCGCCTAATTGCGGTTCTCGAAGATTTAGACGAAAATACTTCTTAAATAACTCCGCTTGCTTTTCTAACGGGAACTGTTTCTATAATTTTCTATTACGAAATTGTGCTCCAAGCAAATATTTTTTCTGTCACCTGCCACGTCTCAAAAATTAACTGGAGCCGGAAAAAACTTTTTCACTGAAATATTTCGCTAACGATTATACAAATCTATTTTAAAAATGTCTACCCTAGTCGAAATTAAAATTCCTTAAAATATTCTTATTCAGTCCTGAAACTAATTAAACGAAAATATACAAACTTATATCAGAATTTCAGCTGGCTTTGACATTCAGATTTAGTTTCGTTTAATTATAAATCAACTTAATATTGTTATTCGAGTTCATATTATTATTATATTGAAATTCTGAAATGAATCTTAAAGTTATAAATTCTCCCTTCACTACAGCACTGAAAAACACACCAGACGCGCATTCGAACCGGTTACTGATACTCTACACTCCCTCGCCATGCCCCTTCAATTACGAGCGCCCTAGGTCGTCGCCTAATTCGCCTATATGGACCGGGGCCGGCCCTGAGGCATGAAAATTAAATTAACCTAACAACGACCTTTTCTAATTGCTTGAATAATATTGAAATAGTTTTTAACAAGCAAACAATAATAAATGGATTGATACACATTTATATCGGCTTTATCAAACAAAAAAAAAAACGGATTTGCTAAAAATTATAACTTAAATGGTTTTACGCAGCATAAGGCGAATCAATTATAATATTAAACTTTACAGTTGTTTTAGATTTTAATCAGCACTTGAAAAAAAATCAGTATAATAACTTTTTGTATTTACAGTCGTAATCTATTCAATTTTAGTTTCATGAGAATATAGGATTCATAAAGAAATTAATTAGCTCTCCGCGTTTCGTTTCATGCCGGTGTTGGCAGTAAACTTTTGGTTTTTCATTATTTTAAACATTGTTAATATTTAACAAATATGTTTTTTTTTTTTTTAAAAAAAAAAAAATATCATTTACCATGAAAATCTGAAAACAAACTTATTATCTACAAACAAATCATCCTACCCAAAATATTACATGCAGTAATAATTTCGTCGTCTACCAGTTAAATTATTTTGTTCAGGTACTTCAAAAAATTCAAAATCACTGTCTACGAATATAGTATACTAAATAAATCACGATACACTAACATCAACACTATATGCGTGAATATGTAAAAATACACATGCAGGAAATAATTTAAATAAAATTACAAGCAACACGCGGAAATTTTTTGAAACGTGCAGTGCATCTGCCTCAATATTAATAAATAATATAGGTTATTGTTCCTATGATCATAAAAACGCTAAAGCATAGATACAAAAAATATAAACAAAGAAGGATAAAGCACATACTCTTAAATGAATAATTTTATGAAACTCTTGTGTGTCTGGCGATTGCATAATGTCAAAGTTATAAATTTTATATCTCTTATTAATGTTAAGCAAGTTGCGGATTTCGATTTTTCGTATGTAATATTCGTCATAAATTAGTATAAATCTCCCTATATTTGCTGGAAAGGTTACTCTTGTGCATGTAGGCAGGTTTTTTTTTATTGTTTCTCCCACAAATTTTAATTATGCACGACTAGTAATAAGTATATTTATAACAGGCATGCTCCTCTCCGGTAAGAAACACTTTCACTTTTGGTACAAATAAGACAAAATCTAAATGCGTTATTGATATATAAAAGTGTACAAAAATATACGGTTGTTTTTTTATTTTTTATTTTTTTTATTGTTTAATAGAAATGTACTAACACGTAAAAAAGTAATTATTTGATAAGAAGTAAATATAATTTACAGTGAAATATACCTTAAGGTGATATTGTGGTTATTCTAATACCACTTTAATACCTTAATTAGAGTAGACGGAAATGTACAATATCTAGAAACAATTTAATGGGAATAATAACATGGCCACTCGTTTTCTACAATTCGAGTATCGAAAACATAATGAATATTTTATGCGGTTTTTAATTATTATTGCCATTTGTGATTTCCGTGTCGACTCTAATAAGCATTAAATGCTGTTTAAGAATAATCATAATATCAGTTTAAGATATATCATTGAAATTTTTTATTTTCACTTTTTAGTGCATTTTTATTATCGAATAATTATTCTTTTATTTTTTAGTGAATTTTTATTATCGAATAATTATTTTTTTACTTTTTGGTACATTGTTATTAAATTTTTATAGTAAATCATGAAGTCGGTATTTTTTTTTTTTTTTTTTTTTAAGCAAAACATTTCATTTCACAATTTTTAGCATAAAACTTAAATTTTTTGTCATGCTAAAAATCAACTGTTGGCAAGCTTTTAAAATTCGCTTTCTTTATTCTAAGTTACATTTTTATGATAATTAACATAGATAATACTTTATTTCTTTTTTAAATCACCTTTCAGTGCTTAATATTGATAATATGAACTGGAATTCATATTTAAGTAGTCTTTCTGCTTTAGACGATTCTGATTATTTTTTACAGAAGGCTACGAGAATAATGAAGAGGCCACCACAGGTGCAGATTCCATCTATTCGAAAGGCAAATGGTACCTAGGCACTTAGCGAAGTAGACAAAACGGAAGTGTTCGCCGATAACCTTGAACAAGTTTATCGTATCGGACTTAGACACTAACTAGCCATTTGAAAAAAGGAGATGGAAATATTAAGCATTTTTCCGTTGTGGAAGTAGCTAATGAAATTGATAAAAATCTGAATGGGAAAAGAGCACCCCGATATGATGAGATTTCAGTTCAAATAATTGAGCAACTACTGAGAAATGCGATTATTTTCCTTACATACATATTCGATGCAATATTAAGGAACGTTCCTAGGCAGTGGAAAAGAACACAGGTAATAATGCTGCCGAAGCTGGGAAAACCGCCAGGTTTACCTCCGTCGTATCGACCCCTCTATCTCTTCTTCCTCCTATATCGAAGCTGTTTAAAAAACTTGTACTAAAGCGGCTTAGACCTATAATTGAAACAAAACAGCTAATTCCAGATCAGCAGTTTTTGGATTTCGTAGCAAGCACAGCACAATTGAATCAGATGCATCGCATCTCGAATGTGATACATAAAGCTCTTGAGGAGAAGGAATATTGCTACCGGGTATCCCTCGATGTAGCTCAAGCTTTCAATAAAGTGTGGCGTGGCGGTTTATTCGTTAAATTATGTGAACAGTTTCCGTGATATCGTATTCTGTAATCATACCTGACCAACCGGCAGTTCAAAATTAGTTATAAGGAAGCAATGGCTGACTGGAGAAATGTATCATCGGCAGGAATACCGCAAGGTGGTGTTTTAGCACCTATCCTTTATCTCATTTACACAGCCGATATTCCAACGAGCAATCATACAGTTCTAGCTATGTTTGCTAATGGCACAGCAATTCTGGACACACAAGTAAGATCCAGCAGAATGTAACTAATCTCTTACAGTCAACAATAAACGAATTAAGTGCTTGGATAAAACGTTGGAAAATAACACGGTTAATAGCGAAAAATCGGTGCACGTAAACTTCACTTTACGGAAAACTGAGAACATTCCAATGACGCGGAATCAGCAGATAATCCCATAAAAAGATTCAGCCAAGTACCCCTAGGGGGATGCACGTTGATTCGCGTTTAAATTGGAAGCACCACGTCCGACACGAAATGTTTGGAAATGAAGGCAAAGGTGAGAAGTCTTTATTGGCTGCTAGGTATAAACTCGCCGTTATCTATTGAAAACGAACGACTTTTGTATATAGCCATTGTTGAACCTATACGGATTTATGGAATACATTTGTACTAGTAGTTCCAATATAGATTGTATACAAAGACGTCAAAACAATGCACTTTGCATGATCACTGCTGCATACCGATTTGAACGCAACGATGACATACATCGAGATATAAAAATTCCGACGGTCATTGATGAAATTGCCAAGTTCGCCTGCAAACACGAAAAACGGCTGGAGAAGCATACTAATGTCGAAGTCATACAATTCCTCGACAACTCTGAGGATACGAGGCGACTTAAACGCCGAAAACCATATGACTTAGTGAAATGATGTATAAAGTCGGAGTCACTTCATTGGAAGTGTAACTCTTTCCACGTGTAGTCAACTTTTTTTTTTTCTTATGGTCCAGATTCAGTTAACTATTAAGCCATTTGGCCCCCAACCAGCTGATATCGAAATAATGTCAACTAATAAAAGATATATAATATTTAACTGGGAAAAAGGTTACAAGCAACCATGGCCGTAAATGTTCAACATTACCCACGGATGACTGAATAAAATCTTTAGGAAAGAGAAATTGGCCAGACTGAGCCCAAGTTGCATAGAGTACCTGAACTTGACTGACCAGGAAATTAATGGAACAGGAATCACAATCATCATATACTAATAATTATAACAAACCATCATGGTCGCAAATGCTTCAACATAGTCCACGAATATCTGCACAAAATCAAAGCGAAGGGAAAAGTGCCCAAGTCGAGTTCGAGATGCGTTGGGTTTCCCAACATGACAGGGCATCAAGAATTAGTATTATCATCAAGAGTTGCATAGAATAATATTAATTAATAAAATAAATAAGTGTAAAGGCTTTTAAATTTGGATGTCGTTTAATATAATAAATTTAAACAAAATATACAGCACCTGGTTATTCTGGCGCAGAAGATTATAAATAGTATACGGAGGAAAGAACCCAAGAGACATTAATTGTTCACAAAACGATCTTCGGTAATGTTCATATTTATTACAATTAAACAGCGAGTGATTAATGCTCTCCAAGAAATTTGATGCGTGATGATCATTGCATTATACACCGTCACCTTGGTCAGAAAAATTTAGAACTACCCGAGAGTAAACCATACATAGTCGGCAAATAGTGACCACATATTTACGAATGAATCGATCCGGGACAAATTCCGAAATGGAATAATACCAAGGGTTAGAGGCATGGGCGTCGCCAGCGGGGGGCAGCTGCCTCCCCCCCTGGAGCCACGAAACTTTTTAATCAACTGGCCATAATGAGTATTCATAGGCGCGTAATCATGAATAATTTGCCAGAAACCCGCGAAAATTATGTTTTAATTAAGATTTTATTCTTGTTTAATAAAATATTAATCCTTTACAACCTATAAATTTTATTTTTTCTATAACTCGTATCCTTTTTCTATCATCTTGCCCCCCCCCCTGGCCCATCGGCTGGCGACACCCTTGGTTAGAGGAGAGCCCTAACTGAACCATGTGGTAATATTTTCCTTGGTTCTGACTATTAATTATAAACTCAATCCATTCTGCCCTACTATCAACTTTAACCTTAGAATAAAGGTCTGATGAAGGAATAAACGGGTGATAATTCACCCTCCAATGCAGCAATCGTCACTGCAGCATCAGGCACCCAGCAGAAACTTACTTGTACACCCTTGATAAGTACATTGGCACATTTATATTTGATAATTCGTAAATGAAAGGATGACATTTATAATTAAAATCACTGTTACCCAACGTCTTAAGTGAACTTAAACTGTCGGTACATACGAAATACTTTTGGCTTGTAATACATGTGTTGAGTATAGTTCCTAATGCTTTATCGAAAGC
The DNA here is from genome assembly GCA_039619475.1 of Icerya purchasi. Taxonomy (NCBI): domain Eukaryota; kingdom Metazoa; phylum Arthropoda; class Insecta; order Hemiptera; family Monophlebidae; genus Icerya; species Icerya purchasi. The sequence goes on from CM077116.1 coordinate 267,022,005, forward strand.
CAGCAGCTCCGACGTGAAAACTGACGTCATAGGCGGAAGCTTAAATAGTCAACTTTGTCACCGTTATTGTTAAAGACTAGATAATCGTCACAATAAAAAAGTTGGAAAAAAAAATATATTGATAATATTTTAGGTCAATCGCGTCTATTATATTAATACGGGTAAATAGAAAAAATTATCTAAAGGGATTCTAATATTTTCACGTTATCTGATGACTACTGAGTAGCCGTGTTTACCGATTTCCATCATCACTCACATGGTGCCACCGCGCTAACTGCTACACTTCCGAATGTACAAAGAATCATCAAAATCAGTCCATAAGCGTACAAGTGAAGCACGAACAAGCGTACAAAAAATTAAAAAAATATACGCGACGAAGATATCTTTTTTTTAAAGTCGGTAAAAATTAATAAAAGATACTTAAACGTATTACCGATGATCAATCTGTGTAATTTAGTTGTTTTATAAATTTACGCCAGACATAGTGACCTAGCTAGACTTTAATTTTGGAGAAAGTTTAAAAAAAAGTACCTATGAAAACGTTTTTTGAACTAGTCTTAAAATAAACTGCGCAATTAAGTATTAATAGATATTTTATACTTTCGTTTAACAAGTTATTACGTCATAAAATAAATAATCAATTGACAAAAATAGAATCAAAGGATAAACGTTATTTACTGTCGGGATATTTTTTCAAAGTCTTGTCAGGTCATCGATTAAACATTATACGTAACTGGAAACAAAATGTTTACTTTATCTTATGGTAATGCGTCTTTAGAATGCAAAAACGAATTTTAGATCGACCCTTAACCGTAAGACTGTTCGTATGAGAAAAAAAAAACTATTCCTACGTAACAGTTGCCTAGATTGTTGTTTTTTGTTTTTTTTTATATATACGATTTTGAAGAAGGCTCGCCATAAAGCATAATTTCGTCAAAAAAAAAATCGTTTATATTAAATGAAGTCATATCATAATTTCATAAATTCAAACAGATATTTAAGAATGAGTTATGTTCGCATTCGAACAGCAGCACGGTTTTCCTGACTTCACGGTCAATAAGCCAGACAATGTAAATAATGACGAATTACATATACTACTTAAACCAGTTTTGTTCGACGCGAATGAATCATCATAGTAAAACGCAGTTAACAATTATCCGGGTACATCTATAGCAGTACAAAACACTTCGCAAATATACTAGGCGAATTTCTTAATGGTAAAACAAAGTACTAAAACACGTCCGGCTTGTTAGGGAAAACCAGATTACTTAAAATTAACAATTTTCTTATCATCATCATCAGGGCTCCATTATTACTATCCTCATCCGGATTACAAGTAATATTTCGGCAATACTGTAAAGCTATTATTGCCGTTCACTCTCATTAATTTCTTCTGACACAAGATCGTGTAAGTCAAGGGCGTCATTTAGGTTTTTGTTTAGGGCCGGGGCGGCGGCAATTTTCGTTTTTTTTTTTTTTTTACGAAAACTGTCTATAAATATTTGAAGAGAATCATTCACTTGAAACAAATTTTACGAACAATTTATAAAACACTTTCAGTTTGTAAGCATAATTCTTACTTCTTGCACCATGTGTAATTTTACGCGTTTAATTTCAATCCAAAATTAAATTCAAATTTAAATCTATACAAAACGCAATTAATATAGAAGTGAAGAAATTTTAATCACAATTAGGAAAAACTACTAATGAACTGAAAACAAAATTACAAAGAAATTTTTATTTAAGGATAAATTCTCAAAAACTATTACAGGTTAATAATCATATAAAATACGCGAATCAGCGATTTTACTGTTCTGCAAGCTTTAACCGCGATAGAGTAAAATGAATCAAAGTATGACTTTTTATTAGTCACTAAAAAATTACTTTAAAGAAACTTGTATGTATATTAAAAATTTAACGTTTACCAATAGTAAAATTTAATAAAAAGGATGTTAAAATTATTTTTTAGTATTTTTTTTTTTTTGGGGGGGGGGGGCTCATAAAACCTAACGGAAGAGGAATTTTTCTACATTTGCGATGTGCAACAACGCGATATCAGGTTCTAGCAGAACGAAACACCTCTGCCTAACCACGCAGCCGACTAAGATTGCGATTTTGTAATTTGCGTTATAATAAAATACTTTAAAACAATTAACAGACTACCTTCTCGATTTCCACAACTTATTTAATAAAAGAAAAAAGAAAAAAAAAAATCTCGGTAAAACAATTAAGTGGTTGAGAGAGAAATTTTCTTAATTTTTCCCCGGAACGTTCTCTTTTTTATTTTCAGCTTTCGGATCTTTTCCCCGGACTCCGTGATGTTGTTTCATATATGCTCTTTCGTTTCTTTCCTCATCCGTCATTCCTATTTTAGCTTCCTTTATTCGTTCTATCTTGCACCAATTAAATTGCAAACTGTTGTATTAATTCCGGTTTAATCATATAATTTATACTCCATGAATATGGATCATTCCGAAACTAGTCGCTTGAATATATTTTTATAATTTGAATAAACTCTCGTGTTTTTTTGTTTTTTTTTTTATTTTCTTGGGCTCGTCAACCAAGGGCCTTCACCCAGAAACAAATAGTAAGAGAAGAAGTAGTCAGTTATATTTTAATCCGATTAGAAATCTCTACTAAAAAGAAACAAATAGCGGGAATAATTAATTTGGGAAGGAAAGGACAGGATATAGGAAGCACAATAAGGAGCAGGAAGCCCAAGCCTCAACACAAATAGGAATACAATACGCTCCACAGAAAGAGATGAACACTGGAAGAGCACATGATCAACGTCGCAAATCATCATCAGGATGGAGAGGACAGTGCGAGGAGGAAATTAGGGAAAAGCGAAATCCGGAGGAAGGCAGCAAAGAATGGCCATAGCGCATACGTACAACGGAAACAACATTAGAATGTCGAAGAGAGGGATGCAAAAGAAACCATGAATAGGGAGGAAGCTGAACAGACAGATGAAATGAATAATTATTAGAAAAGGAGGAAGCATAGGTATCCGACACCAACAGCTGATATGAAAGCTTCTACATATCAATAGGAGGTTAGCAGATGGAATTTAAAAAAAAAAAAAAAGGCGAGAAGCAGTAGCCCGAGCTAAGGATTCAGCCGCTTCATTACCAAATATGCTTGAGTGTCTAGGCACTCAAAGCAAATCAATATCAAATTGAATGGAGAGAGGGAAGATTATGAATGAGTGAACGTATACAGAGGATAACAAAGTCACACGAATAATCAGGAAGGGGAGAGGATATGGCCTGAAAGGCGCTCAAGGAATCAGGGATAACTGAAAAATCGGAAGGAAGGTGATTCGAGGCAATGAAAATAATAAATCGAAGGATAATCAATAATTCGTTTATGAATATGGAACGGAAATAAGGAAGACGTAAAGATTCTGATAGGTTAAAATTAAGAAGGATGAAGGAGGCACCAACATCACCAGGCCCCCTCGAACCATCAGTGTAAATGGTAACATGAGAGGGAAATAGCGTGAATTAATGTTTTATATTAATTCTGATTTTATCTGCATGTACCTAAGTTGACCGAGTTATTGCTCTTAGTTAAGCCCCCCCCCCCCCCCAACGAATACTCCCATAAAAAAAACTTTTATCGTTCTACAGCTAAAATAATTTGGAATACGAACTTGATGGCTCACATAGTTCTTATCCCTTTTAATAAATAAAAAAATGCTCCCCATCAGAGGCTATGGGAACAGGTTAATAAATTAATTACTTCAGAGCATGCCACTGAGGTAGCTTCTGAAAATTCATCAAGTCTTCAATAGAAGATGCGTAATTATTGATCGAAAGAACATTTCTAGACAAAGAAAGCTGTTTATCAAATAAATGAGCACCTTGAAAAGCCTGATAGTTATCGACAAAAGTTTCCAAAACTTTCCCATCGAAAAAAGCAACTTATCCTTTTTCGAAATGTTTTTATTACTCTCATAATGTCTCCTTATTTTCTCAGAATCGACCGTCAAATTCCTCCATAACTTCGTTACTTTCCACTCCGTTCAATCTGTCACACTCAAATGAAGATATACTGTTTGCTAAGTTCTTCGTTTTTCTGAATTTTGCCTTTTGATCTAATTCTCCATATTTAATGTGACTTTTTATATGTATTAGTTCTTTTCTGATACATTTGTCGAAAAGTCCAACCTAATATAAAATTAAAAACTCTCGGAACTGAAGCGACTGAAGGAGTGAACATATAGTGCCTAAAATAAGTTTCATTGCACATAAAGGAAAAAGGTAAATTTCTTTTTTATTAAAAATGTTTCATTCTGCCGTCGTTCATTTTTTTAATTTTATTACATCTCTATGTTCTGTTTTTAATTGCCCAAACTATTACCGAATATAGAAAATTGTACGAATTCTACACGTGCAAATGTAACTCGATTTCCCTGGCAAACACCAGAATTTGGACTATGACGCCAGGAGTGTTAGAGAGAGTCTCGTGCACGGGAACCTCCATATTATGCACTCTCCGGTGCTAGGCTAGCTTCTTGGAGTTATAAATGAGATGTATGTCACAGTTGGTTCGTTTAGCAGTTTACACACGGGACAGCTCGTTGTTGGGGTCTGCCGGTATAAATACAGTTATGTGACGTAGCAGTACGTCCCATCCGGGGACGAGTAAGTATTGAATATTTTTTCGTGTTTCTGGCATCAGAAGGTCACCACCAGGGGATCGGTGGTTAGTTTAATGCTTCTAAGGAAAATTTTCTGCGCCATCCACTCAGACATTCACTCTTGTTTGCACATACTCATAAATAATATGGGATAGTGTCGGAGGAGGAGGCAGATTCTCTGGCATTGGTGAGTTATTGCAAAGCGTGCTGCGAGGTCAACTTTATCGCGTATTCCGACATGACTCGGAATCTATAAGAACGACAATTCGCATCCCCTCCGGTGCAGCTAATATATATAAATCACCCAGGATTTTTGCAATTACTAAGTTTTTACTATTTCGACGGCATATTAGATGCAAAGTATATTTAATTTGAATTCCACATAATTCTACATCTAGAGATGTACAACTGTGATTTAATCGGATCGCACGTACCAAGTTCTCAATTTAATGATGCTCTGCCGCCAGCCGCAATGGATTTTGCTCCGTCAGTATATACATGAGTATGGTCTTTATATTTCTTGATGGATTTCAACGCGGTTTGTCGCATATTTTTACGTTATGAATGTCTACCATACTCAAGGAGAGATATGTCGATATATATGTCAAAAGGCTCCCAGTGTGGTATCAGCGTTGCATAACTTAGAGTGGACTTTTCGGAATGGAACCTATGTTTTATAAGTCTGATAATATTTTGAGAACTCCTGGAACGGGATCGGTAAGAAAAGCAGGATTATACACGCTAACTATTCCTTATTGCATAGAAAAGTTTTATCACAACTCAGTAAATGGCTCAGATACAAGTGTATTACTTTCTATAATAGGATAATGGAGGACATCATGCCAGCGCCACAGAACAGATAATAAGGAAAGACACACTGCGAGGATAGATCGAAGCGCGGAATGGTGGATCATTGCAAAGGATTTTAATTTTAATAGCTGTGGAGCACACCTGATACCGGTAAACTGATTCTTGAATTAACGATTTATACATATATTGAAGAGAAGCTTTGGATTTATACTGCATTTAGAGCCAGATAAATATTTTATGATTGGGAGGAGTTTAATACATGTTTGTTTTACTTTAGCTACACGGTTACGCCAGAATATTTTCGAATCAAATAATAGTCCTAGAAATTTGACTTTTGTATTAACCGTTGGTGGAGAATGTTTTAAATTCAAAGACATACTGGAGGATGATAGTCGCCCTTTATGAAAATCGACATATGAAGATTTGGATGTTAAAAAGTCTAAACCATTATTGTCATGCCATTGTTGTAACTAGTCAATAGTAGTTTGCATGATACTTTGTGCATTGAATGGAAAGTTGAATGGCAAGGATGTATTGAGGGCATCAATCTACGAGTATAGCTGAGTAATAACAGGCAACATAATGTGGTTTGTTATATCATTGATATAGAGCATAAACAGGGTTGCACTGAGTGCAAAGCCCTATAGAACAACACCGTTCTCAATTTGAACTGGTGTTGATGGCGACTTGTTTATTCGCTCCTGGAACGTTCGGTTGCTTAAGAAACTGCACAGATAGCTTCCCATATTATCAGTTATCACAGCGAAATTTTTTATCTTTATCATAAATCCGCGAAGGCGTAAGCAATCAGATGCTTTTTTTAGGTCAAAAAAGACAACATAAAGATGCTGTTTATTCTGATATGATAATATAATCTGCCTCCGCAAGCTAAGCAAGTGATCAATAGCAGATCTTGTTTTGTGAGGAAAGAAGATTGTTTTGTTCTAAGAAAAATAAAGGCGTCTATTAACCTCCAAAATCTTTTTTTTAGAATACTTAGAAGAAATATAGGTCTATAACTGTCTGGAAGGAAAAAATTTTTACCGGATTTTAATACAGGAATTACCGTAGTTGATTTCATGTTTTCCGGAATTGTGCCGGATTTCGACATTTGGTTATATATGTGCAAGAGGAAAAGTTTGGCTGCGAGCAGAAAGTGTTTCAACATATAAGGATGTACTGAATTTGAACCAGGCGCAGTATTAGGAATATGGAGATGGAGTTTGAAACCTGTGAAGTATTGTGCTGGGCAGCAGAATCTTGTGAAAAGGATATTTACTGTTCTTCAGTAGGAATTTTTTTAGCAAGGAAAGCAGTTTAATACTTTGACGAAGAAAAATGATTTGCAAAGTGATGAGCAAATCTGTTGGCTACATCATGAGGATCTAAAATAGTTTTAGGAGGAGCTGTGCGCTAAATACCATTAAGGGATTTTATTTTAGACTACATAGTATCACCTGATGTTGATTGGAAAGTGAAGATGAAATTGTGCCAGGGTTCAGGTTTTTTGGTTCGTATGAGACGCGTGACAGCGTGTGGTCTTTAAAATTTGGTTAGGTCAAGCATCGATCTTGTCAGTTATACTTTCTCAAAGTTCGTTTACGTCGGCAGCGATTTCTTTACACCACCACGGTACTCTTCTGGTGTGGATGATATGCCTCGATTTAGGTATCGTTGCCTCTGCAGCCTCGAAAATTGCCTGCAGGAATACATCTAAGTTGTCCGCTTCATCATCGTACGGTTTATCTGGCACCCTGACTGCACATCTGTATGATTTCTGGTCTCAAACGTTTTATGATTCGGGAAAATCTGTTTTTTATGCTCATCCTGCTCAACTATGGCTTGATCACAAATAATATATGAATTAATACTTCCTAGTTATTCGTCTAGTTGTACGCAAAGTTGATATAGTCCGAGTCAACGACTACATTTTTTACAAAATTTTGATATTTTAGAAAATCCATGATGAAATTGCTTTGATTATTGTCAAATAAATGTTTCATACTTTTTTTGTTATTTTCTGTGTATTCGTACCTTTTGATGTAGAGTTTCTTTTATCAAAAGTTTTAGCCACAGTACTGTTTGATGCTGTCGGATTCTTCGATGTTTGGTAGTTATTAATTTGCTTTTCTTTATGTGAATATATCGATTTACTGTCTGCTTGGGGGTATATGTTGAATTTTTGGGTGTTGGTTAGGCTGCATAAAGCATTTGAGGTTCTTCAGGGAAATGACTCTGGTGTAGGTGAATGAGGTCGTTTTGTGCTTAGATTGGTAAACTTCATATCTAAAACGTCATTCGGTCGTCGTTGGAACGTTGTTGTTTAATTTCGTTAGTTTTGTTTTCAGCCTCCTTATTCTCTGCTTCAATCAGTACGCGTTAATCATTTATCAGGGTTGCCGAGATGCGCGGTTGTTTGGTTTCACTATATTTTCCATTACACTGTTGGAATTCATGACCTACCATTACATAAATATCCGGAATTTAGAATTATTATAATTTAGCAGGAACAATTCGGGTATATTATTGCAATTTATTTATTTTATATACGTAGTTGTCTGCGCCAGCTGGCAATGTGGGAGAACTCATCATCAAATGGGTTGTCGTGCAGTACGGATATGGATAATAGCAAATTTCCCGACTTTCCGATGGCCTCAAGCCAGACTTTCCTACTTTTTCAACAATAGTCTGTATAATTTAAAACAGAGAGACAGCCGTTTATTCGTAGTTTTTATAATTGCATGAAATCACCAAACAATTTTTTGAACTTTTTTTTTTATACGCCTACGTTGATTTTACACGTTTAGATCCTAAAAGTTAACTGTGAGTAGTGTTTCTGTATTATTTTATTCCTTTTGTTCAATGCCCTAATTATCTGCTGTTATTCCTTGAATTTTAAACTTAAGAAAGAAGGGGAAATAGGCCCCCGTACTCTTTAAAATAATTACGCTGGTGTAGGTATAGCGTAATATAAAGTATGACTCCCCTTGCATGAAAATTTCAACATTTTAATAAATTTATTAAACCAATAAATACTTTTTTTTTTTAAATTTATAACTTCCTTAAATCTATAAAGGTTTTACGAACTATCATTTAGAGTATAGTGTATATAAAGGAGAATATGTTCGCTCAAAGTACTTTTCTGATAAATACAAAATTTAACATTTTTTTCGATTCCGTAATTCAACTAAAATGTTCACGCTGACCTAAAGTTTCAGCGATAATATAGAAAAAAATAATATTTATGTTACAAAGTAGTACAGCTAGCCAGCTGCTGTGACGTAGTTGGTTAAACAGCAGTGTTTCGTTCGGGTAGAATCGGGTTCGAATCCCGCTGCAGCACACTGTAACTTCCAAAAATTTCACATGCGTAGGGTTGATGTCAACAGTAGACGCCCCCCGCCAAAAAAAAAAAAAAAAAAAAAAACGCATCACAACTACAGGAGGATGTTAAATTTCAATTAACTTCTAGACTAGCACGTAGCGAGGGGACTGTGTCCTTTTTAAATCATCAAGAAATATTTTATTACGCATAATTAAATATTGAAAATTATTAATTAAAATTTAAATATACGTCCACACACATATACAAATATACATATTGATGACCATGTCATTCTTACGCCAACCTTTTACCTTTTTATATTACGGAAGTTCTAATAAAAATTGCTCCACAAACTGTAAATTACGATATTTCAAAAAAACGACGTAGTCAATTGAAATTTACTTTTCCATAATTATTATAAAAGAATTATCATCTACGAATTCAAGGGATATCTCGTGACGGCGAATATCCTCAAACAATATTTTATTAAATTATAAGTACATATTTACACACTTCTGAAAACTTTCAAAATATTTTTTCAAAAATCCAAAAGTAGCTAGTTACTTTGTCACTCTGTAATCTGAAAGTTAATTAAAATTTTTGTTGTATTATTCCATGAAAAACTTTGTTATAAAGTTAAGTATCGATTGAATTAGCTATCCATAGTTTAGTAAATTTTTACTAATGGCAGAAAACACGAAATCATCGACTTCAGTATAGTAACACGCAGGAAGATAAAAATAACCCCTAACGTAAAAAAATTAAACAAAATTTTGCTTCTGAATCTTAGGCTAACATTTTTTGAACATACTTGATTGCGCATATTCCTTGGTAGAAGGACTGAAGAAAAATATGAATTTCACTCTAATGTTCACCTAAGCGGAAAAGAATTTTTGATAACCGAAGATGTTTAATAGAACTTAAAAAATAGGATTTCGAAGACTGAATTTTTGCCACCAAAATTACTAAAAATTGTATTCAAATATTTCCAGTTGTTTTATTTTTCACTACAAACCCATACATCGGTTTAATTCATATTTGTCTTTAAATATAAAAGCTAACTAACAAAAATTGATTAACCGAAGCAATATCGCAAATAACAAAACACTTCAATAAATAAAAAATTAAAATAACTTGGATAAATTCGAAGCAATTATCATTATAAAACAAAGTAAGATTTAAGGTTTTTTTTTTTTTATTTTTTATTTTTGGGCACGTCGCTAAAAGCGAAGAAAATGTGATGCCGGAATTCGGAAAGTTCGAAAAAAATTGTAAAACGATCTTCTTCGTGTAGCGTAGAGAATGTAGCAGTGTATTATTTAGCAAATAAAATCTCTACATTGAAATCAACTTTCTCATTATTTTTTACAAACTTGTCTTTTATTACGTTGCACTAATACTTAACATCGGACGATGATAAGAGAAGTATGAAACAAATCTTGTCACGTTATTCACAAATCAACTAAATAAAACGTCAAAGTATCATTTCTTATCGTAGTTATGGCTATCCCGTAGTTAATTTCAAGTTCAAACGTATCCTAAATGACAGAAACTCCTTTCCATTGGTTGACATAAGATCAACGTTTAAATCCCCTCCAAGAATGACATCCATTTGGACTATCCATTACTACAAATTAGCCCCGAAGTATTAAAGCCTTAGAACTGTACATCATTGAATTCTAAAAAAATTGAATTTCATACGCTGATGCAGCTGATGTGCAATGCAAATAGAAAAAAGGTAAAGTTCGAATACTGAGCTCAGAATTTCTATTGCACAAGTATCACGAACACCATCATGAAAACTAGCAATTCGTTTCACTCGTAAATAATTACGATTGTGTCCTGTTAATGGATAAACGAGCATCATTTTTTTCCCAAATATTTCTACACTTTCAGCTCAAACCGTTCACTTCCTCTACATTCTTCCGTTTTTTCGATCACTCACCTTCGTTGTTGTTTGCGGTCCAGATTTAAAAATCGCATAATTCTCTTTTTCGGTTGTTCACGAACCAAACTGCTTCTCGATAAAAAAAACTCCAAACTTGCGGCGTTCTTCTTCGGTACCTTTGTGCTTACGATATAGAACTTTCGTTTCTCAACAATTAACATTTCGGAAGCTAAACTTAGAAATAGAAAATAATATATAGTGCACGTACACAAAACGAATGTGAGTAAAAAGTTTATAATGTTACTGTAAAAAGAACAACACATAACCATAGGTTAAAACAATACTGCGTTAGGATTTAATTTTTGCTAGCCATTTTATGCATTTTTCAGTGTAGCTTTATGATCACAATTCTCTAATAGTAGATAACGACACTTACCTGCGAAAGTAGTTAATAAAAAATGATGGCGTAAAATTTTGAAATGATATTCAGCCTGAAAACATATCCGAGTTGAAAAATAAATTTTTAATTCATAAAATGGTGGAAATTCTGTCGCAACTGTTTAACGGCACGTCAATTTGATCGCCAACGTGCATATAATATACGTGAATTTTAAAAGACGCAAAATTACTATTTAACTTTTAAAAAATCCAGAAATACCAGTAGAACCAATTAGATATTTGTGTTAAACAAAATCTTTTTCGTGTATTAATAAAATAATAAAACAGAGGACTAAGAAATTATTTTATCATATAAAAAGAGAACAATTTTTACAACATCCATTTCAGACTAGTTAACTGACATCCTTTACTTGGCAACTCAACTAAAATAAGGTAGCCATGAGGCTATCTTGTATGATATAGCCCTAATTAACGGATAAGTGTAATGCTGATATTTCTTAGCTATCAAAGATTTAATAATAGTTCATGGCTGAACGGATTACTTATTATACGATAGCGCTATCTCACTTGGTATATTATTAATTTTAACTCCCAATAAATTATTAGAACCACTTTATCACTTTATATAAAGTCAGAAAAAGAAAAAAAAAAAAAAAAAACACATAAAAAGTAGTGTAAGTTATCATGCACTTCAAGATTAAAAAAATATTTCGGGAAAATTTGCGAAACGCTTACGCTAGAATAATTCAAAAATTAGATCAACTATTATCGCAATGATTTCTTTTAACACATACTGACGATATCTGCACAGCGACTCGGCTAATTTTCCAATGCAAAAACTAAAATTCGTTAAATTATGTCGCGATAAATGGAAAAGTACTTTGAATCTTTTTACGTTTAACTGAATAATGTCAGCTGGTCCCGAGAAACGTAAATAAAATTATGTTATAAAAAAAATCAATTAATTAACCATGCACAATTTAAAAATCTCTTCAACAGCGTAGCAATTTTCGCATAATTACGAAATCTTAGTCACACTTCGGTAAATGTATTCTCACAAATAGATTTCTTATTAATTAGTGATGAATTTAAATTTAAGGCACCGCAGAAGAAATATTTGCCACATAATTGTTAAATAATAAAAAATACAACCGTATAAAGTATGTGCTCTTTTTCGTAGATTTATCATATTTCCTTTTCCGTATAAACACATATCACCTTGTTTTAATATTTTGGGAAAGAAAAAAAGTAATTTAAATATAAGGTTCATAATTCGCTTATGAACATTACGTTATTTTTTGATTTTCTCCATAATTAATCAAGAACTAAAACAGTTAAAGCAAATTGTGACCAAGTTTACATAGTTTTTAACTTTATTAGAGCGAACTTATTTTTGTAACATCAAATTAATCCATAAAAGTGCGTAGCAAAAGTAGAAATGTCATCTACAGCTGTTGAATCTACGATGTTTAACGATTTAATAATTTTAATATATATATATATATATATATATATATATATAAAATAAAACTACAAATACAAATGTTAAAAAAGTTATAAATTTCAGTACGGAGGTACATAGCATTTGGTTGTAGGGGAAATTTCAAATTTAGCTGTTTGTAATTTTAAAGAAATTTTATATTTCATGTATTAACGAACTATTAAAAAACTTGTAATTTCCTAGCTTTAACTTTTACGTATCGTACTACAAAATATTTCGTTTTCCATTAATTTTCACATTTTTAATATAATTATCGGAATAATTTAATTACTAAAACAGATGCATACATTAAAGTTCGTAAAAGTAACTAATAGTGAAATAAACATATGTGAAGATTAAGAAGGAATCACGAAAAAATAGTGTAGTCAGGACTTTGGGACTAGTTTATATTTCAAGGTCGCAAAAAATACCGAACAATCGAATCCAATCAGTTAATGTAAATTATTATGTGGATTTAATATTAAAAATTCTAAAGAAAATTGTGGAGTGAACTGCGCTGGAGAAATGTCCATAGATTATCTGAACTTCAATATTTAATAAGGAAGCTGCATTTAATTCATTTTTACAGACGTGAAGTTTTTTGTTTTTTTTTTTTTTTTTACATTTCCATTGATAACTAAATTTTACGTTAATATTAAGAAATTCCCAAATATTACAGTAACATCATCAACATTAACTATTAAAAAAAAAAAAAAAAAAAACATTACTGCGACCCAAATCACTTAGGCCAGCATATATCAAGAAAATAATTAATTGCTTACATGCACAAATAGAAAACTTTTAATACGTTTACAAAGGTTATTAAAATTAGAAATGATAAATATTCGCTACATAAAAAACAATATCAATTGTAGACAAATATCTAGAATGCATTCCGCTTATGAAGTTAGAAGTTAAAAACAATACGCTCTTCGAATAAATTCTAAATAAGGTACGAGTATAAAACCAAAATTAACAAAAACAATAGCCGCCACCGTTTTACTTTTCAACTAAAGAATACAGAAGTTGCGTCTGGATAAGATCGAAAAACGTGTTGCACTGAACGAACATACCGAATAATTAAATGTAGGTGAATACATCCTGTTTGTTAAAATGGTATAATAAAATAAACTTTAATAACAAACAATATAGAACAATAAATTAGATAAATACCTATTTAAAAACGTTTTCGGGCATAACCCATCATCAGCTAACACTAACTTAAAGGAAACTTAAAACATACTGAAGTGAATATAGGGAATACATGTGTATATATAGTAGATGTAAAGAGGAATAAACATGGCAGGTATAAAAATCTAAGGTTGAAAATGCTAATAATTAATATAAAATATAAAATAAAACAAGAAGACAAAAAGTTAAATTTTTATATTAAACAGTGGATTATTATTATTAGGTGTTTGGTCATTTAAAATATTATTTTTATATTTATTTATATAATAATTTTCTGCAATGTTCATATTATTACCTTTGTGATAAGTGGCCAGGATGGTTACAGTATTTTCTATTGAATTAGGTTTATGTTTATTTTTAATTAGATGTTCTGCATAGGTTGATTTTTCTATTTCATTATTATTAAATGCTTTTATATGTTCTTTATATCTGCAATTAATTTTTCGCCCTGTTTGACCAATGTATGATTTCTCACAATCAGTACAATTTATTTTATATATACCGCTATTTTCATAAATATTATTATTTTTTAAATTTAAGGTGTTTATTTTATATTTTAAATTATTTTTAGTTTTGAATGCTACATTTAAACCTTGTTTTTAAATAAATTGGTTAATTTGTATATGTTATTGTTTATAAATGTGAATGTTATCCATCCTTTATTGTTAGTAGCATTATTGACTCTTAATTTTTGTATATATTTTGATTTTGATTTTATTTTGTGAATTAGTTTATCTATTATTAGTTCGTCATAACCATTATTTCTTGCCAAAGTCTTTAATATATTAATTTCTATTTGTTTTTTATTTATATTCATGGGTGTAGTTAATAATCTATTTATTGCAGTCATGAAGTAAGCATATTTATGTTGGTTTGGGTGATTTGATGTTTTATGAATTATATTATCAGTGGTGGTTTGTTTTCTATAAATATTATATGTGTTTCTAAATAGGTATTTATCTAATTTATTGTTCTATATTGTTTGTTATTAAAGTTTATTTTATTATACCGAATAATTTATAGTACGATATTTTCAGCACACACAAAATTTGACCACAAACAAGCATATAATTGAGAAGTTAATTTGTGACTTTTAGCGGCTACAGTACATTGTCAACTTTTTTAATTTTTCAAAAATAAAAAATATTACAATCACTCCAAAAATCGAAATTGTAAATTTTAAGATATATTTATATATACAGGGGTGAGCAAAATTCAGGCACAAATTTGCACGCGCCATTTACGACAGCGTGCACTGACTTTTGCTCACCCCTGTATATGTATACATGTATGAGCATGAAGGATCTAAAAAACACATTTTAGACAAATGCAGAATGGTCATAATAAATTCCCAATTTTCCTAGTTCAAAAGTTTCCATTTCAATTAATACAAGAGTTTACACGAACCTTTCTCCGCTCACGTAGTTTGTCCCTGCAAATTAAATTAAAGCGAGAACAAAGAAAACAATTACAAATTAAATTGTTTAGTTATTTTATTCATATTCTAAATATTGCACTGCTGTAATGGTCACTAATCCAAGCAATATAGGTTCATTTAATACCACAAAAGTTAATAACCAAATTTACATGTTGATCGCAGCATTTACCCATCAATATAGTTCTGAATTATTGATTTTTTTTTTTTTCATTTAACGTTTACATTTCCAGCTATAGGCGCATTGACTTTATACAGTTTAGATCAAGATACCTCACTGACCCGAACAATACTTTACTGAGGGAACTCCGTCCTTCCAATAAGCCGAAATTCGTAGCGAATAGATTTTGAAAAAATTTGACGGCCTTCTTTTTTTTTTAAATATTAATTTAAGAAAATATGAAAAAATTTAATCATTTCGTAAAAACTATCAACATCAAGCAGAGTATATGATATTAATCGACGCATTTTATCAAAGATGGGTCCGATATTTAAAAAAATAGAACCAATAGGTATCTAAACAAAATCATTTTAATTTGTAATGGTTTGTAGGTGTTTATGTAGGTGTAAAACGTATTCACAAAACATACAGAATCGTGTGACAAATATATATATTACCTTGACAGGGTGTCGGGAATTGTAAAGTTTAGGTTCACAATGTACTAAGCCCAATGACACTGATGAAAGTTGGGGGCTGGTGGTTCCTTTCTCTCTAACGCCTTTATTTCCACATATTTCTCTGGTACCCAGTTATTTCAGGCTGGGTAAAGTTACAGTGTACATTGTCATTGTTTATACAAAGTGATCACCCATACAACCATTATACTATGCATTTACTAATAAAAAAAACTGTTCAACATAACTATATTTGTAGTAGGTAAACACAAAGTTTGTATTTTAAATATTTTACATAATTTTTATTAATTACTGTTAAATCGAACATAATTTCTTTAGATACATTAATTAACCTTAAAAATGCGATTAAACTAACACTCAAAACTGATTACAGGTAAATACGGACGGATGAAATTATTGAATATCACAAATCCAACAGCTGCGGACTTTACTGCTGTTCTATTAATATTGTAGCACAAATTGAATACCAGCATATATAAGGAACATATTGCATTTGAAATCATATATTAGGAAATATAAAAGGATAAGACCAACCCGCTAATGACACGTTAAATGAATAGAAGAAATGAAAAAATGTATAAACAGAACTCTAAAGACTGAATAAAAAATATTTACTTAAAAAGAACAGAAAAAAACAAAAAACAATCCGCTTCAGGAATTAAATTCACATAAACTGAAGCGGCAAGCGAGTATCATACGTAATTAGTGAAACAATTAAATAAACTGTTTATTATTGCTATTGTATTAACAATAATGATACACATATTTACACATAGTTTTACATTAAATCCGGCAGATGGTACGTACGTTTATGACAAACTTCAGGGAATAAAATTATGAAAAATAAGATCGATATTGCGTAGTCTAACTGAGAAAAACAACGAAAAACGTAAAGAAAAACATTAGTACCATGAAAATTTTAATCATTAACCACCTGTTTGAGGTAACCGACTGAAAATATCTTAATATTTGCTGATGGGCAGCTTCAACGTTCATTTCAACATCGTACACATTAGCGTCTATCCTGAAAATTTATTTTCTAAATTAGCTATTGGAAAACTCAATAATGAACACTATGCGGGATTAATATATACGAAAATTATATCATCACAATTTTATAGCACCATTATTTTTCAGCCAACCTGTTCAGATTTCAATTTAAAAAGCCAAAATTATTTTGTCAACATCGTCATCGTAGCTATTTTGCTTAACGATACTCCTTATCGCTAATTCTTTCTTGCCGTGGCTAATCTTGTTAATTCTCTTCCATCTTCTTCAGCCTTCTCTTGTTTTTTTTGTTTTTTTTTTTTTTTTTGCGCACTCGTATCCTATGCCGGGCTTTCGGTGCTAAATTTTCCGACTTTTCCATTACTGTACGTACTCTTTTTTATCTATTTTATTATTACTATAGCTATATTTTTTGTATATTCTACTTTAAAATTATGATTTTTAGTGCAATCTAATATTTTGTTCCTTCATGTAATTAAGAAATTTTCTATTTCCTCTTATTCTAGATAATAACGTCTATTTTGTTTGATTATTTTTTTAATTCACAGTTATTCGTATATCTCAAAAATAAACTTCTTTTTGATTTTTTTTATTACCTCCTGCTTATCAATGGATCTTACACATATCATATACATTTTATTAAATTATTATCTTTTTCTTCAACACTGATCTTTAAAGACTAACATCAGGTTTTTATGGGTGTTAGCGTAATAAGGATAGGGCTGAGATTAGTTATTATACACGATTTCAGAAAATGATTGGGATTAAGAATCAAAACGAGAAATAGATTGTCACTCTAAAAAGAATGTGATCAACGGATGGAACGACAGGCCAGAGGCATAAAAGGAAACTGGTAGGAGGAGAAATAAATTGGAATAAGTAGTTACTTATAACGCTCAACATTTTACTTGTTACATTATGGCCGGCTATAAGGACTCGTTCAAAGTTTAATTTCCTTCAGAAAAGTAATTTGGCTAAACCAAACAATATCCCGCTTTACACAGATATGCAACTTTAAGAGAGAGTTAAAATCAAAAAGGGCAAGACTGTTCCTAGACATGGAGCAGAAAAGGGCAAATTTCGCTGATTAATCGACTCGTTCATTGCCCGGAATTTCCACGTGTTTTGACACCCGCACGATAAGACTTCGGAAGAATAGTGGAACAGTATGTGTTTTTGATCGTAGACTTAAAATATAACGTTTCAAATTTCAAATAATATGTAATGTTCGTTTCTCCCCTTGTTGTAAAATGAAACATAAAATTAAAGTTAACTGGAAATATTTATAAAAAGATTTCTCATTAAGAGTAACCAAAAATTTTTAATGATAGCCAATTCAGGATCGTATAAAAATTTGTGAAAAGTAATTACAATATCTTATCTTTTCCGTGTCTAATATAATTTATTCTATATTTCGCATCTGAAACAGTAGTTTGACAAACAGTTAATTAGTGTAGCACTTAAGGAATTCAAAAGAAAATCGAACGCGTATCTTTATTTACACTCATATTTTGTGATCGATATTATCCGAAATCGTACCGATTTAGACCTAGTGTATAAATATTCAAATTTGGCGCGAGTTATAGTAGAAAATCTTAATTGAAACCGAATTCCGATACTTCTCATTAAAAAACATCGAAAAATACCGTGTTTTTTTTTAATAGCCTCTGATATATTCTTAATCCCGGTTTAATTATTTTTCGACTTCAATGCAGGTGATCATTTATTGCTCTAAAAATATCATGTTGCAACGTAAGTTTTATAAAAACCTTTCGATTCTTAAATTTTGTATTACTTCAGTAATCGTTTGTAATTGTCCTTTATTCGATTCCTGCAATCAGTTTATTTTCTTTGTCGAGGTGCGTAAATTTTACTTTCAATCGTTCGTCAATAAATATTTTTTCTTAAATCACCTGTCAATGAATTACCCGATCATTCCTTTAATTTTCAAATTAATCGAAGATTAAATTGTCAATGTCACAAAAACAGAAATTACGAGAATGTAACAATTAGAATTCGTACAGCGAACAGGAACTGATATGAAAGTACATAAATGTATATATAACATTTACAAGTTTTCGTTCACAACTTAATGAAATTATAAACACAATAATAAACAATGAATCAACATAAATGAAAATTCTAGTAATGTTTTCGGAAATATCCCATCTTCAGCTAGAAAATAGGAAAGAAAAATATATTAATAAAGATAAATTTGATGTATATTTTCTGTTTTCTAGCTTTTCTGGAATATTCATTTGTATTTATTTAGTGTTTTTTATTGTTTACAATTTTATTATTTTATTAAATAATTAACAAACAGAATGTACAGCTACATTACAAACAGTTTTGTTAACATCTTCACTAAAAACGGGTCCGTAAACATTCAAAGTGAATGACTTCCTAGTAAAACTTAAAAAAAAAATTAAATTTACCTTTGTACAATCTCATCCTGCTCTTTAACCATATGTGCTAGCTGTTGAAATATGCCGCCTAGTTCAACTATGGTAGATTCAATATTTTGCATCGTATCTGCTCTACTCTCCAAATACTGCTCCTAAAATAAAATGACAAATATTATATCATATTGATCATTAAATGTTTTGTTTTTTTTTGACCCAACAAAATGATAAACCAAATTGAAAAACAAAATAATCCGGCGATCAGATATAGAAAAGTGGCAGGAGGACTACAGAGGACGACAATGGGAGGGAAAGGATAAAGGTTGCGTTATAAGGAGTAGGAAAACCCAAAGCTAAAAGTTGGGTGTATAGAAGGGAGCATTTGTTGTGAAGAGCAGAACATTAAAAATAAATGTGTTTGGAACCACAAATACAAGGAGGATCAGTAACTTGAAAATAGCAATAAGGAAAAGGCGACAGAGCGAATCAAAAACGAAAAGAGGGGAGTAAAGAATGATTTATATTGAGTATAATTAAGGAAATAACAGTGGAATGACGGTAGACAGGAATAAAATGAAACAACGGCAGGGAACGAGGAATCGGTTGAATAAAACGTTACTGTGAATAACGATTAGACAATAAGCCAAAGCATAGAATGATTGGAGATGGATAGGAAAAAGATGTCTGAAGAAGGGAAAGAGATAATTAAACGTTCTTCATCGGTTATAACTAAACATAGGCGCCTGCATATACAATCCCGGTTTCCCATGTGAATAACCCGCATATATATAAAAACTAAAACAGATGTACGAAATATTTACTATAAATGTTCGTGTTTCTACTTTGTTGTGTTTCGAAGAAAAGAAAAGATTATTTGTTTATATATATTAAAAAAAAAAAAAAACTGACATTTTTCGATAACTGTATAAACACAATTGAGGCTTATTAATAAACAAATGTTCTTATTTCTAATCAAATTTTTTCACTGAATTTACAATACACAGAAACTGAAATTGAGAACTTAGTTTAAATTAATTTCTTCTTGCTTATTAATTATTTAAATGTACAAAGAGATCTGCTTTATTATTATCATTTTTAAAAGCTGTATTATAAACTGGAATTTTATTTTAAATAGATCAGCTATACCTTTTGATTCGGTAATTATATTTGTAATGTACCTAGGTGATGGTCTATTCAAAAGAATAGGTTTTAAAATAAAATCGAAGGAGCAAATTGTTCTTTATTTAAAAATAAATTCTCATCTTATTTTGATTATTTCTATTCATTTATTTTTCAACTCTTAAAAACCACGAATATTGTCGAACCAAACGGAAAGCACATAAAGAATCTAATACTACCGCAAACAGCATGAAAGAAACAAGCATCTTGATAGCGTTTCCTAAATCAACTATTATAAGTTGGAAATTGCTATAGATAGAAAAAAAACAAAAAAACTGACTAATGGTCATTATAACTGACAACAGTCGTATTTTTAAAGATTGATTCAAGATCGGAAACTGTATTTCCGATACTTTTTTCCTAAATTAACCTATGTAGTAAAAAATAAAGAGAAAAAAACACCGTAAAACAAATAATCAAAAGTGTATATAAGTGAATAACACCACGATGAAATGTTTTCGACGAAAAAATTCATTTTATTTCCATGACTATATGATTATAATTAAATATTTTATAATTCTTTAATTCAAGTCACGATGCGTCAACTAATGATCCCGACACAGCACGTAAGGTCAAAATGAAAATATAGTTGAAAAACAATTATTTGTTTTTTAGGTTCTTAAGGTTTTTCATTCAAATAAAATAATAAATGGAAAGGAAAAAAGTTACAAAATTCAGAAAATTATTATGAATTACCAGTATAAGAAGTAAACAATAACATATACGTAGAAATGCGTGCACAAACATTTTTGAACTATGTTGAAAGCTAAGCCGTTGATCAAAACGAAGTTGGAAGTTATACAAATACAAAAATAAATCGTACTTAATCGACTAACCCCGAAAAACACAAACCATTGTTTAATATAATTAAGTTATTAATAAATTCTTATTTCTTTCTGCAATTAAATATGACAATTTTTCTTTTACGACTTTAGCAATTCGGTTTATATTTTTTGGAACTAGAGCATTTTGGGAAACATATTTCACAAACAAAAAAATATAGACGGGTGTTGTTTTCCAGTTCAATATATTTTTTGAATTGATTATAATACATATATATATATATATATATATATTTGAACAATTAATAATAATAACAGTTTTGAAAAACAAAAAGAAATGATTATGAAATTTAAATTTTTATTAATGTAACGAAAACAGTCGGACGTATTTGTTCGAAATAATCAGGTAAAACTGCCAAACTGATTTTAAAAATTTTCTTATCATTGAAGAGATTATATTCTCCCAATTATCCATAGATTAATAAATCTACCCTAGAAATTAACATTGCAATTTTCATCATTAAAAACAGTGGGCATACAATTATTGTGTTAAATTATTTCTACTAAACTTTAAGCGGAAAATTCATTTTTTCATAAATTTTATCCTTGTTCCTATGGACTGGAATCTTTTTTTTTTTTTTTTGTAGTCGCTAACCTATTTCCCTTTAATCAGTGTTCCTAAAAATTAGTAACTCATCAAAAAAGAAAAAAAAAAAAAAAGTCAATAACACGCAAGACATTTCTTAAAACAATTTAATAAATATCACTCTTTTGCACAAGCATAGTATAAAAAAATCGCTGCACTTGAAAAAAATTCGTAATCCATCCTGCAACAGCAACTGCCCACTTTTGAGTACATGTAGCAAACGAACATATACACAAGTTCGTTCGTGTGAACAGATCATGATCACAAACGAATTTGTATTGTCAATGATCAATCCTAGAGGACACAATTGTTACCGAAATTTTTCATAAAGTCCCCCCCCCCCCACCACAATGATTATTCCTGGGAAGATGGGTTTCTGTCACGAAAATACGCGAATAATATAAACGGGAAATGGCTTGCGCGTTCAGTACAATTAAACGATATTGTTTTACTACTTGAATCACCGTAAAACAAAATGTGTCTGTCACTCGATAGTAATATTTTACCAGTTCAGTTAGCGTATGTTCGTTAAAATTTCTTCGAAATCCGTTTTTACGATTACTTATTGAACGAGAAGCAATAATGAACGAAGTTTCTCAAAACAAATTCGTATTACAGTTTAATCTCGTAATGAATGCAATAACAAGTTCAGTCAAGCATGAGGTTTCATGCGCTGAGGATTCCGTATGAAAGTTAACAATAACTATAATTATTTAGTATGTAAGAAAATTTGTTTGAATAAATTTCTATTTTTATTTTACTATTTTAATTTAATATCTTAATAAATTTCAAAGATCTTTTCTAATAATAATTTAAAACAGTAAAGCAAAATACTAATTTGAATCGAAGACTTAGATTAATTTGAAGTGCAATGTAACGGTTATGAAGAAAAATTAATTAAATCCTTTTTTTATTTATTTTTTTAAATTATTGGTTTAGATTTAATAATACTAATATTAAGGTTTTATGATTTTTTAAAATGTGTAATTTTGTTAATTCCTACACCTATCTTTCTTGAATAGCCGACCGTCAAAGATATTTAATAAATATATAAACGAAAACACGCAAAAAATATTAATTAGAAATAATATTGATGCTACGTATCACTCTGCTGCGGCTGCTAGAATGTTGGTGTTCCCTGCTGGCAGGTTGGTGTACGTTGGTGATTGCATCCTGGATTCTCGGCGAATGGGAGGGAGAGACACGGTAATCGAAATTATAGTTTACGAATTTTGTAAATGTCACTAATTGAAAAACCGAATTTCGAGGCAATTTGGTTACTTTGTTATTAAACTTTTTTCGGTTGCAAGACGAACTGGTTACTTTACCAAAAAAGGTCGATATAGTTCCGCGATGTGAAAAAGACTGTCGTTCTACTGTGATGATTTTTTAACAATTCGGTATTTTCTTTCGACTCTCTCCATATGTTAGACCATTATTAAATATTTTTTTTTTTATTTATTTACTAGCATAGGTCGTTAAATTGTTTAACAAATCGAAATACTATTCGCATCTGTTTTTCATCAGGCGGACGTACCACCTAAACAATGATGCGGTGAGTCCGTTCCTTTCATTACAGTTCATAACAACACTAACACACCTCGTAATGAAAATAACCAAACCAAAACCTGCGATCCTGTTTCGTTTCTTATCCCTCGTACTAACACTACTAACGAAAATTATAACAATCCGAACCAAATTCTAAAAACCGCTGCAATCTCGTATTCCGATAAAGCCAAAAGAAAAATAACACCGATTAACAAACCTGTTTATTTCGTGCATTCAAAAAACCCACTTAAAACAAAACCAACATTTAAAACTAAAAAACTATAAAGTTCTCGAATCAAATCCGGTACTTGCTAGTTGTGCGCGTGGTGGAATAATATTATCCGTTCGTGCGGATATTAACTTTCAACAGATAATGTTACCATCCGACATTCAACCAGTAACAGTCGAAATTCGTAAGCCAGTTGCACGGGAGTCTCTAAACATAATTCCGAACCGTATTTAGAAACTTTTAAAGTTGCCAAAAACTTCAAACAGTTCCTCCCCTCTAGCGCCGCGAGTATTACAGCTAAAAATTTTGAACAGGGTTAAACATATGCGCTTCGACATATATTTCTCAAGTTTGGAACATCAAGGTTTGAAAGTTTCGTTAAGGAAATAACTTATGGTTTCGTTCTCGATAACGATCTTTCCATCGATCATGACCGGAAAAAAAATATTATTTTTGAAACTTTCGAGCTTTCGGCGCTTAAGGTTCTGAATTTTAAGATGGAAACCTAGATGTTCCAAAGTAAATAAATAAACAGGGACGCACATTTTTTTAACCTTGTTCAAAATCTTGAACCAATACATAAATTACAAGCGGTGCTACACGTCATTTTTCAGAATTTTATGAACTTTTAGTTTATTTCAAACAGTTTTGTTAAGAAAACGAAATACGGGTCCGTTCCCAAAAAATAGCGCTCCTTCCAATAATAATACACTTGAAAAAAATTTTTTTTTTACAAAATTTCGAGCTTTCGAAGCCCCGGAGTTTTATTTTTAAAGCTTGAGACCCGGGCGCACCAAATTACAGAAATATACGTGGAAGTACATATTTTTAACCATGTTTTAAATTTTTAGCTATAATACTCGCAGCGCTAGGGGACGCGCAATTTTTTGAGCTTTTTTGAGCTTTATCTCAACTTTGAAAGTTTGGTTAAGAAAATGAAATTCGGTTTCGTTCCCGACTACTAGAGATCTTTCTAATGATATATCACAAGCCCAAGAAAAAAAATATTTTTTTCCAAAATCTCGAGCTTTCGGTGCCTCGAGGGTCCAATTTTAAAGCTGGAAATTCGGATGTTCCAAACTAGAGAAATATACGTGGAAGCGCATATTTTTAACCGTGTTCAAAATTTTTATCGGTAATATTCGCGGCGCTAGGGGGGGGGACACGTCATTTTTCGCGCTTTTTTGAACTTTACGGCAACTTTGAAAGTTTCGTTAAGGAAATGAAATTCGGTTTCGTTCCCGACAAATAGCGATCTTTCCATCGATATATCGCATGCCTATAAAAAAAAATATTTTTTTACAAAATTTTGAGCTTTCGTCGCCCCGAGGGTCCAGTTTTAAAGTTGGAAATCCGGATGTTCCAAACTAGAGAAATATACGGGTATGTGCGTATTTTTAGCCCCATTCAAAATTTTTAACTACAATACTCGCGGCGCTAAGGGGGGGGGACACGTCATTTTTTGCTGTTTTTTGAACTTTTGGGCAACTTTGCATAACTTTTGTAACGTAATTTTTTGATTTTATGAAAGTACTCCTGCATTGTAGTTTATAATTTGAATTTCAGCGTTATAAATTTATCTAGTGACGAGTTATGATTTTTTAAGTGATTTTTGAGGTCGTTTTATGTACCATATTATATATTCTTGACGGTTTTTTGGGTTTTTTTCCGCCCAGGGTAATCGGTCATCTTCAAGTTATAGATCGTTTTAAAGATAATTTTAATTGTAATTTATGTTCCAAATTTGAAGTTTATAAGTCAAGCCGTTCGTGAATTATTGATTTTTATTTGATATTTTTGTCATTTGTGTACCATCTTATAAGGATTCCGTACATTATATGTATACGGAATCCTAAAAATTACAAAATACGGGCAATAATTGTTTCTTAATTACTAACATAAACAATCACTTAAAAACCAAACTTTAAAATGTTTTACCGTTTCATCTTGTATAAGCAGTTGTTGCTGTTGAGGGTGCCGTGATATCAGCTGATTATTTTCAATTAGTCTACCGTCGTTGAGTAGCAACGAATCATTCTGAAATCGTGACTGATTTGGAGCTGACGGTGTTAATAAGGCGATCTGTTCTTTCTTCGAAAACTGATCGCGTCGATTTTTGGTTTGTTTCAAATTCTAATAAAAAAAAACAATAAAAACAATTTCAATCGGTAAATTAATTCAGAAATAAATTACTTTTCTACTAATAGCTATTAAATTAAATTACTGTAAGTGTGCACTAATTTTGCAAAATAAAATTGCAAATAGCGTTTATCACTAAACGACGTATTGTTATCTTTTGATTTAACTTGTAGTTAATTTTTTAAATATAACAAGGCAAAATTTACGAAATCACATTTTTTTTTTTAAAAAAAGAAATAATGTAAGCAGAACGGAGAACTTCTTTTTTAAGAATTTTGTGTAGAACGTCGCATTATATCAAATGCAAAAAACGAGCAAAAATTTATTTAGTCAAAAAACTTAAAAAAAAAAAAAAAAGCAATCACTAAAAACTGAAAAAATGCCGGAGAAATTTAATAAAAAATTACAAAATATAAATTATTACCCATATAAAAAAAATCAAAACAACAGGGTCTTGGTAGCCTCTGAAGAAAATATATCACAAATTTTCTTTTTTTAAACATCTAGTTTTAAAATTCATTAAAATAAAAAAAATGTTGTATTTGAAAAAAGTCGAGAAATTAATTTTATCGTGTATATTTTTTTGATGCATGATATTATTGTATATTCCCAAATCCCTTTTAAATACATCCTTAAATCGAGTACCGAAAAAGAAATTTTTTTTAACCACAAAAAAATTTCAGTATAATGAAAAAAAAATTCTTTGGTTTAAATCGACGCTCAAAAACGGGAAAAAAAGATTTCGTCCTTTTCATTTGACTAATTTTTATTTCTTATTTTTTTGATCAAATTTCTCCCGAGTAATTTCATTTTTTCGGTTCTTAGTGCATCTAAAAAAATTTTTACTTTTTGTGCAATTTTTTTACTCATTTTTTTTATTTTTTAATTGAATGTCACGCATTAATAATATAAGTAAAGATACATTTCAGTATGATTTTGAAAAAATATATATTTTTTTTAAATTGTAATTTATACACGCATATATTAATATTTATACAGACACAGACACAAACAAACACACTTATTTATTTAATTTATAATGCACATCTATTTACATTGCTAATTTTTATGATTTCACGCTACATTTTGAAAAGTTAAGACTCCCTTTTCTATTGAAACTTCTAGATTACAAACACGATTACCTCAAAATTATTATTATTATTATTATTATTATTATTTGGTAAGCTTCTCCATAACTGAAGGTCGCTACATCACGCATCCATTGCGTTATCTGTAGCAGCTGATTATATATCTAAACTACTTAATACGGTTAGCCGCTTTTTTCCCGGTGGTACTTTACCTAATATTTTTCCATTGACGACAAAGCGAAAGATAGGGTCGACCTGCATTCTGTGCTTTATATATATTTTCTTATTTTCCTTCAAGGCAGGCAATAAAATCGGTTTAGTTAATCCGGTGCGACGTAGAACCTCGACGTTTTTTATTTTTTCCGTCTACTTTATTTTGTGCATCCGTCTGTACGTCCACATTTCAAACGCTTATAGCTTTTTCTCTAGATTTCATGAAACATTTGAATTTCGCAGTCCCCGCGACTGCACATATAGCTTAATGCAACAAACTTTTGTTCACATACAAAATAAGCGCTTTCCAAATTGATCACATTTTGTACAGGAACAGCATTAACAGTAACGAAAGATAGCATTGATCTTTCAATATTGATTTTTTTTTTTTTGGCTGCAAATTTAACATAGTTTTGGTTCGACTCGTTGTTTTTTTTTTCAAGTGATCAAATTTTGCGACTACACACAAACATTTTTCAAGTAATGCTTGATTTTAAAAGATCTTACATTCAATTCTTGAGATACATCCAATATTATCATTCGCTAGTTTGCACTCTAAACTATAATTCAGTTTTAATTCTCGCTTTAAAATCATTCCTAATGAGAACAGAATTCCCATGGTCCCGTTAATCTTACTCGAACATTCTATGTCTGCTTTTAATTTTTCATTCTGAGCGCTACAGGAACAAAAACATTCGCTAATTCGATCTAAAATTTTTTATTACTAACTAAATCTTACTAATAACCCGGTTTGTTGCTCAATTCTATAGCAAAACATTTGCAGGCAATATGTGGAATGCTTTCTCTAAGGTGAAATCTGTTTTCTATATAGTTGCTGCACGCACAAATATTTTTCAATTTTTTACACTATTCAACAGTAATTTTTCCTTCGCGATTATTTACTAATAACACAAGACAACTAAGTCACCTTTTTGTTGCATATACTTAGAGTGTCAATTCACAGAATTTGAACTCGCGCCAATTTTATATTCTGGCTGCTTCATCATTATATCCTCAACCATTCGGTTGGTGGACAACCTATTCGTACATTTTAGATGTACCGATATAGGTTGTATACTAAGCAATTATTATATATGCAACGCAGGTGTACACACACGCAAGACTACATTCGGAACTGATAGTAATCGTTTGATTTATCGATGTACAAGTGCAGAGTCCCGTGTGGGTCTGCTGTGTACTGACCTAGCGCGCATATGATGTTGAACGTGGTGGTTTGCTATTGCCTTCCACGTGATTACTAGCGATTAATTAATTAATTTATTTAATTCTTGTAATAAGTTCGTCGTCGCTTGGGATCGAACCCGTAACCTCCATATCGGAAGTTAAGCGCTCTAGCAACTAGGCTATCGCGACGACTGCTTAAAAATTCCAATTGCAATAAATCACCAAACCAAAAGATACTGTCTACTGAACAATTATGGCACACCAATGATCCGTTTTACATCTTCCCATATACAGAGCAAGGTTTCAGGGTATTGTACAGAGAATTCAAGAACCGGTTAGTTTGATTGTTTTTTTTTTTTTTTCATCCAGTAAATCTTCTCGTTACAAAGCTGTAACATCAGGAAAAACTAGAAAGTTAATTAAATTTTCTTCTCATTCATCATGATAAAACTTCCCAAAGTCTTCTAGTCATGTAAATTATAATAACTTCATAGTAAATAATTCTGTTCAAATTTTTAAACATCTTATTCTATAATGAATCTTGCAGCTACACCGAAAATTGTACATCTGAAATATACAAAAAGTTTGTATTAGATAAAGGGCATAATTTCCTACAGGAAAGTTATCGACCATCAATTGAGTACGAAAATTGCGAAGTTTAGAAAGCGACTTCAAGAGACCTAAATGATGTTGAATAGGATAAAAGATAGTCAGCACTGTTCAGTTCTTCGTGTCATAATAGGAACAGTTAAGGGACTTGAAAAATATGCGTAAGCATTAGTCGTATGCATGGCCGTATCTGAAAAGGAGTTTTCTGGGTTCACCCCCCCCCCCCGAAATGTCTGGGAAATAATAACTGCTTGAATCAAATGGACTGAAATTCAAAATATATTTATTTGTTTTAAATTTTTAACAAAAGAAAAGAAAATTAAAATTTTTATGAATTCTATGAAAACGACTATTTTTTATTTGTTTTTATTGTAGGGTTCAAATATTGCATATACAATAATTGACTACAAGGCATATATCATTTATAAATAAATATATTTCATGATAACACACACGCGAATATATATGTATATTTATGAAAATATTTTCGTACCCCCCCCCCCTCGAAATTTTAGTCTAGATACGGCCCTGGTCGTATGTACCTAATTTGTGAAAAAACAGTGACTCCTTCACGATGAGACAATTAATAATAGGACTTCAGTAGAAGTAATACTTTTTCAGTATCCGAAATTTATATTGATTTGTACGGAATGAGTCGTTGCGCCAAATAGAAAAGAATAAATTGTTGAAAATATTATCTAAAAACTTGAAATGGGAATAAACAGAAGCTGAGATTTAAAAAAATAATATTGTGTCTTTAGCAGCTCAATTTACTGCTCTAATATTTATAAAGATCACTAATAGTAATCGACAGCGTTTAGTATATTAATATATTCGAGTTATTAGGTTCGCGATAAAGGGCACTGCAAGGAAATAAGAAGTCAGAAGAAATATTTGGCTGTAAAGCCTAAAAAACAGAAGCTGCAAATTTGGCTGAAAACAGAAGGAAATGACTAAATTTTTCGGACGGTATGAAAAAAATACATTCGCATTCCATTCCGTTTATGCGTCACAGTCGACAGTATTTCAGTGAAATGAATTTAGGTAAGTCTCGTAGATTATTAAAAATAGAAAAGGAATGTATTGGTGTTAGTATACTTGATATGTTCAAAAAAATCAAATCAAATAGTTAATTTAAATAAGCACGATGGAAAGCCCAAAGCGACTGATAGGAAAAAGTAAATAGTGTATTGCTTACGGATTGAATAAATATTTCAATCCCATATGTTATTATGAATTCCGATTTGTTTCAGTTTCAAGAATATTCTGTATATCGTTAAATATTTTTATACGTATCTCAATAATTCACTTAATTATTGAAATGTTGTGCAATTTCGCGAAAAGAAAATTCCAATAAATTAGTTAAACTAAAAAATTCGTCCAAATTTTTACCAAAATATAAATCCATGAATGTTTGTCGTGGAACATAAATTCCGACAGTTATTTTTATCAATAAATCCTTGTAATGTAATTTATAAGCTGAAAAGATCGCGTGCAAAATAGTGTAATGTAAACAAAAAATGCTTACTTCAGTACGCATATCCAATACGTGTTTAAATTCATTCGACATGGATACGACTTTCGACTGCAGTGTTGATACAACACTATTGGAATGTGATATAAGGTGATGTTTTCCATGTTGATAACCAGTATTTTGGTCCTTAGATATACCTTGCAGCCTAGATAACTGTTCATTTAAACTTTTTAAATCTTCCTTAATTATATATGACAGTTCTTGTATTTCAGTCGGTCTATCGTTGAAGAGTGATTTTTGTTTAGCAACTATAAACATAATTACCAGAATAAATACAAAGTAAATATAGTGTTAATATAGAAAAGTTTATTTTTAAAAGTTGCGATTAAACAATGAATACTTTGATTATGCTATACTTAATGAATTCAATATTTTACAAATTTCTCCTTACATAGACCCGAAAAAAGTTTTACAATTACCAGTACTTACGTAGTGTAAGTTTTTCTAATTTCGCGTAGGTCTGAGCAATATTACTACCAACAAACTTTGCTAGCATCATAAACTCTCCATAGTGCTGCAAAGATTTAACTTTTTTAACATCTTTATTATTGACAGCTCTAACAATATTTCGACTCTGCAGAGACTGTATTGCATTAGCAAATTCCAAAGTTCTATCGCGTGACATGATTTGAACTTTATCACTGCGGCTGTTAGTGTGAGGGGTTGAATTTGCCGCATTCACGTTAAAAACATTCTTTTGTAATGCAGAGTAATTATTATCGGCGTATGCACCTCCAGTATTAATCACAAGAGGTACATAAGGAGGATCTGACTCTGAATTAACTCGTCTACGACGTGCTGTCATTTGTCCATTTAATTATAACCCATGCTGTAACATATAAAAACCGATAATATCCTATGAGTAAAAAAAAATTGTAACAGCGAATAATACATAACGTTTATTCATATAAATTGAAAATATACGAAAACTTATTTATACGGAATAGTATATGAAAATATTTAAAATAATGTTCGTACTTTATATTAAGTGACAGAATTATTACGAAACATATTTAGATAAAAAAAATAAACTCACAATTTTGAAAAATACACCTTTCGTTACACATTTAATACGATTAATGAACTTTAATAATAAACAATCAGTCACCAACATTAAACATAATCTATTAAACCAATACGTAAAAAAAAAAAAAAAAATCAAAATATACACAACTGACGAACTTTGAATTGCACTTTACACATATATTGTTTCTAATTAACTTCAACAATCCTTTGGAGCGAAATCATACACGTCATATAAACATTCTGTTATATAATTGATTGTTATGTTTCAATATAACATGTAATGCGTATATGAGCATAAAATATTCGAACCAATATTAAATTTTGCGAAATTCGAAAACAAATTAACTTTATTCTTCGATTACAAAAAAATTGACCAAACAAGTTAAAAAGAAGGCGAGAAAGAACTTAAGAGAAACTTAATTTATTTAATAATATACCAGATAAATGTTTAAAGCAGACTCTTTACAAATAATTCTAAACATTAAAAATCATAATTGGCAGCGATGATTTGTTTTGTTTTCAAATTAAAAATATTCGACAAAATTTCTACATTATCATCGCTGTGTGTACATAACTTTTATGAAGTTTCCAATATAAATATCAATGTAGCTAAAATGAACAGACTTGCATGTCAATTAGAGATTTTACGTATAATAATAATTTTCGGTATTTCGCCGCTATTAATTTGCGGACATAAACACGCTAATGTAAAGCATTTAGAGTTTTCAATTTAAATAATGTTACCATATAAGTTATTCAATCGTTTTATTTCTACTAGTACCCGATTACGGAATAGCAATGTTATTAGTGAGGATAATTCTTCTTTGATAAGTTACAAAAAAACGAATATGGTAATTATTTACAATTATCTTTTCATACCGTAACAATATGACATTTTTTTTAACAATATCCGGTGTTACTTTCAATTGTGTCATTAAATTAAAATAGCTTAATATATTAAATAAATCACTTATTTTTATTACTTGAAATTCTGAATAAGAATTTAAATATTTGATATAATGTTTTTACATTTATTATCTAAGTAATATTTCCTAAAAGGTATAAATTTCTATATACATATATATATGATGCTAGTTTCTTTTAAAATGTTTAACCGTTTAAATTCCTTTTTTATATTACTTCAAGTTTTAATTAATTTAAACTGAAATATAATGTAATTAATGTGCAGTAAATATTCAGCACTTAATAGTTGTAGTTGTTTTTTTTTTTTTTTTTGTTCTTTAAATTACATTTAATAGATTATTTTAATTTTGTAGAAACTAAAATTTTGATAACGATTAAAAAAGATAATATAAGTCAATTTAATTTATTAATCGTTTAAAAAAAAAAAAAAACGTTTATTATAATATCTAAGAGCATAAATTGACCTTTCACAAAGTTTTGTTTGCGCGCATCTTTATTTATTGAGATAAAAAATGTTGCCAATCAGCAGCACATTGTAACTGAAAGAATGTGTATAGTTTAAAAATAACGTTAGTAACTAATGTGCAAAGTTATAATTTCGATGAAATAATTCAGTAGAACAAGCAAAATTTATTTTATACTAAATATACCGATCATGGATGTATAATTAACCAACATGTACGAAAACGAAATTAATTATGATTATTTACGTTTATGAATATCTAAAAAAAAATAGTTTGTTTTGCTGGCTTAACATAGATGTAGTGTATTTCAGTCACAATTATGCCGATTGACAACAATAAATTTAAAAAAATTGAAGCTCAAAAGTTGTAATATATTGTTTACATTTAATTACGAGTTATAAAAGTTTATACTTTGTTGATTTGTAAAACGTTACACCTTAATCCAAAATATGTAAAAATATTAAGAAAGGTAAAAAATTTTCTACCGCCCACAAATAACAGTTTTAAATAGTAAATAATGGATTTATTGATTCTTAAGAAATATTTTGTTTTTAATCGATAAACGAGGATTTTATCGACGACAACATTATAATATAATAATAACAATCATCATCATCATCATTGGTCGTAATCCCCCTCACAAATGTCGTGACCACAATTCATATTTTTTCTAGCTGTTCTAATTTCCGCCACCGATCTCGATCATCAGTTTTTCGTACGCATTCCACGAATAATTTTTCCGTATCACGTCAGTCCATCTGGTGTGAACTTGTCCCCAAGGTCATTTCCCTTCCATTTTCTCTTGTCTGATTAGCTGTTCAATGGAATTCTTGCACTGCATGACATGTCCAAAAAATTTCATGATTCTGGCCAGGATTTGGTTGGTTAATCTGTTTATAGTCTGAAGCCTATTTAAAAATCATATATTCGTTTGTTTGTCTTACCAGAATATTCTCAGCATTTGTTGCCATATCCACATTTTGAAACTATTCATACACTTTTTGTCGGCGATAATTCAGTAATATATCATATATGCTCCTTTAAAATGGATGCTGCCAGTTTGAAATATTATGAACGAAATATTTAATCTGTGGAAAAAAATCAACATTAATTAGACGATAAACTGATAGTTCTTCATAGGAATGTTTTTTAAGATATTATAAAATTGTTAATTTTTAATAAAGTGAGTTTGGAAATTATTGTTTTGTTTTTATTACAGCCGGATTTTGAAATGGAAAATCCTTACGTAAGGGAAAAACGTAAGTGTATACTTTGCCAAATGGAAATTACACCGGATTATAAAAATGTTCGTTTGTTATCTCAATTTGTTTCACGTTTTACCGGACAAATCTATGGTCGTCATATAACTGGTCTATGTAGATCTAAACAAGAAATATTAGAAAGAGAACTTCAGAAATCCTATCGAAATGGTATACTCTTTATGTAATTTAGTCTATTTAGTATAAATATTTACAGATTTTTTTTAATATTGAAGAATATTTTAATGGCAGTTTTAACTATAAAGTTGTTACGGCGTATAAAGAATGTAGAAAGTTTATATTGACGAGAGTGGGTGGGTTATTTTTGTAAAAATTAAAACGGTTGCAGCAGCCATTAGCGAATTTAAAATATTTTCGACAGTAGAAAGCTTAAACACAACTTTTGAAGTTAACTACCGTTCAACAGTAAATCGGATACAGATGGCATTGCTGGTT
This sequence comes from Icerya purchasi, assembly GCA_039619475.1. Lineage (NCBI taxonomy): Eukaryota > Metazoa > Arthropoda > Insecta > Hemiptera > Monophlebidae > Icerya > Icerya purchasi. Next base: position 267,056,505 of record CM077116.1, read on the forward strand.
GTTCGTAAAACACAATTTTATGTCTCACCAAACAATTTATTATAGATAGAGATATCCCTATATGCGATGCGCTCTAGTTCGGTTGTTGGTTTAATTGGACTTTTTGGTTAATCTATTAAGATGTTGTAAGTTGTGGAAATGCCACTTGTATTCCAACATCTGCTTCTATTTCGAACCATTGGAATATAACCGTAAGTTGTTTCTATACTCAACCATTTTTTGATCTGCCCTGATTATTCTCTACAGTTCCGTAACAAAAATTATATAACGGCTATTAAAGCGTATGACAGGGATGTTATCTTTAATACATACGAGAAAGCTGCTGAAAATGCGCTATGTTTGCTAATGCTTCCGTTTCGTGCGTGTGAACATATACATAATTATTTCGATTTTTATTTGGACTATATTGACGGGCAGTATCAGTGATGCGTTTATGTTTATTTGGGGTAATTCCTATACTGGTATAGGGAAAAGAAATTATATTAGTTCTTAAAGAATGCTAATATTATGTTAAATATTGCGGTACAGTATTTTTAGTAAAGGATCACTTAGAAAATTCGATACAAAGAGATCTGTATATAAAGGCTACTTTAATTTGTTTCTGAAAATCAGACACAGAAAAGAAAATGATTAATGAGTACAAGCTGCATACAGGTGAATATAAATAAATGACAAAAATAGTTTGAAGAGCGGGGATATGATAGTGTATTAATGTGAAACTCTATGTGGATTTACTGGTCTAGTCTGGCAGTCGTAATTAGTTCCTGAAAAGATGAAACATATGTGAAGATGAAAAGGGAATATTTGATTAATATTAAGTTTTTGTATTGAATAAATACCTCACAATAGAAATCGATTGAAGATATTGTCCAATGCAATATTAAGCTAAGGAATATCCGGAAAACAGTTTAAAGATTACTTATTTTCAAATGATTACCGAATTTAGTAACTATTATTAACAACTGGTGTATGCAGTTTTAAATGAAAGACAAAAAGGACTACTGCTTTCAATCCAGTGATAAGGTTAATTAATAGATTCCTAAAGGATATTTTGTTCATTGGATAGACAGGAATAGGTGAGAGGTATATTGACCCGGGCGATAACTGTTTGTCGAATAGCTATTTATATAATTTTTATAAAGTATGAACAGGACTATACAAAGTACGCTTCAGCTGGAATCAATGTAGACATTAACGAATCAATGTTTACCCAAATTATTCTGCTGTCTAAATGAATCTGTGCTTATTTACTGATCCAGTCGACAAAGCCCGCTGATTATGATTTTAGTAACAAATCGTGCCATTACAAGTTATCAAACGTTTTTTTTCCAAAAACCATAAATACCAGTATGGAATGAAATTAAAAAAGGTTTTTCAAGAAGGAATACGAGATGTCTTAATCACTTTTTCAAATGCTCTAAAAAAAACACGAACTGAGGATATCATTTAGGAAAATGGTTTTATGTTTTAGTAATAAGTATACCTACATATTTAATTTTATTTATACATGCGTGCATAAATACGCTGTTCGTGAGATAAATTTTACTCTTGCAACTGACGAAAATTTTCTAGTTTCGCCATCAAGCGAACTAAAAGAACGAACGATTTAGAAAAAATTAAAAGGAAAATCCTATCATAATTTTGTGAAATATATAATGAATGTTGAATAGTATATATTTTTTCTAAAAGACTTCTCCAGAACAGTAGGAGGTAATTTTATGTCAGTTTGGATGTTAAAAAATATGCGTATTACAAATACACCGATATTTCTGAACTGAAGCACAAAAAAGACTAATACGTGGTCTCTGAAATATTCTATAAACTTTAAAGATTAATTATTTTTATAACTTATTTATAATATATGTTCACGTTTTGTTTTAGGTTTAATGCCATTCTATTTCAGAGATCCAAAATTCGCGCATGATCCTAAATTATTTGATCCGGACAATCCATTCAGGCCTAATAGTTACTAAAAAATATAAATTACTCGTTACATCATATAAAATAGGTAATAATAAAAATAGACGATATCTTATCGGAAATATCATAGTAATAAATAATAATAAACGAAACACTTAATTTACAGTTATTATGTATTGGTAATATATATTATCAATTAAAGTAAAATGCGAAAATTTTTCTTAGGAAAAATTATTGAAAATAAGTGCACTTTTAGTGTCTCATTTTATCTAATTACTCTTTTTTTATATATATAACGTTTTACAATAATAAAGAATCCTATATATGTATACTTCACAAAAATCGTAATAAGTTCACTTATTTAATGTTATTCAAATTAAAGACTTTCGTAATTTTTATCTGCAAACAAAATGTCTTTACTAGGGACACGAATGTATATTACGAAATAATAATGATAACTATTGTACAATTTTTAGAACAATTTTGTTTATTATTTTATTAAATTTTGTTTAATCAAAGCGCAATGAATACTTAAAATCATATACGGTGTATTATTACATGTATGCGTAAATATATTGAAACAAATTGTGGAGAAAAATAATTCTTTCCTGGAACGAACTTAATGAAAGAAATTGTCAAAACTAATTCTTTCCAGATGCAAACTTCACTCTCACAATTTCAGGCTTCCGACCGGTCTCCTCTGTTTTAGGTCCTCCGGAGTCCCTGATCTGTAGAATAATCTAAAAGAGCATTAAACCTTTTTCTTTTTTAAACAGAACAACCTGCAAGTAGGACGCAGTCGCGGGACTTCTGCCGGAGGAGTGTCATCCACGTTGCATTACGTAGACTATCTAGAAACGGTTACTCAACGGACGATAATCGGCGACTAGTAATCATCTCGCAAGGTCGACAAAAGGCAAACTAATAGTATAATTAATGGTAAACCACCGAAATTAACTTATACAAAAGACTATGTGCCTATCAGCCGAATCAGCCGATTGAATGATTACACAAACACACACACACACCTGCTACAATACTTTATTATAATTCTCACAGCTTACGCTGCCGGCAGTATCAACCTATGCGCACACGCCGTGGGCAGACTCTACTTTGTTGTCGCAAAACAAACACTCCAAGACACTTACACAGCCCTCAACTCCATACCTGTCGAAATTTCGAATGAAAAACAGAATTCATATTTTCAGCCGCGTAAGCATCCCACACCATATTCTCCGTTAACAGCGAACAATACAATGCTGCCGAGGGATCGAAAATTCATGATTTTAATCCGAAGAATAATTTCTAACTCGGCATCATCGCGAGATAACGCTGGAAATACGAATCCGTATCAATATATATATATATATATGGGGGGGGGGGTATATTTATGTATACAAGGTGTAGAAATTAAGTTATAACTCTCCAGCTGGAAACGTTGCGCGGTTTGTTCACGTATAGCTGAAAAGAAGGGACCTTCATTTAGTATGATTTCAGTTGTTACGGTAGTAGCGTGTTTAGTTCGTGTGCTGCACGTGTTTTTGTAAAGTGAGTTTTTTAACCACGTCACGAAAATGGTTGACGTAAATATGAAACAACGCATTTATCGCGGATTGAGACGAATGGTAAGGTCTGGGTGAGTATAGAGGTTACTGGGGACCAAACTTGGGTCTTTGAGTATGACCCTAAAACCTGAAGACAGAGTCAGCAATGAGTTTAACTTGGAAGGGATCGACCGAATAAAGCCAGGATATCGAAACCAAAAATGAAGGCAATGTTTATCGTTTTTTTTTGGATATTAAGGGTGTAATCTATCGTGAATACGTTCCTCCATATCAGACTGTGACCGGAAAGTTTTATGTTGGTGTACTGCAGCATCTGAGGGCCCGTAAAATATCGAAAAAATGAAAAACAGATTTGGAATGTTGTGACTTTAAAGTAAGCCGGAAAATAATTGGCAAAAAATATTACAAACGCTGTCTCGAACATGTCTCAGCGGTTCACACGGAAAATGGACTTACCTTTTCTTTAAATTTATTGTAAAATACCTCGGATTATATTGGAACAATGAACTCAAGTGGAAAGATCATATAAATAAATTGCTTATATCAGCTACAACCATCCATACAAATATGATTAGGAAGTTAGTCCACGCGTCATTTGGAGCAGATAGGAAATCCCTACTGTGTGTGTGTGTTAGTATATATATATATATATCGAACTTTACTGCGGTCGAAAATGGATTACGATAGTGTTATACGTAGCATGTTTTTGAGGAAAACTTCAAATAAAAAACTAGACGTAACATGCAACATGACTATTAGAATAGCAACAAGTCCTGTGGACAATCTCTACTGTGAAGCTGATGAATGGCTATCTTCACTGAGAAGGAAATTTCTTCTAGAAAAGTTTTATATTCGTCTTCATACAATTCCAGGCTTACATTAAACTTTTCCGGTCCCGGAGGTTCCCTACTTGATTTTTAAAGACAGCTCACAACTCCCATCATAGCACCTGTATAAAATCAACGTTAATATATCTCTAACGAATGAAATAGCTTCGACGACTCTATTGCAGCAAATCAAGTCAAAAATTGAACAGAAATTGTATTATATGAAGATCATAAAATAATATACATTGGTGTTTCTAAATGCAACGGCTTGTGTGGATGATCATAGACGATAAAGTCGTGCGGTATAGCTTGTCAAATTATTATTCAGTTAACTCGATAGAGCTCTACGGCAACGGTTCCTAAACTTTTATAATCATGGAACCCTTATAAAATCAATTTTATTTTACGGAACTCTCAATGCCAAATGAAAACTAAAGTAATTATTGCTATGTAAACAAAATTTGATTGTTTTCTTTTTAATTACAACTTTCACTACGATTCCACATTCTATTAACTTATAATAAGAAGTATCGCAATTTCAAATATGTAAATAAAAGTTATTTAATAAAAATTTTTAAACAAATTAATGTAAAGAATGAAATTGTTTCACTATTTTACTAGAAATAGTGTTAAAATCTGGTTTAATATACGACAGTTGTGTGCGTACATCCGGAGTAGCATACAATTTGCTCCTAAATTTATTATTCGTTATAAGCTGAAAAGCTTGTTTCACATCTACATGTAGTTATAAAAGGGAGCAGAGTTAAAATAGTCTTTTTGGCAACTTGAGGGTATTCATTTTTAATACTAACCCAAATTCGTTAAGTGGCACTGGTTTAAATGTGTATTTTAAAGCGGTTGAACACTGAATATCAGTGTGTGATTCATATTCCAGCATTGATAAAGTTTCAGATTTATCTTTGTTGATAGATGGATTTTGTACCCAGTCGATGTCATTATCGGAAATCGGGAAGCATTCTGACTAAGATTTTAACGGGTTCGTCAAATGTTCACTAATGATGTTTTGAATTTCTGTTGGTAATTCTATCATGTTTTCTTGTAGAATTTCATTTAAAAGTGGGAAACATTCAAATACAGTTTTTTTTCCATGCAAGAAATCCATTAATTTAGTTTCCTTTTTAAAGTTCACAGTAAATTTCCTTGTAAAGATGCAGTGACCTCGTTAAGATTTATAAAGATTTCGGCAAGGTAAGCTAATTTCATAAGCCATTGTTCATCATGCAAAACATCGAAAACTTTCACAGATTCGAACACATTTTGCCTCATTTGAAAAATCTTCAGCTCGGCTCAAAGTTCATATAACGTAACTAAAACTGTGCTTCTGGAAAGCCATTGGAGTTCTGTACGAAGGATGAGACTATCCATTTCTTCACACACTGTTTTGAATAAGCTCGATTGAAGAAGAGGGCCGGATTTAATGTAGTTTACGATCGCTACAGCTTCATCCAAAACTTTCTTTAATGATGGCGGCATTTTCTTCATTACAAAAGCATGTCGATGCAAAATGCAATGACTGCTGCTACATTTCGGCGCAACATTTTTAATTCTTGATACGGTGCCTTTTATTTTTCCTACCATTGCAGCAGCCTCATCACTGCATACATTAATACATTTATTACAATCAGTGCTGTGTTTCCTCATATAACAATTTATTATATTGAATATTTCGTCTCCAGTTGTGTTAGTTTCCGAAGGAGTGCCGAGGAGCAAATCTTCTTCAATAGATGGGCCAAAAATATACCTCACAAATACAAGTAATATTGACAGTCCAGCAACATCTGTACTTTCATCAAGATTGGATTACAAGCATATCAGAATGATTCAGTCTGTCTATCAATTCTCACCTTCGATGTGATCAGATATTTTACAAATCCGGACAGAGACGGTGTTGTTGAAACTTTGGTTTTCCAAATTGAGCAATCCTATAGCTTAAGAGGAATGATGCATTATCGATTTTTACAAATTTATTGAAGTCGGACACCATAGCTCTTGGTGCGATTCTTTTTGTTTTCGAAATAAAAACTGATGTTCTTTTCATTTAGATTTGCGTGGTTTGTGTCAAAATGTTGTTCTAACTTTACTGGCACCAGTGAACTGTTTAGTAGAAATTTTTTTTTGCAAACAAGGCATTATTGCCTTTATCCGGTTCGTCTGCGTTTTCTACAAGTATAAATCCGAAAGATAAATAAGATTCGTTGTATATTTTTTTTTCAAGGATCGTTGATGTTCGTTTCCGTCTCTTAGTTTCTTAATTGCAGTATAACATACCGTGCTTTCCAAATTTGCCTTCTATGTAAATAATTAAATCACCTTTAATAGAATTAAAATAAAAAACCTAACTATGAAATAACTAAAAATCTACATACCTCTTTGTAATTAAAATCGCGTAAGTCATACCAAACAATCAATAACTACGGTTTCGAAAATATTTTCTTGCGCCTCGCTTTTCTTATTAAGTGAACCGTTTTCAGAAACTACGTTAAAGTTTGAATTTTTTGTTTTGAAACAGCCTGCCAGTCCTAAGAACCATGTTAATTTTAAAACAAGTTTAGTCAAGCATGAGGTTTCATGCGCTGAGGATTCCGTATGTTAAGTTAAAGATAACCATAATTTTTATTTACATAATACTAAATTCAAAACAACAATAATTCCAAAACAGATATTTTTAGTCCAGTTCTTTTTCACACATCACGCAATGTCATCATATTGTACTGCAAAAAAAAATAAATTCTAATAAATAAACGCTATTTAGTACTAGATTTTTGGAAGGATTAATTATCAATAAATATTTAAAAATTTGTAATTGTACTTGTTTGTTTTCCGAACTTCTATATAGTTATATTTGAATACTATTACTTAAACCACCTTCCTTGTTTGTCACTATTTATTAGATTACGATTTTTAAATAAAATTTATTTAGATATATACACAAAATTTTAAATAAACTACGCAAACGTGCCACAATGAGCATATTTTCAACCCCATTCAAAATTTATAGCTATAATATTCGCGATGCAAACAGGGGGCTACATATTAGTTTTCACGCTTTTGAACTTTTCGGCAAATTCGAAAGTTTGGGTAAGAAAACGAAATAGGGTTTCGTTCCCGACAAATACTAATCTTTCAAACGATATATCACATGCCCGGGAAAAAAAATATTTTTTCCAAAATTTCGAGCTTTCGGTGCCCCGAAGGTCCAGTTTTCTAGTTGCAAATCCGGATGTTCCAAACTAAAGAAATATACGGGGATGCGCGAATTTTAAACCGTGTTTAAAATTTTCAGCCGTAATACTCGCGCCGCTAGAGAGGGAACACTTCATTTTTCGCGCTTTTTGGAACTTTACGGCAACTTTGAAAGTATCGTTAAAGAAATAAAATACGGTTTCGTTCTCGACAAATAGCGATCTTTCCAACAATATATCACATGCCCGGGGGGAAAAAATATTTTTTTCCAAAATTTTGAGCTTTCAGCGCCTCGGGGGTCTCATTCTAAAGCTGGAGAGCCGGATGTTTCAAACCAGAGAAGTATACGTGGATTCGCATATTTTATATCTTGTTCCAAATGTATAGCTATAATATTCGCGATGCAAACAGGGGGCTACATATTAGTTTTCACGCTTTTGAACTTTTCGGCAAATTCGAAAGTTTGGGTAAGAAAACGAAATAGGGTTTCGTTCCCGACAAATACTAATCTTTCAAACGATATATCACATGCCCGGGAAAAAAATATTTTTTTCCAAAATTTCGAGCTTTCGGCGCCCCTAAGGTCCAGGTTTAAAGTTGGAAGGCCGGATGTTTCAAACTAGAAAAATATACGGGGATGCGCATATTTTTAATCGTGTTCGAAATTTTTTGCTATAATATTCGCAACGCTAGGGGGGGACACGTCATTTTTCGCGCTTTTTTGAACTTTACGGCAACTTGGAAAGTTTTGTTAAGGATATGAAAAACGGTTTCCTTCTCGACAGATAGAAATCTTTCCAACGATATATCACATGCCCGGGGAAAAAAAATATTTTTTTCCAAAATTTCGAGCTTTCGGCGCCCCGAAGGTCCAGGTTTAAAGTTGGAAGGCCAGGTGTTCCAAACTAGAGAAATATACGGGGATGCGCGTATTTTTAGCCGCGTTCAAAATTTTTAACTACAATACTCGCGGCGCTAGGGGTACACGCCATTTTTTGCGGTTTTTTGAACTTTTGGGCAACTTTACATAACTTTTGTAACGTAATTTTTTGATTTTATAAAAGTACTCCTACATTGTAGTTTATATTTTGAATTTCACCGTTATAAGTTTATCTAGTGACGAGTTATGATTTTTTAAGTGATTTTTGAGGTCGTTTTATGTACCATATTATATATTCTTGACGGTTTTTTGGGTTTTTTGCCGCCCAGGGCAATCGGTCATCTTCAAGTTATAGATCGTTTTAAAGAGAATTTTAATTGTGATTTATGTTCCAAATTTGAAGTTTATAAGTCAAGCTGTTCGTGAGTTATTGATTTTTATTTGATATTTTTGTCATTTGTGTACCATCTTATTAGGATTCCGTAAGAATTGAAACTTACAGATGAAAATCACGCATAGATGAATGAACATATACAGTGCCTTGCTTTAATATTCAAACACTATTAGAAAATCACATTCCCCTTCTTGTAAATTTATCCCAAATTAAACAAAAAGCAACCTACCATGTTACAAATCCGTTGTTTAATTTTTTTATAATTACAAAGATCAATTAATTTAAAAGTCAGATCGGTATCAATTTTATTTGAAATGAACAACTAATAGTTTTTGGTAATGAACAGCCACTTTTTTATACAAAATTATGTGATTATTTTTAAATTTTAATTTTTTTCTCGCAGAACCCACTTTGGGAACCGCTGCTCCAGGGGATAAAATTAGCTGTGGATATTACCGTCTCTACAGATCAGAATAAATTTTTAATATGCTCAGACTCGCTCAACTCGGTCAAATCATTTGCAAATAGTTCTACATCGCTTCATCCTATTACCGCTCACATTTTAAATCTTTTGTCCTAGAATCCTTCACTGCAGATCACAATGATGTAGATGCCAGCACATGTGGAATTTTCTTTGAATGAATCCACGGATAAGACAGTAACTATGCATCCTCATCCAAACGTCCCAGTTTCAATATCAGACATAATAACAGATCTCAAAAGTAAAACTAAAAGAAATTTTGATAATTGGTAGATTCAAGTACCAAAAACTAATCTCCTCCGTACAATCCGTGCAGATACAGGCTTGTGGATATCAGGCTCGCGCTCTGGGAAAGAGGAAGTTGTGATAGGCTGACTTAGTACTGGCCACACCTGGTTGACGCATGAGCACATATTGCAAAAATCAGATCCATCTTTCTGCCCTTATTGTGATTTACCACGGAAAAGAAAAAAGAGGTTTGCCATTTTTTAATGCATGCATAAAGAAAAAAACAATAATGAAGAGCAACTCATACTGTTACCATGGTAACAGTTTTATCCCTCTATGTTACTTTAACAAAAAATGTAAAATGAAATAATGACAATTTCAATTTTCCAAAACATCGAGTCCTACAAATATCTACGTAATACAAATTTTCTTCACTACCAGAAAACTGGGTATGTTTAGAATATCAGTAAAAAATTCAGGGGAATGGTGTGCCCCAAAGAAAATGTACAAACAGAATTTGACTATATAAAAAATACGGCACGCAACTGGAGTCGCTTTCTCAAAAAATATCTAAAGTTTAAAAAGTAAATTAAGAATCTACGACTAACGTTCGTTTTCCATACATATATTATACGAAATTTGGACATTTTTTCTAATGGGGGCCGGCCTAAGAATTATGTTGTAATTAATATACACGATCATTAAGTCACAGATAAAGTTTGACGTATTTTAAAAAAATATTAAACCAATTTTTTCGGAGTAATAGAAAAAATTGAAGATTTCTTAAAAGATAATAAAGGCGACTTATCGCATTTGCACCTAGCTGGAGTGTGCTTGCGAGTCTAGCTACATTAAATAAATTGGAGTTTACGCATATAATATAAAAGATACATGGCAAATTGTTTGGGCAAAATCCACAGTTACCGAACACAAATAAGCCACTGATCAAGCTATTAGATTTAATGAAATCGAAGTAGCAACTAAGGTTAATCGAGTACAGATACAGTTAATTAAGAAGTCGATTTAAATAGAAAAAGCGAAAAAAACAATTTATCGAAAAAACAGCTAAAATCAGAAGAAATTCGAAATTCTACAACTGGTCAGATAAAAAACATAATGGTGAAAAAGTTCAAATTATCATAAATTAATTAGTCGACCAAACTGGTGCAAACCAATTTTACGTGTATTATATATATATATATATATATATATATATATATATATATATATATATATATACATATTTTTATTTTTATATATATATATATATATATATATATATACAAGGCCGTATCTAGACTAAAATTTCGGGAGCGGTTACGAAAATATTTTTATAAATATATACAAGGGCGTCGCCAAGCGATGAGCAAGGGAGGGGCAAGATGAGTTGCCAGCCGCCAGGGGGGGGGCAAGATGATAGAAAGAGGATATGAGTTATAGGAAAAATAAAATTTATAAGTTGTAAAGGCTTAATATTTTATTAAACAAGAATAAAATCTTAATTAAAACATAAGTTTTCCAAATTGTCCATTCATCGATGCCAGTTGATTAAAAAGTTTCAATGCTCCAGGGGGGGCAGCTGCCCCTCCCTGCCCCCCGCTGGCGACGCCCATGAATATATATGTGTGTGTATGTGTGCGTGTGTTATCGTGAAATATATGTATTTATAAATAATACACTAAAGCCTTGTAGTCAATTATTGTACATGTAATATTTAAACAATACAATAAAAATAAATAAAAAATAATCGTTTCCACAGAATTCATAAAAATTTCAATTTTCTTTTGTCAAAAATTGAAAAGAAATAAATTTATTCTGAATTTCAGTCCATTTAATTCAAGCAGTTATTATTTCGTAGACATTTCGGTGGGGTTTGAACCAGGAAAACACCCCCTCAGACGGTCCTATAAAGTTTTTGGAGATCTGAAGAAATTTTATATAATAACGAAAGAACGAGCGGAACTTACTTGCAATTATATATTAGTTTTTATTCCAAATAATTTTGTTTAACAATATTATCTTTGAAAATTAAAAAAATTAAAAAAGTATAAAAATACAGTTTTGAAAATAATTATAACACGAAACGGTAATACGAGCCAGCCAGATACAATTCTGAATTAATTTGAATAAAAACTACGTATATAAATATTCTCTTAAAAAGTTTTTAGCTATAACGAGGAACAAATAATTGAATTTTAGTTTGCTGTTTCGAAACAATTTCTACATGAGCTTTTTCGAAAAATAATAAAACAGTAAAAAAAATATCCAAATTGTCAGATGGTACAAATTGTTAAACGAAATGAAGTCTATTCATTTATTTCATACCGCTCTGTGCGATCACCTAATTCACGATGAACACGTCATTTCTGGCCATCGAAGCATTAACTTATACAAATCGTTGTATAGTTTTAACGAAGAATTTTAATATATGAATCATATAAATAGCTTTAAAAAATCGTAAAGTAATGGAAGAACCGTTTTAAAATACTGCAATTAGATGCGTGTATCATCCAGCGAAGATCAACCTTTTCGCTTAAAACAAAACTTGATGCATATTTCTTAGCAATGAACAATAAAATTCGTCGATTAACTTAATAAAATTAGGAAATTCGTTATCAAATCCTCTATAATAAGATACTATACCTAACTGTGGGCAGAAAATTATCTCGAGCGAAAAAAAACAAAAAATTAAAATAAAAACGTTTTTGCCTTGTTTTATTTCTCCTAATTAGTTCCGTTCGCGGTGAATTGATTGTTTTTACCAAACTGTTGTTAGCGAATTGTTCGCAGCCCAGTTTTACAGTCGCCTCATAACACCCTTACCCACTACTATCTTAACGACTATAAAATTTAAAAACTATGTCGGCAGATTTATCAATAGTAATAGATCACATAGCAATGGTAAATATATTAGAACGCCATATAACATTACATCTAAACGAGTGCGCTATGTGTTAATCACAGAACTAATTATAAGAGTCTGTAGAAAGTATGTAAACAGTATAATAGGCAGCCTTGCTCCATTCCTCCGCTGCTTGACTTGAACTTCAATTGCTACGTGTATGAAGACCGAAATAAAGCTGAATTGATTTCAGTGCATTACTTTTCAATGAACAGTCAAAATTCTTATCTTGCAACTAATTATCAACAAAATAAAATCAATGATCAAATCGCTCGTTTTTTAAAGAATGGTAGTGTTAGCCTAACCCAGGTGAAACTTTCTACGCCCAAAGAAATTCGTAATTATATCAAAAAATTTAATTCCAGCATGTCCGTCGGATATTCCCAACATCGTTTTAAAAAATATCCTAAATAAAGGTATCGTAGAGTTAAATAATATAATAAAAACTGGCTACTTTCCTCAAGCATGGAAATTTGCAAAAGTATTTCCAATACCCAAACCTGGTTGGTAAAGATGCGTTAAATATTGCTAACATCAGACCCATTAATCTCTTGTGTAATATGAGTAAAATTGCTGGAAGAGTACTGCTCAAGAGATTAAGGGAACACTCGAATATTAATAATTTAATTCTAAAAAGTCAATTTGGATTCCAACGTCGTCACTCTACTACTCAGAAAGTTGCCAGAATAACCGAATTTATCACGGACAATTTTAATCGAAATAAACATTCTGGGTTAATACTTTTTGATAACAAGCTACAGGTAATCCAAAATCGATGCTTAAGATGTATTCTTGGAGCAAATAGATACACAAGAGTAACATCTAAGCATAACATTTTACAGTTACCGCAAATCAGAGATTATGTGTTCTAAATGCAACTACTAAGTTCTGTGATAAATGTGTAGGGCACGAGAATGTATTTATCAGCTGTATTGATGATTCCAGGCAACTACGCACTATTTGTAGTATAAACATCGTAGTCTTACGCATACTAGTTTTATTTAGTTTTAGTTTTATTTTTAATTTATTTAACTCGATAATCACTTTACTAATATCTACGTAATGTGGCACTAGCCACCAAGTCCTCCTCTCCTGCAGTAGGTTTTTGTTTCTTTTTTCTACTAAGTTAAACGTCGCATATCATGTCGTATTTATATTCATTAATTTAGTTTTGTGGTAAGACTCGTGTCGGTACACATGTTAATAATTATTTCATGAGTGTAATGTTATTATTTATGCAAATAAATCTTTCTTTCTTCTTAGTTTTATCGGGATTCAAACAAAATTTCATTAAGGAAATGTAATCTCTTTCATAAACAGGAAAAAAAAAAAATGATTAACCACGCGAAAAGTTGACTAAATAAATAAACCTAAATCAAAAAATAAAGTGGAAAATAAAAATGTAACCGATGAGTTTATAAAAAAATATTCAAGTCAAAAGAAAAATGTCGAATAGCCTTACAAATTACTATAATAAAATTACAATAAAGCAATGTAGACATTTTCAGTAAATATGACAAGAAAAATACATATATTTTTAAAAAGAATAAAATACACGAAATAAATTATGAATATTACGCGACTACACGACACTACGACGTCGATAACAGTTAAATAAATAAAAAATTGACATATTTACTATTAAATTGACCGATGAAATTTTTTAAATGAATAAAATAAATTTTTTATTTTAAAATAATTCATACATGGCAACATTTTAGCTAAGTAGTAATGTAATCCCAAGTAATTTTTTTTTATTATTATTACGCAAATAAATATACTTTATAAGTATAAAAAATATAAATTCATTTATAAACACGATTTTTCCTTTACAAAAATAATGAAATACAAAAAAATTACATATTACGGTGTAACTAATATTGGTATATGCATAAAATTGGTTAAAAATAAAAGTAAAAAATTTGTATTCAAAATAGATCATTAGTCACAGAAGAAATTAAATAAAACGTTTTATCAAGTTGAAGGACAATAGTTGTCGAAATAGAAGTTTGGTTATTCGTTTTATAAAACTCATTCGTCATTTAGATTTTGCAAGTAATCATTTTAAACTATTACCATATTATTGAACAGTACAAATCGGGTTTTTCGATTCTTTCATTTTTATTCGTATTTTTACAACAATTTACAATTTAACGAATAGTTTTTAGATGAATAAGCAAATTCCACAGCTCTTTAAAGTAACATTCTTGACCGAATTTGTCTTAAACAGCAGCGCTATGGCTAAAATAAATTTGTTTCGAAAAAAATTATTAATCTTTTTCTTTTTATAAACCGAATAACTCTTTTTGCCCAAGTTTTATTTACGAACGTAATTAAAACGACAACCGAAAATTTGCATTTAACGAAAAAAAAAAAAAAATTTAATATACTTGCAGCATTTATGAAATCAATTCGTTAATACCAATGCAATTTGTTTCATAATTACAAGATTAAGGAAATTATTTTAATTTAGTAAAACAATTATTAATTATAAATTCAAAAATAAATTACATTATTCACATTTTTAATAACATTGATATGCATTTCATGAAATCATATATTATATTATATATATATATATATATATATATATATATATAAGGAAAATATTTAATTTAAAGCCTAAAAAACATTTTTTTATAAAATTTAATTTGCATGTTTATTTCAATAATAAACTTGTGATATATCCTAAATGCTAAATGTCATGCTAACCTTACAGTATAAAACAAATAGTATCTTTTTAGCATTATTAAGGACATTTGGAATGTCCACCCAATAATAAACTTACTAAATAATAATTAAAAATAAAACCACATTATGATAACTACAATTACAATTAAAAGAAATGTACAAATAAGCGATATAGACACGCGTATAAGTTGAGGATAAATAAATTAAAGGAACACAAAATAATGATATTGTTCTTTAATATGGAAATTAAATTACAAATAAATTTTGGAAAAAGAAAAACATAAAAGAACGCTGCCGCACAACTAATAATTTTGGTAAATAATATGGAAGATTTAAATTTTCCAAAAAAAAATCACAATTCTTTTTACACTTATAATTTAAGCGCGTAATATTTTTGTAAAATTTTCACAATGACAGAGGAAGCAGTGAAATTATACGAACAGTGGAGGGTATTTTCGTTTTTTTTGAAAAGTGTAAGATAAATTACCTTCTTTTGGTTACGATTAAATCGCTTAGCATTATTACGTTTTTAACGATATCATAAAAGTATAACGAAAATTTAACCACATGAGAGTAACATTGTGGAATATTTTTAAAACCAAGTAGGAAATAATAATATGTATGAGTTAGCGAACGATAACTCTACCAGGAGTAATGTTATGAAGGAGAAACAAACATTTCTCTTCTCAAAATAGACAAAAAATAATAGTCTATTCGACAGTTATTATAATTGACTTCCAAAGAATTTGTATTATAAATCGAAGTTTTTTAAAAACCTATTTTCAGTATATTACAAAAAAAATTTTGAAACAAAAAACTAAACATGACAATATTAGTGCTATATGACAAATTCTAGAGTTCCTTTTAATCGTATAACAAACGAATGTACGTTTTTTTAAAAGCGATGTACTGTTTGTTGCGTTTTTACACAAAAGATTAAAAGCTTCCTTACTATGCTGCGAATATTCTCAATTAATTTATAACTTTATTTCATTAATCGCGGTATTTCCTAACGAATAAATTAAATAAAAATTCTATCGCTAATCCCTTTTGTATTTAAATGTTACTAATTTTTATCACTTATAAAAGTTATAGCGATTTTTAAAAAGAATTTTCAGACTTTCCCCGATATGCGGATCGAACTTTCGATTTTCTCCAGATTATTCTTGGTGAAAAATGTTCGTAAATTATGAAAAAGAAAATATGTAAGAACAAACGGGAACAAATAGTACACAAAAATTAAACAGAATAAGTTTATTGTGAAAAGAATTTTTAAGTAAATAAATCGTATCCACAAATTTTGTTCAACAATAGCAATTTATTCTGTAAACTTGTTATTTGTATTTTTTTAAACGATTTATGTTTTGTAAAATTAGAATAATTTTAATTATTAATCAGTTGTTTTCATTTTATTTCCTACAAAAACTATCTGAAAACTTGTTACGCAGATACGTAACAGAGGTTAATAGTTCAAAATTTAAAAAGATAGAATTTAAATTATTTTAAGATTTGAGAAGCAGGGAAAATTAAATTGTACGCGGTATTTAAAAAATAGTTGTACCGAGAAGCCATCCGAAGTTATCGTACAAATATCTCACAGTTCCAACTATTACATCTTTTTTTCGTACATGAATTTGTAATAAAAAAAAATAAACAAGCTTTTCTTTATTCAATATGCGAACGTTTATAAAGAAGGCGGAATGTCATCGCTGCACGTTACTTCTAACTTCATAGATTCTAGCGATTTTTGGTAATCATTAAAACCGTTAACGGATTCTTTTTTCGGTAATCTTTTACTGAAGTGGCGTTCAACCCATTTCAACATTGTCAGTACTGAATCTGTACTAGGAAGTCGTCTTTCAGCCGCTGTACGAACTACTTGTGACTGAGTTACTCTGAATGTAGCTGCCATTCCTTTCAGCGCCTAAAATAACAAATTTACAGATTTTAAATAATTTTTCAAACTATGAAATAATAATTTAACAAAAGACAAAACTGTAAATACTACAAATTTAATAACGTCGGCTTCACAAAATTACACGAATCTACCACTACCTTACTTGTTCATGATTGAACACTTGCAAATTGGCATATAGCATTAAAAAACAACAACAAAACAAAAAAAAAAAAAAAAACAAACATCGATATACTCTACAAAACATAATTTTCGACAGAAAAATTAAAACTGCAATAGTTAACTACTAATTAAAGGCACTTAATTAAATATTAACGCATTTACAAAAACCAAACATATTATTTTCGCTTTTGGTTTGTTGCTTTTGGCCACTGTCGAGTCGATATAAGAATAATGCTAACTAAGGAGAGATACGTAGTATTCAAATTAAGATAAGGAAGGTTTCAGACAAACATCACCGTATATGTTTAACATAACACACGGGTGACTGAATAGAAAAAATAAAAAAAAATAGAAAAGAAACTGGCCAGGCCGAGTCCAAGATACCTTGAACACTTTAACTCGACTAAGCAGCGAAAATAGAGAACGGGAATCACAACCTTCACCTGTAATAAATGTAACAAACAATTACGGTAACCAATGTTTCAACATAACCTACGAACGTCTGTACGGAATCACAGGGAGGGAGATACGTTAAACTCCTAAACACGACAGGGTAGCGAAAATTAGGATAGTAGATTACATATCACCAACAGTTGTTTAGGGTGATTAATTATTAATAGCAAATAAATTTATACAGTTAAATTTGGATGCCGTTTAATAAAATTAATTTAAACAAAATATAAAGAACCTGGTTGTTGGACACAGAAGATTATAAACAGTATAAGGAGGAAAAATCTTGAAAGACATTAATTGTTCAAAAAAACGAACCACGGTAATGTTCACATTTATTAAAACTAAACAGTAAATGGTTATTGACCTCCAAGAATTGTTTAATATGTGATGATCATTACTTTGTACCCCGTCACACTAGTCTAAAAAATTCAGAACTACCCGAGAGTAAACCATACGTAGCCGACAAATGGTAACCACATATTTACGAATGAATTAATCCGTGACAAATTCCGGAATGGAATAATACCAAGGTACAGAGGGAAGCCACGACTGCACCATACGATAATATTTGCCTTGGTTCTGACGGTTTATAAACTTAAACCACTCTGCCTTACTGTCTACTTTAACCTTAGAATAAAGGTATGATAAAGGAATAAACGGCGACAATTCACTCTCCAAGGCGGTATCCTTCGCTGCAGCATTGACAGTCGCACACCAATACCACAATGACCAGGCAACTGGCTTTTAAGTAACGATAGTTCTATTAAAAATACTCATTTCTCTTTTATTCGTTGCTCTATTTTTTTATACCTTCGTATCATCCTATTCAGTTATGCCGTCATTTTAGGATATTTCTGCGTATTACACATTTTTAGTTTATTGTATTTAATTTATTTTAGAAACTGGAAGGTTCGAGATAAATCGTGAAAAAAAAATTCTTTACACCTGAAAATTAACTGTTAATTTTTAAACGTAATTTTATAATAAAAATACGCTTTCTTAAACATTTACATCAATTAAAAAATCATATCCGCTGAAAGGACTTAAAATAGTAATAAATAACGATTAAAAATGTTCCTAAACCTGCATGGCATCTTCATCTGTAACATCGTCTCCAGCATATATGATTCGTATTCTTTCGCTCCAGTCTAATCCAAAAGCTGTTCTTAAAATGTAAATACTGGCCCGTCCTTTATTCCAGTGTACCGGTGGTTTCACTTCAATTGCACAGTGTGCCTGTCCAGCTTTAAAACCAGCTTGCTCAATTAATTGTTGAGCTAAAGATACTAATTCTGGTCGAATGTCTAATGGTGTTTCCCTGTAATGGAACGTTAACAGTGGACCTTTATTCTCCACCCAAGCTCCATCTTTACAAACCTAGACAAACGTGAAAAATTATTTTACAAAGGATATAAAATACAGTTTGCATCTTAAAAGAAAACGTGTGAGAAATTAACATTTTTACGTAAAATTTATGTTCAAAATGTTTATAATAAACTGTGTTATGCACCTGTTCTTGTAATGTTTTCAATAAATCACGAACTCTGTCTTCCATTTCTACCGGAATCGGATGAACAAATCGTGTTCCGTCAGGATGAATGATTTCCAGACCGTGATTTCCAGCATATGTTAGACCTTCGATTCCAACCTTAAATAAAATTTAGTCAATTAAAATACATCGTTGAAATCAAAAGATAATCTTTATTAAAGATAAACTCAGTTTTTAATAAATTTTATTTTTTCTTTTGCGGACTGATCATAGAATATTGCGACCAATTATTCTCGCTACAAAACAGACGCTACAAATTGGAAGAACTACCTACATAATAATTTTTATCTTAAAAAATAAACAGAAATATCCCCCCCCCCCAAGCATATTTTCCGATATACAGTAAAAAAAAAAGGCTTAAATTTTATGGAGGAAACAACCTTTCAGAAATTAGTCCCTCAAAAAATGAAAGCAGGAAACTTGGCATACTCCGATAACACATGTCGATTGCAAGATACTCCTCAAAAATATTCAAAACAAAATTCTTCTTTGCCGAATATGTCCCATACGCAGTCTACATATCGTGATCAGAAATTTTCTTGTTAACCTTGTTGGGATAATATTCTTGGGAATTTTGTGACACCGCGGTTTATATGCTAATTCTGGTAGAATTAGGTTATGAAATTCCCCTTGTTTCTGCTGACTATTTTTAAAGCTTAACCAAATTTTCAGATTATCTAAATTCTGGATCGCAAAAAATAATAAATCTCTGCGAAAGATTTACGATCCAGAATTTAGATAATCTGAAATATTGGTTAAACTTTAAAAGCAGTCAGAAACAACTGAATTTTTTTTTACTAGCTAAGTAACTATAGGTGGTATTTTAGTATCATGTCTACAAAAGGAAAATGTGAAAGTGATGAAATGCCGTTATTTAATATGAAGTAAGTACCCGTTCTATCGAAATATTATAACTACATTAGTAGTAATAGAAATTAATAATACGTATAAACAATTGTACAGTCTATTTTTAGAAATATTTCCATCATCGGAGACATAATAGAACGTTTTTGTAGTCTGAATGTATTATAAACGAGGAATTTGATTTTGCACGTTTACGTTTTGGAAAATTCATTTTTATAATTTGTAACTTTTCCAAAAAACTTTTTATAATATCGTGTTAACTAACTTTTTTTTTTGAACTCAACGAAGTATTGTTTAAGAATTTCGATTACATTAATTAAAAGATATATAATAAAAAGAAATTAATATTTATCAAGTATAGCATACAATTGTGAAACCGTTAGAACAGTAAATAACGAAAATACGATTAAGGTAAAAAATTTAAATTATTAACCCTAATATCCTCAAAGAAAATTTTATTCTTCCACAGAAGCCTTTATCATCCCTATTTTTAAATTTCGTGATCTTTCATCTTCAGCGCCATTTTCTATTTTCATCCGCTGTGTTTTACAATGCTGCACTATCCGGTCTACCGAATTGAAAATATTTCTCGGTTTTTTTTACATTTCTATGAACCTCATTACAATATTCTTTCATTTCATTTTCGTGGACAAGTCTAATTAGGTAACCGAGGAATCTTAGTTTTTATTCCGTAGTCGTTGTTCTTACGCCAACTATATAAGTGACCCCGGTCCATTAAAAGGGACCTGTCGTACGAAAAATCGATTTTCACTTTTTTGACGATTCTTATAGTAAAAAGTACGCTCTTTTCATTCAATGAAATAACTCATAGGTTTCTAGGTTTAATATTTACTTTTCAAATTAATTTAATAAAAAAAACAACATTAAA
This sequence comes from Icerya purchasi, assembly GCA_039619475.1. Classification (NCBI taxonomy): domain Eukaryota; kingdom Metazoa; phylum Arthropoda; class Insecta; order Hemiptera; family Monophlebidae; genus Icerya; species Icerya purchasi. Next base: position 267,077,429 of record CM077116.1, read on the forward strand.
ACTTGAGAAAACAAAAGAACATGAATTTACGAGGCAGTTTACGATTATATGAAATTTATTTTAGCCGATTAATTACTACTCATGGTTATGATTCGGCTTTTTTACTTTCGCAATAATGCTGCGCATCTTCTTCAATAAATAAAATTCTTGGTCTATTATATATGCAATTTGTGATACTTTTTCAATTTTATTTCTTGCGACAGATTCCACGCATTCCTTCTATTTTTCTTTCTGATATCAAACACGGAATGAATATTTTTCGTCCGCGTAGAATGTGTACAAGATAATTTGTCTTTCGCTTCTTATATTAGAAATTAGCTATATTTCAACATCAGCCATTTCGGGAACCGTTGAATTATCAGCTTCTGTATCCGTGATATCTTCAACATTCTACGAATGATCTACATTTCAAATGCCTTTAGGCGTTTTTTGATTGTGTTTTCAATGTCCATGTCTCCACACGATAGAAAAGAACAGACCACACGTAACACTTGACCATTCTATATCGGATTTCGAAAGATGGATGCAGATCACTAAGTAGCCGTTTATACTCCTCCTGCGTGTTCAACATCTATCTTTCATGCATTATTTTATTCAAGTAAACTATTTTTTACAAATAATTGTTTTTTTTCCGGAATTCCAAAAATCAAAGGTATATATCATTTTTTATACAATTTAAGTTATTTCATCTCGGGATTTGTACCTTTTACTCTACAATTCAATAACTGAGAACAGGTATCTACATAGAAACACGCGAAAATAGTAAACCGAGGATACCTTTTTTTTACCCCGAGCAGTTGCTCGGTCTGACTGTTACTGAAACGACCACCAATTATTATTGAATAACATAGTGTTCGACCAATAACTACTAAAAATCTAATTTTAATGATTTTAATTAACACCGCCGTTTCTCCGTTATAGATCGTGCTGCAGACTCTAGACCGTCTTAAATATCATGTAATATACTGCATATGTATGTATTCAAAATGTATCACTAAAATTTTGGTATCACTAGTTATGATTAGCCTAGTTCGAAGTTACAGTTCAAAAGAAAGAAAAAATATACGTTTTCATCTATTACACGAATGCTACGAGAGATGTAATTCCGATTAAATCGGATATGTACATTAGCTTCTTTTTTTCTGTAGACACTGGATTTGAAAATTAAGTAATTCGCACCGTTCAGTGAAAGTGTCCACAACTAGAACTACGCGTTGAAGGAAGAAAGCATTCAGTTGAAGACACGTAAAAAAAAAAAAAAAAAAATTATTCAGAAAAATTTGATGTATTATTTGTGCACTACAAATACCAATAATTAATATTAATTACTACGAAAAATTTCGATCTTTTAAATGAAATATGTAAATTAATTTAAACTGAACAGACGCTGGAAAAAAATCTGATCAACATAGATTCAAAGCAATTATATATGATATAAATTAACGGGGGATTGACTACGTAAGTTGTTTTTAAAAACAACCTATCGAATAAATACTTATAATAATTAGCAATCACGTTACTCCCAGAAACCTAAAAGATTTTTACATATTAATTTCTTCGTTTAATGCAACCATTTATAAAAGAAACCACAGAAAATGTTTCAAAAAATAAATTTTGCTATTAGACACTAATAGATTTTTTTTTATTCTTTCACTTAATGAACTATTGTTGGGAAACATGATTGAATTAATTAAAGAATAATAATTGCAGAAAAATAATTTTATATTTTTTTGTTCGGTTGGTTATTCTTTGCGTTTCCCTTGTGGGATTTTCGTTAGCGCTTCTGTTTCGATTTTTTGCCGCTCTTTGTGTACGCTTCTGTATTTATTTTTATTTTTATAAGTTGTTATCTATTTTTATTTCCCCCTTGCCGCAACTGCGACCCGATGTGTTTTGTTTTTTTTTTGTTCCTTTTATATATTTTTTTTACCTTTTCTCCCATATGTTTTTATATTTTTTTATCTATCTGTTATTATGCGTTTTGTCGGGTTTTCCTATTTAGAGGTAGGTTTTCTGTTTTGATTTGGGTTTTTCATGATTTTTGATTCTTATTTTATTGTTAAAAACACCGTGTGTGTTGATTCAAGCAACCCATATATATATATATATATATATATATATATATATATATATATATATCCTTATTGTTATTATTAATGAAGTTAGTACTGCATTTCGACAAAACACGTATTTTCTGATATTCTTCATCGTAACAACAAGGGAAATTACGGCCAATATGTACAAGTACATATAAGTATAATTTGTATTTAATGAAAATGTATATATTTAAATATTAAATAAAACGTCATTAATATAATGTTGAATATAATTTAAACATATCCATCTTAATAATATGTTAATGAACTTTTAAATTACCATTTTTTTTACGTTATGTACGTTACGCCCTGAAATAATCGATATGTATACATCTGGAGTATTAGCAAGTCGTTCTAAAACACTTCTTGTTTCCAATGGAAGAATACCTAAATCCGGATGAGGAGCAATCGGTGCCAATGTTCCATCGTAATCCAGAAGTAATGCTAATTTTTCTGTGTTCCCAATATACCTATTAAGTATAACTTGAGAATTTTATGCACTATTTTTTATATTCTTTTGTTAAATTTAATTAAAATTAAAGATTTTTATAATATTGAAAATCACAGTTTTTTAAAGTCTAAGTACTTCAGCATGCTGTAGAGGAATTAATAAAAATATCCCGGGAAAAGCAAAAATATTTTGAAAGAATAATACAATGTTTTTCACTTATAACTTTACAGATTTGTATGAGTAGGAAAAAAAATATATACAGAGCAATTTGTTCGTAAACTGGAGAAACTTCTAATTAGAAAGCGAGTAATTGAAATTTTCCATAGTAAATATTTTACGTCTGAGAAATTAATAATAGTAATAATAATAATAATAATAATAATAATCATTTTAAAAAATGTTTAAAAAAACCTTTTACAGGAATTAAGAATATTCGTTCAAAATAGTCTAGTTTTAAATTACAAATTAAAAATAATTTTTTTCCGTAAAGGAAAAACTTAAAAGCGCGTGAAAAATAAGTTAAAAAACAACAGATTTGGTAAGTAAATATTACGATTTTTTTTTTTAATCCTGACACTGTACACATTTTTAAGTACTGCGTATTTATCGAATAAACTTTCAGTCAAGATTATTCACTAAAACAGTTTATAAACCCAGTTTTAGTAAGCCTGTTTATTTATTTATTTATTTGGATGATTTAATAGTGTTTCATATAGAAAAAAAAAAAAAGATAAAATGATCTTTGGGTTCTCTCTGTGCTCCAACTAAATAGAAAATATTAAATATATATGTGATGCTTACAATCGTCTGTTAACAACGGTGAAATGCTCTTAGTTTTTTTTTAGTTATTTTTTTTTTTTTTTTGTATAAAAAAGTATTTGTTGGGGTACAAAATGAAGGGTGACCGGGTCGTAGGTACCCCAAAAACTTTTTGGAGCCCAAGGACCCCAAAACATTGATTTTTACGTTCGACTTTTTTTCTCGCGTTCTAATGATTAAAAAAATCTGGAAAAATTCATGAGTACTCGTCAACTAATAACTTTTAGGTGGACATTTTTTTAGAATGATCAAGTGTCATTATGACCTCAAAAAAAATTATTTAATATTTAAAATGCGATTTTGACCACTTTCCGATGTTGGAACGGTCAGTATTGTTTTATTTTCTTGTAGAACGGGAAAAAATACATCAAAAATGTTTTCTAATGGTAGGCCATGTCGAAAAATCTAAAAAACCGTTATCGTCAACTTTCAACATGAAAGCATCGTCATTCAAGTAATTACTTTTTTCTAGCGTTCTAGTGCTCATATTTTTTAACAAAAATTTGCAAATACATTTGACTACATTTGACTTTTCAAATGATTTTTTTCATTTTAAATCACTTAAGAAAAAATACTGCACATGTGAAATATAAGTAAAACAATTTGGATATATTATAATGATGCAAAATAATTTTACAAAATGTTTCTGTCAAATATATAGATTATCTGAATATTGAAAATCCTTCTTTAAAATAATTAATTATTAAGTAACAATACTTTCTGTTACCAATTATACAACTCGTAAGATATTTATAGAATTCCGCGTTTTTTCACGTATTTTGCATTTCTGTCAGTCTGGTTATTATTGTCTCTTGAAAGCACTTATTTACTGCTTATTTAATTATAAAAGTATTGAATATACTTTAGTAATAGATTTTATTTTACTTTATTGCAGGGCAACTTATAGTTTAAAAAGACCCATTAGCTTTGTGCTAGACCAATAGCAGTATTGCACTTTCCAACTCATAAAGGGGAGAGTAGTGATTTTATTCTTTCTGTTTCGGAATCATTATCGTCTGCTAGTTATTATTATATTAATATAAGAAATGCTGGATTATAAAAAAGCAAAACTGTGGTAAAATTAAATCCTCATAAAAATACACGTATTTATTAAGATTATTATTTTAATTTTTAATATTTTTTGTGCTACATTAATTTTTTTGGCAATTAAAATCGATGTGAATCTTCATATATTTTTTAAAATTGACTAAAAGAAATGTAATTAAAAATCATTTAGAAACATTCCCTGCGAAAAAAAATCTCACCTGAGATTTTACATATTGTCAAATGAAATCTCATATTAAGATCTCAATAATTATTTTAAAGAATGATTTTCAATATTATGAGCACTAGAACGCTAGAAAAAAGTAATCACTTGAATGACGATGCTTTCATGTTGAAACTTAACGATTTTACGGTTTCTTGGATTTTTCGACATAGCCCACTACTAGAAAAAATCTGAAAAAATACATTTTTTATGTATTTTTCCCGTTCTACAAGAAAATAAAACAATACTGACCGTTTCAACATCAGAACGTGGTCAAAATCGAATTTTAAATATTAAATAATTTTTTTTGAGGTCATATTGACACTTGATTATTCTAAAAAAATTTCTACCTAAAAGTTATTAGTTGAAGAGTACTCATGAATTTTTTCAGATTTGTTTAATCATTAGAACGCGAGAAAAAAAAATAGAACGTAAAACAATGTTTTTAGGTCCCTGAGGTCCAAAAAATTTTTTAAGTACCTATGACCCGGGTCACCCTTCATTTTATGCTCCAACAAATACTTTTCTATACAAAAGAAAAAAGAAAAAAAAAAACTTAACAGAGGATACCCTTTTGTGCACCCGCTAAATAATTACAACCATTTATTTATAGAAATCGATCAATTTACTTCGATAAATAATCATCAAAATCTTCCAATGTGACTGGTTGCATTGTAGTTGGAAGGACATCTTCACCGTCTTCGGAAATCAATGTGCCCATTGCTTTTAAAAACGATCGCATCCAATAATTTACGTCATGAACTTTTTCTCTGCGTCTTAAACAATTCATTCGGAGAGTTCTTTCATCCTCCGGCATTGTTAAAGCTCTGAAAGTACGAAATCGGTCATTTGTAACTTAATAACAATGCAAAATGTAACAGTACTTTCGAATTTAAGTTTTTATTTGCAACCGAGTTTAATGTTGGATATTTTGAAATTTTTATGAGCGCAGACAAAACTAGAAGTCAACGTAATTAACTTCTCCTGTAACGCGCGTGTATGAAACAAACGCTACAAGTTAAACGTTAAAAGAACAAATGGAAAATCAAAAATCTTCTAATGGAAAAATTAAATCAAATGAACCACGAAGGTGCCAAATATTGTTTTTATGTTCACGACTGCGGGAAAAAATCTGTTGCGAAATATGTAAAAGTTATAAGCACATATTTAAAAAATATTAAGATGTGATACTAGCACCAAACAAGCAAAAATTACATATTAATATCTTACTCCTATCATCTAGAAATATAATTTTTCTCTAAAAATTTTGAAAGCTCATTGTTTTTCAATTTTTTCTCGCTAATTAGTTTCCCGCATAATAACTTTAAAATTATATTTATGTTCTTCACTTTGCAAAAATCAGAAAATACTATTTAAATTATATATGATTTTTTGATATTCGTTTAAAAGCAAATTATTATCGGATTACAATTTTCCAGATTATATATAATTGCGCAACATTTAATAATATTTTTAGTTAAAAAAAAAAAAAATGCTAGGCCTGCTGTATTGCTTGTTATAAAGCTTAAATTGGCAGAATTAAATATTAACCTATGCAATACTTCAGCAGCATCATCTATTTCATACGGATTACAGATAAGTGCTTCATGCATCATTTCCCCAGCTCCAGCAAATGGAGATACAATTAATACACCGGGAGGTGTTTTTATTTGGCATGCTACAAATTCTTTGGCTACCAGATTCATACCTGAAATAAATTAATTTATTAAAAATGATAACAAACTAAACTTAATATTTTTGAAATAAACCTATACATGAAAACAGAATCACTTTAACAATCGCGCAGCTGTATAATTTGGTAATGTATAATATACAGCGATCAATTACTAACAAATTACCGGATATTAAATCATACGTATTAGTAAGTATATGCAATAATATCAACAATGCGTTACCGTCTCTTAGTGGTGTAACTAAGGCAACAGCGGCGTCTCTATAAAATGCGGCCAATTCATTCTGACTAACGCAGCCATATATGTACCGTATGGGCGACCAGTTTGGAGTGGTAAATCGGCCATTAATACGGCCGACAAGCTGATCCATTTCTTCTTTCAAATCCTGATATTCTTTCACATCAGTACGCGATGGAACAGATATCTGTAACATTGTTACCTGGAACATTGAAAACAAAAAACTTTAGTACATTACAAAAGTTAAATTATTTAATTTTAACAACATAAACATCCGCGAATTAAAGGAATCTAAACAATTATAAGTTTGTTGTACATGTAAATGTATTACTTTATACGGAAATGCGTTATTATCGACTAATTTAACTGTCGAGTTATTGTTAAATAACTGAAAATACCAGCAAAGCAGATTTTAGTTATCTCTTACGGATATGCAATGGCAGCTCTAGGACTTACTAACGAGAAGAAAAAATTTGATGCATCTTGTTTGTTAAGTTTGTTTCTGGAAAATTAAATAAAAACAACGTCAGTTAAGCGCAGTGACCATCTGTTAAGGACTCCTTAGAATCAATTAAGGATACCGTAATTTACATTTTATAATAATAAATTCAAAATAAGTATTTCCTATTTTTATGTTGTAATTATTTTTCGGGAAATATTATCGTAAATGAATGCATTTATTTGAAGAGTATTTAAAAGCTTTTAAGTATAATAAACACGCTTCATTGGATGATTAGCCTTTTTTCTGATTTCTGTGGCTTTTCGTAACTTTTGAAAGTTTCTCGTTTATATATAGGGTCTTTCAATAAGGACACCCGATTTTTAAATGTAAATAAAACAAGTTCTTTATAGATAACCACTCTTTTTTTTTTTTTTTTTTTCATTTTAAAGAATATTTTATGATATTAGGTATGGAATATAGCGTCGTTGACTTTGCTTTACGTATTCGGGAAGTCTGATTTTCGATGACTTTGTCGCATAAATCTGGCTGAATTTGCTAGATGACGTTCGTTATGTGGACTTTGAGAGCGTCAACTGTTTACGATTTATGCACATAGATTTGCGGTTTAAGATAACTCCAACGGAAAAAGTCTAAAGGCGTTAAATCGCACTATCCCGATGGCTCGTTCACGTCGCCGCCCCGTCAAATATAACCATGCCCTCAAATCGTAACTACAGAATGGCCATCGTGCATACGCTGTGTGACACGTGTCCTGAACCGCATTTCTTCGGTATCCATATCATCCAGTTTAGCCCATAAGAAATTGCTTATCATCGATCTGAAGCGTTCATCGTTGACATGACAATGCCAGTTTCGTCTTGCAAGAAGTACGGGGACCGATCATTCCGCCAGACCAAAATCCATACCAAACAGAGACTTTCTCCGGACGGATTCGGTGTATCTCGTATAGATTGGTATCGTCTGAAATCTGACAATTTTGTCTGTTCACGCATCTATTCATCGAAAAATGAGCCTCATCGCTAAAGGTGATTTTTTTTTTGGCGAAATTTGGGTCAACTTCCAACTGCTCCCGAACGTCCAATCAGCGAACACACGGCGTTGTCTATGATCATTAAACTCCTGGGTCAGTTGGATTTTATACAGGCGCAGACTCAAGTTCTGACGCAAAATTCGCCAAGTTAAAACCGCAGAAAGGCCAAATTTTTGTGAACGACGAGAAATTAACTGCCCTTCCGATTTTCCCGTACACTCTCATGCACAACAACGATGTTTTCAGTAGACCTTGCGTTTCGATGACGTACGACTGTTGGCTGATTATTTATCGAACAGCTGGTTAACTTGGCTACCACAAGTCGAATAGCTAACACTCGACAGGACAGTTGTAGCGAAAATGAAAATCGCGTAATGCGGTCGAATATTCTCAAACGGAACACTAATTTTGAAAATTTAATGATTTGTACACGTTCATCAATGCTATAGAACACCTTCCATGGTGTGATTTGTCTTACACTACATGACTGTTATATAACGTAACAAATTTCGAACGTCCTTACTACCGAAAGAGTGTACGGATTTCTGATAAGGTAAAAAAGTAAATTAAAAAACAAAAATATTAATACAACATTATTATTATTTTGAAAATTATTTTAACGAGCAAACTTTTACAGTTACTGCTAACGTTCAAATTTATTATATTTTTATATATTTAACCTGAACTGAAAAATAAAACATACTACTTCAACATGATATTCTCTTTTAACAACCTGCTTACTGGTTTTACAATTTTTGTTTTTATTTAATCGCTTTACTTTATTTTTTTTTCATTTCATAGCTTTTATATTATAAAGGGATTACCAATAAATCTGTAATCAATCAACTGCAATCGAGATCTATTTTGAAGGGTTCTTTTAAATTTTCAATTTTGCCTTTTTTTATATTCTTTCAAAATTATTCATTAAATTTATATTAATTTATCGTCGAAATATTATTCCAGGTTTTTTGCTTAATGAATTTAAAGTATTCGCAGTTATCGCTAATTAAAATTAACCTCCTTTTTACTAACGCCGCTCCTGTAACGAATTTCGATTTATTTTCTATCAATATGAAGCATAAATTGGTAATCTAATCATTAGTTCGCTTTTTTGTATCATTTCCACACGGGGTATTTTATCCTAAAAATCCTGTTAAAAATTGCAATTAATTCCTTCTCCACTAATCGCGTTTTCAAACGATCAAAAAGCTAACTACATATTATTATTTGTATTGGCAGCTAATAAATAATTGTGTTACTGATTTAACTTGTAATTTTTACCATAAAGATAAATACATTAAATATCTTTTATGAAAAAAAATTAAAAACTTTGTGTTCATTTAACAGATAACCTACTTTGCCTATGTGTTCAGGGTGTTTTTCTAGCAATGCTTCGAATGTTCGTAATCTATGGACCAACCCTTTTGTATAATCCAATCTATCAACTCCTAGAACTATCTGTTGCGTTGTTGATATGAGTTGAGGAGCTGTTTGAGCTAATTCTACGAACCTGTTATACGGAATGCCAATTGGCAACGGACGAATACGAACAGTTCTTCCGCCCTGTTCAACTAGCAAACCTTTCCTGTCCACTCGGCAACCGAGTCTACGCTGACAACATTCCACAAAATTTAAACAGTAGTCTTCGATATGGAAACCGACCATATCAGCTCCTGTGAATAAAATAAATATGAAAATTTAATTTACGTACTATCTTCTGGTTACAAATATATTTACGCACACATGATATATACAAACATATAATCTTAAAAGTAAACGTTTAATATAATTCTATTCCAAATTGTGTCCGCACTCGATATACTCCTGGATTTCGATTAAAAAAAAATATTATTATTATTATTATTGTTTTCGAGGGAAAATGCTCAATTGGTTTAAATCTTACTTATGTCTAAGAAATTATAAAACAAAAATAAGTAAAGTGTTGAGCGATGACGTTACCCAAGAATGTGGAGTTCCTCAAGGTAGTATTTTAGGTCCGTTATTATTTTTAATTTATATCAATAACCTATGTAATATAAAAATAACGGGACAAATCTTTACTTACGCTGATGATACAGTTATAGTTATTAGTTCCCGTTACACCCAACTCTTCCATAATTTTGCTCAAAATTATGTTAATGTCTTATTAAATTGATTCAGCAGTAATAAACTAATAGTAAATGTTAAGAAAACCAAATTTATGGTATACAGCCACTTACAACAAAAGAAATTTGATAATGTAAAGTTAAATTTATGCAACAATATATCCATAGACAGAGTATATGACATCAAGTACTTGGGCTTAAATCCGGATTGTAGACTAACATGGAATAAACACTTACATTATTTAGAGCAGAAATTAAGAAAATTAAATTATATCTTCTATTACTTAAATGAGTTTTTCAGCGGAAAAGACTGTTCTCACATACGGTTTAATGCATTGGGGAAATGCAGCAAGATACAACTTACTACATATAAATTATTTAGTCAAGAGAATATTTAAACTTATTAACAATAACACAACTACTGATTCACATGATATTTCCCGTTACCTAAACACATTATACAAAACTTAGTTATTACTTTTCTTGCTTAAGTACAGAAACGAATTTGGCTTCCACATTAATACTAATAAAACGAGAAGTTGCGATAAAGAATTTGCAATTGTGTCAAACTATACTAAATACCATTCTCGTATACAAGGATGTTATATGGCTACATCAAGCCCGTCCCCAGAATTTATAAGGGAGGGGGCTGAAATTTTTTTTGTATATTTATTTTATAAATAACAATACAGTTTTCACTAATATTCATACTATTAATAATTTCCATCATTTTGATTCATATATTAATAATTTACATAAATGAATTACCCTATAAACATTAATAAAAATTACATATATTTGTAAAAGAAATTTTGCATAAAATATTAATGAAGTACCTACAAATATGAAGCATATTTTTTCTCTTGTCTTTTAAAGATAAGAACACCCTAAAGAATCATCAATGTTTATTTTTGATTTTTGATTTTTTTCAGATTTTTGTGTATTTATAATAGCTATTTCAGTTCTCATGCCCCCCCCCCCCGGACACTGCTTCAGTCACCATTACTTTATAATCACTTACCAAATTCTCTATCGTACAATATGAAAAATCTTATAAATTACAAAAAACAATGCAAACATTTATTATATTATTTTGATAGCAATTCCAGTGCATAATGTGTAACGACCCACTCACCACTATCCTTTATCCACTTACATACTGCAATATCACTTTCTCACTTATTCACAATCGGCTTTTCCAGTCATCTTAACTTTTTCCTCTGAAATTTAATATAGCAGGAAGCTATCTCGACGCTTATTTTTTTTTTTTTCATTTTGTCTTAATTTTTAAATTATTAATTTTTTGCCTATGGCGAATACGATGACCCAAGCGTTAAAAATCTGTTATATATATAAAATTTAAATTGTTTCACATTTTTCCTTTCTTTTTAAATTTCAGTAGTATTATTGTTTTACTTTGTTATTTTGAAGAAACCTTTTTCTTCCTCATTATTGTATCCTAGTGTTTTATATTGAATTATTCCATTGATCGCGCAATTTGTACGCATAGGTGGAGCTTGTAGCAATAATAATAGTAATAATAAATTATTATTATTATTATTCATTATTTTCTCGGGTTTACTATATCTCGGTTACTATAATTTGTGATGGATTACATCAAGTCACAATTATTTTATTATATTTTAATGGTTTAAAAACTTCCTCACTATGTTACAGGTACTTAATATGACTGCTTTCTGTATGTTATTATGTACATATCCTGGAATTTGTAATGTTTTAAAACCTTCCATTAATGTGTTTGGTGTAATTCCGGTTACTGACATGATAAGTGGCATTACTGTGACTTTCTTTTTTTCCATATCTTTTTTATTTCAGTGGCTAAGCTGCTGTATTTACTTATTTTTTCTTCATATTTCTGGCTAATATTACCGTCATTAGGGACAGATATATCTATTAAAAATGTATTCTTTGATAAGGTAATATCAGGTCTATTAGCATCTATTTTATGATCTGTAAGAATATTTCTATCCCAGTATAATTTTACAGTTATATTTTCTAGCACTAATTCTGGTTTATACTGGTAATATGGTGCTTTCTTGTTTTTTATTATTCCATATTTGTGTGCTATTTCTTGGTGTATTATTTTCGCCATGTTGTTATGCCTTTCTGTGTATTCTGTTCCTACAAGAAATTTATATCCTCCTGTAATATGTTCAATTGTTTCACGGGCTTGATAGCATTTACGACGCAAATCATTCGTTGTATCTTGATCTTTTATTATATATTTTTTGTAATTTTTCCTTGATATCACTTGATCTTGAATACCTAATAAGAAACCTTCAATTTCGGGAAATAATTCACCTTTTTTTAACCAGTTATATGTTAACTCTTTATTGATATTTTTGCTGTTCATTATATTGATATGTCTTCCATGTAGCATTTTACCAGACCATTCTTCTTTTTTCTCATTAATGATATTTCTACTCTGTAGCTCTTCTTTTTTTGATAGGTTGAGCGGTGTGTGGTCTTGATCTGCCTTTATTATTGCTTTATGAAATGGATGCTCATTTGAATGGAAATATTTTCTAAGTCCTTCTATTTGACTTTGGTGGAGAAATGATACATCTAGGAGGCCTCTTCCTCCTTGTTTTCTTGGCAAACTTATTCTTTCGATACATGAATTAGGGTGTAAAAACCTGTGTTTGGTGAGTTCTGATAGGATTAATCTATGAAGTTCTTCGAGCTCTGTGTGTGACCATTTGATTATTCTAAATGAGTATGAGAGTATCGGTGTACTGCATATGTATTTATAGCCTTGAACATATTTTTTGAATTAAGAGATGATCTAAGAATAGCTTTTAATCTCATTTTGAATTTGTTTTTCAGCTGATATTTTATATTTGTATGATCTATTTCTGCGTTTTGTTGAATTCCTAGGTGAGAAATTTAATATAAATATAAGATAGATAAGAAATAAACACATTGAATTCACTTACCATATTAGGAAGTAACACAAAATGAAAAATAAGTAAATTTTAAAATACAATTCAGAAATAAAATAGAATAATTCTTGTTAAAACAATATTCTTGTAAATTCAAATTAAATCCGAAAAATTTTAAAGTTACAATTTACTTATAAACAAAATTAACGTAAATAACACTAACCGCATAAGGAGCAACATATACATATTTAGCCACAACACTTATTCAACTAGTAAACACTAATAAAAAATCAAACTCAAACTATTATCAAACAACAAATCTTATAAATAAATTATCCGTACAACATTATATAAACACTGTATTATTAAAATTAATATAATGAGTACACCAAATACAAAATTGTAATTATAATTACACATTCTAAAAATACTAATTACATTTAATATATAAGCATTTCTTTATTTAGGAGAGAACTTTAGATATGTTTAAGTAGTCAAATAAAACATCTTACATTATTTAACGTAAAATAAACATAATGTGTAAACAATGAAATGTAATGCATGCACTTAACACTAATTATTGTACGTTTACAAATTAGGTATTCAGTAGGCAATTAAACCCAACTGTCGTGAATTTAATGTAGTACGTCATTAACAAGAAATCTAACCCCTTTTTTCTTTCTATCATTCTGATTAGCTTTATTAATATATTTAAATTACATATCACCTTATCTCATTATATGTTCACTTGTTTCTATGCATGCATGTTAAGTAAACCTTACTCGGGTATTTTATGTTTTAATATTCTGCATCGATATCGCTTTAATAAAAATGATTAACGTCGCATTTATAAAACTACTCGTAACAATTACTAAGATATCTACATATTAAGGGTTTTAATATTCCTATATAATGTTTTACAGAGTACTGCAAATTTATTGTATTTTATTATATTTCATTTTATTTTCATATTTTTGATTATTTTATCATTGTATTGGAAAAGATTTAGATTTTATTTTGTTAAATAATTTTTTTTAGTTCATGTTTATATTATTACCCTATTTTAACAATTGTGTTCTATCCACTGTTAGCGCTATACAGCGCATTGTGGACTAATAGCCGTAATAATAATAATAAATGAATTGAATTGAATTAAATTTATATGTTTCCTTTGGGTTTAAGGTATGGAGTATTCTATCGTTAAGTGTCTCACTTTTTAAGTTATTCGAGCATTTTCCTTTTTGTATATGCACACTTTTACATTTGTTTAATCCAAATTCCATTCCTACATCTCCGCTGATTGTTTCCGTTGTTTTTAATAGTGATTCCATCCGCATGGAAAATGCTGCATACACTTTTATATCATCCATATAGAGCAGATGATTTAATCTGAATTGCACTTTCCCGTTGTATTTTATGTCTATTCCATATTTTGTATCATTAAGTATATTAGACAAAGGATTAAGGCATAAACAAAACCATAAAGAGCTCAACGAATCTCCTTGGAAGATTCCGCGCTCGATTTTAATAGCTTCAGTTTTTAGGTTTACTGATTCGGTAATCAGATGTACTGTTGTTCTTTAGTTATTCATCAGGATGGCTAGGAAGTTTTTTTTTTTTCGGATTAATACGGTACATTTCCATTATTTTTAATAACCAACTATGCGGTACAGTATCGAACGCTTTTTTATAATCTATATAACAGGATATTGCATTTCTTTTTTGTTTTTCTACTTGTTTCATTATGGCACTATCTATTAATAGCTGTTCTTTGCAACTTTGGCTATTACATCTACACCCTTTTTGCTGTTGTGTGAGTATTGAATTTTCTGTTATGTGGTTATCAATTTTATGTGCGATCACTGCCGTTATTATTTTATATAAATTATAAAAATTCAGTATAAAATTCAGTTCATGAATATGTCGCATAAATGACGAAACTGGTCGGACTATTTTATTATATTTATTGTATTTTATATATATATTAATCATTCGTTTTTATGTGTTTTGAACAATTTTAAGTTTACTATAATATAAACATTGTTATATATGTATTTAGTGAATTGTGAATGTCGTTCGAGTAATAAAAAATATAACAAGTTATTTCAATTATTTACATTTACAATATCTACTTCATCAGTATTGTTTCCTTACATCTAATTTTTCCTTCTCGTTTCTAATTTGACGACATTCTCATCTATTCTTCTCATCGCAGTATATCTTCCGCTAGCTCCTAACTCCAAAACTCTTCAACATCATTAGAAGATTCTTTATCAAACATCCATCTTTCCATTTCATTTGATAAATACTTTATTGTTGTCTTTACTCTTCGTTCTTTTGACCTCTCTTTAATTAATCTTATCTTAAATAATCATCCGATCCCTATTTCTACTTCATTTCGCTATTCAGGCACTTTTCTGCACAATCGACTGTTACTTCATAATCACATTAGCCATCTCTATCTATCTTCTTTCAAAAGGCTTGACCTAGTAAAGTCTCTCTCCCATTCTAACTGGGGAAGGCGGCAATTCTTACATCTTACTACATTTTGTAAATCTCCTATTCGTTCCATCCTAGATTACTGCCATTTAATCTACGGAAATTTCTTCAGATCTCTATTCTTCAAACTCGCTGAGAGCTAGAAAATCTTCCAATCCCTTCCCTACATACCCAATCTCTCATCTATCCGTTTTGATGATGTAGTTAATTTAAGTCGTCGCGATAGCCTAGTTGCTAGAGCGCTTGACTTCCGTTATGGAGATCACGGGTTTGATCCCGAGCGACGACGAACTTATTACAAGAATAAATAGATAAATAAAATAATCGCTAATAGTCACGTGGAAGGCAATAGAGCAAACCACCACGTTCAACATCATATGCGCGCTAGGTCAGTACACAGCAGACCCACACGGGACTGCACTGGTAACGCGAGAACAAGCGGCTACTATCAGTTCCGAATGTAGTCTTGCGTGTGTACACCTGCGTTGCATATAACAATTGCATGGTACACAACCTATATCGGTACAGCTAAAAGTGTACGAATAGGTTGCGCCAACGCGCTATGTAGCGTACGGCACCTAAAGAAGAAGTTAATTTAAACTGGTAGAAAAATACTAAATATATTAAAAATAAAATTTTATCTGTAACAGTAGCCGCTAAAATAATTCAGTTTATAAAAATTTGAATATTCTTTTATTGAAGTATACCATAGTGGTCAACGAAAATGAATTTAGGCGCGGGGTTTCCGCTTATAAGCAAGTATTATATACTAATTTATTAATAATTTTTATTGTAAATTTTTTGTAAATAAATTAATATTATCGTTATTATTATTGTTATTGTTATTATTACTATTATTTGCATTATAGAAAACTTTGAAAATGAAAATTAGTCTATACCTAACATTCCCTGTAGAATTTCATCGGCCCAAGGGAACAATCGAAATATGTCCCACGGTGGAAATGGAATATGCAAGAAGAACCCGATTTTGAACTTGAGGTTCAAATTTTCCGCCATCTAGAAAGATAAAAATAAATGTTTAAAGCTTTCACAGTGATTATTCATCATAAATAAATTACGGACACTGTGTTAGAAAGTAATTATATTTGTTTAACGTTTCGGACAGCTTATACTGACCATCATCAGAAGCGCTTAAAATATTTACAATAAAATTGACCTCGCATATCTTATATTATTACATAAGCATTTCTTGTGTATACGTTATTAAAAAAGCAATAATATGCACACGATATGAAGAAAGGTACTTATTTATATACATCACATTATCTTTATATGTTACAGTATTCTCGTAAAAACAAATTCAAAAAACTACAACAACGACGTGTGTATTTTAATTGGAATAATATCAGAAATCGTCATGTAAGCCATAAATAAATATATTTCAATGCGAAACAAAGTTATTGTATTTTTACTTGTTTTCCATTTGCTATTTACTTAAACGTATTACTTGTTGTACTCCTACGCATATTTCTTGTTATTAACTTTATGTTGTCAATAATTATTATTATGGACGTTCAGTGGTTGACCTGCGTAAGGCTTTCGATTTAATAGACCATAATATCTTAGTTCGAAAATTAAACTGGCGTGGTTTCCGAAGCAGTATATTAAATTTTGGTTTAAATCTTCCTTATCAAATAGGAAATATGTTACAAAAATTAATGGTATTTTAAGTGACGTAATCATACACTTATGAAGTACCTCAAGGCAGTATATTGGGCCCCGTATTGTTTTTAATACTTTCGTATGCTGATGATACGGAATTAGTAATGAATTGAAGATATCCAAATATTCTACAAAAAAAGTTTTGCAAAATGACATACGGAAAATGTATTACCGGACGAAACAAAACTGCTTAGTAGTGAACCTAAAAAAGACAAAATATCTGCTATACAGTTTTGCTCCTCAATATTATTGGAATAATTTCAAACTTATCTGGCATGAAAACATTTTAATAGAAAGAGCTTTTGAAATTAAATATCTCGGACTGGTATCAGACTGTAAATTATCTTGGAGTAAACATCCAACATACCTCTAGCGTCTAAGCTGAGAAAACTAAACTTTATCTCTTAATTATCTAAAAGATTACTTTAATCCCATGCAATTGTATCATTTATGTACGTCATTGTATAAACCAGTTTTAACCTATGGTATAATACATTGGGGTAAAGCAGCACAATATCAACTTAAATAACTATACTAATTACACAAAAATCAATTCTTAAGAAGATTTTTAATTCCCAAACAAATGTATATAACATAGTAACTTTCAATTTAACAAAACTTTACCAGACACAAATTATCTCTTGTATGTATTAAAAAGTAAACCCAAATTTAATATCTTTATCAAATAAGGAATAACTTAGAAAAAGCAGAAACGCCACACTTTAACAAGTACCATGTCAGAAATCAAGCCGTTTATATGGGACCCACTTTCACAATTCTCTTTACGTGAAATGTTAAAGGTACTGTTATTATATTATAAAAAACGTCGAAGGTATCTCCATGAATTTCTCACTAATAAAGATTTATTAACGTAAAAAAAACAGCAAAAGTATCTTTTTTTTGTGTACCTCAGCAAGGGAATATTATAGTAGTACTCGAGTGCTTGAGTGTTTTATATTATAGGATTTATGTATAGGAATAGGGGTGTTTATATGTATGTATTGTACTTGAATTAAAAGTATATATTCAAGCACTACAAAAAGTTGCATGATGTCAAGAAATAACAGCTTCTATGTATTACTTATCCGAGGTTTTAAATCGCTTCATTCATCCCTAATTATAAATAAGTTTAACACTTGCGTTATTGTAATCTATAGCTTGGTTATTTATGTGTATGTGTATGAGCATATGTATTGATGTGGATGTGTATTCATTTATATATTTATAATAAACGTTTAAACTATACACTGTTCAACATTTTAATATCTTACAGTTAAGTTCATGGATGCGTATATATAATATTTCACTCTAGCTTACCTTACAGGTAAATATAAAATTATACAAACAACTTCATTATTATTAATACTTTTATTATAAATTATAAATAAGATATAGGCCCCTCCCTCTCTTTTATTTTCTTTTAACTGTAAATATCAATGTAATTAGTAAATAATAGTAATTTGTTTTCTTTTTTAATATCTGAATACGTTATGAATATTTCCTGAAATTTTCATTGTTTGTTTTTTAAATCGATGTAATTTTATATTTTTCGGAAAATTCCATTGCTTTTTTTGTTTTTGTTTTTATTATTTTAAGGTTTACTTATCATGTTTTACAAATAAGATCTTTTTATTGTTTTTCAATTTCATAAACTTGTTTACAGTTAATAATCCATTGCTCGCGCTTTATGTGCATAAATGGAGTTTTGTGTAATAATAATAATAATAAAGATCTGTGTATTTGATTTGAATATTATTAATAACGTTATTGTATTAAGTGATATCCAAACGAAATTCATATTATTCCTTATTTTCATTACCGATCCCAACAATTTTGTCTTTATTGTTCCTCATTATCAATTTTAACGTTGTCCGCTGTTTACCTATTTACTTTTGCCAAAGTTAATTTCCTCCCTTGATTTCTATTTACCGCGTTTCAGGTTTATTTAATTTGTGATAACAGAAATATGACTTACACAAAAGTCGTCGCCGATATCCTAAAAGCTTTTCCGTCCGCCTTTAAATGATTTAGTTAAAGTATTTATTATTTTTATAGCTCTAGTTATGCTCTAGTTATCGTCTATTTATCCAATTCTTTAATCTTCGTTGCCATCCACCATCATTTTTATCACGCCTTTACCTTAAACGGTCTCGTTTGATAACTTCGCCTGTAACTCAAACAGGAATTCGTATTCTCCATTTCCGAATTAGCTTCAGTTTGGCAGTCCCCAAGAATCAGTTCAGCTTTAGCGTGAGTCCTAGCCTGGAACTCCGTTTTATTCGAGTCCTGTCTAGTTTTCTTGGCTCTTAATTTCGGTCTTCGGAGTTTTCTTTCTGCTAATTTCGGTAGTTTAAAGTAGTAATTTCAACCAAGTGATAAGCCAGCTAATTTTCGTCTCATATATAGAACGAATCGTTAATATTGTTATTTCTCATATTTAATAATGAAATAGATTATGGACTGTTTTCCTGTTTGAATTAATGACAAAGAAAAATAAAAAGGGTTAATCTTAATTTATTACCTTTATTCGTCGCCGTTTGATCGAAAAAAGGGGAACGCAACATGCTCACGTATTTAAAAATAAACTAAAAACATTTCACTAAAACTAAAATTTCCTCGCTCAGCGACTCGCTGCAACGGGCAGTCGAAAAAAAAAAAACACAATTCACATTCCACATTTTACATTTCTTACCGTAATGAAAATGGACAATAATATGCGCCTAAAGCTACTGGTAGCGACTAGTATACAACCGAAATTCCGTATAAGTCAACTTAATATTTATTAACTACAGATTTATGTCAAAATATTCGTTCTCGATTTAATTCTTTTCGACAGATTTCAAAAAGATTAACTGTTATATACCATTACCTCGCGTGATTTTTCCCTTCCAAAAAAAAAAGTGCAAGCATGATATTGGCAGAAAATCGATGTCGTCATTACGTTCTATAAAATAGTGAACCAGTTTTCAAAACATAAGTTCGCACGTTAACCTGAAGAAGTATTGACATTTTATTTAGGTATATAAAATCGTATTACGGCACTTTCCTAATAAATTCTTTTATTACAATGCACAATTGTTAAATCAAAAATGTAACAGTTAACGTGAGAAAAACTATTTATTGAAAAATGACATAAAATTCCGGATAAAGGCAGATTTCGAGCAAGCTTAGTTATTACAGCAGTTATTATATACCAAAAAGTCAAGAACATAAGATAGATGCGAATGAAAGCGTGCCAGGTGGCAGTTGAAAGGGAAACAATAATAAAAAGTGTGAATTAATCGAGCACTGGCACATTAAACTGTAACCTAGAGAAGAAACATACCGTAAACACTGGCATGTTCTTCTTTCTTTCTTTTTTTTTTAATTCTATTTTCGACGTCACAGTAGCTAACAATTACAATTTGAAGAAAAAACGTATAATTCGTGTACGTTATTAATTAATTAATAACTCTAGGAAATATATTTTTGCATTCGAGTAAACACGAGACAATAATGATAGCGGCAAGAGAAAATTCGGATTCTAAAAAATACGTTCGGTGTCCTATCGGTTGCATAAAGAAGCAGATCGAAAATAACGTTAATAATGGTGTTCCGCAAGCCCTATTGTGAACTGAGAATATAATAAATTGTATTTTAAAACAATTTCAAAATATACAATTACATTCGTCAAGTTAGTATTTAATAATTATTATATTAGTTCACGTTTCCTTCTAGGAGTCCCAGATTCGATTAAAATATTCAAATTATAAATTAAAAACTTTAAAGATTTTTAATCCGAGCGTGCATTTAATAGATTTAGTTTTAATTCAAGCCGTAATCTCGTCTTGGCGCTGGTTTACAGACCTGGTTAAATAAGGCGTAATGCAAAAATGAGTTCATTGTCGGCGAATAAAATAAGGTCAACAGCGTAATTTAATTTCTAGTTATTCACAGTACGTGTTTTGAAAGCCGAACGTGTTTTATTGCATAGCTGCTTATTGTTACTATCGAATAATAAAATTAAATATGTTTTTGCAATCCGATATAGTCTGCTATAACAAGGTTGATGTTTGCACTATTTAATTCCGACTATTTTCTTTTCTTTTCAGTTCTGCAATAACGTCATTGCGCAAATTCTTTCCAGGCTACGATTTTATCCACAAACACCACGCAAATCGTGAATGAAGATGCTTTTTTGATAACACAGATGATCCCAGATCGAAACCCAGTAGTTTTTTTTTTCTTTTTTTTTTTTTTTTTGACACGTTGACAAAGAACCTCCCATCTTGAAACACTAAGAAGGGATTAGTTGTAGAATGCAGAAATTAAGAACAAAGGATAGGGAGGGAAGTGACAGGATGTACGAGGCGCAACAGAGACTAGGGGAAGCCTAAGAGATAATAATTCAGAATAAAAAATAGCACATTCGGTCGGAATGGATGGACACTCAAAGTGTCGTGATTAGGATGAAAGTCGAGAATATACCTAATCACAGAAAATAAAAATTGCCTTAAAATTTTTGGAAAACAAGTATTGAAAAAATTAAAATAAAATGGATGAACTAAACCGTAAAGTGTTTTCTTCTTTTTTTAACGGCAACAAGAGAAGGGGCAACATCATATAGCATAATGTCTGAGAAAAATATGTTATCATGAAAAATAATATGCGACTAATGTTGTCGAAAAAAACAACTAGGTTTCTTCGTAAATTTATTCCTATACAGAGTTTTTTTCGTTTTATTAATTTCACGATTGACAGTTGAAAATATAAAATTGCAAATACACCGAAAATATATTCACAAATTCACAAAAATGAAATCAGAATGTTTCCAAGCATCATACTTCGCAATCATGGTCAAATATAAAATTAAAGTTATTCGAAATGGTGCGCAAAAGTAAAAATCATTGATAAAATGATATCAAATACAACGATAAATTTAAAATATAAAAAATGAATAATACTAAAATGGACAGTTAAAAAATGCATTATTAAAACTATTTAAAATATTTTTTTTAATTTATTTGTATTAAACAACTTCGGACGAATTATTATTCATACACCGTTTCGAATAACTTTAATTTTATATTCGATTATAATTACGGAGTACGCTATTGCAAAACATGTCGGTTTAACTTTTGCGAATTTATAAATAAATTTCTGTTCTTATTTGTGATTTTACATTTTTAATTGTAATAATTTACAGAAATGGAACATAACAAAATTAAAATTAGTTTTATGTTTATCACGTGCATATACAAAGGATAACTGTCTTTTTAACGATCGACTGATTTTTAAAATATTCTGTAAAAACAAAAAAAAACATGTAAAAAATTAAATCTTACTTCATAGTCGATTAACTTGCTGCAGCGGCGGCACCTACATACATACACGTTGCATGGAATTCTCTATGAGAACGCGGACCTTTAACATTTCAGCTTTATAAAATTACAAAGTGTCCTAATAATTATTATACTGCATTTTGCTACACTCTATTTTTAATTTTTTCCAATTATCGGCATTATAATTTTATAGTAATTGCAAGTAAGAAGAATTCAGAAAGTTCTAGTTCATATCTATAATATTTTTAAAATTTTAATATTTAATTATAAAATATACAATATAAAAAAGTACAACATATATATAATTCAATCTCATTTAAAGGACGTGTTTAAACGTTATTTTTTTATTTATACGCCATTTCAGTTACTCACTTAAACGCTAGAAAAGTAAACAAAAAGGATCGTCGACGAAAAGAGAGTATTGAACGCCGCAAAGAAGGGCAATTGACAAACCGATAAAACTGATCCGATGAAATACATTAAAAATACAGATTTGCAAATAAAACGGAATAATAGTTGAACCATAATGCAGAATGGGCGACTGTGAAGAGAATTGCAATATAGAGAAATTTAAAAATGCTAATATTGCTCATTAAATACGATAACGTCATAACTCAACAAATAGCGAATTTGAATTATGTGTATAGTTGGAATGCATTTTATAAGTACAATTAGAGGTTAGAACGCCATATTAGGTAAATAAGAAACTCGACAAAATGTGAGCATTGCTTTTGGAAAGGGTACACCATTCAAATTATAATAAATGTAAATGTCAATTTGCGTTTTCTACGAAATAGCATTTTTTGAGTTATGACGTTGTTGTATTTAATGAGCGATATATTAAATCTACCACCGGCAGAAGAAGATAAATGGACTAGTAGATTCGTCAAGTTATTGTCTTCGTTCCAGAAAGTTAGCAAAGGGGAAAACAAGTATTTTAGACACAATCGAGCTTGGAAAGAAGAGATCTGGAAGAATTTTCATATATAAAACGACAGTAACCCAGAGGAGAACAGATTAGTGATTTGTAAAACATAGTATGACGCACAAGTGTCGGAGAGGAACTTAGTCAGGTTGTAAAAGGTGACAAGCATAGAAAGTTAAAGTAATTATGGAATGAAAGACGACTATCCAGAAAGGCATCCGAAATAATAAAAAAAAAAAAAAAATAAGACGGATTGTATCAGAAAAATTAAAAAAGGATTAAAAAAGAGAAGAATAAAGACGATAGTAAAGAATTTACTGGGGGGAGATGGAAAAATAAGTGGAAATTGTGTAAAGCGTTTTCCAATGATATTAAGTATTTTTGAAGTTGAGTATTTAATTCGTGAGGTTAAAATAAGAGGAATAAGGTGTCGTAAACAAAAAAAAGAAAAAAAATTTAGATTACAGCGGAAAGAATTACGGTTCCACAATTAAAAATATGTTCAACAGGAAACGAATATTAATTTGGGATATTAAAAGAATGCATTATAAGGAAAAGTGTGGAAAGATGGACGTAAACGCCCTTTTTGGGTATATGAAAAATCGAAAAAATACCTCTTTTATCAAAACGCAAAACTATTTCCATAAAACAGGGAGTATATGTGGCCCGTTATTATCGATGCGTCTACTTACCTCTGTAGCTAACCAGTCTTAGTCTCCTCTACAAGACCATGAATATGTGTAGATATTTATGTTCGTGTATATGTGCATGCACATATTTCCTATGCCCGTGATATTCTTAAAAAATCGCTGGATAAATTGTGATATAATTTTCACACTAATTAGGATATTCTATACAGAGAATTCCACTCTTTGAAATGTTAAAATAAAACACGTAGCGACTTTTAATTATTTATTTTTACACCCCGAATGACAAGATAAACTATAAATTTTATAATTATTTTGGTTGTTATTTTAATACTTGCAAGGACACTGGCACAGATCTCGACTCAGCTTTGATTGAATTACTCATTCTTGACCAAAACCCACTAAATTCCTGATTGCTTAGGCAATATCGTAGTACTACTCGTAGAATTTGAGATAAAGAGAAAATACCGTCTCTCAATTCACAATAAATGCGTAACGATTTTAAAAATCTACATAAAAGTATGCATCAAGAATAGAAATCGAATGATTTACATTTTCAACTGTGTTATAGCAAAACAAAGATAAAATGCTTCAACTAGACAAATTTTTACAACTCTCAAAGCATTTTTAGTTCCAAAAGGCGTTATTATCGTTTTTATTTATTTACTTATTTTTGATCTTGCATGAAACATCTTTGGGCCATTGACTAAAATCTCTCCCAGCAGCGTACCTCTCGCAATAAAGGAACTAACTGAGATGAACGGTCAACTGAACTTCTAGTCCCTTATCTAAAGTGTCGCCTAAGACAGAATATAAGTACAGCGAATTACTTTAAACAAAAAAAAAAGGAGGAAAGATAAAAAACATAAATTAACGTCGGGTTTTATCGTCCCATTATAGGAAAAGAACGGAAGTTTTATTAGAGACATTTAGTTTTTATTTCACTCCATTTTCATTGTAAAACCAAACTAATTAAAAAAGCAGAAAATAAAGAATTATTTAATAGAACATATCTAGCGTACAAAAGCACCACTGTGGATAAATTTACAGGGTTCCTCTGAAAGAAAAAACAGAAAAAGACAGAAAACCTCAATTCATTCGTTTAAACTTATCCATACTCTTGACAAACGGTGGACACAAGATACTCTACCAGTTGCATCTATTTCAACTATAAGTTGGTTTAAACCATTTCCAGCTGAATAACCTCTCATCACTTTCTTTTTTTCTAAAGCACACATCAAATGCCTCAATTAAATAGTTCAGATCTTTTCACTTTTCTCATCGTTTTTCTTTTCTAGATTTTTTTTGTAGCTCGTTTACCGAGGGCATTGACCCAGTGCCACTCTTCTTTTAGACTGACACTAAACCATTTGACCATCAAAAAATCATTAATCATCTCCTCTATTATATTTTAAATTGAATATCCATTTTTTGTTGTCACCCGGGATCGCATCCGGCAGATTAGTAATAGAACCGCTTCATTACGACAGACGTATCTGTTGCAGTAGCTTTATTTCATTACAACTACACATATAGTCTTCTAGGAAGCAGTAACCTCGTTTTTGTTTCATCTCTGTAAGTTCATTCGTTCTTTTTTCCGACCTGTTTACATCCAGACGGACCACGTGGTAATAACACAGCCAGTATTATGTCAGATTCGCGATTGACTGAAGGTTAATGTGAGGTCCCCTAATTTTCGGTTGTTTTACGAACGGACTTCTTTCGTTTGACAGACTGTACATTTATTTGTTGATTCATTCGACACATACATTATACTTAATTCTAATACAATGAAACTTCTGTTCATGGACGCTCTTCTGGCAGACGCACTTGTAACGAAAACAATACTATATCAATGCCTGATGACCTCCCTATAATAGATTTCCTTTTTATCGAACGCGGATATAAATTTTGTATCCTATGAAGGTTTCAAAACCCGTAAAAACCGAGAAGGCTTTAAGAAATAACATTAAACCGAGTCCGTTTTAAAATCCCTGACGGTTCAATCATTTTATATGTGTCGCGTTAATGCACAATTCATTGATAACGAATCGACATTCGTGACCGCAGGATATGTCACACCAACTTAAACCGACTCGATAAACGCCTTGATTAAAACCGCTAAGTGTGTGTCATTCCCCTTAACCGAATGACATACATCAACGGCGAGCAACCCATTAATCTAAACTTCTATACGCAATTTCATCGCATCATCTGAGCAGAGTTAGTTTACTACTTTTTTACAATGCTCGTATTTCCATCATTATTTTTCACTTTTACGAAGTAAATACCGAATTATTATATCAGTATATTTGATTTTAAAAATGTTTTTTTTTTTTTTTTTTTTTTTATTCAAAACAAAATAATGATCTAAAATAAAAAACGATAAGAATTAGGACCCGCGGAAATTTTTCACCTTATGAAACTTGCAATTTCTTTATTAAAAAGAAGAAAAAAACAGACATCGATCCCGAAGGGAGCAAAGTGAATGAAAATCGGAAAGAAACTTTACCAATATATTAAGATATAAAATGAAGTTTTTAGTCAAGAAAGTTCTGCAGATGATGAATAACAATCGCGAATTAATTACCATCATAAAAAACAAGAAGTTGAACTACTCTGATCCGTGGCCCAACATACTCCTCGCTGCAAAATATCTTATTAGAGAAAATAACGGGCAGCAGAAAAGCTGTAGGGAGGAGACGCTTACGGATGTGCAACATCAAAATGTGGACTGGAATGAGCCCTCAGCAGCTACTCACAACAGGGAAATATCCAAAACACAGTAAATAATTTTAAAAAAATTAAAAATTAAAACTTCCCTTATTAGTCACCTATGATTACGAACGGCCGGTCAGGGCTAGAAGAAGAAGAAAAGAATCCACTCCGCACACATTTACGCGAAAAATGTATCAAAATTTTTAAATAAATTCTATTGCTTCTCTGACCTTTTTCTCCTATTCATTCAAAGTAAATTTTATCCCCCCCCCCCATTGATGTTCACTAAGCAGCGGTGAATCCCTTTCTATATACCATTTAAAAAATATCGTATCTCTCATTACATAGCCGCGTTTAATTAGCCTGTATAATTTAATACAGAAATACTTTCAGATGTTGTAATATTCCGTTTCAACATTTGAATAAGGCATACTTGAAAATAAACTTAATAAAAGACGATTAAAAAAAAAATATATATATATATATATATATTTCAAACAGCTTAAAATTTAAAACAAATATGGAATTTGGGCCGGTACGCAAAAACACATTATTTGTTAAAATGTTTTAAAAGTTAAAACTTTCCATCATTGATCGTATAACAGAAAAAGTCAGACAAATATCGCCACACTGTGGGCTTGGCACATTGTAGCTTGTTGATAAAATTTTTGATAACCATTTTGCACGATTCTGGTCAATCTCACAAACATTTAATAACTCGATCAGAGAGATGTATTGTATTGACTCGAGTGTTTAACTTCACGTATACCACAAAGAAAGAACTCGACAGATGTTAAATCACAAAACCGTGGTAAAATGATTATCATTGTAGCAAAATATATATCAGCACTTTTTTTTAATAAATAAATTACGATTCCTTCGCGAAACAGCCACGGTACACACCAGTCTGCTAGAAAACCATATTCCGTAAAATTCCATTTAGTCAAGCTGAGACTACAGACATTCCATCATTCAACGTCATTGGTGTACTTTTTTCCTAGCTCTCCAAAAAATATGAACTAAAAATTTAAATTAATGAAACAAAAGGGTACAACAAGAACTGCCGAGGGATACACATCAGATTGATATTATAGTGCACAATTATTAACAGCAATCTTATTCAGCATTAACGTTAAAGAATTTAGTTACTTTCTAATATGGAAATGACTAATACAGATCTAAAACAAGCTAAAATTTTAAAATGATTAAGTGATAAGAGGTTCTAAAATTTTGTGTTATCTAGCCTCAAAAAGAAATACCGAATAAATCTTCGGTGAAGGATAGATATGTCTTAGAAGCAGTTCTCTACATCTCAGTTTATACCAGTAGAATAAAAAGGCCAAAACCCTTAGTATATAAATATATACATATATACATTTATGTGTGCATATGTATATGAATGTATATTTTTAAATAGCATAGTTACTTAAGATAAGTCGTTTTTAATAATACATAATCCTCTTCACGCTTATCCAAAAAACGTAAAACTTCTAAATACAAAGAGAATCTCAAAATTTGCAATTCTCATTCATCAGACGTTAATAACATGGACTGATCTCGCTATGACTGGCAAAACGCACTTCAATTTTAATGATAAATGTAAGTAAAATAAGCGTAAAAAAGCAGAAATATTCTGGAATCACTTACTCGATAATAACGGTTATTAATAATAATTAAGTTAACAGTTTTAAAATAATTAATTTTTATTTAAATTCCGTTATATAAAAAAGTGTTGACATTTTTATTATTAATGTGTTAATTTTAAAAATATTGCGCAATTTAGTTAACAACATTATTATTAATAATGTTGAAGTTTAAATATACAAACCAAAATCGATTGTAGTTAGTGCCTAAATGATGTCAATATAGGTTTTGATGGTTAAATAATGGATTCATTTTAAATCGCGAATTATTGTTTAGAATAAGATTATAATTGTTTAAAATATGATTATAATTGTTTAGAATAAGATTATAATTGTTTAAAATATGATTATAATTGTTTAGAATAAGATTATAATTGTTTAAAATATTATTATAATTGTTTAGAATAAGATTATAATTAATTAGAATATTTTTAAATTTATTAATATAATAAGCTTCAACATAATTTTTAATAGTTCTTTCACATTATGTTATTTTTTAATGATTCCCCTTTATCAATATGTAGATGTGTAAAGTGAACTTATTCGTCAAGACTGAGGATTTTTCGAAAGGTCAATATTTAAAGTCGAATATATAATGTCATTATAATGTACTTGAAAAATTCTGCATATCTGCCGCATAGACTTTTATTATACATGCTACATGTAATGCAAAATGTGCCAGATTGTATTTTATTATTGTTATTCTCTTTTGTTTATATTTCTTAGATCATTATGTAAGTTATTTATTGTTGCGTACAAAGTATGTTAGTAATAGTGTCTGTGATGTTAGTGTACGTAAATTCTATCCGAGTTTGTTAATATTTACTGAAGTTCTTTTGTTTCCTTATACTAATATTATTATAACATTTTTTTATGTAAATTGTCTACAAATTATGTCTAGTGGCTATTATTAATTGCTCTATACACATCCGTGTAAACAAACTTAGACTAATACGGCAATAATAGACGCTATTACCAAACTATTCAGTAAATCATTCAAAATATCGTATGCAATAAAAAACAACCTATTCAATAATTTAATTAATAGAAATTAACTGTAACAATAATCAAATATTACAAATCTATGATGATATACTGCGTTAAATTATAGCGTATGTAATAAAATCCTGCCAGACAGATATGTACAATATTTTTCCTTATTTCATCTATTTTTCTTATCAATTTAGAAATGGACTAATTTTATTAACTTAAATTAGTACATTTTATTTTAAAACATTAACATTCTACTAGAGAAAAAATATGAAAATACACCGAAGAATTACAGTAAAACTCTATCGAAAACAAAATGGAAAAGCCGCATCGACACGAAATATTCTGTAGATATCAATCAAATTTACGGCACCCTATTTAATGAGTACGAAAAGAAGATGGAGATTCATTAATAAAAAACGAAACTATCGGACTAACGAATTAAATTGAAACATTTAAATTCTTATGTTCGACAGTTACTTCTGGAATACTATTCTAAGTGAAAGACAGTTGAAAAGAAAACAAGAATTCCGAGGAGGTAGAACGAATGTATAGGATGAGCAACGGAGCGACAGACCATTCGTAATCTCAGACGAACTGGTGCGAAAAATTGAAGAAATTCTGCGATCCGATCGCCGCCAAACCATTTCCGATCTTCTTGACCGGTTTCCGAGTGTGTCACGAGGTACCATGCATTTCATCGTGCATGAAAGATTAAATTTTAGGAAACTTTGTGCAAAAACTGCTCACGGAGGAGCATAAAGCACAACGAATGGGCAGTTCCCTCGAAATTTTGCAACATTTTCATGAAGAAGGCAACGAATTTCTCGACAAAATCGTCACAGGTGATGCAACCTGGGTATTTCACGGCACTCTAGAAACAACAAGAATGAGTATGCAATAGAAACACACCAGTTCGCCAGGTGTTGTGAAGGCGAAACAAACACTGACTCGGAAGAAGCTTATAGCGACGGTCTTTTGGGATTCCGAAGGCGTTATTTTAGTCGAACTGATGGAATCCAGAACCACTGTCAATGGAAAAAGGTATCGTCAGACATTAACCGACCTTCGTCGGGCAATCCAAAACAAAAGACGTGGAAGATTGGTCCAAGGCATCGAGTTACTTCATGATAACGCTCGCTCTCACACTGCTCGAAAAACCGGTGACCTCATCACTCAGTATGGCTGAAATACCTTACCTCACCGAGCCTACAATCCGGACTTAGCACGTAGCGATTACCATTTGTTTCCAAAGCTCAAAAGAGACATCGCAGGAAAAAAATTCAAGACAGACGAGGAATTGAAAAATTTCGTTCTTACCTGGTTACAAAATTTGGCGGCAAGTTTTTACGGGGAAGGTATTTATATGTTAATTTCTCGACTCGACAAATGCTTAAATTTGAAATAAAAGTATGCTGAATTTAATGTCGATGTCCGTTTTTTTATAGCTTTATTAGTTTCGATGTAAAAATCGATATATTATTTGTTTCTAACGTCATTTGTTTATCGAATTTAACGTTATTACATTTGCTGTGGTCATGAAGTTATTAGCTTCGAAACGCGTCAGCATCAATGTTTAAATATGTTATTTTATAAAAGTGCCTGTTTATGTTTAATTTATAATAATTCGAAATAATGTGTACAAGAAATTTTAATAACAAGAATAAACCTATTATGTGGGGGGGGGCTGAGTAAAATAGCAATCGGCTTTTTCAGATATTTTGGCAAAAAAAAAGAAGAAATGACTTGCGCAAAACATTTTTACAACACAAATCAAATACTTTCGCACTTGGAATGTCATAAGTCAGTTCCTCTTAAGGCGCTCGTCGAAAAGAGCAGTTAGTTGAATTTAGAAAATTTTAAAACTAATAATAATCATCAACGGATACGGTCGAAATAAATAACGTAGTAACTTAGTTAAAATTATTTTTGGTTACTAAACCAGAATTGTCGCCAGTTTTCGAACTAAAGTCGATCCGATGTACGCAATCTGAAATTATCGAATATACCACGGACATTTGAGAAAGCAAATGCATATTCCATAAGAAAGGAATTACTTGGGTTCTCGACATTCTCTTCAGATTTCCATTACGGACCCCCCTTGATAAATGAAAAAGAAAAAAAAAAGAAGTAAACGAAAAATCAAAAAAATGTCGGAAATACCACAACACGCAGCTGACGGAAAGACACAGTGAATACTTAAGATCGCGTAACCAGTCGAAATGTTACGTAATTATAGCAAATTATCGTTTTTATTTATAAAGAAATGTCATAAACAATATCATCTAGTTAATAATTTATTTCTAATAATGAACTAAGAAATGGCAAGAGCGCTTTTAGATTTGCACACGGTTTACTTGAAATTACCGCGAAAGTTTGTTTTGTGTCTATTTTATTTTCGTTAAGTAAAATTATTAATATTTAATCGAAATTTTGCATATCGATAGATAATGATTTCACGGGTGTAGAAGACCGCTAACCTCGTAAATAAAATGAAAGGGAACTTTAAAATGTATAAGCCAAAATACATTAGTTTCGCTGGATTTTTAGAAGGAGGATCATCCAGTGTTCAAAGTGATGACAGGCAGAATGACAGCTGAAAGATAGTCAAGATTACGTCGTCAAAATTATTACCGAATAAAAGATTTCCGATAATAGATTAGATGCTCGACTGACGATGTGCCGTGTCGAAATCAGTAATAGCCGTATAGACGACGAACTTCCAGAATAGCAATGGCGAATTAAAAGAAAGAAAATCAATTGAACTATTCTATCTTTTTCTCGCCTGTTTTTAAAACATTTTTATTGTATAAAATTTAGAAATATTTATACTTTTTATTACAACTGATAGTTTCATGGCCAAAAGAAATAGAACTGCCATAACCAGAAGATTGCTGATAATAAGTTACGGTTTTTCGATGATATTATAGAATTTTTACCCGAACATGCTCTATTCTAAATTAATAACTTACGCTTCTGATGGTACTCGCAGCCAACATCAAATGATAATCATGCAGCCAAACTAACGGAGAACTACCATTGGCCGTTTCTTCTTTGCTTAATTTTATTAACGCGCCTATCGTTTTCTCCGCAAATTCTCTGTTAACCGCAGTGTATGCCTGTAAAGTATCACATGTGTTACATCATATCAAAAAAATAAATATTATTTTTGTTTAAATCTTTTTAAACGTAATACATGGCCAATTTTTTTATTGTTTTTTTTTTTTTTTTGGTATTTGGTGGAGTGACTCGTACAGGACAATAATTTCATAGAAAAGTCATCCTCCAATTTAGTGAATTTATTTGGATTATTCTCTTTATTTTATAGCCAAATCATAATAAATCGTTCATTTATCTTAGTATGTCACTTTTTTTGTATTAATATCTTTACTTCAATGTCTGTAACACTAGTTGTATACTAATTAGTATGCAAAATATAATTCTCGATATTTTTGATGATTGTTCGTTGACTGATTCTTTTAACGTTGCCATAGATATCAATTAGAGAGACTACGCCTCCTCAACATATGTCAAACCAGTTACTGAAAAAGTTGATTCGGGGATCTTTTCACTAAGCCTGTAAAACATCTAATCCATTATCGGCATCGTCAGCCATGGGTCAAAAAATAAATTAAATGAATTTATTTTAATTACTCTAATTTAATTTTTTGAAATTCAGTTAGTTTATATAATCTTCCTAACTGCACCGGTCCATTCCTATTTTTAATCGGAAACTTAAAAGAAAAAGACATCATTCTGAAGACATACGGTGTTAAAGAATAAATTATAATTGGTCGGGAAACAGGCTTCGTTTACAGCATCCTTTCTGTTCCTTCCCCCTTGGTCATTCCTTTGTTAGCTTCATTCATATGTTCTATTTCTAATATTTTTCCTTTATAATTATTAATGCTGCCATACCTTTCGATTGGATAACGTCCTTAGCCGGCATGCTCAAAAAATTAAAAAAAAAACTTATAAGTCTTTGTAGTTGTTCAAAAAACTGATACTGACATGTCAGATGACAACAGCATTTTAGGAAGCCTACAGTCGTACATTTAATCAAATAAAAACCGGAAGTTTCAAGGATCATTTCCGACGGATTTATTTTTATCTGTGAAATTTACAATTAAACTTTACGTAAGGAAGCTCGTGCTATGTTTCGGTTGTTTAAAATATGGATATACTAAAAAATATGAAAAGGCGCAATGTACCGAATGATATAGGCAGAATCTTAATATACCAATAAATGTCACCTATTGCATCCCACACCTGTTTCTTGGTTAGACAGAAGATTTAGAAACTGATCGTTTCTGACCGGAGTTTAGAACTTCTTTGACTATCGGTTTAAAGGAAGTCAATTTTCTCGTTACAGTTCAAGAAAATAAATGAGACTATTAAAGGCCTCTCCCCAAGGATCTACTTATACCCTCTAGGTCTGGAGCTACTGGAAGCGCGGCGTCCACAGCCGACGGATAATGGAACAGCCTTAAAATATAAAGATTAGCTGAAAAATAAATCTTGTAGGATATAAATCAGGGTTATTAGATGGAAGTCACAAGTAGCAGATTTAAACAGGAACAGGGCAATAAGTTGCGAAGACGTAGAGAGGCAGTCAGGAAAACTTGTCTGATAAAATCTAAAAGTCCCTATTAACCAACTCATCTTAGGCGCTTGGAAACCACCGTATAAATCTACCTCAGCTATCTTCTCAATAGCAAACTGCTGCTTTACAATTCGAGTTTCTGCCCAAAGGCTAGGGACCACCCCGAAATCTTACCCGTTTTCCCCTACTTAAATATTATCTGCAATTTCCCGTTATCAAATCATTTTACTCTTAATCTTTTGTGTGACTCAGTTGCCGAAGATCTTTCCGTGCCGCTGATCAAACCACAAAAAGCTGAATGATAATGGGGAAATCAACTATGATCCGATTTCCTTATTTCTTCCACACATATCCAATTGTCCCCGTCTCGTGCTTTTCTTTATGCGCATAAATCCTGTAATGAATATTTCTTTGCCCTTTCCTATTCTATGCCATCCTCTTTTCTCCGCTTTTTCTCTAGCCGATCCCACACTTCCTTAAGAGTTCCGCGCGGCAATAAGTTTAAAGTGGTGCCAGCAGCTTTCTGAACTGCAAGCTATTAGGTGAAGTCCTGCACGATGGAACAACATCCTAGACGGTCGCTCTCATCCGGAAGGGAACAGTAGCCGAGTTCGACAGCTCAATGTACGACTGGACAGGCAACCGTAATTACGGAAAGAACTAAAATAAGCACCTTAAAAATCGTCTACTAACATTATCCTAATTAGATCATGGCAAGAGTTTAGTTAGAATTTATTAAATTGTTCGTCACATTAGCTGAAAAATTACTGCCTGAAACGCAATTTGGCTTTTGTTCCGGTTAAAGCGGCATAATTACAAAATTATATAGAACTACGCATACATAAATATACTATTTAAATATTTTATATATATATATATATATATATATAAATACAACAAAAAAGTTATTTCAAACTATCATACCTTCCATGTATCGGAAGAAAAAACTGCTCTGTCTGGCATGGAATGAAATAAAGGCCAAAATGTACCATTACAGCAACCATTATAATAGCTATCAAATGTCTGCGGTTCTACGTATACAGCTACAACCTAAAAAATTGACCTCATGTATATATAATTACGAGTATATACAAGAAAATATATATTAAACTGAGTCCTGTAACCTTCGGAAGGTACCACGGATTGTGCAATTAATTTTTCCATAACGTACAAATCCTAAATAAATCTGAAGATACCATTGGGAGCTAGAACCTTTCTCACGGCCATCTTTAATTTTCCTAAATTTCTCTGGTACCCGATTAAATAGGTTTTAATATATTAATGTTCTCCATTTAAGTGTTTATAGCGTTTATCATAAATAATTTATATTAGATCTAAAAACATGTATGGATAGAATCATTTTATAAATCTTCACCACTTGATTGCGAAAACTATTGCTCTCCTTTCTATTAGATTACCGGCAATTTAAACCGCATCTGCTCCTCACTATTACTTTTGTCTTTCCTGAAAGAACTTCTGAGTTACGATGAAATTACTGCAAGAAATTCCTTGTCTATTTCAAATCTACTAATTTCTAATCCCAAATATAAAATCCTAATTTTCCGTGCTTCTGACATTTGTTCAGTACATGGCACATAAATAAGAGAAGTAAGTGAGAATGAATATGGAAGTTCTGAGTCAATTATTACTTGAAATAAAATGTATTGGTATTAAATAATTATTTTTCAAATAATCTATTGATCAAATCTCTGAGAAAGCGGCTACAACGTAACACTATAGAAGAGAGCATTAAAAATGCAAACTACAGCCTTAAAAGAGTTATTTCAAGAATGATAATATACAAAAAAAAAAAAAAAAAAAAATAAAGAAATCATAGAAAAATAAAATAATGTTATACAAAACAGTCATATCAATTGAGCAATATCCGAAACAGATTAGACCGTTATTAATTTAATTTAAAATACTTTAAATATTAAGTCGCTAATAAGGAAAATAAATATTAAATAATAAAATGATTACTTTATAATTTGTTCGCAATTGTGTTTATCCATTAAATATTTCTCAAGGAAGATAGTAGCTAAAAAGTATTAAATTATCGCAGTAATAAAAGAGATGTCCCATTTTTTACTTTTGTCACAATGGAAGAAAAAACAAATTAATAAAATTTACGATCGTAATACAATACGACCTGTACGATGAGACACATTATAAGGTACATTTAAAAATAAAATTAATAAATTCAGAGCGGCTCTTTAGTTGACTAGTTACAAAGATTTACTGTTAGAAGTTTATATATTATACATAATGGATGTATAACGTAACATCTGAAAATTTAATTGAAATGAATTAATAATTTAATAAAGTTTAACTTCATCCACTT
This sequence comes from Icerya purchasi, assembly GCA_039619475.1. Lineage (NCBI taxonomy): Eukaryota > Metazoa > Arthropoda > Insecta > Hemiptera > Monophlebidae > Icerya > Icerya purchasi. The sequence continues at coordinate 267,113,864 of CM077116.1, forward strand.
TCAAGTGTTCGTAGATAAGTGATACAATTGTTTTTTACCACCCAAAATATGTTATCCATACTACAACATTAATTTTATCGCATGTATAATTTTCATCCGACATTTTCAGTATTAACTGTATCGAACAACTTAGATAAAACAGTTAATATTCCAATGAAATTCTTTTTTAACCTTCAGTAATTTCTCCAGAATATTAAGTTATGTTTAAATTTTTGTTCACAACAACATTATTAATTATCGAAACTCTGCCGATTAGATTATCGTAGGATGTTAATTTAATTTTAAACGTTTATTAACCACTTAAATGCAATTTATCAGCGCTTAAATATTTCGTTTCTATTACGTAGAAGCGACAAAAATGGATACGGCTCTCTTCTTCAGATGCTGATCGAATGAGAACAATAAAATAATAAGCCGTGACCACAACATACGACATCACAAAGTGGTTCAATAAAAATTTTCATGGTCTTGTTTTTTCCGCATCCAAATTTGTCCCTCAACTGATTGCAAATCATATTACAATAACCAAAGCAAATCGGAAGACAAACAAAACGATGACAAAAACAAGCACAAATCGTATTTGGCTGTTGATAATAAATAAATTCACTCGAATGAATTCCGCGCTAATATTTTCACAAAAAATTGGTAAAAGTAATAAAATACTCTCTACAAGTAATTAAAGTCAAATTAAGATTCATCTGACATATAAAGCAGCGGTTTATCTGCTAAACCTGCGAATTTTAATTAGATTAGAAAAATGCGAATCAAATAGAACGCCAAATTTTGCATAAACGCACACCTTAACAACTTAATGTGATTAATGATTTTTCAAATAGAATGCATATGATAAATTGAGCACACGAAAGAAATACTTTGAAATGAACACAGCCTTACATGGTATCTGACACTGATGTATTTGCTTTATTGACCTAATTACCGATGTTTTTCAAAACATATTTTTTTATATATTTTCAGCGACATCTTTATATTTAACTCAAGAATCTTGTCCAAAAGATTACTATTGTTGATACCCACGTGCAGAATTCCCAGAGAAGTTAACGAGTCAATTTTCTCTGACAAATTTTCCGCGATAAAATTAAAAACAAAAAAAATTAACAAAACTAAATTTTACTAAATACATCTTAGATTTATCGCAATAAAAGAAGAATTTTAAAATTTGACATATTCCAGGATTCCTATGTTTGATAATGTTTCGAGTAATCATTTATACCCAAAAATATACCGTTCGTTCTAATTATTAACGAAATATTGAAAATTGCTAAAAAAAAAAAAAGAGAAAAGGGAGTATTTTTTGGTCTAGATGCCCATTTCCAAGAAAAATTGGAAAAATTCAACGTGATGGAAAAAAACCGAAATACATAATATTACATTAATAAAAATTAGTTTTTATTTTTTTTATCGTGTCCTACCACTTTATTCATGGCCATTTTTTCAGAAAAAATACGCAATGAAGGATAAACACCACAGGACATAAGGTCTTTAGAAAACGCAAGTCTCGTGTTATCGAACTGGGCGCAATTAAATAACAAGTGGTTAATGTCTTCTCTAAAATTTTGTCGACAATAGATATTACAACCGGTGCAGTGCCCGGTGTTTGAAAAATTTAAACCCAATCGACAATGGCCGGAGCGGAGCCTACACACAACGGTCACAAACCTACGGGTCAAACTAACTGGGACACTAATGCGGTAAAACCAAGGTGTGGACGGCAAAGATGGTTGGACCATATGAAAATATTTACCAGGTCCTTGCTCTCTACAAATAAGACTTATCCAATCCGCATGATTATTTCTTTTGGCTTTATCTAGAAGATCGAAGGATGGGATAAATGGAAACTTAATACCTGATCTAACACCTTCTTTTGCGATTAAATCAACACGGTCACCAAGTGGTATCCCACAGTGACCCGGAACCCAACAGAATTTAATGACTCCTCCAAGTTCGGAAATATTAAAATACTTTTCCTTAATTTCATAAATAATTGGATGGCAATTACATTCAAAGTTACTTCTCTGAAGCGACAAGAGAGAGCTAAGGCTGTCCGAAAATACTACAAACTCCCCCTTGGACTGCAACACGTTTTTCACAAGAGCTGGAACTTCGAGGCTGATCCATAGAAAATCGCTCCATAATCTAATTTCGATCTAATAAAGCTTTTGTATAGCTGGCTTAAGATGACCGGATCACTTCCCCACCATGAATTGCTTATAGCCTTTTAGGGGGCTATACGATTTAATTACAAGTTCAACTAGTTTTTGAATGTAAAAAGTCCATGTTAGTTTAGGATCTAAAAACAATCCTAAATACCTAACATGCCTAGTGAATTTAATGAGTTGGTTTTGAATTAGAACACGTCTTCACCGATTAAACCCTTTCCCCGACTTCTCCTTGATCAATAAAATTCCCTGACTTTTCTCGGTTTCCCTCAATTTTCCAAAAAGTGGTCATCCTAATCCCTATAGTATGGTACTTTAAAATTATTCATGAGTCAAATTCAAGTTGTGATACTTAAAACAGAATCTCACATCAATACGTTTACTTACTTAAATACTAATGGTTACTTTTCTGCCTTATTCTCTTTTTTTTTGGCTAGTTTTTGTTCTTCTTTTCCTTAACATTGCTGCTGATTTCAAATTTAACTCCAGTTTTCACCCTCGATTAGGATTCGCACAGAAAGGAAGGTGGTAATAATTGCAAAGGAATCCCGCTCGGGCAGAAAATTGTTTAAAGATTAAAAACATGCGCATACAAAAGCCAACCAATCAAGCAGCGAACATACAGAAAATTAAGTAAGAATATTATCCATACTGTAAACAAAACCAGAGAGCGAAGCTATCACAAGATACGTTTCATTAATCGTTAAGTATTATTGAAAAATTTTTGTTTATGCTCGAAGTCGCCCCTAAACACACTAAACATTTGTCACCACTTGAGCAATACAGCTTGAACTGAAACGTTTCATTTAACACCGTGCAAAGTTAATATCTCTTCTCAGATGAATTATCACCTGAACTGTATCGAAAAACTAAGCTTCTCCTCGCTTTTACTTTGAACAGATCAACCGAAGTGTACAATAGTCATAACTATTGCAACTGTGTAATTAATTAACTTCATGCTAAAAAGAGATTCCATTACCCCGTTGTCAAGACTATTTACACATCGAACGGGAACGGTTATATCAACCGAACGTAACTAAATTGATCAAAATTGCAGTACTATTAAAAAGGCTGCGGAATAAACACCGAATTACCCGTCAACCTAGTTCTACTTCGATGTTTGACATTAATACTTCAATTTATCACAAACGCGATTCCGATCTGATCACACGCATAGACTTGTAATCCTTAAATTCCTCATCAAAAAAGATTCTCTTCCTATCTACTTTTCATGCCACAATCCCATTACTATACTTCACCTTTTTCTCCCATGCCATATATCCGATTTTCTACGTATTCAGATACCACAGACTTTAGATTTGCGCGCGCTCTTTATTCTCTTCCTCTTTCATCTTTATTCAATTTTCAAATAAATCTCGGCTATATAGTATATTGTAAACCATTATTATCATTAATTTTAAAACCGCCGTTCTTGCAGCGCTTATTACGGAAATTATACTATATTACATAATCGAAATAAATTAATAAAAAATAAATAAAATATTTTCAACAAACCTGATTTGAACGTAAGCCAGCAGTTGGAGTTACATCTGACGGATCAGATTCGGGAATAGGTTCATTCGGATCGTCCAGCTGTAAACCAGGCCAACCGATCCAAAGCCCGTTTCCTTGTACTACAACAGGAGCAACAGCTGTCACTAGTCCACCAGCGCTGTTAAATTATATTTTAACAATATTACTTTTTATGAAAACACAGAAAAAGATGTTCAATATTTAAATATTAGTTGAAAATTTTTTAAATTATTCTTAAACTATTCTTTTGCATTTCTACCATTTTCAAATTCAGAAATAAAACAATCTAAAGACATAACGTAATTAGTTAAACAACGCAACTTGCAAAAATAGATTAAATAAAGAATACACAAAATTAATTAAGTCTGGCTTTTGACAGATTGTTCCAAATCGATCACTGCAATTGCTCTTCTAACAAAAGTTAATAGATGTCTGCAAACTTCACAACGATTTATTGCGGACGAAAAAAATGTATAAGTTTCTTTCCATCTACTAAGCTATTTTGCGTCCATGCCTCCTACTCGTGATGTGGTCATTTAAGATGGAATTCACTGTGGGAAAACCAGCCCCGCTTTTGGCTTTCAAAAAATGTTTTTAAACGTTCTTGACTGCACTAAAATTCTCCATAACAAGAAAACAGATTCGATTATTAAAATAGTACTGTCCATTCCGGTACTTGAAAATAATTTTCTTCTAAAATTTCTTCAAAAATTTCATTTTTTTAATCAACTCGATAAACATATATATATATATATATATATATATGTGTGTGTATATAAAAACTCCGTCATTTCGGCCTTGCAAGGAGCTATACCCCTTGACCCCTCTTGCTTACATTTCTTCTCTTTCTCTTCTATACTTCGTATAAAATGATCAAAATTTACAACGTAATTCTTAGATCGATCCCCGATAGATTTTATAACTAAAAAATGTCCCAATTTTATATAATAAAAAAAAAAAATTCAACCAATAATTTATACCATAAATTTTATTTTAAACTACCAAAACAACTTAATATACTACAACACATATAAATAGTACTTTTTTTGTGTTTCCATGGTATTATTAAATTAGCAATATAATCTTTACATGCTTTTTATCCTATGGTGGGACTTCTTATTCATCAACCTGCACAGTAATAAGAAGTGTATTCATTGTGTTTCCAAAAACGAAAACGGCTTGCGGAAACGAAAACGAAACGACAAACTATGCAATAGCGAAGAATTAGCCACATTTATACGTGATACGTCTTTTGGTTCGAAAACGACAGACGTAGAAAAGTTTGAAAAGCGGTTGATAGCATTTTAAGTCAACTGCCTCTGTTATACTAATAAAAAATAAGAAAAAAAAATTATCCAAAGGGACCACATTTTTTCACGTTTTTTGACGAAAACTCAATTTATGTTCACCGATTTTCATCATTACTCACATGGTACCTAAGTTGAATGGTGCTCTTTCTAATGGACAAAGAATCAGTAAAATCGTCTATATAAATAAGAGTTATACGTGAACAAACATAAAAATAAAAAAAAAAAAGGAAGACAGTAAAAATTAAAATATGAAAAATGTTACATAAAATTGGAACATTTTATCTAATGGAAGCCGGCCTACGAATTATGTTGTAATTAATAAATATAGATATATATATAAACTCAAACATTTTATTTTAGTCTCGCAAGGGGCTGTGCCCCTTGACCCCCTTCCTTACATTTCTGTCTCTTTCTCTTCTATACTTTGTATAAAACGATCAAAAGTAACAACGTAATTCTTACCGACATCGACACAAAAAAAATAACATAATCACAAAAATCCTATCTTAACATTTAACTTTCATTACATAAAATTAGGTAATTTTTTCACCACATATTTTGTTACATAAAATGTGACATTTTTCGTTACAAAATCTAATTATATATATTATATAAAGTCGGTAAAATTAAAATATAACAAACGTTTATAAAATTGGAACATTTTTTCATTACATAAAATTGGTACATTTTCTCTAATGGGGGGTGGCCTAAGAATTACATTGTAATTAATTTATATATATATATATATATATATATTGAAACGATTTCTGTTCGAGATCCCGGTTTCGCTGTGCTAGCAAGATAATTCGTCTTAATTCCTTCTTTAATTTCTTTTACGATCATCAGTCTTTTTGATTATTATATATTTTTATTTATTTATTTATTTTTTTATACAAAAAAAAACAAATAAAAACAGTAAATTCACATTACATTTAACAAAAAAGATAGAAAAACGTAGCTTCGACTAGCTAGATCTTTATAAGCGAATCGTCGCCTTATTCTTTTGTGTGGAGATGCGAATGTAAGACCGAACGAGCGGCTTCCTACAATCAGCTTCATTTTTTCTTACACCGCAGCTCTACCATGCCTAGGTATTTCGTATAATTATAAAATCTGCCCTCTGTTCTCTAATACTCGGTACACTATATAGACAGCATTCACCACTGACAAAATCCGCTGTCGCTGTGAGTGACCACTACCAACAACACACTTTGACAGTGTCCGCCCCAGAATATTCTCGAACGTTCGATTATATATGGGAATTACGGTTTCTTGACCGAGTACACAAGCTTGAAATATTAAAACCAATGATGAAGCACTGTTGAACGACGTTTGAGAAATCGTGAATATTGTAATCATTTTTAATCGAATAACATTTCCTAGCTCAAACGTCGTTAGTAGGATAGTGCCAAATACCTCGAATCCATATCAATATATATATATATATATATACATATATGTAAGGATGCGCTATAATTAACTTGTTTGGTTTGCAAATTTAAAAAAAAATTGCACCATGAAAAATTATTATTTTTAAACAAATTAGGAACGGTAATTACAAAAAATGGTAAAAAAACCGTTAAAGTTCCCCATAATGAAAAATCACAGAGCGTGAAGTCCGATGATCTTAGCGGCCACTGGACATTACAGCGACGATCAATCCATCCAGGAAAACAGACATTTAAAAATTCATGTACTTCAAGACTGAAAAGGCACGATACACAATCCTGTTATAATACGAGATTCCTGCCAGTGTAAATCGGATTTTTATTCAGTTCGGCTCGTAAATCAGTTAACATACCAAAGTATCTCTTACCGTTTACCTAAAATGTTTTCATACCAAATTCTTGCCCAAACAGTTACTCTCGGCACATTTAGTCCTTCTTGGATGACCACATGACGGTTTACATTAACCCAATAGACACAGTTATGCTTGTTAATCTTGCCTTTAATTTGAACATCGCTTCGTCACTCCAGATAACACACCTTTATAAAAATTCGGATCAGCTTTTGTAACAGTTGTGTGCCACTCACAAAATTCAAAGCCTTCTATCTGTGGATCATCATCATTTAAGGATTGAAGCAAATGCGGACGATAAACTTTGAGACTGATATCTTTCATAATACGATGTAATGAAACATCTGATAATTGTAAGTTCGAGCTGATAATTGCAGCGTTTCCACAAAAATTTGTGTGACTACCTCGCATGTTTTCATCTGTTCGTACACTTCGCCGACGACTACTATGGGACAAATCTGCGACACAATCGGTAGCTTGAAAATCTGTTATGCAGATTTAGAATGACTTGACAACTTGGAACCAGAATATTAATAAACTTTTGCGCGAATCTGGTCATAATTGTATCATAATCGACATTAAAACGATAATAGCGAGTCAACATAAACACAAGTTCTCCTGCTGTATATCTGCAAGCGCGTCGCATATTTGCGAATCAAAACGAAATGACAAAACGAAACGAATATTATGTAATAACACTGCAGTGAACCTGAACTGAGTAATATCACGACTAGAACTGGATAACGTTCCGATTTACAAATCTAATATTAGTAGAAGGGGAAAACGCATCACAGAAAAAAATGGAATACGACAAGTTAATTATGGAGCGTCATATATATATATATATATATATATATATATATATATATATATATGTATGTATAGAAAAATATTGAAGACCGAACTTTGCAAAGATTTATTCCGAACTTGCAGATCAATTAAAGTATTCATGGGTTTCACAAACGTCTAAAAATAAAACAATACGCATGTAATACGAAAATTACAATTATGTACGTTACCTTATTTTTAAATCTTGAAAGGGTATTTTAGTTTATGCAATATATGTATATAAAATCGCCATGTAAATCATAAATAAATTTACACTTTTCCATCTATCGTAATAAATAAACGAATATTTATTTACTTTTTATTAAACCCAAAATACAAGTTTGATCACTAACATGAATACTGTTTGCCTGCATTTCCTAGGACAATTTATTTCTAGACCTTAAAACCCCCTAATTGGTCAATTTTATCAAAATCGTCAGAGCCATCTCCAGAGCTAATCTATATATATATAAAAATCAAACGGTGCATGTTTGTGAGCGCAGAACTCAAAAAGTAGTGGACGGATTGACTTGAAATTTTTACACAATGTTGCATTTCTGTACAAGATGGGTTGTATAATTTTTTTATCACTAAGTTTCCCCGGGGACAGGAAATTTTAAGCTTTCGTAAGGGGCGCGATCTATGATTTGCTTTCGGCATTATAGCGAGGAATTTCAGAAAACCGTATTGTGGCTATATATGCGGGAAGCTCTGTAATTGCATAAGTGTGTGTAAATTAAATACGCGGCGACAGTCTACAATCAGTGATGATACGAGTGACAGAGAATATATATCGATGAGAGAGAGAGAAAGTGTGTAACAACAGTTTCCTGGAAAGGAACCGATCATCATCGTCTAGCTGCTAGAAAAACAAAAACGTTTTTTATGACACTGTTCGTGATTTCGATGGGTAGAGTGCTGGAGAATGTTGAACCGCATGGCATTTGAAATTGTGATCTGCGCTGTGCATATTGTTTTTTCCCGAAGCAGTTGTCATTTTTGCGTTGCCATTTAAAATTTCACTCACGCGGTCTGATTATTGCATCATCCATCGTTTACATTTATTGCGGTAAGTACTATCATACATTGTTTATTTTATTTGTTACATTTTACGTTTTATGCAATATTATTTGTATTCGGTAATAAACTTTTCAGTCCAATGCTCAAGTAAACATTACCGAATTTTACAAAATATGTACAGTAACAATTTTAATACATTACTAATTTTTTATGTATTGGCAATCAATAATATACAGAAATAAAATAATAATTTTTCACTACTTTTTCTCACAACATATACGTCTAAAATATATATTTTTGTTTTCTATTAGCGAAGGAAAGATTTAATAAAAAGTACTTTATGTTTTATCTTTTTAACACATGTCGACGAAATTTGGTTCCTTCACATTTAGGTACTTTTGTACAATACGTACATTTTTATTTTTAAAAACGGTTTTAATATAGTTTTATGAAAACAGTAATAGATACTACTAGATATTTAGAAAAAGAAAGAAAGAAAGAAAAAATTTGTTCACGCTATGTGCGGAGTAACAAATTATACTTTCTACAACATTATTATTTAAGCGATATGTATACATATTTATTTCTTCTATTTTTTATTTTACTTTACAATATCTATAGCTATCGCACTGGCAGCAGCTCAGTTATATACAAGAAAGGCCCATACACCAATTTTACATTTTCCAGATATTTTTTACTGTTCAGTAAGTACATGAAATTATTTTATTTACTTATGTGTAAAACAAATATGTATTTTAGGTCCAATGGAAATCAATTAAATACATTTTTTTTTCGCATCAAATTTCTAATCAACTATTTATTTCTTTTTCCCTCCGAGACATTTATTTTCTAAAGTATTTCATTTTAGATTTCGACATTTTTATTGAATTTTTAAATTTCATTCACTTCATACATTCGCCGATAATTTAAATAAGTTTATTTATTTTACATCGCAATTTTATTTTTTCATCTCCATTTTAATTTAATTTGATCATTTCAATCGTTCCGATCATGTATTTTTCAATCACTTTGTTCTCTCCGTTACATTACCTCCGTGATTTATTTTTTTCATACAAATTTATTAAACTGATTTTTCAGGTATGGTTTTTTTATTCATTTAATTATTGATGCTACATATTTATTTTACTATGTACATTTAAATAAAAGAAAACTGGTTGTATACTATTTCTATATACATATATGTATGTTTACATATACAATTTATGAAACTGAATTCTAAAATTAATTTTATTATGATCTCTTTTTTGACTTTTGCTTATTTTAAAAACACTCAAGAAATCGCATTGAAATATAAAAAAAAAAATTACACGTTTATATTTTCGGCTATATATTATGTTACTTTATCTAATGTGTATACCTTCAATTAATTATGATCTATACGCAGATTATACATCCGCATAAATATCATTTAAATAAATACATGCAGATTCAAAGGTGAATGATGTATTTATATCGAACACTACATCGGCATTTTCAAGACACTTGGTAAAAATGAAAGTGTGACCGTATATTAACCTTTTAATTAGTGATAAAAAGAAGAAAAAAAAACTGTAATAAAGAGAAAAAGGAGATGAAAAAAGGTTAGAATTGGTTTGATGAGAAGGCATTTGATTATATATCGTTTTCATTTCACACATTCTCTGATAATTTCAATTAGGCTTATTTATTTTATATCACAATTTTATTTTTTTAATTCTATTTTAATTTTGTTTTTTTATTCCAATCGTTCAGATCACATAATTTCAATTACTTATTTCTCTCTGTTAAATTTTCTCTGGGATTTATTTTTTTCATACAAAGGCTATAGCCGGATTACTATAGTAAAATTTACACCATTTGATAGGGGCTGAAAAAAACTTCTACAAACAAATTTTCAGCTCTCTATCCCCTGTGCATGCGTAGTAAAGTCAAAAAACATTTTTTTTAAAAAAAAAATCTGAACCGCTTTCGATCTGAAAATTCTGAAAAAATTCACAATGGTGGGTTTCCATGTAAGAAATAACTATAATATTTTTCAAATCTCGTAACCTCAAAATTGGCCCTTAAAAACATTTTTACCAAATACCTTCAAAATGCAGATGAAGTGTTCGATGTAAATAAATCATCCATCTTTGTATCTGCATGTGTCTATTTAAATGAGATTTGTGCGAATATATACTCTGCCTATAGATTATAATTAACTAAAGGGATAGACATTAGATAAAGCAACATAATACAGGGTGCGGCAGCATAACTTCCTTTTTTAAAATGCGCCACTTTTTTTCTATTAAATTTTTTAAAGAAATAATAACAGAAAATCGAAATACATACTCTAGATCCCATTGGCTATGCTTCTTCCGTTGCAGTTTTATTTTGATTTTCTGCTTTATTATTTCTTTAAAAAATTTAGTAGAAAAAAAGTGGCGCATTTAAAAAAAGGAAGTTATACTGCCGTACCCTGTATTTAGCCAACGGCCATAATTTTAAACGCAACATAAACTTCAATTTCATACTTCGTTTCTGTCTCTCAATATTTAGTTTTATTTCCAGCCATATTTTTATCTCCCGCAATTAAAAAAATTAATATTGCTTTTTCTGCGGTATTATTTCTTTACACTGATCAGCAATATGACCTATTTAATTTCTGCAAACTAAAAAGTCAATAAAAGTGTCATTCTACCAGTAATGTTTTGTTTTGATAATTTCGTACAGAGTTTAATTTATAATTTATTATTGAATGAACATCGTTATCAATACCAGAAATGGAAGTTTATTTAATTTGCTTTTTACGAGAGGTTATTTTTAATTACACATTCATTTCTACTTATAAGTATCAATTTTATTTCGTAACGGCTTCTATTACATTACCAAATATCTCGAGATGATGCGATACTGAAATATCTTTATTGTTTAAAAAAGAAATAGGCATCCCCTGTTTCACAATTGACGCTATGCTACTGAGGAACTTTAAACATGCATATTTAATTTATATTAAGAAAAGAACATGATCAAAAACATTGCTTGAGTATATCAAAATTAGCCTGAAAACGGCTGTGGAGCGAAATACCGGCACCGCTGCCCTGCATGATGCACATAAATAATGTTTTTATTTTTATTAAAAACCGATTATTTTTTTGGTACCCACAATATTTAATTTATATATATTCATACTAGCTGTGCCCCACGGCTTCGCCCGTGTATTAATGCCCGTTTAAATCTATACTTGGAAATTCATTAAAAAATGTTTGTTTTATCTGGAATTGTATTTACGTGAAGATTCTTTCTCTCTCTTTTGGGTGAAACATGTTTATCACCGTCTAACAAAAAATAGTCGTCTTCATGTTTCACGTTTAATTAAGGATTGTCGATTTTTCTATAATTTGTCCGTCGTAATCTAACAAAAAGTTTTGCTCAACTAAACAACACACACAGCCATCGTTTTGAAGAAATCAAGTTATATTCACACGGTGATCTCCCATAATTACACGTTTAAGAGAACATCTTCACTCATATCTTTCAACCACTCTGTCTCGAGCGTTTTATTATAATTAATTTATTATCATAAAATCAAAATAACAGTGTTGAGTAAAGATTTTAATATTTCTGGTAGCAAATTATTAAAAAAAAAGTTAAACGGTTAATTTAAAAAATTTATACGTCGGTTTTGGCCTAAAAGTTCGAACATTTGACATATCAGTTAAATACTCTATTTTATTTTTATATGTTCCCTATTAAGTCCAACAGTATATTGCTTAAATCTCTTCCAGCTTTTACAAACATATTGTACGATACATTTTCTTCTACTCCTAATAATTCATTATTATATAATAAATAAGATAGAGACGAAAACAAAGATGTACCATCCCTATCTATGTATTTTACATAATGGGGAACTATTGCATCATCAACACACATATTAATTCTACATTCAAAATTACACATATAACACGAACTTTTTTGTAAACGACAGCGAAAAAACGTTTATTTCATCATTCATCGATAAAAACGCCACGCGCCAACGTTAAACATGGTTGCATTTCGATTAACATCGCACGATACACAAAAGTCGCCACGAAAAGTAGTTGGTGCTCAAAAAATAATAAAATCGGCAAAATTGTTTTTTTTAATTGATTGATTTAATTATTTAATATGACAAATATTTATGTAAATAATTAAAGCAAAAAGTAATAGCCAACAATTAAATTTGTTTTTTTTAATTGATTGATTAAATTATTTAATATAACAAATACATTTATGTAAATAATTAAAACAAAAAGTATTCTATCTCTTAAGAGTTGGACCAAATTGCATGCACCTTCAAAATTTTATAAAAATCGGTCAAGTATATTCCGAGTTTATCCTGCACAAACATAAAGACACGGGATTTTTATATATATAGATATATATATATATTTGTAGAAAAAGAAAACGTTATTAATAAAAAATTACAAATATTAAGATGTATATATAAAATCCCTTATATGTAGCATTCAGTTTGTTAGGGTAAGAAAGTTGATTTTTTAAAAAGAGCATTTTAATTTTATTAGCCTTTTTTTTTACTTTTTTGTTTGCACATGTACAATAATGAATTTTTCAACATTATTTCTTTGAAGGGCGCCCCTCATGTGAGATTAGTCCCGGGCCCCATAAATCCTTAATTCGCATCTGGTTTGAAAAATGTAACATGACTCAGAAATATCACATAACCATAAAAAATGTTAGATTTCAGTTTATAGCAGGATGTAAAGCAATAAAAATACTACTATTTTTATAACATCGTCATCGGAAATGTAAACAAAATATGTAAATAAAATTCTAAGCCTTCAGAATGCACTGCAACTTAACTTAAAAGTAGAGCAAAAAAAATTGTAGAAAATCAGATTTTTCACTGATATTTGAACGTGTTATACTAAAAATTTTTATTAAAATAATATCACAAAGAGTGGAAAAAAATAAAATATCATTTAAGCTCTTTAATTGTAACATAACCTATTAAAAACGTAAAAAATGCGTGAAAAAGTTGGTTTTTGGCTAAAATCGAGGTGGTTTGCTATTTTTTTTTTTTTTTTTTGCAATAGTAGCACCATCGTAAAGAGCGAGAAAGAACATCAAAATCATGAATTTGAAAAGCGGCACCTCAAAATTAGGGCGTGAAAAAATGATTTAAAACTTAAATAATGTTTTTAAGAGCCAATTTTGAGGTTATGAGATTTTAAAAATATAGTTATTTTTTACATGGAAACCCACCACTACGAATTTTTTCAAAATTTTTGGATCAAAAGACGCTTCAGGAAAAAAATAAAAAAAAAGTTTTTTTGACTTTACTATGAATGTATAGGGGATAGGGATCTGAAAATTTGGCTGCAGGAGTTTTTTTCAACCCCCATCGATTGGTTTATAGTACATGCATTTTTAAGAGGATATTTTACTATAGTAATACAGCTATAGCCTTTATTAACCTGTTTCTAATATGGTATATTTTATTCATTTGATTTATTATTGATGCTATATATTTATTTTACTATGTACATTTAAATAAAAGAAAACTGCGGTTATGTACTTATTTATATACACGTATATGTATATACAACTTATGAAACTGAATTCTAAAATTAATTCCATTATGATCTGTTTTATTGATTTTTGCTTATTTTAAAAACACTCAAGCTATCACATTGAAATTTAATAAAGAAATTACATGTTTATATTTTCGACTATATATAGGGTGCGGTAGCGTAACTTCCTTTTTTAAAATGCGCCACTTTTTTTCTACTAAATTTTTTAAAGAAATAATAACAGAAAATCAAAATAAAACTGCAATGGAAGAAGCATAGCCAATGGGATCTAGAGTATGTATTTCGATTTTCTGTTATTATTTCTTTAAAAAATTTAATAGAAAAAAAGTGGCGCATTTTAAAAAAGGAAGTTATGCTGCCGCACCCTGTATTATGTTGCTTTATCTAATGTCTATCCCTTTAGTTAATTATAATCTATAGGCAGAGTATATATCCACACAAATATAATTTAAATAGACATATGCAGATACAAAGATGGATGATTTATTTATATCAAACACTTCATCTGCATTTTGGAGGTATTTGGTAAAAAGGAAGGTGTAACCGTATATTAATCCTTTAATTCAGGGGTGGCCAACCCGCGGGCCGCATACGGCCCCGTTTTGAACATTTTTGCGGCACGTGAGGTAGCCAAAGTAATAAAAAATTATGTTCTACGAACTCATAATGCACACGGATGTTGGAACAATTAATACAACAAGTTTTATGTTTCACTCTTAAGTGTGTCTATAGTGGTTCTAAATCTAATATGGGGATATATGATTTTATATGCGACCCGCGGAGTTATGATACACTTTCAAAGTGGCCCGCAAGATCATTAAGGTTGGCACCCCTGCTTTAATTAGTAATTTTATTTAAAAAAAAAAATAAAATAAAAACCATAATAAAGAGGACAAAAAGATGAAAACAGATTAGAATTGATTTGATTATATGTTGATTTCATATTGAATGTTTTGAAAATTATCTAATTGTTTGTTCTCGAAAAACAAAGTGTGAGTACTCAATTCACTTCTTTAATTTTTATATAGTTATTCATCATCTGTGTCTCCGCCATCCGTAGTACAATTCACATTCATTAATCATCTGTAATGCTTTGGCAACGTGCAAACATAAAGCGCCGTTCTCGACACACAATCATAGAACGTCAGAGAAGATCAATCCGCACTGATCAAGAACGTTCAGACAATAATGAACATGTTAAAATCAGAACTTCTCAATGGCGAGCAGAATAATTAACAGATCAGTGGGCAGAAAAACTTGAAGTCTTACGGGTAAAAGCGAAAAGAAGAAGAGCAGCACGTTCGTCTCACCAACGCCAAGAAGCAGTAGATCAACGGCGAAGACATATTCGTATGCAATATCTAATTATGCAAGCATAAAATTCATCAGCGAGATATCTCTGGAAGCGTTTGATTAAAATCACCGGACAGTGCTCCATCAAATGAAACCTGATTATTTCGCAAATCGTTCAATTTATAGTCTAAATTTTCAGGAAAACATTTTTTCTTTCTTTCCTTTTATTTCTATTTCACTATTCTTTGTTTGTATTTTTCTCCTTACAATTTCTACGAATGTAATTATATCTATATTATTTGCTCGGCTTCATTTTTATGAATAGGATTGTTTTCATGGGCATGCACATTATTTTTATAGTACCTACAATAGAAGTATTATTTGCACTTAAACAACGGCAATTTTTATTTTTTATTGGGTTATTTTATATTACTTTTACACGATTATTTAATTTCACTTTGTTATTTTGTATATAATTTCAATATTAATATTCCTTTCCGTCCGGCTGTTTAATTTCATTTTGTTTCACTGTTGTTTTTTTTTTTGGTTTTTTTTGTATACAATAATTTCGATATTTGTTAGTAACTTCTAAATTAAAATATCTACGTCTCGCGCAACGTTGCATGTTGTAGTCAAAACGTGTAATAATAATAATAAAGATTATTTTATTTCACTTGATTCATTCCACAGCATAGCCATAGCAACACAAAGTATGGTGTTAAATTGAATGGTGTGTTTTTTCAGTGGATCTATGTTTACTGCAATACTTTTATCTACTTCCCCAATCATTAATATCATTCTAAGCCACAGCGAAGCGTGGCTGGGTTCAGCTAGTAACATATAATATACAAGAACTGCTCGTTTAATAATATTCCTGTCAACTGAGCTTTGCTCAGATCTACTCCAATGGATTAATAAGTTTCACAAGTAATCAAACGTTCAGCGGTAATATGTACATGACACGAAAGCTACATTTTTGTATACATCGTTTTTATATTGAAGTATTCTCGCGTTACAAAAAATAAAAACAAAATCAAAATTCATAAGCCAAAAATATTATCATAAATTATCATCTACATAAATCTATAATTGCGTCTTCTATATTTCAATTGATATCCGTTGCATAGTGTGTAAATAATATATTTCATTACAGATTGAGTTATACTCTAGTTGTCTAAATTAATCTCTATAGTATGTTACACACACCACTGTTTGTGGTTTAAATACATACCGGAGCAGAGTAGAAAAAAAAAAATATCGCCACTTAATTTTAATCAAAAAGACTGTTTTAATCACTTAATTGTTGAAATGTCTGTATTTACATAATAATTACGGAGTGCGCGGATTAAATGCATAATACACTTAGAAAAACTTTACATTTAATTCGAAATTATCTCATTTCTCACATCTACTGTACAACAGATTAATATTTACGTCAACAATGTCTGACACTTTGTCAATCACAACGTGACTCTTATTAGCTTCGTTCACGTGACAAAAATATTTTTGCAAATGCACAATTTAAATTGAATTACAATATATTTTTATCGGAATACGATTACACATGCATTATATAAATATAAAAATTCCAAATATATTCTTCAACTCGGCGCATAATTAAATTAAAAATCACATACTTAAAGAATTCTTTTACGTCAATTTATTTAAAAGGATAAGTATTCAATGTTATTACTTTAAGAATATGTTTATTTATAAGTTATATTGCTGTATTATATTTAAGTCATATCGGTCTTTGAAATTTTTATAAAAACATATTATTTTTCAGTCCTTCAGCTCAACATTAAAGAAAATTATTTTCTAGTGTAGCCGTTAACATATATGAATCCTAAAAACTTTGTACTAATATAGTATCACGTTTAAATGCTAATTTAAAAATATGTCATACGAAAATAATTGTTTCCATAGTAAAATTCATCACGTTTAAATGCCAATTTAAAAATATGTCATACGGAAATAATTGTTTCCATAGTAAAATTCTAATTGTTTCCATAGTAAAATTCTAATGTTATTGGATTAAAACTTATTATATTATATGTTAACCGGCAGTTCGTTAATATATAGGATGTTTTTTTCTTTTTTTTTTTTTAATAAGTTATAGGTCTCATAGAGCAAATATGCCCGTTATGTGAGTGCTTGACACTCTTATTAACATTTATTAACAAAAAACAAAAATACAAAATTTACAAACTATCTTAACTTATTCCATAAATCATACTATTAGTAAACCTAGCGTTATGTTTAAGTATAAGTATATGCTATATACGCATACGTAATACGCGCCTGTACACCGATATATGCAAGCAGCTTAATATTTTAAAATCGAAAAACATAATCTTCTTTGAGAACTTAATATCTGGGAAAGACATAAGAAATTCAAAGCAAACTACATAAGGAAAGAAGCATTTAAAAAGTAGAGAGATTCAGAACGTAACTTGTTCTGCAATCTTTGTACCATTCCTTCAGCCATTTTTCCACCTACTTTTTTCACACACTATTTTTTTCCCCTTTAATATATGATTAGGGATTGTACTTATTAATTTAATTAAAACTGAATCATCAGTGTTATCAATTCGTAGATTTACACCGCGGGGACAGGTGTAATATGCACTACTTTGGTCTTTTGTTAACCGAATTTTTTGCCTGGGTGGTAATTTTATATTATTGACATTAAATTCTAGTAATCTATAATAGAAATAGTACATCTTGGGGGACATTTCGTTATTTTCCTTTCACCATGATTCAGAGTGGTTTTGCTTGCTGCTTTATTTTATATAAAGCCGAAATTGTCTGTCTTATTTTCGAATTTAAACTTTGAATGTGTTCTTTTTCAGTTCAAAGATTTATATATATATGTATATATAAATATTTAATTACGTTCTCTAACAGTAGACAATAACATAAATAGGTATTGATATTTACATGAAGCTCATGAAGGCAATTGTTATTATGGAGAACAATTCACAGATCGCGCACCTTATGTTTAGAACTGTTCCGAATGTGTAATATTTTTGATTTATTTATATTTATGCATAACCTCATATCATGTGCCCATTTACTAAAATTGTCTGTATCTGCTTGTAATAATGTTTCCGCTATCTCTAAATTTTTGTGCTTCATTGTTAAGGCAATATCATCAACAAAAACATATACCTTTGCTTTTTTAATATGCTTGTGTAACGAGTTGGTGTAAATGAGAAAAAGAAAAGAGGCCAATATGGTAACCTGACCTACTCCGTATTGGATAGTTTTTTCGTTACTTTCATTCCCTGCAATTTTGACTATGCTTTTTTTAGCTGTTATATAATTCTTAAACAACTTAAGTTGATTATTTTTAATTCCCAGATTTTCCAAGTCCTTGATCAATAATTCATGGTCAACTAAATCAAACGCTTTGGATAGGTCAATAAATGTAATTAAGAATTGGTTCCCCATCGATAGTCTTCTATTTATCATACTTACAGTCGTTTTCAGTAATGTTATCGTGGATCTTTTTTCTCTAAAACCGTGTTGATTTTCATGGAGTAGGTTATTTTTTTCCACATACAATACCTCTTTTAATAATTAAGTTGAAGGGTTCAAAATGTAATATGATATTAATGCGAGAGAAAAAGCATTTCAGAAATTGGTTGAGTGCACTAT
This sequence comes from Icerya purchasi, assembly GCA_039619475.1. Lineage (NCBI taxonomy): Eukaryota > Metazoa > Arthropoda > Insecta > Hemiptera > Monophlebidae > Icerya > Icerya purchasi. Next base: position 267,133,059 of record CM077116.1, read on the forward strand.
CCATTACAAAATTCATTAATGTTTACCAAACAAGACGACTAATATTGCTTAAATTTCTTTTTTTTTTTGGGGGGGGGCTTGTCAACCGGGGACCTTTACCCAGAAACAATTAGAATAGGAAGGAATCACTTATATCTTGATACGGTCTGATATTGTTAGGAGAAAGGAACAAATAATAGGAACAATTTGTGGAAAGGGAAGAGATTACACAAAAGAAGCGCAATATGGAGTAGGAAGACGAAGACCAAGTCTGAGCAAATTGAAATAGAAAGCCGAGCACTCAGCAGAAAGAAATGAACACTCAAAGAACACATGGTCCGCATCGCAAACATGCTCTTCGTTCGAGTGGAAAGGACAATATGGAGAGGCAACCAACGAAAAACAAAAACGGAAGGAAGGCAACAGAGAATGGTTAAAGCGCAAGCGAATAACGGAGACAACAACAGAACAACGAAGTGAAGGAAAAAGAGAACCACGGATTGGCAGGAAGACTAGGTTGGACAGACAGATAGAAAGAACAATTGTTAGAGAAAGAGGAAACGTACACATCCGACCAAAGCCAAAGAAATAGGACGTAAGAAAGAACTTTTTTGATGAATCAGAATGATGATAAAGGAATTCCAAGAGGGAGAGTTACACCTCTGGAGAGGAAACAATTAAAAAAATGAAGGAGAAACGCAAGGGACTGTTCAGACAGGTTTTTAAGGACCAGAAAAGGTATACCGTCAAGACCTGGAGTGGGGCTAGAAGATTTGGAAAGGACAGATTTTAATTCATAAATAGTGAAAGCAGAAGTTAGGAAATGTGTTGGGGAATTATGCGGAGGTGGAGTTAGATACAGTTCGTCAACATCAGGCACATAAGCAGAAGCAATGGAATCGGTAAACGGAAGACAAAAATAGTAAGAAGAAACAATAGTTGGTATAAGGTAAAAAAGAAAAGCAAAGACATTCGTATTAATAGGATTGAAATAGATCAGAAGAGAAATGGAGGAAAGCAAATTGTAACGATTAGAAAACCGGAGAAAGTAAGTCGGGGCTAACAATTTAGAATGGAATTCCAAGAGTAATAAAAAGAAAGAAGACAGAAGGAATTTGTGTAAGAAATCGTAGGAGGCAAATAAAAAATTTCTGCTAAAGGCAAACAGGTTTTGAAACCTTTGCATAGATGAAATGATACCCGTTAGGGTTAAATTATGCTGCGCAAAGCTTATTTCTGCATAGCTCTTGCTATATGCGCTAATCAGTCTCACCGCTGAATCAGTGGAGCAGCAAATGTCAGAGAGAACAGAAATAATTCGAATGCAACCGAGTTCAAGTACTGAGCGAGTTATCTTGACGCCAGTACACTCGAAAGAAAAAAAGACGTAATAAATGTATTGAAGCCCGACAGTGCTTTTGAACACTTCAGCGACTGTATGAGTTACATATAAAGAAGAAGTAAAAGAGGAAACATTGAATACTAAAATTAAACAATTATACAACTGATTTAAATATCTTATTTTGTACGTTAACAGAAAGATTAGATAAGAAAAAAATAAAGAGAATTTAGAGTATAAGGAGAGAGGCAGAAGAGAACGGAAAGAAGAAAATTCAACCTCGAATCTTTATTTTCTTAATCATAAAAAGAGGAATTAATTTATCTGTACGTTACTGGAAAGAAAACGAGAATCAACAAAGGAAGAAGGAGAAATGTTATTAGAAGAGAGTATTTCCACGATGGCTGAAGAAATATTTTCAATTAACGGAAAAGAACTTTCAGAAGAGCAGTTAGGAGTGAGCAAAGAGGCAAGATTGTGATTAGCAGGATTTGGGGGAATACTATTAATTGAAGTAGGGTTAGACAGAAGAGGAGTAGATTTGTTGAAAGCCCATCCATTAGAGGAAAATGGGATACGGTTAAATGAAAAAGGAGGAAACTGCAGAGAGGGTTTATAAGGCGCTTTGGAGTTACGGATTTTATGGAAAGTAGGAGATTTAGGACGCGGAAAAGAGTTAAAGAGAAGGCAGAAAGGTGATGAAGGAGATTTAGAAAAATTACTAGGAGAAGAGTTAGACATTGAGGCTCGGTCGGCATATGAAAAAGCACGAGATGCTCTAACTTGTTGCTATTACAATGAGAGCCCTTCTGGAATGAAATATTCTGAAATTCCATAATACATTTTATATCCTTCTGCCTAAGATGGGTCAAGGGCAGAATGTGTGCCTTTACAATTACGACAGACGAGCGATTCCTGTAGATTGATTTCTAAGCCAACTTCTCTTACTTGAAAAAATGAATTATTCGCGATAGTTTTTTTTATTTTGTTATCCTTCTAAACGCTCAAAATTGTAAAACATACGAGTATTCCAAAAAAATCTATGCAAGTACATACAGAGCAGAATTCGTCCAACAATAAAATTTACTGAAAATATATATCACGAAAAAATGAATAAATAAATAAAAAACAAATCTAGTAAAAAATCTTTAGCTGACTTTAATCTACCTTTACCAGATCGGAGCAATATAAATTCTTATTGTTCTTCATAGATTCCTCCAAAACAACTAAACGAAATTATTCCGCTTAAGAAATATATTTTTCCTCCATCTGAACTTTCCTATGGCCAAGTACAGAAATTGTTCCCCAGAGGTCCTTGACTTCTATATTGCTGGAAACCTTCAAAATATACAAATTAGTTGTAAAATGATTCCTGAATTTAGCTCAGAGCATGCTCCAGTTATGCCTGATGCTTAAAATAATAATACTGTTACGAACTTATGCATTCAATTCAATCCTGGAAACCGGCTACTATCCACAAAAATGGGAGGAAGCCATAATTATACTAATCTTAAAACCTAATAAAAATCCTGACTAATTAGTCAACTGAATGTCTTGTCTAAAACTTTTAAAGTTCTAATCAAGAATATCATCGAAATAGTACCATACAATGATTTAATTCTTAATCATCAATCTGAGTTCCATAGAGAACATTCTACCATTCATCAAATTCACAGGACTAGCAGTCGCACTACGACATTCTTTAAAAAACAACAATATTGTAACGGCGTTTTCCTCGATGTGGAAAAAGCATTTAACTAAGTATGACAGATAAAATTTTGTATAAATTGAAATTAACGATGCCGAATGATATTTGCAAACTATTGTAATCTACCAAACGGGGGGTTTTCAAGTAAAACCAAATTCCGTGTTTTCAAAAAAAATACGTAATTCGAGCATCCGTTCAACAAATCAGTACATACTCGAACCGCTCTTGTACTCCGATTATACGACAAATATGATTTACGAATAATTACTTTTGCGGATGATGTTCATAATTTAGCAAGTCGTAGTAATAGTCTACCGTGTGCGATTGTAGTAGACCGAGAAGATTTGAAAGAAATTAACTCTTGGGTTAAAAAATGAAAATCAAAATTAATAATGAAAGTCAACGTTTCCTTATTTCAATCGGTAAAAATTAATAACATTACCCTTCATTAGTACACTGTGAACCTTAACTTCATATCGGATTGCTTTTTGATCATCGTTTCACTATGAAACTGCATATTCAACAAGTATGCCAGAGAATTCGTCAAGAACGAGTAGATAATCAGCAAGAAATCACCATCAAACCTAGTTCGTAAAAGATTAAAGACATCGTGAATAACATCTATCACTTCCTACTGCGCGTCTAACACCACTTTTTTATACTACAATTTGAAGGTGAAATAGGTGCACAAATATTACGCACACGTTACGAGAAATTTTTCGGAGAGCTGAAAATCAATTCAAATGCCGAGATATCCGGTACATATTAATGACTATCACATTTTTTGTCCCAAAACGTTACACATATTGTAAATATGAGAAAACAAAGCACCGATAAACTAGATTGCCAGGAAATAGCATCATTCTTAGCCCAACGTTTTGTCATGAAAATTGGTCCCAAAACGTGACATGCTATATAAACAATTATAAGAAGACAAAGCACCGAGAAAGTTGATTGTTTGACGTTGCCAATTTTCCTCGTTCTACACCAAGTATAGAAATGACGGAGCTGGAGATCCGAGGATGTCCCCAGGCGGGAGCAAGGGGCAGAGCCCCTTAAGAGGCACGAAAGGTCGAATTTATATATATATATATATATATATATATATATATATATATATATATATCGATCAACATCATCAGGTAACCCGCATGGAAGATTACATAGAAAATAAACACTCATGATATCCTTAATGTTGGGTGATTGTGAACGGTATACGACAAACCAACTATAGTTAATATACCCAAATATTAACGTTAAAGATTAAGATTACACACTACTTATAAGGGTAATACACTATGTAAGTTCGGTAATAGTAAGCCAACTGTTTAAATGCTAAGCTACAATCATTAATTATAACTATCCAGGTTACGTTGAAAATGTTTCATTCCACTGCAAAGAGAAACAATAATTAATTTCATTGATACATTTCTATGACCTACTAAATTAGCAATGTCAATAGTAGTCTAACTGATCGGGGTATCACAAGAAAAACGAAAAAAAAAGTAATCAATCAATTAACAGTATATAATGAAAATATTCTCAGAGTAAAAAATAAAAAAGGAAAAATGTTTTTAAACATTTTTTTATAAATTTTTATTAGCATAAATTAGAGCATCTAGGAAATTAGCATTATATGGTACAGCTGTTGAAGATAGAGCGATCCATTCGATTTGCATTTTGTTTTTATTAGAATCCTTTCAACATGTTCTATATGGGAAAATAAACAATTGGTAATTTTTACAATATGTCGAACTCATTATATGGAACGATTGCATTATAACTTACCTAGAACGTATTGAAACTAGACAGAACATTAGGATATCTTTGAAACTCAAAAACAGCTGTGAACGATGTTTCGTTAGCCTTTTCCAGTGATTTCCGTCAAACATCACCAATTATTGTAAAATCATTCGAACGCGATGATATTGAGCTTCTCATAAAATTATCGTATACAGGTGATGGTAAGATTACGGATATTTAGTATCATTAGGTAACAGACAGTTAAATATATGAAAAATCAGTAAAAAATATTTATCAAATATTATAGGAACTATACTATCAAAAATAAAGAAAAAAACGGGTTACTTTTTTACATTTTTTATGGAAATATTTTTAATTAAAGCTTAATCACGTCATTTAGAGGGAAAATTAGTTCAATAAAATATAAAATCTTCAACTAACTTTATTGTTGCTTTATAAAAATTCTAATCACTCCCTACACAACACTATAAAAAGACAATTTAATATTATTTTAAATTTCTAAAAGTTATTGCTAACTTAGGACTCGATAAACTGGAAGAATATAATCAAATAATAGCTAGGAAATATAAAAGCAAAATTACGTGTATATTTTTTAAATGCTCCGGCAATACATAAAAAAACATTTCTAACAAAGTTATTAGACAGTGTTTCATTACTTAGCAAAATATTTATTACGACATCTGATGTAACGGTAACATTTATTAATAGAAGCGGAACTATACGCATTATATTTTCGAAGTAACTTTAACAGAATATTTGCAAACAACAGGTAATTCGGTGTCAAAAATTAATATATTATTTTAACACAGTGTCTCTGAAAATGATTTAAAATAAACAACAGTAATTTTTTTAATTATCGATAATTTTTTATTTTTTGGCACAATCTTTGTCATTTAGTCAGTTCTTTCTTTTTCTTAACTTTTTATAGAATATTTTATAGAACTTTCCTACTTTTAATTTCTCTATTTCCATTTTGTGGTGCTTTATAAATTTATTACATCGCCAATCAAAATGAACCGGATGAATTTGAAATACCATATGAAGGTTGTCCACCAACCGAATGGTTGAGGATATAATGATGATATGAAGAATGATACGAATAATATTCAGTTAGAAATGAGAAATATCGATTACGGAAAATTTTAATGAATTCAATTACTGCATTTATAAAAATTTTCATATAACAGCGATTACGGAAGAAACCGTTTTATCGCTGTGTAAATGTATTATTTACGAGAAACTGAAACGAGGTTTCTATTCTGTACGAAGTTGTAACGGACATAGTTTTATTATGCATAAAAATCATCAGATTTACAATTGCGAAAGAACATGAAATAATTTATAAAGAAATAAATTAAATGTTATGCGAAATTGATTTAGTTTAGAAATATTTCCATCAATACGAATTATACTAATATTTATTATCCTTTTTTTCCTTTAAAAGTTTATCATTGTAAGGCACTTATTTAATGCGGTTAATTTATTTTAATATCCAGAGAACGTGTGAACAGCGCGCCAGGGCACAAAGTTAATTAAAAAAATTACGGAACGCCTACGCAAAAGAGGAAGATAGAATGAATGAAATGAAACCGAAAGAAACAAAAATGAATAAGGACGAAAACTATAAATGCTTGAAAAAGAGAACAAACTGGTCTGGCAGTAAACAAAATAAAACTAGAATGAAGATGATAACCCGTGAGATAAGAAAGATGAAAGATAAAAAAAAAAAAACAACTGAAAAACAGTTTTCTTTGAAAAGCCATCAGGATGTTCAAATCAAAGTTAATTTTTATTTACCTTAACCTGATAGTACTGACACTTAGCACTCAACAAATAACATATGCATCTATACATATATATATATATATATATATATATAAATCATTAAAATAAACAAAAGTTAAAAGTTTGACCGCTATCTTGATAACCCATAAAATATTAACTACATATTTACGTACACACTAAATATCTCGATTTAACTGTTCAAAGAGGCGTTGCTCAAAAGAATTTCAATGATTCATCACCTATTTTCGTATGCAGTAATATGAAATTTTAACAGCCGCGATGGCAAAAATGGCCCGTTTAAATAATCCATTGTCGTTGAAAAGAAACGGGTTGCGGAAACGAGAATAAATTGGCAAAAGTTTAAAGATCTGAAAAGCTGCACTTTAATATTAATCGAAAATGGTTAATATTTCATTTCGAATAATTTACGTTCTTGTAAGCTTTTCACGATCTATTTCCGATTTTTTTGTAAATTTCTATATTCTCACATATCACGCGCTTCGTACGGATAAACATTTTATCACATGGCAGAAGCATTTGATAATTTCGGAATTTCGTGAACACCCCCCGTCTGTTATTATTTAAAACCTTTATAAATAAAATATGGAAAAAAATTATTTTCTTAAAAAAATAAACTAATAAACATTTCGAAGAAACATGCACTTTTTTAGTTTTCCAAATAAAATTCCATCATCCGGTTAAACGTATCCCAAGGGGTTTTTAATCTTTCGTATTTAACTGATGATAGTAATTTCTCGACAAACACTGCGAATCGAACACTAGCAAAATATTTATTATTCTGATATTAAGAAAAAATCCTTATATTTTTATGATTCCGTGCATATTTAATGGCGTACGGAATCCTAACAAGATGGTTTAAAAGCGCCAAAATAATCAAATTAAATAATTTCAAACGGGCTTTATGAACTTGTTTCGTTTTTCTTTTCTTTTTTTTTTATATATTTATGGACGAAAACTACGGTCATTAACCCAGCGCAGTGATAATGTTTTGAATACTTAAATATTCAGCAGCCAGATTCCAATCGAGTTCAGCTCAAATTAAACATCGATAAACTTATAATTATACACATAAATCGCAATTAAAAATTTCTTTAAGGAAATGTGAAAACTTGAAGACAGTCACTTTCTCTGGACTTCGAAAATCGCAAGAAAAACAAAAAACGGGAATACATCATTTAAAACAGCCTACAAAATAACGTTTTTTTTTTTGTTTTTTTAAGGGGCTCGTCAATCAAGAACTTTTATCCAAAAACAACCAGAAATCAAAAGAAAAAGTTATATGATGAGGAAATCAAATATCGCTAATAATGGAAAGAGACAAGAGCAGGGATAACATGTGCAGAAGAAAATGACAGGATATAACGAGCACAATAAGGAGCAGGAAGCCCAAACCTAGGAGTGTAGAGCCGAACGCTCTGCTGAAAGATATGAACACTTAATAAACACGTTATCAGCATCGAAAAAACAGCTCCATCCTTTAAATGGACAGGACAATGTCGGGAAGAGACTAATGAAAAACGAAAGCGGTAGGAAGGTAGTAAAGAATGATTAATACACAGGCGAATAATAGGGACAACAACAGAACGTAGAAATTAAGAAAACAGAAGGAACCATGGATTGAAAGGCTAGGTTGAACTAACAGGTATAGAAAGAACAATTGCTAGAAAAGGAGGAAGCGTATACATCCGACTGAAATCTGAGATGCAAATTCTTACAAAGCAATGGGTTAGATAATGTTTTTTTTTTTTTTTTTTTGAAGAAGAAAGAAGCAATCCAAAATAACAAAAACAAAAATATTGAACCGCCCTTTCTGTATGGTTGCATCGCGCTCGTCACAGTTGTCGCACTTCGACATTACGGCAAAGGCAACTTTGGTCGCTTGTCGAAAATATTTGTTTAGAACACCGTATGTGACGAAGAATGGTTCCGCTGCGCCAAGCTGAAAAATGTAATCACCAAAAAAAAAAACCTTAACCTATCCGAATTACCGCCAAAAGTGAATCTACGGTTATCGCCACGCGGTTTCCGCAATGAAATCATTTGATTATGCGTACCACTTCGTTATTCGAGCTATTTATCTGTCTTCTTCATATATGCGCATAACAAATCACCCATTATTACCTTATTGCCGTAAATACCACGCTTTATCCTTCACATTAATGGCCACTTTTTTTCCTTTAAAAAGTGATCTTGTTTATTTTCAGCCGAGACGACTCTTTTCCAAAAGCACTTGCTATTTTAGCTGGTCTAGGTATATCTCGTTCAAAGTAGTAGTTTTACGATTATACATCGTGGTTCGAAAGAAATCTGTATACCGCGGTAGGGTCATTGCCGCAAAAGACACAGAGATAATCGACTATATTAACGGTGTTCAGTCAGGCGAGATTATAATAGCCCGTGTTCGTTCAAAGTATGCAGGCATATACCCCATCAGGCTAAATGATTATTTTTCCATTTTAAATGGCGAGTTATATGATCCGCGTTGAGAATTTTCAGTCATCGGACTGCAAAAAATTTAAGATTTACAAATTACCACAGAATCGCACAACTTCTTAACGTTAAATGAAGTTTTTACTATGCCTTCTGATCTTAAAGATTTATAGTCTCTTAAGCTAATTTACCGTAATACAATTCAACATATCGCTTATGTGGCCCGTTTCCACGCACAAGTAGATATGATATGTGAGGCGAGCCAATCTAGAAACTCGTTCAACGAATTACTGTCCGTTGTCAGCACGAAACTTCTCCTTCTACAGTAATTCTTCCCAAAAAAATGTAATTTAAAGTGAATCTAAGGAACGATGCCGTAAATTGAGTTCCAACGAAAAATCATTAAATCCAAAAATCTCAAACGAGTATGTGTATGCACGGCTCATAACTATATTTTTTTCAAATCCGTATCGCCAAAATAATGACAATTTCTCCTTTCAAGTCTGTCCAACAAACTTCTCGCCGTAAATAACAACTTGGATCACTTAAAATAAACTAATACTCTCCTATATTGAAATAGTAAAAGCAAAAATAATACACGAAATTACCTTTGAAAAATAAAAAAATACAGTTTTACTTTTCTGAGCGTAATTGCTAATTAGGTTTGCAAGAAAAATCGGACTTCGGAATAAATGCACAATGAGATTCTTATTCGCTAAATCCGTGGATTCCGCAATTAATTTAGCGACAAAAAAATTAGTCCGGCGAAAGCATGTTATAGAGCACAAGCTCGAAGGGTACAATTTTTGCTAGAGTCTACTCCTGCCGGTAATAGTCCTTCACTGAACTCGTAGCTCCACCGATTAAAAAACGAAGCAAACTTCTGTGCTCGGCAGACTTGGTACTGATAATCCTAAGTTCTAATGCGGTACTCCGTCTCTGTATTAAAATCGTACAGGTCACTAACAGCTCGCTTTCAGCAACAAAGTTGCTGAACAATCTGTTATTAGCGGAATTATTTCAAACCGGATAGAAAAAATCCCATAAGACCTTTTTAAATTATAATACAGAAAATCAACGGAAGGCAACGATAAAGCAACACTGTTATTTGTGCGCCGACATGCTGAATATATTAATCCATTGGTAAAACTTAAAATCTCACTCAAGACAACCCCATGCACCGTCTCAATGTGAAAAACCACGAAGGTCAGCATCGGTGGAAGACAAAGACAAAAAAAAAATTCTACAACCGTTCATCAACGAATTAAACTACAAATCCATAGAACTGTAAATAGAAAAATCCAAATGGCTTATTGCCGGGGGAAAAAAAAAAAAACATAAGAACAATGGTACAAAGTGGAAAAGTGCAAAACCCGAAAAAAAAATGACACGCTTAAATGCGGACATAATCGATTTTTAAATGGCGATCTAAACATTATAAAAGACGTTCCTCCACATAAATAAGAAATAAATTATCACTTAACAAAAATATGAGAGCTTACGTGATATTTATTTCCGAAGTAGGGCAAAATTTACATTAAATGTTGCTGTCCTCATCAAGATCATTTATTGTCAGTTTTATTCAAATCAAAAATTCTATTTATTCTCTTTTTTTCTGACGATTTATTCTTATCATCATTAATATCAACATTTTTTTTTTTAAAATGGGTTCGGTGTCAGCACCGACCCAACTACATGAACTTAGATCAGCTACTCAAATTCTGAGGCGATCGGAGATTGAGAGTATAAAGGAGAGTAGGAGGGGAACAACGGTTAGAGATGGGAAGGAAAGGATAAAGGATGCATTAAAAGAGATAGGAAGATCCAACGCCACGAGTTCGGCGTATAGATGAGAGCACTCAGGAAAACGAGCAGGGCATTCAAAAGGGATATGGTTGGGGTCGCATATAAAGGGAGGATCGGTAAAGCTGAGAGGGCAAAAGGGAGAAGATGAAAGAAAAAAAGAAAAAACGAGAAAAGGGTAGGAGGGAATGACCAAGTATCAGTCTGATTAAGGAAACAATAGCCGAGCGCCGAGAAAAGGGAAGAAATTGGTACCAAGGCTGTGAATTGGGAGTAGGCTGTAGGAGAAGGTAGAACGAGAAACGATTGGCGAAAAAAGAAGGGTAGATGTCAACCCATAGTCTGGTATGGAGACTTGCGGAGAGGAAAAGTATGTCTGAGGCAGGAAAATGCAGGAGGAATGGATCATTGAGAGACGTCGTTGCCCTCAATGCCCGAGTGGCCAGGAACCCATAAAAAGTCAATAAGGATAGAACGTGCTAAGCGCAAGTTGGAGATAGAGGCACGAACAGAAAGAATGATATCATTAGACGAGTGGGAAGGAGAAGAAAAAACAGCTTGCAGTACAGATTTGGAATCAAAATCAATAAGAAATTTACAGATCCCTCTTGAAGAGGAAATAAAGGAGACAACACGGAGAATGGAGATTGCTTCGGCAGAAAAAATGGAACAAAAGGAAGGAAGTTTGAAGGATTCCGAGTGATTAAGCGAGGGGGCCGTAAAAGCACCGCCCACCCCGTTATCATTTTTGGAACCATCGGTGAAAATTTTAACATGACGGGGAAATGAAAAATTTAAGATGTGGAGATATTCACTGTGGGGAGTGGAGTTAACGCGGAGAGGAAGGGAGGAGAATGAGATGGGAAGGCATATTCTATTGAAATCAAAAGAAAAATAAGGAAGCTTATTGCGGGAAAAAACACAAAGAGAAAACTTAGAGACCCGAGCAGCTATGTGCGCAAGAACCGGCATTTTGTGGGGAACGAAGCGCCAGTGGTCATTTATATACAGATAGGAAGAAATAAGTTTAGATGAAGAGATCGGGAGACGTTTAATCAGAAAACGGTAGCCAAGTAGAAATCTGCTGATAAACGGGGATTTAATATTAGATTCGGACAAAATAGCAGGGATGGGAGAAGACTTTAGAACCCCGATGCAGAGCTGAAGACAGGAGTTTTGGATCCCATCAAGTTTGCGAAGGAGAGAGTTTGAGCATTGCCGTATAAGAAGGAGCAGTAGTCCAATTTGGAACGAATGATGGATTTGTAGAGGATTAGGAAAATATATGGATCACCGCCCCACTTGAGAGGGCTTAAGGCTTTCAGGAGATTCAGTCTTTTAAGACAAGCGATGTAAAGGTACTCGATATGTTTTTGGAAAGAGAGTTGACTATTTAGGAAAAGACCAAGGTAGCATATGGAATTAATAATAGAAATAGGATAGTTGGAGAAGATGATGTTTACCAGAGGCGTGAGAAGTTTTTTTCTTAGAACGCGAAAGAACCGACGCAGGGTACCCGCCGTTCCACCGATTCTGAAATATTCTAGAAAAATCAGTGGCGTGTTCAATTTTTTTTATATACATATTTTTATTATTAGGCAAAATGGCCGTTTCTATTAGATCGTCGTCGAATTCACCGTGTGAATTCGGCCGATCAGTTCTCGCTTGCTTGTCGTCGCAGGCCGATCTCAACTGCTTTGGCCGGGAGGCAAACTTCGTTTTTTTTTCACTGCCACGCACCGTTTAAGGCAAATTTTACCGCAATTTTAACAGTCGTCTTCTTTTCGCGATCGGGTTTTTATAAGAGATAATTGGATTTGTTTCCCTAAATAAAATTGATTCTCTCGGTAAAGAAATTTTCTTTATTTCGTTATTTGGACACGTTTTTTTTTCGTGATATCTCCGCCGCGGAGACCTTTCCATTTTCGTTGCTCTTAGGAAGGCCTGAAGGTCTGCTCGATCGAGCTGTCGGCTACGTTACACCGAAAAAGAAGTAACGTTGGCGCCCGAAAAATACTTTAATAAATAAATTCAGGAAATTTATTTTTTTGTAATTTTTTTTTTTGATATTCAATTTTTTTTGTTTGGACATTTTTTTTGTTACATATATTTTTTTTATCATAGCGGAAACATGATTCTTTACAATTTATAGCAATATAGATTTGTTTTTTTTTGTTGTTTTTTTTTTTTGTACATTGAACTTTAACGTATATCACTCAAACTCAAAACGGTCCGCAGCCAATTAAAACTTCTGCAATGATTAGTTTCGTTAGTAATTTTGAAATATTTCTTCCTCATTAGCACGTAAGCAAGTACATTTACTTGCAGCAAACAAGTGAAAAGAGAAAAGGCAGTTCCTCTAAACTAGAACTGATGAATGAAGTGTTAAAAGCGATTTAGAGGCAGCCGATGATCCAGTTTGCCGAGTCGCAGTTCGGTGATACCGTAGTTAAGATTGAGCAATAAAAATCACCCGCTGTATAACTGTTTTCACTGTGTTAGCCGATGAATAGATTGAAGAATCACTTTGGCGTCAACTCAATGTGACGTAATTATTCGCGCGACAAAAATAATTCTCGAATATTAATTACTCTAAGAGGCGATGTTTTTCGGCACGCGTATATTATTATCTGATACACATGTCGAAGATGAAACAAGCTATCCATACAAATTTTTATTTATGTAACTGAAGTAAGAAGTAACGTTTCACAAGAGTTGTGTTACCGAAGAGATCAGAGTAGGATAATGGAATTCTCTACCAGCACGACGATTACGGTATTTCTTTTTTTTTTAAGAATCTGGTCGAGAAATTGAACATTTGGAAAACGTTAAGTAACATCATAAACGAACGACAAATTACTTACCACTATGCAAACGGTCTGTTGCTAAAAATGTGTTCGCAAGTTAAGCATGTTAAACTGATTAAAACAGTCTATAAATGTACACGTTTGATTTGTCTTCCCGTGCACGAATAAATGTGTAATTTTTGATGTTTGTGTGCTATCCCTTCGTAGCATTCTATGATCTCTACTTAATATCCGTATTATGCACTATATTTTTTGAAAAGATTACTCAATTGCTTGCGATAGCAGTTTTACATTTTAGTGAATTCGTATAGATATGTAAAAAATAATATAAACTTTAAGCGATTATGCATATTTGACAGTTGCAAGTACCGAAAAAGGAGGTACAAATTACAGATGCCGAAATTGTTCTTTTATATTTTATTCGCATTTCGACTCGACTAGATTTAATGAATTCAAACGTCCGGATAATCTGCTTTGCATAGGTAGATTAATTTTAATTATTACTATCACAATTAATGCTAGTAATATTAGTAGAAAGAATAGCGGTAATGGTAGCATTATTATTAAACGATGCCCACTGATATTGTTACGAATTTTGTTATTATTAATAACATTAGTAGTAGAAGCAGAAGTATAAGTAATGTTAGTAGCAACAACGATAGGATTTTTTTTTTTTTTCGCCTAACGACAAAAATATAGACTGGACATAATCAGATCTGTTAGGGGGTAGTCGAGAAGTGACGGCTATAAAGGCCAAATTATCAACGTTTGGCAATTGTTTAATATGGAAATTTAATATTATCCTGATCTGCCGGTATTAGACTATTTATCATTTATCAGATGACCGATAAAAGAACGAAAAAAGAAATATAACGATGATCATACAGCATTTTTGTAAACTTTTCACGCCAGTAAACCACTTAAATCGAACAATCTAATTTTACATACAACAGATCATTCAGGAACCGGAAGGAAAATTGGCAGAAGACTTATTTAGATTTATTAAAAATACTAATATCTTAATATAAAGTAGAGATATATCGAACGATTAAATAGTACAATGGCCAAAATAGCGAAAGTTGGGGCCACAAAAAAAAAAAAAAAAGAAAAAAACATCTTGATACACGCATTCTATAATGGCTTTCTTTCAAATTCTAGCATCTTTTATTTTGTATGAAGTGTTCTAGCTTCTTAATTATTTCGGTTTTAATATTTACTTCGTTTTATGATGAATTAGTCTGTTTACACTTCTTATTACTAATTTTTCAGGGCGCAGAAAGATATAGTGTAGAACGAATTTGTGTATTCCCTATGCACTCTTAAAACCCCTCGACAACTTGAAAAATTAAATGAAAAACAAAATACCGCAGTTCTTAATTAAACAATAAAAACATAAAACACTGAGCAGGTCTCGAGCAATCCGTTATCATTACAATGCGAATTTTTTTAAAATATATTTGCATTTTATTGTTGAATTAGTCTCAGCCTCGCGCGAATATTTCAAACTGCTTGAAATTCAGAAAAATAAAAACATACGAATTCTGTGTAGTAATACAATTAAAAATAAATAATATTAAACTCATCCTAGTAACGTTTAATATTATTTATGTTTAATTGTATTGTTACATAGAATTAATATATTTTTTATTTTTCTAGGTATTAGCAAACAGGAATGTTAAAGAACATAAAATTACTTGAAATTCAGTTTAGTAATTACATTCAGCGATAGAAAATAACTAAAAAGACGATACCAGTGGAAGCGAACCAGATACGAGTCAACGGTCAACAGAGATAGATTTTATCCCAACATGGAAAATATTTCGGGATGAAAAAAGAATCATACGATGTTAGTAAACGAGATATCGATTACACCTATTGTGTCGCAAATGCAATAAAAAAGAAAGTAAACATCGCAACCAGAAGAGGGATAAAAACTTTGAAAAGTAAAAAGGAAAAATAGACTGGTGTAGAGCAAGAGCGATAGTTATCAGAAAAGGATGGTGCAGCGGTGTAGTGGAAATCTGCTTAAATCGAAGTAAAAGCGGCGATGAAAGAGAAAAAGTCAAAGGTTGCTGAAAAAACTATAGGAAAAATAATAAGAAAAACGGAATTAGTAGAAAACGAACGAAAAAATATTTAAAAATCAGCGCGAAAAATAATACAATGAAACGATGGAAATAGACCAATAGAAAAAATAACGGACAAGATAATTAAAGAGATAAGTTCGAATAAAAAGGAAGATAAAAAAATCAATAAAGTAAATTTTATTTCTTTAGCACGCTGAAACAATAAATTCGAGAAAACGGTTATCTGGCTGAAGAATATTCTATTTATTGCAAGAATATTATTTTGCTTTATTCTCGGAAAGACAATAGAATCTTTTCTAAAAATCGAAAAGTGATTGAAGAAAAAGAGGATTCCTAGTCATTGTGGAATTTCGGGCAACGAGTTAGTCGACTCGTTGGCACGTTCGGCTGCTTTAAACGGTCGCTTTATTAGGCATTTCCCAGCTCAAAGTCTTCTTACTCTTTCCTCGCGTCGCCATCGTGACTGTTGGTCTGATCTCTATCCTTCTTCTTTTTCCAATCCTGCTTCCTTTTACTTATCCATACAACCCACTCCTCCTCTTTTTCCGTGGTTTGTTGATTTCCCCAACATGAGGCGGTCAACTATTTCATCCATAATTAGACTTCGGTTAAACCACAGCTTGCTTCCTGCTTCGCTCTTTCGTTTCTCCATTACTCAGTCTCCTCTTTGTCCATTTGATCCGTTAGAAGCAAACTTCGTTTGTGATGCGAACCACATTTTCCTTGAATGTCCTTCCATTTCTTCAGAACGCGCGATACTGTATTCCGGTCTTTTGCGTCTTGGCCTCCCTACGCCCTACAGCGCTCACAGCATCCTTTCTTTTCCGTCTCCTTTGGTTATTCCTTTGTTAGCTTCTTTCGTATGTTCCATTTGTAATATTTTTCCTTTATAATTATTAATACCATCATACCGTTGAAGTGAGTAACGTCCTTAGCCGACATGCTCAAAAAAAAAAAAAAAAAAAAAAAAAAAAGAAAAAGATAGAATTGACGCAGATTGCAAAAAATGAAGTAGATTTCCGATCATTGTAACATATAACATTATTTTAACTAGAAGATTACATGTTTTTCAGCTTGCATTGATATTAAAAGGCGAAAACAGTTTAGGATTGCTGATTCAAGGTAAAAGAGGGTCACAGGATGTTCAGGCCAATAAAAAATAAAATAAAAAAAAAAGAAGAAAAACGGAATGGTCGGACAATATTAAGGAGTGGACTGGACTCAAGAATCTCAATAAATTGATTAGAAAAGCGGAGAAGAAAGCGCCGTAATAATAGTGATCGTCAACGCTCAAGGACTGAGTAAGACACTTTTAAAAAGAAGAAGTTTCTAGAATGAATGTTAAATATTTCTGCATTTCAATTTTGTTTACGTGAAATTCAAAAAATTGTCATTTTATATGTTCAATAAAACCTGCATAAAAATTCGATTATAATTTCGTTTCTGTATATCAAAAGATAAATCTACTAATAATTCGAATCGGTCTTTACTCGTGTATTCAATTTCGTTAGAACATTAAAGATTTTGTTGGATATTTAAGTTATTTGCCAGATACAAGGACTTCCACATAAATTTACGTTATTTGTAACTCCATTACATATTACGCATATCACAATATTCGCTTAATGTTGTTTTAATAAATTTTTAGAAAGCACAAAAATAAAAAATTGTATAGTGCGGTCTATTTGCTATTTTCAACTTCGACGAAATGAAGGAAACGTAACTAACATGTTTTTCATTTTAAAAAAAAGGACTGACCCTTATACGTCGTATATAAGACGCAGATCAATAAATTACTTAATTTTAATTATAACATATACGTATATATATATACATGCAATGTGTGCGTGGGGTGTGTGTGTGTGTGTATATATATATTAAAATGAATGCAGTATACCTGTTTTAAAGGAAAAAGTACATTAATTGTCAGAGGTCGGAAGCTTATAAAATATTCATAGTAAATTTTCAATCAACCGACATAGCGCCAATAAAGAACGAACCCCCCAACTACTATAAATTACTTCTCAGAAGATGGAAAAAATTTTACCCTTATAATTGAAAAACTTTTTATTGCAACACATATGCACGCATTTACATAATAAAACAATTTATATAATACAAATAATTTACTCGTAAAGCTTTTAGAATACACAAACTCTTTTACTTCATTATTGGGCGTGTAGGAGAAAACTAATTAAATCTGAATAAAATCAGATACCAGTAATATGAAAACGATAAAAACAAAAACAAACGACAGGGAAGGAAAAGTAAAAATAGGAAAACACAATAAGCAGTTGAAAGTTTAAATTATAAAATACCGAAACACAAAATGAAAAGTTCAAGGAAAAGAGACAAACAAAACATGATCCGAAACTTAGACAGGGAGGTCACCGGGATATAAAGGGTAACATGTCGGGACTACGAGGGAAAAACAACATTGTGAGTACGAGGAAACATAGTAATGACCAGAACAAAAACGAGTAATAACCACTACAACAGAGTGGCAGAGTGAAAGGGAAAGGATAGAAACAACGACAACTGAAGATATAGAGAATACATATTTCTTTTTGGGCTTGTAAGCAATGGACGTTAAATGTGAACAATTAGGAAAAAGCTCAGAAACTAAGGAAATGAAAGAAACTAATAAAGGAATAACCGAAAGAGAGAAATGAGCACCATAAGGAGTGAGCAGGCCAAGACTCGGAAGATTTGACTGAGAGTTCTGAGAAAGTGAAGGAACGTTCAAACAAAACGTGGATTAGCATCACAAATAATATTAGAGTCTGGTGAATCAAAAGGACACAAGTTATAAGAGAAAACAAAAAACGAAATAGAAAGTAAACTATGATTAAACTGAAAGCGAACTATTGAAGAAATAATAGAGCCAAGAAAAAGTAGGAAATGGCTAAATGGTAAGATGAAAGAAGTTGGGATTAAAAAAGAAAGAAGGATAGAAATCAAATCAAAGTTCATGGTAGGAATGGAAAAAGAGGGGAAGAAAACCTTATACAGGAAATCTACTTATGAAACTGCCACTGATTGCAGCCGAATGAGCTAAAGAGTCCGCTAAGAAGCAATGCTGCAATGATTGGAAATCCATGGATCGATAAAAACAGAAGAGACGGCGATTAAGATAGATATGAAGAGGAAAATATAAAGAATAATTAGGTCAAAAAAAAGTTTCGAAAAATAATTAGAAATAGCTTATAAATAGCTGGTAAAACGCCTTTCGAATCGAAAAATAGGTGGAACTTAAATATATTACGAGTAGAAAATATGAAAAAGACTGCTTGTAGAATGGATGGATTTGGCTAGGAATAGAGAGGACAAAGAAGGAAGTTTAAAGAATTTGGAACAGTTAAGAGCCGGAAAAATGAACGCGGCTCCATCTCCCAAAGCAGAATAGAAGGGTAAAGAAGAAGATAATACGTTATTATATTCATTATGTACGGCGGAATTAGTGCTATATTAACCCAGCGTCATTGCAGCGGCCAAACAGAACACGGCAGTTGTGGCCGGGTATCTAATACCCATGTACATTATTGTATACTGAATCAATCTTATGTCAATATTAGTTTTCTATATTAGGGAAATAGGTAGTTATGTACATCATTTATGAAAATTAAACGTTTATTTATTATAAAATGAGCGTATAATCATCAAAAATTGAAAAAAATTAACATTTTTCTCCTGAGATAAATTTGTTAGAACCTAACTTAGAATATGTATTTAAAAACAAAAAAATAATAACAATTTAGGTCATCAAATTATGAATTATGTAAAACAAAGCTTATTTATTACTTATATACCAAGTTAATCGCTATCGAGATCAACGAAACTTTGGCATACTGCGATACATTGTATTGCATACAAATAGGCTTGTTACATTTATTGCAATTATGCCATCTTGTTTTTTTTGTCGTTCCCAGAAGGACAGTCTTTACATCTCGTATATGTTTTCCAACTTTCATTCGGAGGCCACTGTTTCCCCAACTTGTTTGTGAATACGTAAGCCTGTCGGTAAGTTCTCCATACTCTTCCTCACTCATCGTCTGAACAAAACTGTTCACTGTCACTGGTACAAGCTTGTTCAAACAAGGCTAGAAGTCGACTTTGTTCATTTTCGTATGACATCGTTCGTAAAACTGTGAAAAAGGATATGCAATTTATCAATAAACAATAAAAAACAATAAACACGTTGTGTATATAAATATTACGTGGCCATTATGGCCGGGTATAACGTACCCGCGCGCTCTTCACAGACGTGAAAACTCCACCGTAGCCGCAGTGACTCTAAATAGAATAGCTAATACTCTCAAAGAGGTCAACGACCGCAGCTACTGTGAACGGCAAATAACGCGAGTATTTTCTTTTAAAGTTATTAGGGTTTTAAAAACCGTCGGGTATTAGATACCCGGCCTCGATGACGCCGGGTTAAATGAGTATCGAGTTGTACGTTCCCGTGTTCTTCACTCGTTCGTTCGTTTGATCTTATGTTTACTTAAAAACCTCAGCAACGCTTATTAACATAAACACTGTATACTCTTCGCGTCACATGACTCGGGAGCAAGCGATCGATCTTTGCTAAAAAAAATATCTGTGTTAAACGAATAATTATCGTGATCGGGTCTCCGAGCGATCATCCGCGGCGCGGCGCTATGTCCGTATCGCACTTGTCGTCGAATTCTAGCCTTAAGTCATCTATAACCGGGCAGCAAACTACTCATGCTGCTGCTTTCGCTACAACCGCATCAACGCCAAGTGAGATAATTACTCATAATACTAACAACACTAACAGAGCTGATGACCGAAATCTCCGTAATATTCGTAATACGAACAACAACAACAACAATAATAATAATAATAATAATAGTACTCGCAGCTACAGTAATAATAATACTAATACGAATCTACTATCGGTGCTAATCATCGTAGTGATGATCATGTAAATACTAATATGAAAAAAAAAACTCCGACTGTGAAAAATAAACGTAAATCGAACATTATTAACACTCCTATTACTCCTTCAAAAGAAGATTTGATGACATTTCCATGTTAAACAAATGTGGACTCAAAGAATCACAGATGGCAAGAGGTAACAAACAAACGAAAGAGACCAGGAGAATTTGTGTCAGGAGCGTTTCTTCTGACATTGACAAAAAAATGTTAAAAAGAAGTAGCAATAGATATGCGATCCTAGCAACTGATGATGACATTACAGATGAAGAGACAGGCTCGAAACAAGGTCAAAAACCTCCCCCTATCTCAGTCTATGGAGTAAAGGATTACACTAGAATTTTAACGGATATCGCGTCTGTAATTTCTACGAATGAAATTCGCTTCAGATCCTTAACGGGCAAGAGAACTGAAATTAAAACAAATACCATAGAAAACTATCGCAAACGGATTCCTCCAGGAAGAGAAAATAGAGCACCACAATTATCAAATTAAATCAGAACGATGTTTCCGAGTGATGGTACGGAATTTACATCACTCTTTAGAAATAAATGGCATTATCTCAGCCTTGAATGAATATGGTCATAAAGTTAGACATGTAACTAATGTGAAAGGGAAGATCGTTTTGATTTGGAGTAATTCGGAGGTGTTTGGTCGCGTTCGTTTAGTGCGTTGTTCGTCGTCTTCGAATAATTCCTTAAGTATTTAACTTAAGCCTACACATACGGAACTACATTTACATTTACACGCATCTTCACACGCATACACACACACTCAACTTTCAAATTTAATCCCGGTGCCTGGTATAACACCGATATATTGTTTATTTTATCTTAATGATGTCTGAGGAGGGGGCCGGTACAGACCGGCCGCCGGATGATATAACGGTCATAGATGATAATTCAAGTTTCTCTGTTATCTCGAGTAATCGTAATTATACTGATAAGCCTGATATAACAAACAAAGATGTTTCTATTGCTAATTCAATTTTCGAAACAGGTAACAATTCTAACAGCTGTGATAGTTCTAACTCTAGCAATCCCGATAAAGACAAAAATAACGTTAATGATAATTCTAACGCTGAAACAAGAGCAGCAGTTTTCTCAGAAAATAAAAATAATTATTCCCCGAGCAATTTCAGTAATGACAATTATAAAGTTTTTATAGAAAAAATAAATTCGGATAGTAATGTCAGAACATCGATTAGTGCATTAAAAATAGCTGAATTAATAAGAAAACAGCCTTTTTATAAAAACATAATCGAAATAAAAAAAGTAAGCCGTAATAGAGTAATAGTACAACTCTCTTCTTATATCACAGCTAATGAAATGGTGAATAGCTCTCTCTTTATAAATAATGGATACAAGGCATATATCCCCTCGTATCTCATCTCACGGGTGGGCGTTATTAAGGGTGTAGATTTAGATTATTCTGAAGACCAGCTGATCGAAATGATAAATTGCGATCCGTTCATTGTTAATAATATCAAACGTTTAAATAGAAAATGCTTCTCTGAAGGTGAGATAAGTTATGTCCCCAGTACCTCTGTACTTGTTTCCTTCGAAGGACAAAACCTTCCTTCTTACGTGTTTCTTTGACACGTTAGATTTCAGTGTGACCCTTTCGTCAGAAGAATTCGGCAATGTTTCCGTTGTCTACGATATGGTCACGTGGCAAATCAATGTAAAGGAAGTGCCAGGTGTGATAAATGCGGTGAGAATGATCATACGGCAGATACATGCAAAAATGAATTTGTATCATACGTTCATTGCAGAAGTAGTCACAAATCGTCGGATAATAATTGTCCCGAAAAAAAGCGACAATCTTTAATTAACGAATTAATGGCCAATCACAATCTAGGTTATCATGAAGCAGCTATTGAAATACCTCAAACGTATAAACAGCAACATCTTTATTCTAATAAATTAAATTATAATAGATTTCCATTGCTCCCGCATGATGACAGCTTCCCCGCTCTTGTTCATGATCCGCCTACACAGGATCATCCAGCAAGCGTCCCTGTCTTTAAGCCAAAACCGATTTCTAAACGCACAGGATTTCACGATTCCAATCAATTAGTAGACTCAAATTTAAAACGGTCTGTTTCATTCTTCTCTTCTGATGGAGACGGGAAAGCAACGAAAAGAAAGAATACGGCAAGGGTAACAATTCCGAGAAGCCAAACTGTTAAAATAATGGAGAAATCTGATCTAGATAAAACGATCAAACCAGGTCCGTCTGGATCTAAAACTAGTTCGATTAAAAGCAATATCGTAGACCCTAAGGGTAATAAACAGAGTATTCGGAAAAATCCTATGATCTCTAATAAAAAGTAAGTATTATATACCGTTAATATTGTATAATGGGAATTTTATTTTATTTTATTCTATTTTTCCATTAGTTATATAATAAACATTCATAATTATCGTGATAATACAACTAATTTTAAATTATAATAATATTAAATTCCATTCATTCACAGTATTATACCATAATTATTTAGTATTATTTAAATAGGTTTTTTCCTACAAGATAAAATAACTGGGATATTCATTTAAGTTTAGTAAAATAGCTACTTATGCTAATTGTATACACTAATCAGCCTCGAACCCAACCTTTTTTTAATCCTTTTCTATTTTTATTCTTCTTTATTCCACATTGCTTAGGGTAGTTCAATGGAATGCCCGTAGCATCCTGTGTAATTTGTGCGAGTTTGAGGTTTTTGTATTTAATAATAACTTTGATATAATATTATTATGTGAAACTTGGTTATCCCCCGATAAACAGTTCCACTTAAGAAATTACAGCTGTTATCGTGATGACAGAGCCGACGGGTACGGCGGCGTCGCCATACTAGTGAGAAATGACATTGATCATGATCTGATTCAAACTAATTTAAAATTATTTAGTAACAATTCGGAATCTAATGCAGTTTCCATCAGGGTAAATGTTTGTAATTCTTCACTTTATTTTATATCATATTATTTTCCCCCGCTACATCTTATCAATCCAACATCTGTTTCAGCTACTCTTGCCAGTTTAAGTTCGTGGCCTATAATTTTCAGTGGAGATTTTAATGCTTTGAATAGGATGTGGGGCTGCAATTGCAATGATAGTAAGGGAGCAGCAGTCATAGAAATTCTCTCTGAATCTAATCTGTGCCTTCTAAATGACGGTACACCGACTAAAATTCCTCATCCATCTTGGTCTACGAATCCGGTTGATTTGACGATGGTGTCGCCCGATGTTTATCTCGACTGTTCATGGTCAGTATTTCCCGATTCTCTTGGTAGCGACCATCTTCCCATATTATTTGAAATCAATAACACACACAGAAATCCGTCATCATTCCCTGAAATCAAGGAAGTCGACCAAAGGAAGCGCTGGAAACTCTTAGATGGTGATTGGGGAAAATTTAGAAATATTATGGAACAGGAGGTAGGTAAAATCCAGATGGAAACTACCCCATTGGGACAGTATAATCTTTTTCTAAAAATGTTAAGCTCTGCCTTGGATCAATCTTTTCCGAAACCATCTCCATATCTAGGTAACAAACCGGCTTCTCCCTGGTGGAACAGGGAATGCGGGGAAAAGATTAAAGAACGGAATCAGGCACTAAACGTTTTTCGAAGAAGTGGTACGATGCAAGCTTACCTTGAATATAAAAGGATTAATGCGGAAACACGTAGACTTCTCAAAAGCACCAAAAGAGCCTCTTGGAGGAGATTTTGCTCATCGTTTAATCGAAACACTCCGCTCAAAGTTATCTGGTCTTTAGCTAAACGATTCAAGAATAAGAATTTCCACTCCACATCTCTAAAAAGTTATTGTTGGTTCGACCAGTTTACTTGCTCTGTAGCCCCGTGTTATGTTCCTTGCATCTCGGAAGTATATGGAATCGAGCTTGAAAACAATTATCAACAATCTCATATTCTGTCCAATCCCATATCAGTCGAGGAACTAGGATTGGCATTAAAGAATAAAGGTAAAGATTCTTCGCCGGGGATAGACGGTATTACTTATTCGATTCTGAAAAATTTAGGAAACAAGGCGAAAAGCGTTCTGGTATACATATTTAATGAATTATTATTCAACTCAATCACTCCACTTGAATGGACATAATTCATAATAATTCCTATTTTAAAATCCGGCAAATCTCCGTTAGAAGCTACGTCTTACAGACCGATCTCACTGGCTTCTTGTGTTAGAAAAACATTCGAAATAGTCATTAATAATAGGCTTGTTTGGTGGATAGAGAATAAAAAAATCTTCCCAGCCGGAATGTTCGGATTTAGACCGGGCCTTGGAACGTTAGATTGCACTGCTCATTTAGTGAACGAAATCTATGCTTCTTTTTTGAGAAAGGAATTCCTTTCGGCCATTTTTCTGGATATCAAGGGGGCATTTGATAATGTTAGTATTCTGACATTACATCGGCAGCTAGTAAGTATAGGAGTTCCAACAGTCTTGGCTAAGTACATCAGCAACTTGTTTCTCAACAGAAAACTTAAATTTTTGAACCCGGTCACCAAAGAAATGGTTGGTAGAGTTGCTTACACGGGTTTGGCACAGGGATCAATTTTAAGCCCGGTTTTGTTTAATATCTATGTACATTCAGTCTTCAGCATACGGTTGCCACATAACTCACAAATTTTCTCCTATGCTGATGATTTTATCATACTGAATAGAAATAAAGAGATAAAGGAATGAATGTACAGTAGAGAGCAATCAGTCAGTCTACTTATGTGGCAAATTCTTTCAGGAAATTAGACTGGAAATTTCCCCTGCTAAGTCTACTGTTGTGATATTCACATTAAGACCCTACAACGCAGAATGTATTAAGATAAAAATAAATGGGATTAATATCGCGCATAAATCTTATGTGAAGTACTTGGGATTGTATTTGGATTCAAGGCTTACTTGGGCTCGTCACATCCAAATACTTCATAGTCAAATCTTGAAAACACTGAACCCCCTGAAGGCTATTGGAAACGCTTGATGGGGATCCGACCCTGTAATTATAGCCTTGTTATATAAATCACTGATACTTTCCAGAATTGATTACGGCTCGATATTTTATGGCTCAGCCTCCAAATCGAACCTTAGGAAACTAGATACTCTACAGAATATCGGACTTAGACTTATAACAGGAAATGTTCGATCCGCTCCAGTAGCGGGTCTTGAAGCGGAGACGAAGATTGCCCCACTACAGTTAAGAAGAAATATGTTGGCGGATAGATTTTTATTAAAGTACTGTAATTATAGTTATCCGCATCTGCTTAATATTACTTATAGTATTAGTAATAACTGGAGATTTCTTTCCTCTAAACTACCGTTATTATCAGCCAGAATTCCTCAATACTATAAATATTGTCCGGCCCTAATTCCTAAATATCCATCTAAATATTTCAGAATTCCATACGAAATTAACCTTATTAACTTAAACATTAATACAACATTATTTGACAATATTAGACATAATCAGAATACTCTTCTCGGTCGGGAAGCAGATCTTACTACCGCATTAGAGACAGCATTTTCTGGATATTCCAAAATCTTCACTGATGGCTCCAAATCCGGTCGGAATTCCGATCCTGTTGGTGCTGCCTTTGTTGTTGACGATGTTACTGTACACAAATTTAAACTCCCACCTTTGGCATCTATCTTCTCAGCCGAGCTGTTGGCAATTGCCAAGGCCTGCGACTATATACTTAATGTACTTGGTAGCAGGGGCACATATGTTATATGCAGCGACAGCCTTAGCTCCCTTTTAGCGCTACAAAATTGCCTCTTTAAACCCAACTATCATCCCACTGTTTGGGAGATAAGGGAGAAATGTTCGATTATCATTTTACAGGGCGGTGTTGTGGAGTTTTGTTGGGTTCCAAGTCATGCGGGGATAGAACTAAATGAGGTGGCCGATAGGGCCGCCAAGGATGCGCCTTCAATGGGCATTGAATTTCCTTTTATTCCAGCTGGTGATTTAAATTCTGTAATTAACCGCAATCATTATACGTCCTGGAATAAGCATTGGCGATTGGCCAGGAAGGGTTCATACTTTAATATCGTTCAACCTTTAATTCCGACACACCGATAGTATCTCCATGTGTCAATTTCAATGCCTCCTCATCTCCTCCGCAGATATGTTACTATATTGTGTAGACTGCGTATGGGGCATTCTCGTGTGTCACATAATTTTATGCATGCTGATAACCAGGGACATTGCAATAACCTAACTTTTTGGAGGACATAAATCATCTTTTGTTTAATTGCGAGAAATTTGAAGACAGTAGACATATTTTTTTTAATAAATTGATATCCCTCGGAAGGTATCCACCGTATTCCCTGCATCATTTGCTAGGATGCGGAGAGAAGGCTCAATTTTTGATTTTTAAGTTTATTTTTCAAAACAAGATTGTTATTTAACTTATTTGTATGGAGGACTATTTTATTTTTTATTTTTTTATTTTTTTTTTTTTTCCTTCGCTCCCGGAGTTTGTTTATCCTTACTATTCACGGGTATTTATAATAATAGTTCTGTCAAGTGCGTCCTATATTAATTGAATTCAACCAGAAGATATGATCATCGCCGACCACGAAGATATGGTGCTTTTTGTACCATCTTAATCTAACGAGCAAAATATTATGGCTGTTCAGTTGAGTCTGGAATTTCAAGTTCCCGGGTACTGACCAGAACAGTCAGGTTATTGTATAAATGATTCCAGGCAGACAGGCTGTGGGTAATGTTAATTCATTTACGGCCATAGTTGTCCGGAAATTCAAAAAAAATATATTTATCTTGCTCAGTTGGTCCGGATAGATGGCTGGTGAATTGTCCTTGTCATTAGATTTTCACTTGCTCATTTTTCCAATACGTTTTTCTTTATTCATATAAAAAAAAAGAGAAAAAAAAGAAAAGAAAAAAAAGAGAGAAAAAGAAGAGGAGAAGAGAAGAGAAGTGGAATAATTTAAACTTATTTTGATATGGAAGTGGTCAAATGGTAAGCTACTTAGCCGCCAGGCCATAAAAAAAAAAAAAAAAAAAAAAAAATGTGAAACACACAGAGTGAGCAAACAGCCGTTGCCGCTCTTTTTTGTAGATATTGAACATCACGAAAATAATTCCAAAGTATTCAAAATACACTCGTTACCCATCATGAGAGTAAAAATACAAACTCCGCGTAAAAAAAGTACTATACCCCAGTGCTTTAGGTGTCAAAAATACGGCCACACCAAAACCTATTGCAACAAAGCATATGCATATGTTAAGTGTGGTGAAGATCATGCATCTAAGAATTGTAATAAACAACAGAACCAAACGCCAAAATGAGCCAACTTTCAAGGCAATCACCCTTTAAATTATAAAGGTTGTGAAATTTATAAAAAACTATAAGAAATCCGACACAAACAACGAACTGAAATGAAGAATACTAAAACCAATACTAGTTATCAATTATCGTCCAGTTATTGGCCTCCTCTACCTCCCAATCATCAAACAGAAACAAAACAAAATACAAATCCACAGTCAACGAGTAGCTATGCGCAAACATTAGCTACACAGCAGATTAAACAAGAACCTCAGATCTCTAATACCATTGACAATACAAGCGTTAATAACATTTCAACATTGCTACAAACATTCATAACTGATATCGAATCGCTTTTCCTCAGTGTAATGGAATAACAAGGCCAACTACTCGGTGCCATCATTGCTATGTTAAATAAGAAATGAGAAACTTAAAAATTGTAACATGGAACGCAAATTATCTTAAACCATATAGCTAAGTACAGATATACATTACAGAAAATGACATCGATATTCTTCTTTTCTCGGAGACACACCTTACAACTACCAGGTTCGTTCTGTTTAAGCGATAAAATTCATATTTTACTAATCACCCGGATGGGACAGCACATGACGGGACTGATATCATAATAAAAAGCAGTATAAAACATTACGAACTGAAAAAGTATAAACTTAATTATCTACAAGCAACCAGCGTAGTAATTAATGAAGGGCCAAATACAACTATTAGTTTCTCGGCAGTTTACTGTTCTCCACGGCATAATATAAGAAAGGAACGCTTTGCTGATTTCTTCAAAACTTTAGGCTGTAAATACATTGTAGGAGGTGACTGCAATGCAAAAAATGTATACTTCGGATCAAGACCGACAGTACCTAGAGACAAAGAACTAAAATCGATTATCGACGAAACCTGTAGCATTATTTACTCACGGGGAACACCTACTTACTGGCCAACTGACCCCAATACAATACCAGACCCTCTGGATTTCTGTATAATAAAAGGGATTTCATCAGCATTTGTTGTCGATGTCAAGACTAATGAAATTTTGCCATCAAATCATTCATCAGTTACGCTTCTAGTTAGTCAGGATGTAGTCAAGAAATGCCTGTAATCTCTAAACTTTATGAAAAGCTGCTACTAAAACGGACGATGCCAGTCATCAACGATAAAGGTCTAACAGCAGACCATCAGTTTGAATTTAGAGCCAAGCACAGTACAATAGTGCATCGTTACCACCGTTGAAACATCTCTCGAAAAGAAAAAGGACTGCGACGCTGTGTTTTTGGACATAAGCCAGGCTTTCGACATAGTCTGGCACGATGGCCATTTACAGAAAATTAAGCGACATTTTCCTTATGAATTATATCAGTTGCTTCAATCATACATGACTGAAAGATATTTCTACGTTAAGTATGGAGATGACTTATCAGATATATATATATCCAATAAAAGTAGGAGTTCCGCAGGGAAGCGTGCTAAGGCCATTACTCTATCTCATTTACACATCAGATATTCCTACACCTCCCAATGTAGAGGTAGCGCCTTTGCTGACGACACCGCGATTTTATGCGCAGACGCATGTCCTGTTAAAGCGCGAAATACCATCCAAGCATCGGTTACTGAAATTTCGTCATGGCTCAATTTATGGAAAATCAAAACTAATGAAAGCAAATCAGCGCAAGTAATCTTCACTAACAGAAAAGTTGATCCGGCGGAAGACGTAGTCCTGAACAATGTTGCAATTCCGCGAAAAACAGATATGAAATATCTTGGTGTATACCTTGATCAACGCCTAACATGAAAGAAACATATAACCGTAAAACGGACCAAATTAAATATAAAATTAAGACAATTATACTGGCTACTAAACAGGAAGCGGAATTATCTGCTGAAAATAAACTACTAGTTTATAACCAGATTTTAAAGCCAGTTTCGCGTTACGGTTGTCCACTATGGGGCTGCTCTAAAAAAGAGTAACATAGCAATCATATAACGGATCCAGAACAAAATCCTCCGGATGGTTGTAAATGCTTCGTGGTACATTAACAATTTAACGCTTCGCAAAGACCTCGGAATAAAGCTTGTTCAAGAAGTAATCTTCGACGATGCAAAACAAAATCCCCCGGATGGTTGTAAATGCTTCGTGGTACATTAACAATTTAACGCTTCGCAAAGACCTCGGAATAAAGCTTGTTCAAGAAGTAATCTTCGACGATGCAAAGAAGTATGTCTACAGATTAGAAACGCACTCGAACAATATGGCAATTGGGTTGCTGGACAATTCACTAGAAGTTCGGCGGCTTGATAGAATCAAGTCGATGGATCTAGTCTAAATTAAAAGTTCTAATAAAACTTATTTTTAGCACCTATCGCTGAGTAGGCTGCTATTCAGGCTATGTGCACAAGATATTAAAAATAATTGCTAAATAGCTATCATCGACTAGGTGAAATTTAGCTATTAAAGAATTTAAAAAAAAAAAAAAATTATGTACGGCGGGATAAAGAGAAAAAGTTAATGTCCGAAGGAGGAGGAAATAAATGTATCAGTAAATTCAGAAAAGTCATAGATAAAATAAGGATATTTATTATAGGGAAGAACAAAAGAAGAAAAAGACATTAATCGAGAGCAATCAAGGATAGGACCAGAATCTTCCGAGGGAAAAAATGCCAGTTATTGAAAATATATTGGTATTAATTAAGAAAATTGGAATTAGTGATATGAAAACATTTAATTAGGAAGCCTTTGAATAAATAATGCTCGAAAGACAATTTCTGCCAAAATGGATGAAGTGAAGAGTAGTTCTGTGTACTAATAAAAGCCAAAAATAAGAGTTTTAAATTCAATTCGAGTTTTTGACGAAGGGTATTTAGGAGCACTAGTACAAAGGAATGAACAGTAATTGAATTTAGAAAAAATTATAGAGTGAGACATAAGGATCACCGTCCCATTTCTGAATGAGAGAGCTTTAGTAAATTGACTCTTTTGGGAGAAAAAGTACAGAGATAGTAAATGAAAAATTATATGGGAATTTTAGAAGCGTGAAAGAAGGAAGGAAGTGATTACACGGATCAAAGCCATCAAAGGTGATATTTTTAGAGAAATGAAGAGATGAAAAGGTATTTTCCGGAATAACAAGTTAGTTGTGAACGTAGTTATTGTCCGAAAAAAGGTTTTCAGAGAAATAGCAAAATAAAAACGTCATTTACAGGGAATAAAAAAGTAGAAGAAATGTGAAAAGTAAGGCTAAGGTATGATCCTTGCGAGAAACCTTAAAAGACTGATTTTTAGAAGAAATGGAAAAAGGAGGAGAGAGACTGACTGCTCTATTATGGGGAATGATAATGATTAAAAAACTAAACTGTGGAGAAATATTAATAGAAATCATTTCATTTAGTAGAGAAGATAAATTAACATTACGAGAAGCGAAGGTAATGTGAACGAACGCAGAGGCAGTCAGTTTTTTGTAGATAAGCGACTTATATACATTAAAAAGGAATTATGCAGACCGCAACATCGAGGCCAGGGCGAAAGCTAAACATATTGTCAAGAATGTATTCTGACCACTAGACCAATCGTTTATTGATAATGCTGAAAAGGTCTAAAATAATTAGAAGGAAAATTCCAAAACTACAATTTGCATTTAGGAAGGTCTCGGAAAACAGAAACGCCTTGACTGTTTATTCTCTAGACATTTATAATAATTTATCCAGAAATCGATTCACAATTGCAATATTTGTAAATATAAAGGCGGCATACGATAATACAAATTTATCTGAGTTATTTAAGCACTTAAAAAAATAGATGTACCAAATAAAATAATACGTTGGATCTATCAATTATTATAATGGTAGAACTAAGACACAGTTCGGTATAGGAAAATAAACTATGGATCAGAAATCACGGGGAAAGGCATACCACAGGGCAATATACGATCCTGTTATTCATTACATATATACATGAGTGTAAAAGAAGATGCAAAATAAACAAGTACGGCTGGTGTAGTATGCTGATCACTCGATGATTTATGCCTCCGCAGTAACACTGAACACAGCTATCAGTAGAATACAAAAAGCAGTAGCAGAATTAGTAATAAAATTTAAGAAACTAGTCCTCGAATTTAATATATAAAACCACCGGGGGCTTGTGTTTTGCATAGACATAATTTAACATCCCCGCGCATACAAATTGAAAATAAATCAGTTCAGTTTCGCATAGCGCACAAATATTTAGTGATTATAATCGATACCAGAATGAGCAGGTGCCGTGAATCGAACGAAAAAAAAACAAACCTAATTAAAAAAATTGCGAGAACTAAGTGAGGTGCGAACCCAGAGTCGGTAAACATGATGTATAGAGCATTAATAAGAGCTCACGCGTAGACTATGTAACGCCTATTACGAACTTTGGTCAAAGTAGGATGAATAAGTTACAGATAATCTAATATAAGGCATTAAGAATATGTATGGGAGCCATGTCGTCTTCTCTACCCCATCGTGTTTTGGCAAATGAGATGCCTATAGCTTTATGTATACAATATATTTCGGATAAATTTTATATTAAAATTAGAGATCAGAGACACCAGTGCTTAATAAACAGATTCCTTCTTTAAATAATACGCTGCATAATAGTTATCGGAAGAATAAAACGATCTGTCTGTCCTTTTAATAATA
Source organism: Icerya purchasi (assembly GCA_039619475.1). Lineage (NCBI taxonomy): Eukaryota > Metazoa > Arthropoda > Insecta > Hemiptera > Monophlebidae > Icerya > Icerya purchasi. Next base: position 267,165,716 of record CM077116.1, read on the forward strand.
GCTTCCAAATATTGTCGTATGTAAACATCATTTCAAATATAAAAAGTCTCACAAATAATCTGGGTAGTTGGGAAGAGCGTTGGATGCCTCTTGCAATAGAGATAGAAACTAATAAAGCGCACATAATAAATAATCAAATAAATAACATGTAATTTGAAGAACTTTTAAAAAATGATTACATAGGTTACGAATATTTATACACTGACGGATCAGCGGACAAAGTAACAGGTATACATTTGTATACATTTGGCGGGTTTTTATTGTAGTAATTTGCAGATATAACCAGGTGTATAGAATTACATACGCTGGGTCCCCTTTCGTGATGACACTATACGCGATCATTTTGGCTCTGGAATTTCTGTGAAATCAATAAAACAGAAAGATTTTAATCCTGTCAGATTCGCAGGCAATTCCATAAAAAAACATAAATATTGAAATAAAAATTAGAAAATGGTGACCAGATTGCATAAACAAAACAATATAGTTAAATTCAAGTAGATTTTTGCACACGTAGAGGAATAGAGGGTAATGAAATAGCAGACAATTTGTGCCGAATAAAGGGATATAAAAATAGAAGAATTTTAAAAAAATTTTACACGTTATATCGGTATACCAAATTGTAAATGAGCCAGTGTCTTTAGAATGTAAGGCGTTATATCTGAAAACCGCTAATGTCGAAATATAAGAAGGAACAACAATCCTTTAGATCTGGATAGACTGGTGAAAAAGCGAGAACTAGGCCAAAAAAAAAAAAAATTAGTAACCAAGTACAATATAAAAAACGTGATTTCAGTCCTCTTCTTAATCATTCCCTTCTACCCTCTTCACGTTTTCGGTTTTTCCTGTCATCCTCACTCCATTGCCCCCTTCATAGTTCCACCTCTACTCCCATATGTGATGCAAACCACATATTTTTTGAATGCCCCGCCAGTTGATTCTGAACGCTCAGCTTTTACTCCAAAATCTTAGCACTGGGTTTTGTCCTTTCCTTCTCATCTACAGCTATAATTCCTGCACTTCAAACTTTCCTAAGTTCTATTTCTCATCGTCTCTCTATTTAACCTTTTCTATAATTTCTGTAGTTGTTGGGTCAAAGCCGTTGGCGCGCCCAAAAGAAAATATATAAAGTAATATTATTTTATATTAAAAAAAAAAAAAAAAAAAAAAAAAAAAGGAAATACCGTATGGCTAAAAAATTTCTCTTTTATCTAAAATTTTAGTTTTAACAAAACTTTCCGATAAAAACTAACAACATTTTGAAATTGAAATAATTTTAAGCCAAATTCACAATATCTTTACCTTCAACCTATTTTTCTTCTTAACTGAACGAATTAAAACCGCAATCCTAAATTATTCATCGCTTATTATATTTGTTCGGCCGAAAATAAACTTTTTGCAATAGTCGATTGCAAATAAAAAAAAAAGAAAAATAAACCATAATTTTTTACGGTTTTTATTAGCTTTTCAAGCTTGTTTTATTATTTACTGCATTCTATACCGACTGTTAACATTAGACATAAAGATCACAATGTCAATACATATATTCAGACGATTGCAAAATCATTAATAGTTTTATTGCCGAATGTCGAAATATTATTCTATAATAATGAAATTTTATAGAAGCACATAATGCAATGTTCAAAGTACATTGCTTCCGCAGCAATATTAAACGGCTTATGCTTTTACCATTGTTCGCAAAAGAAGAACATATGTATGTACAGAGGAGTAGAACTGAACGTAATATCTGAACACGGCACTCACAGACACACACACATATACACTCGCGCGCACTATTAAATTATTCAATGTTGTGCACAGTACTTATCTCTGTACACATCATTTAACTTCCTACAAATAGTATTATACTTGAATAAAACTTAACGCCTCATAACTATAAAAATACACTTAGTTTTCATGTTCGCTTCGAAAACTAATTCATTCGCATCGGAGAAATGTACATTAAAAATCACGAAGCGGCAACCGTTCGAAAGCGATATTATTATAAACGCAAAGATTTCATTTTATTAATCCAAAAATTTGTGTTTTCCAATAATATGCAATGGACATAATCGTATATTAATAATATTAAAATTACTAGGGGGCTTTGCCCCCTGGCCGCTTCACGGCCCAAACCCCCGTTTTGTGAGAGTTTCGTCGTGACCAAGGCTCAAAATGCATATATTTTTCGATGTTCTCACTCGACTCAAGGCAACATACAATTGTCCATGAGTGAAGGCATTATCCCTCAAATCAACAGCGGCGAAATCCAATGTTTCACCCGGAGCTTCGTTATTGGTCATGGCATAGGCTAACTTGATAGGAAACTGCCTTCTTAAAATCTAAATGCCAGTGTCGCCAGCTGTAAATTTGAAACTGATCCTAGGAATCAGAAACGTCTTCACTTTCCGGACGAAATACTTCAATTACGAAACCTTTAAGAGATTGAATGACGACTTTTGTTCCATTCACCAGACCTTCTTCGAAATTCAAATTTCTGATGAGGATATAAATCACTCCAATTTTTATAGTAATTTTTTGATCTGGAACTCCTGGGTCTGACATTTTGTTTAAAATTTCAGTACATAAATGTGTGGAGTCTCCATTTGTTTCTTTTTCATCAACCAGAGTTGTATCAGCACTATATAAATTTATTTCATCTCCAGAAATTTTTTTTCCTATTATCAATTTGTTTATTTGATTTATATATTTATTTGGTGGTGATAAAATACATCTTTTGGACATTTTAGAAAATTTTAAAAGAACATCATCGAGATAAATGTGATCAATCATTTCATCAAGTGAAGTAAACATTTTTAAATCGGGGAATTTTAATAGGATTCCATTTTCTTCGCCATACAAAGTCTCTGGCATTTTCCCTTCACCAATTTCTAATAAAAATTTTGAGTAACTCGGACCACTTTCGAAAAACACATACTCCTCGAACCGTTTTTATAAAACGATTGCGATCAGTCTCTATATTTCTCTTTCCACTATCACGATACTATTCGTAGAATTGCAAATACGTTAGTTTGCTCATTTCTTCAGTTTGTGCCTATCACAACTTCAAAATTACAACGTCGTTTTTCAAATTTAAAAATACACCAATAATACACCATAGAGGAAACAAAAGAAGAATCGTTAACAAAAGATGTTTCGTCTTTGTCCACTATGAGTAATACACGATGAACGAAAAGCCAGTAACGGTTGTTGGGTGGATGGAAGCGCGGTACTGCGTAGGTAAATACAGTAGTACCGCGTTTTCATGTGATTAGTAATGATCTTATTAAATTAGCGCTGATCTATTCCCTTTTTGTTTTGAGCCCCAAGGTATGAACATTTTGGACATCTTATAATTCTCCTAAAAGCCACTGACCTGGAGCTGTCGATTAAAAAAAAATTAGCTTTCTTTTTTGATTTTTCATCTAATAATACGAAAATTGAAATTGGTTTTTTAAAAGTTTGAATAAAAATAGCTCAAAAAGTTCAATCGCTAGAAGGATAGTGTAAGCGAGGGAAATACTCTAAATTCAATTCTCTTTAAAATGAGACCTAGAATAGTTCAGTAGAATAATTAGTTTTTGATAAACGATTAAAAAATTGAAAAAACGGCAAAAAAATTTGATTTATTGCTCGTTTTGAGCCCTAAGATATGAAAATTTTGAGCGTTTTATATTTTTTCTATATGCTGCTGATGTAGAGCTGTCGATTTACAAAAAAAAATAGCTTTCCAAGTGCCGTAGAACGGGCTCAGAACTTTTTTTTTTGACTTTTTGTCTATTTTTTGATTTATTGCTCGTTTTGAGCCCTACGGTATTACAATTTTGAGCATTTTATATTTTTCCTGAAAGCTACCGACCTAGAGCTGTCGATTAAAAAAAAATTAACTTCCTAAATGCCATAGAACGGCCTCAGGACTTTTTTGTAATTTTTGGTCTTTGTCTTATTTTCGTCTATGGTGGAAGAAAAATTTGATTCATTGTTCGTTTTGAGCCCCAAGGTATAAAAATTTCGAACCCTCTATAATTTTCCTAAAAGCCACTGACCTGGAGCTATCGATAAAAAAAAAAAATAGCTTTCTAAGTGCCATAGAACAGTCTCAGGACTTTTTTTGATTTTTCGTCTATTTTTTTCCGATTTTTTGTCTATTTATTTCCTTGGCGCTTTATTATATAGATAGATGACAATAATTAAAGATAGCCACAATTGGAATCCAAAAAAAAATGATTAATTACGTTGACTAATCTTTATAGCGGGTGAGAGTTGCCGAAAAGAAATAATGTATAAACATTGTTGATTTCCCTATCATCGCACCCAATTTTTCTTTAGTTAAATAACGACATAACTATGTTATAACGTGTACATCACTCATTAAAAAAAAAAATGACATTGTTTCAGGAGATTTCTATTGCCATATAAACTTCATAAAATACTTTATTGACATTCAGAAATAACACCGGCGTAAGTATAGTTTCTTCAGAAGAAAGTGATGATTAAGTTTAATAAATTTTAATTTTATTTCGGTTTTCGATTAAATCCAACTTTCAAAGATACTCATATACGAATAATAATGGGACATTGAAATATTCCATCGCGTTAGTTTATCATACCAACTGAAAGGATATTTTTGTTTTTAAGAAATGCTAATTTCTGTTCTTATTGGTTCGTTTCGCGCAATTAAACTTCTATTAATTCCCTGCATCCTAAACAGTTTAATACCGTTCTTCAATCAACGTAAATGAAATTCTAACACAATTCAGTAGATTAATTTTTACTTTAAACCGTAACGATCAATTTTTTCTTCATACTATTGCGTTGTCGGCTCATAATAAACACTAAAATGCAATTATTATTATGAAATATTAAAAATATGCCAACCACTTTCGGCGATTTAAACCATATTCGCAGCAACAATGATAAATAAAAATTATTTTTAAAAAATCAATTTATTGCTGTTACCACGATTATGATCCAAATAAGCCAGTGTAGTCGATATATTTTTAATATTTTATAATAATACACATATGTTAAAGTAGACGTTATTACTTTATTTCATTTTTACATGTTTTAATGTAACATTAATAACCATAATTATACGTTATTTTACTTATCTACTTTTAAATAAATAACTAGTAGTCCTGACTGCAAAGTTCGCAATTTCCAAAGTAAAAAAGTTAATAAATAAACAACAATTTATGTAGCTTATAAATATAGAACCTCTTCTACATGTACAAGACAATTTTTAAAGAACATATATATATATATATATATATATGTTGTGACGGATTCGGCCGCCATGACTTCTGATTTCTCACGCTGTCTGAATTAAAAAATGATAATGATTACTTTTTCCAAATTTCATATTTCTCCACGTTTTGACAATTTCCCAGGCTCATCTACTCCGATTTCTATTTCTCCGGGTTCCTCAGGCAGCCAGCAAACTGAGCATTTTCCAGCAATAACGCTAGATCGACAAATTTCATGGGAATTGCGGCTGTGCACGGCGTCAGTTTGACGATCTGTCCATGTGTGTGTGTGTTATTGATACTAGGATGGATGGTTCGATTTGGCGTTGTGTGCATGGAGATGCAGCCGAGCTATGTCGAGGCGTGAGAAGTTTTTTTCTAAGAATCCTTGAATTTTGGACGCAGGGTACCCGCCGCTAAACTCAATTTGAAATGTTCTAGAAAAATCGGTGGTGTGATGTTATTTTTATATATATTTTTTATTATTAGGCAAAATGGTCGTTTTCTCTTTTTAATCGTTATCGAATTCACTGAGTGAATTTAGTGATCAGTCTGCGGCTCCACACTGTGGTGACAGCATCTTTTCTGCTACTCGCCGTTTCGGTACCATCTTGCTGCTACTCTTTCAGCGGCTTTGCGCGTTTTTATTTAATAAATTATTAATTGATTAATTAACTTTTTTATTCACAGTTTCCTGATAATTATTTTGAATAAACAGTTTTTTTCATTAAAAAAATTTTGTTTCATTATTGGACACATTTTTCGTGACATCTCCACTGTGGAGACCATTTTTTCGTTACCCTTTTTAAAAGGCCTAAGGCTCTGCTTGGTTGAGCTTACTGGTTGCGACACACTGTAAGGTGTCGCTGGCACCCGATATTTCATATTAAATAGTTTTTTTTTTTTTTTTTTTTTTTTTATCATCTCAGAAACTTGGTCAGTCACAATATACATAGGTTGTCCAAAAAAATTTGAGACTGAGCCGATACTTCGGAAACCACGCACGCTATCGACAAGCGGTAAAATATCTCCAATAGCCAAACATGACTATGACAGCATATTCACAAAGCAAACCTCTAGGTGCAACAGAACGTGTACGAGAACAAAACGCATAATGTATGTACAAGTTCACCCTATCAACATGTTTGGTTGGAGTTCTGCAACAACCGCGCATTCTGGCGGCAGGCGAAAAAAACCTTGTATAGCCCCACCCCTTAGCAATAACATGTCCGAAAATCATCACTGTAAATGCAATAGAACGCGCAGTAGAGAAAAACGTGTAGAATCGGAACGTTGTATCGATTGTGTCATTTGTGTGTTGTAACAAAAATGGATTTTGATATTTCTGTGCGACGTCGTAACCAAAGAGTGGTGGTACATTTTTGTTATTTATTGCGATAGACGCCTACGCATATTCTTCAATTAATGAGGCAAGCCTATAGTGATCACGTGCTTTTTCGGCCAACAATTTTTCGTTGGCATCAGAGTTCGGCAGGCAAAGTCTGTTGTCAAAGTGATGGTCATCACATTTTTCGACTGGAAAGGACTAATCTATCTGCACCGCGTTCCTGCAGGTCAAACGATCACTGCACTGTACTACCGCTCAGTCCTTGTAGTTCTGCGACGACATGTTTCTCAGAAGTGTCCTGAAATCAGAAAATCTTAGTGTTTGCACCAAGACAATGCGAGACCGCACACCGTCCATGCGACTGTCGACTTCTTCATGAAACGAAATGTTGAAGTCCTGCCCCATCCGCCATACAGTCCAGATCTCGCTGCATGCAATTTCTGGCTGTTTCCTCTCTTGAAAAGCCTCCTACGGGGACGAAAGTTCAAAAGCATTGAAGATGTGGCCACTGCTTGTCAAATCAAGGCGATCCCTCCGGCCGAATTTACCAAAACTATTACTGAAAAGTGGCACAAAAGGTGGGACAGATGCCTCGAAAACGAGGAAGGTTATTTCAACAAAAAAAAAATCACTGTTTTATACCGTATGTAATTAATTTTATTCCGTTTTTCTTATCTTTTTTTCTCTTGAAAAAATCGTAGAATCACTTCTTACACAGTGTGCGCGTTCTGCTAGCGTGCGTGGTTCCAGAAATATTAGCTCGGTCTCAAAATTTTTTGGACAGCCTATATATATATATATATATATATATATATATAGGAATGACTGTAGAAGTGAAATCCAAAAATTGAAACCATCGTTTATTTTAAACTCGACGGTTTTTGCGACATTGCAAATTTTAAGTTATTTTTGAAAAATTCTCTAACTGCCTTCTCAAAAAATTCAAATAAAATAAACATTATTAATTCCATTTAATTTATTTTGTAATTAACATTAAAAAGTACAACTCTCAGTACACATACACAAAGTCACTAAAAAAATTATTCAATAATAACCGGAAAAACAATCGGAGAAAAGAATCACAACTGCAGAATATGAAATAGTTTATCGCAATAAACCAACATGAAAATTATTCTAAAAAATCAATTCATTTTCTTGTACAATAAATTCAGGATGCATCTGGATATATTAGAAAAAAATAAAAAATAAAACAAAAATAGTACGTCCAGTGCGATTTAGTTAGAATATTCTATTTTCATTAAATTCTGTAAAAATAAGGTACAATGACTATTCCAAAAATATTGAGGGAGTTCGCTTCGATATGATGAACAAAGCAGTCTGTCAATGATGTAGGATTACTAACTACCGGTGAACTGCCATCATGCTCGGTACGGCAATTTGTCGCTTTGCAACAGGTGTTTAGATAACGGTTTAATTGTTGAACCCTGTAGATTTTACGAAAAGTTTTATTCTACAAAAAAAAAAAAAAAAATATCCCTAATCATTACCGTTACCGCCATCCCAATCTTTTTCAAAATATACACCATTTTGCTGAATCGCATCGAAGCGTATCCTTTCTTCCCCTTTTACCAATGCGCTTGATAAACTTGTGCACGGGTCTGGAGTCGAGGCTACATGAAACTTATGATGGGGTTTTTCAATTCAGTCAGTCGGAATGGTTAAGGTTCGCTTTTATAAACTAGCAAAAAAACAGACTTCCGTATATTGCAACTAGAACTTGATTCGACCAAATAATCGGCTTCGATCAAAAAATAAGCCGAGGCCAAAGGTTTAACGAGTAACCGTTCCAAAATTTGAAGAATATAACTGAAACTTAGAAGAACCGTTACTTCCAAGAAGTACAAGTATTTTTAAATCCTAGGATTCGCATTGGTACAGTTAATTAAAAAACAAGAAAAAAAAGTAGTTGATGTAAGTATTTGTCCACTTTTCTAATTAGCGTAGCAAATGAACAATTGAGTCCAGTAATATAGGACAAAGTTTTTCTGATAGGCAATTTATAAGTTGAAAATGTGGATTAACAATAAAATTATGTTTAATTTTAATTATTAGCGATATTTTTTTATTTTGTTACTAATTTTTGTTTTTCTAATTTGTTTTACGTAATAAGTATATTTTTTAGCGACTTCAAAGAAACAAAAAAAATACATATATATATATATATATATATATATATATATATATATATATATATATATATATATATGTTCGCCGTGTATGTTTTTTTAAGTTGTGTTCCCGTCGTTTTACGACGGGATCGTGGATTATTTGTTTCTTTTTTTTTTTCAATAAATAGGCAATTTTTCCCTCTCCAGGAATTCTTTTCTTTACACTTCCGGAAAGCCGGATGCTCTGCTAGGCGGAGCTATTCCGGTTGTGACACACCATAAGTGTCACCGGCGCCCGTAATTACATCATTTGGAATTATTTTACCGAAGAGAAAACGAGTTCATTTCAACAGAAAATATAAACATCGAAAATTTTAAAATTAAAGAGGGGGCGATGAATACGAGTGACTTAAATCATTATCAACATTGGTTTTCTATAGAAATGTAGATTCTTCGAATAAAGTTAATCAGTTCAAAACCCACAAAATGTGATTTGCAAATTCATCAACGACTGAATTTTATCATCACCCTTGAACCGATATACCCGGCACCTCTATACGGTACAGAGCATTTTACATGATGGTCACTGAAATATAATTTTTAAATTCTAAGTTTTCCCGGTCTAAATCCTCCCAATTTTCCCGGTCCAAATACTCCCGATTTCCTGTGATTACTAGAATTGTACAAAAAGAAGAGTGAAATTTCTTTGTTACTATTGATAATATTTGACTGCTGCAGCATACTTTATATCAATAAAACAGAACTTGGTAATTTATTCTTGAGTGTGAAGTACTTTAAAAAATGCATTCATTTTTCGCTTCAAATAATTTTTTCTTATTACAAATATCGTTTGGTGGCTATTTTTACTTTTTTTTCCCAGTTTTACGACAAAATTCTCGGCTTTTTCCCGGTTTCCCGGTTAGGTGGCCACCCTGTTTTAAGTTTATCTATTCGTATTATCACTCAAAAATATTACTACACTAAAAATTGCGAAATAATATATTTTTTTAAAAAACGGAAATACCGACTTCAAAATTACTCAAAAAATTTAATAAAAACGTACTAAAAAGGAGAAAAATAATTACTCGATAAAAAAAAAATGATTTTACAGTAAAATATACGTAAAAGGGATAGATTATTCTTAAAAATACTTATTAAAGTCAGCATCAAATTCAAGTTGCAACAATTAAAAAAATTGCATTAAAAAATTTCTGATGTTTCCGATACTTAAAACGAATGGCTGTATTGCTATTATTATTTGTAGTATCAATCTTTCGATCGGTTTATTAATAGAAGTGAAACGGTTAAAAATTTCGAGTTTCGATCTGCGTGATCCTTCTCCATTCTGTTCTTCTTCTACTCAGCTGCTTCAGTTGCTGGTAATTATTTGTTCCCATATCCTCTATAACTTGATGTATGAATCTCCTTCTCGGTCTTGCACGAGTTCCTTCTATTTTCCCTTCTAATATCGTTTGTTATCAGCTCGCTGTGCCTTAACGAATGTCCTTTATTTCTTCGTTCAGAAATAGTTTTAATGATTTGTCTTTCTTCTTTTATCCGGCTATAAACCTCCTCGTTAGTAATTCTATCCGTCCACTTTATCTTGAGTATTCTGCTCCAGCACCAGGTTTCAACGGCCTCCAGCTTTGCGATATCCGTCTTCCTCAGCGTCCAAGTTTCAGCACCATATAAGCATATCGACCACACGTACGTCTTTACAAACTTCTTCGCTAGGTTTATATTAAACTTCTTTGGTGTTAATAGTTTTCTCTTCTTATTAAAGGCTGCTTTCGCTTGTGCTATTCTCGCCTTGACTTTATTGCTACACTCGTTTAATGTATCTTTTTAATTATTGCAATCTGAATTCGATATGTAATATTGTTTAAGAATAATCGTAATATCCTCTCTTATGTATATTACTGTCAAATACGTTATCTTTTATCGAGTAACCGTTTTTTACTTTTTAGTGTGTTTTTATTAAATTTTTTAAAATAAATCAATGCGGTACTTATTTAAAAAAAAAAAGCTATTTCATTTGTATTTTAGAATGCTGCAAATAATATTCTTTGTCAAATAAGAACAGTAACTTTTATTTTTGAATTTCACCTTCGCCTCCTTTTTTAGAATTATTTTTTAATTTTTTCTTCAATAAGATGAATTCAAAGTTAAATATCGAATAGAAAAATGGCATATACTCTAAATAGCGTGTATACCTCTAATCAAATATCTACAATTAAGTAACCTTCGGCATCGGTCAAAATCCCATCTTCGATCAAAAGCTAAATGTAACGAGTACAGAACGATTAGTTCAATGCTGCATGATATTTTAAAAATCTTCCTCAAAGTCGGGTAATGCAAAATCTATAAAAAAAACAAGTTCAGTCAAGCATGAGGTTTCATGCGCTGAGGATTCCGTATGAAAGTTAACAATAACTATAATTATTTAGTATGTAAGAAAATTTGTTTGAATAAATTTCTATTTTTATTTTACTATTTTAATTTAATATCTTAATAAATTTCAAAGATCTTTTCTAATAATAATTTAAAACAGTAAAGCAAAATACTAATTTGAATCGAAGACTTAGATTAATTTGAAGTGCAATGTAACGGTTATGAAGAAAAATTAATTAAATCCTTTTTTTATTTATTTTTTTAAATTATTGGTTTAGATTTAATAATACTAATATTAAGGTTTTATGATTTTTTTAAATGTGTAATTTTGTTAATTCCTACACCTATCTTTCTTGAATAGCCGACCGTCAAAGATATTTAATAAATATATAAACGAAAACACGCAAAAAATATTAATTAGAAATAATATTGATGCTACGTATCACTCTGCTGCGGCTGCTAGAATGTTGGTGTTCCCTGCTGGCAGGTTGGTGTACGTTGGTGATTGCATCCTGGATTCTCGGCGAATGGGAGGGAGAGACACGGTAATCGAAATTATAGTTTACGAATTTTGTAAATGTCACTAATTGGAAAACCGAATTTCGAGGCAATTTGGTTACTTTGTTATTAAACTTTTTTCGGTTGCAAGACGAACTGGTTACTTTACCAAAAAAGGTCGATATAGTTCCGCGATGTGAAAAAGACTGTCGTTCTACTGTGATGATTTTTTTAACAATTCGGTATTTTCTTTCGACTCTCTCCATATGTTAGACCATTATTAAATATTTTTTTTTTATTTATTTACTAACATAGGTCGTTAAATTGTTTAACAAATCGAAATACTATTCGCATCTGTTTTTCATCAGGCGGACGTACCACCTAAACAATGATGCGGTGAGTCCGTTCCTTTCATTACAGTTCATAACAACACTAACACACCTCGTAATGAAAATAACCAAACCAAAACCTGCGATCCTATTTCGTTTCTTATCCCTCGTACTAACACTACTAACGAAAATTATTTCAATCCGAACCAAATTCTAAAAACCGCTGCAATCTCGTATTCCGATAAAGCCAAAAGAAAAATAACACCGATTAACAAACCTGTTTATTTCGTGCATTCAAAAAACCCACTTAAAACAAAACCAACATTTAAAACTAAAAAACTATAAAGTTCTCGAATCAAATCCGGTGCTTGCTAGTTGTGCGCGTGGTGGAATAATATTATCCGTTCGTGCGGATATTAACTTTCAACAGATAATGTTACCATCCGACATTCAACCAGTAACAGTCGAAATTCGTAAGCCAGTTGCACGGGAGTCTCTAAACATAATTCCGAACCGTATTTAGAAACTTTTAAAGTTGCCAAAAACTTCAAACAGTTCATCCCCTCTAGCGCCGCGAGTATTACGGCTAAAAATTTTGAACAGGGTTAAACATATGCGCTTCGACATATATTTCTCAAGTTTGGAACATCAAGGTTTGAAAGTTTCGTTAAGGAAATAACTTATGGTTTCGTTCTCGACAAATAACGATCTTTCCATCGATCATGACCGGAAAAAAAATATTATTTTTGAAACTTTCGAGCTTTCGGCGCTTAAGGTTCTGAATTTTAAGATGGAAACCTAGATGTTCCAAAGTAAATAAATAAACAGGGACTCACATTTTTTTAACCTTGTTCAAAATCTTGAACCAATACATAAATTACAAGCGGGGCTACACGTCATTTTTCAGAATTTTATGAACTTTTAGTAAATTTCAAACAGTTTTGTTAAGAAAACGAAATACGGGTCCGTTCCCAAAAAATAGCGCTCTTTCCAATAATAATACACTTGAAAAAATTTTTTTTTTTACAAAATTTCGAGCTTTCAGAGCCCCAAGTCACTAATTTTAAAATTGGAAACTTAGATGTTCCAAACCAGAGAAATATACATGGATGCCCATATTTACTACTTTCCTCAAAATTTTTAGCTATAATACTCGCGTCACAAATCAATTCTCTCGATTTTTTGAACTTTTCAGCAAACTTTGAAAGTTCAATTAAGAAAATGAAATACGGTTTCTTTCCCGACAGATAGCGATCCTTCAAACGGTATATAACATGCGTCAGAAAAATAAAAAATTTTCTTTAAAATTTCGAACTTTCGGCGCCTTAAGGGTCTAATTTTAAAACTGAAAATCCAAATGTTATAAACTCGAGAAATATAAGGGGATCAGCACGTTTTTAGCCGCGTTCAAAATTTTCAGCTGTAATATTCGTGGAGCTAGTGGAGAGACACATAATTATTTTTTTTTTTTCAACTTTTCAGAACTTTGAAAATTTCTTTAAAAAAATGAAATACGGTTTCGTTCCCGACGAATAGCGATATTTCTAATGATATATCACAAACCTAAACAAAAAAAATTTTTTTTCAAAATTTTGAATTTTCGGTGCCCCACAGGTCTCAGTCTAAAGTTGGGGTCCGATTGTCTTAAATCAGAGAAATATACGTAGAGTCGCGTTTTTTCTACCATGTTCCAAATTTATAGCTGTAATACTCGCGTCGCAAGAAGGGGGCCGCTAATTGGAGCTGACGCTTTTTTGAACTTTACGTCAACTTTGAAAGTTTGGTTAAGAAAATGAAATTCGGTTTCGTTCCCGACTACTAGAGATCTTTCTAATGATATATCACAAGCCCAAGAAAAAAAATATTTTTTTCCAAAATCTCGAGCTTTCGGTGCCCCGAGGGTCCAATTTTGAAGCTGGAAACTCGGATGTTCCAAACTAGAGAAATATACGTGGAAGCGCATATTTTTAACCGTGTTCAAAATTTTTATCGGTAATATTCGCGGCGCTAGGGGGGGGGGACACGTCATTTTTCGCGCTTTTTTGAACTTTACGGCAACTTTGAATTTTTTGGTAAAGAAAATGATATAAGGTTTTGTTCCTGATAAATAGCGATCTTTCAAACGATATATTACATTACCGGGAAAAAAAATATTTTTTTACAAAATTTTGAGCTTTCGACACCCCGGAGTTTTATTTTTAAAGCTTGAGACCCGGACGCACCAAATTACAGAAATATACGTGGAAGTACATATTTTTAACCATGTTTTAAATTTTTAGCTATAATACTCGCAGCGCTAGGGGACGCGCAATTTTTTGAGCTTTTTTGAGCTTTATCTCATCTTTGAAAGTTTGGTTAAGAAAATGAAATTCGGTTTCGTTTCCGACTACTAGAGATCTTTCTAATGATATATCACAAGCCCAAGAAAAAAAATATTTTTTTCCAAAATCTCGAGCTTTCGGTGCCCCGAGGGTCCAATTTTGAAGCTGGAAACTCGGATGTTCCAAACTAGAGAAATATACGTGGAAGCGCATATTTTTAACCGTGTTCAAAATTTTTATCGGTAATATTCGCGGCGCTAGGGGGGGGGGACACGTCATTTTTCGCGCTTTTTTGAACTTTACGGCAACTTTGAATTTTTTGGTAAAGAAAATGATATAAGGTTTTGTTCCTGATAAATAGCGATCTTTCAAACGATATATTACATTACCGGGAAAAAAAATATTTTTTTACAAAATTTTGAGCTTTCGACACCCCGGAGTTTTATTTTTAAAGCTTGAGACCCGGACGCACCAAATTACAGAAATATACGTGGAAGTACATATTTTTAACCATGTTTTAAATTTTTAGCTATAATACTCGCAGCGCTAGGGGACGCGCAATTTTTTGAGCTTTTTTGAGCTTTATCTCATCTTTGAAAGTTTGGTTCAGAAAATGAAATTCGGTTTCGTTTCCGACTACTAGAGATCTTTCTAATGGTATATCACAAGCCCAAGAAAAAAAATATTTTTTTCCAAAATCTCGAGCTTTCGGTGCCCCGAGGGTCCAATTTTGAAGCTGGAAACTCGGATGTTCCAAACTAGAGAAATATACGTGGAAGCGCATATTTTTAACCGTGTTCAAAATTTTTATCGGTAATATTCGCGGCGCTAGGGGGGGGGGACACGTCATTTTTCGCGCTTTTTTGAACTTTACGGCAACTTTGAATTTTTTGGTAAAGAAAATGATATAAGGTTTTGTTCCTGATAAATAGCGATCTTTCAAACGATATATTACATTACCGGGAAAAAAAATATTTTTTTACAAAATTTTGAGCTTTCGACACCCCGGAGTTTTATTTTTAAAGCTTGAGACCCGGACGCACCAAATTACAGAAATATACGTGGAAGTACATATTTTTAACCATGTTTTAAATTTTTAGCTATAATACTCGCAGCGCTAGGGGACGCGCAATTTTTTGAGCTTTTTTGAGCTTTATCTCATCTTTGAAAGTTTGGTTAAGAAAATGAAATTCGGTTTCGTTTCCGACTACTAGAGATCTTTCTAATGATATATCACAAGCCCAAGAAAAAAAATATTTTTTTCCAAAATCTCGAGCTTTCGGTGCCCCGAGGGTCCAATTTTGAAGCTGGAAACTCGGATGTTCCAAACTAGAGAAATATACGTGGAAGCGCATATTTTTAACCGTGTTCAAAATTTTTATCGGTAATATTCGCGGCGCTAGGGGGGGGGGACACGTCATTTTTCGCGCTTTTTTGAACTTTACGGCAACTTTGAATTTTTTGGTAAAGAAAATGATATAAGGTTTTGTTCCTGATAAATAGCGATCTTTCAAACGATATATTACATTACCGGGAAAAAAAATATTTTTTTACAAAATTTTGAGCTTTCGACACCCCGGAGTTTTATTTTTAAAGCTTGAGACCCGGACGCACCAAATTACAGAAATATACGTGGAAGTACATATTTTTAACCATGTTTTAAATTTTTAGCTATAATACTCGCAGCGCTAGGGGACGCGCAATTTTTTGAGCTTTTTTGAGCTTTATCTCATCTTTGAAAGTTTGGTTAAGAAAATGAAATTCGGTTTCGTTTCCGACTACTAGAGATCTTTCTAATGATATATCACAAGCCCAAGAAAAAAAATATTTTTTTCCAAAATCTCGAGCTTTCGGTGCCCCGAGGGTCCAATTTTGAAGCTGGAAACTCGGATGTTCCAAACTAGAGAAATATACGTGGAAGCGCATATTTTTAACCGTGTTCAAAATTTTTATCGGTAATATTCGCGGCGCTAGGGGGGGGGGACACGTCATTTTTCGCGCTTTTTTGAACTTTACGGCAACTTTGAATTTTTTGGTAAAGAAAATGATATAAGGTTTTGTTCCTGATAAATAGCGATCTTTCAAACGATATATTACATTACCGGGAAAAAAAATATTTTTTTACAAAATTTTGAGCTTTCGACACCCCGGAGTTTTATTTTTAAAGCTTGAGACCCGGACGCACCAAATTACAGAAATATACGTGGAAGTACATATTTTTAACCATGTTTTAAATTTTTAGCTATAATACTCGCAGCGCTAGGGGACGCGCAATTTTTTGAGCTTTTTTGAGCTTTATCTCATCTTTGAAAGTTTGGTTCAGAAAATGAAATTCGGTTTCGTTTCCGACTACTAGAGATCTTTCTAATGGTATATCACAAGCCCAAGAAAAAAAATATTTTTTTCCAAAATCTCGAGCTTTCGGTGCCCCGAGGGTCCAATTTTGAAGCTGGAAACTCGGATGTTCCAAACTAGAGAAATATACGTGGAAGCGCATATTTTTAACCGTGTTCAAAATTTTTATCGGTAATATTCGCGGCGCTAGGGGGGGGGGACACGTCATTTTTCGCGCTTTTTTGAACTTTACGGCAACTTTGAAAGTTTCGTTAAGGAAATGAAATTCGGTTTCGTTCCCGACAAATAGCGATCTTTCCATCGATATATCGCATGCCTATAAAAAAAAATATTTTTTTACAAAATTTTGAGCTTTCGTCGCCCCGAGGGTCCAGTTTTAAAGTTGGAAATCCGGATGTTCCAAACTAGAGAAATATACGGGTATGTGCGTATTTTTAGCCCCATTCAAAATTTTTAACTACAATACTCGCGGCGCTAAGGGGGGGGGACACGTCATTTTTTGCTGTTTTTTGAACTTTTGGGCAACTTTGCATAACTTTTGTAACGTAATTTTTTGATTTTATGAAAGTACTCCTGCATTGTAGTTTATATTTTGAATTTCAGCGTTATAAGTTTATCTAGTGACGAGTTATGATTTTTTAAGTGATTTTTGAGGTCGTTTTATGTACCATATTATATATTCTTGACGGTTTTTTGGGTTTTTTGCCGCCCAGGGTAATCGGTCATCTTCAAGTTATAGATCGTTTTAAAGATAATTTTAATTGTAATTTATGTTCCAAATTTGAAGTTTATAAGTCAAGCCGTTCGTGAATTATTGATTTTTATTTGATATTTTTGTCATTTGTGTACCATCTTATAAGGATTCCGTACATTATATGTATACGGAATCCTAAAAAAACAGGGGCCAGTTAACAAGTCGTATTCCCGAACAGAGTTTCGGCATGCAAGAAAAGCTTTTTGCACGTTTAAACTTCTTCGATCAAAAATGCCGAGACGTAAACGGATTTTGTCGATTTTAAAAAAGCATTTAACTGCACGATCCCCGGATCATGTAAGAGCTATGTGAAAATCAAACAGCAGGGTCATTCACCACATAATGGAAATAATAAAAATTCGTAAAGCGGTAAGATAAAGCCGCGTTTTCATTTTCAGAAGAACATTATCCAAAAGTAAAATCATGTAATAGTACATTTTATTATTTATGTTTGGCATATTGTTGTAAATTAATAACTTCGTGAATTATATGAAATTGTAAAAGTTGAAAAATAAAGATCAGCAAATAAAATGACTTAAAGAGACTCTATGCCGTGTGTCTTAGAAGTTTTCGAATAAACAATAAATACGGATTAAAAATGAACGATAAAAAAATCCAAATTAATACAATTGTTCACTAGGAGAATAGTCACAAAAGGCAACAAATATTCATACACAACAGAGAAACTGAAGGAGCCAACGAATTACCTGAGAGCAAAAAGAAGAAAAAATGAATACTCTCTAATGTCATAAAAATAATTAACGTTATAACGAAGAACGGAGCTAGCTCATAATTATGTGTTCCCACAGCTTCTATGAAGAATGATTAAACGTAATTAAAAAAAAAAAATCATATACCGGCTTTATAGTAGTGTAAAAATAAGGAGCAAACTATCAAGGCGAACGAATATTCGACAATGGTTTCAACATATTGCGAAAGAACCGTTCAGGATTACGAACGATCCAAAAACTAGAATAACGACAGGCAAACTTCGAATACAGATGTGACGTTTTAAGGGGAGAAAATACTTTTTTTCTATAAATGTGTACTTTTTATGACAAAAATATGTATCTGCAGTTTTCTTTTTTCCGGGCCCCCTAAACTGTATCGAAAAACGAATATTCCACACACATTATTTTAAGATAAAATTAAGGAAATTTTAACACACGCGTGTCAGTTATCGAACGAAATGTAGCGGCAGTTCCCCCATCAGCGCTATAGATTACCATACAAAACCGTAAGGTATTTTATCACGAAATAAAATTTCTAACATAAAAACCCTCAGATGAACAGAGAAATTGTACGAACGATTATGTCATTCTTTCGCTGAAGGTAATAAGAAATTCTTTCTTTTTGCCTTCAACGCAAGAATGGCATAGTCGTTCGTGTATAATTTTTCTACTCATCTACATGTTTTTATGTTAGAAATTTTATTTTGCGATAAACTTACTATTTTGCATGGTAATATCTATAGCGCCGATGTTAACTGCCACTACATTTCGTTCGGTAACCGACACGCGCATATTCAATTTTTTTACTTCGAAGTTATACAGCGTTTTTCCATTACGTAAATTAAACTTATTGGTTCCGATAAAAATATTATTTTGAAAAGAATTAATTGAAACCCACATCTTTACCGGAATTATTAAAGACCAGCGCACCTGTAAAGATGCAGCATAAGTGTCGTTTCCATAGTGAAGTCTGGAACATTAAGTTTTTTATATGTATATGCTTTTTTCTATAACATTAATTGGTCCGCCTGTGAGAATATTCCAAATTTTTTACAAACTCCTCATTTAAAATTGCAAATACACAAATACACAGAACGAGGTAATAAATCTGCTACTACTAATTAAATGAATTCCCCGTATTTACATTTTAAAAAAGATCATTTTATTAATAAAACGACAGCTAGGTGTAAGATAAATCGTTGCCGGAAAATTTTATCTCCGTACACGATTTTGTAGTCTTCTTTTTTTTTTTTTTAACTTCATAGATTAAGCTTAACGGGAATGTTTAATAAAACGAAAAAAAAAAAAAAAAAACAAAAAACAAACACACACCTCCAGCAAAGAAAACTTCTGAGTAGCAGAATGAGACTAAAGTATTGCTATTAGAAAAGCGAGAAGACAAGTAACAGCGATAAGTGAGAAAACGGGTAAAAACGCGTCAGGTAAATAACAGCCAATAAAGTAAGTTTTCTGATCACGTGACTTCGCATCCAGCTAGACAGCGTGTTATCAGCGTTCACGTTGCGTTATACCACCCTTTTCGTAATAACGAGGAAACTAATTTCAGAGAGAATTGACGAATCTTTGCGGGAGAAAATGAAACACGGCAAAAACAAAGACGGGAACATACACGCACGATATACGTAAAACTATTTAATGTTGTGAAACTGTAAACTTTCAAGTAGAGAAAGGGATGTGACATAAGATGGCGTCAATCGATAATTCAGGGCACGGGGGGCAATGAAATAAAAAGAAGAACGTAACCTCCGATTTACTAGCATAACTTACCACCCCCAATGTACACAAGTACCGACTTGGCTTTTATTCGATAAAATAAAAACAACTAAAATAAAATAAATCTCGACTAATTACATGATAATAATAACGAGAATAAGTTAGGTTAGGGGGGGGGGAGCAACAACATAATAAGTAACTAAAATTACAAGTATAAATTTGTATTATACTACCTGTTTTTGTCAAATTGCCCGCGAATAATAAAAAAAAAAAACATACGTAAATTAATACTCATGAAAATTCGCTTTTACACGATATTTATCGTTAACTATTTAGAAATTGGAAACATTAAAAATTAAAACGAAAATACAAATTTTAGACATCTCCGTTTACCATAAATTATCATATCACAAATACCGTATATTACATTTTGCCAAAGGTATTGTTTCCGCCACATAAACACTTTAAATATGTGACTTTGCAATCTAAACCAACGCGCAAACGGTACTTAACCATAAATTCTAGTTCTATATGAAAAATAAAACTTCAAATAAAAACTAACTTTTTATTTTACAATCTAAAAATCTGTTAATAAAAAACGAATAATCCGTTTTCACACCCTAGATGCCCCAGTGTTAGCAAACAATGGTAGTTATCAATATTCAGATTCGATCATTTTTAATAAAGCAGAAACAGCAAAAGGAAAAAAAAATAGGTGCCTGCTCCCTATCAGCCTTACATTATATTATATTGGGGTAAAATATATTTTTTGGCTATTTTTACAAACTGCCGAATAAGCGATAAATTCATTTTCAGTATCGAACTTATCAAAATTAAACAAACACTCCAAAAATATAACGAAATTGCTAAACGGTAAGCTCTATTTGTTTGTTTTTTGTTGGGGGTGGGGGGCTTTAAACTCAAATTTTAACAGTACTGATGAATTGTTGAAAATTAATTGTATTAAACTCGGAATAATTTAAAGCACTGAAACAAATATCTTCGACATAAATGTCAAATTCCTTTTAAAAAAAAAAAAAAAAAAAAAATGATTTAGAATACTAATTATTACTAGTTTGATGGACAATAAAAGAACGAAAAAATTTAATCGACCTATAATAATTATCATCGACAAAATAATTACACCAATACAACCGGTTTAATCAACACTAAAATGACGAAAAATCGCATCATATATTATATACTAATTATAATCAATAAAGAATGGTGGCCGACCCAACTTAATCAACACTAGAAAACTAGACAGGATAGTTCGATGAAAATACATCAATAGTTAAGGGTCAGACTTGTCTAAACAATGCGAAGAAAAATCGAATCCAATATATGTATACAAATTTAAATAATCGGCTATAAATTAAAAAACTCGAGCCTATGAGAACCCTAATTTATTTTAAAAGAAAAAATGAATTTAAAAAACACCGATACAATTCGAATAATTTATAGCGCACTGAACAAGCTTCATTAATAACGTGATAAAAATTTAAACAAAAAATAAACAATAAAAAAAAAAAAAAAAAACAATTCTACGCTGTTAATTTTACCTGGATTTTCTTTCCCATTTTCCGGTAACTTCGTTCCTTTTCAATATAAACGGAAGCCTATTAGCTACTACGATAAGTTTACCATTCATCGTTGGATTGGAAACCATTTTATTCAAATATTCACAATAAACACGGTGATTTCGGTATCACAGACCGGTGCGATAAATCAATCCCTCTAAATTGATTTTTCCGCTAACGCAGTTAAAGCAACTCCATCAGCAGCTAGCACAGCTACAGATAATAGACGGATGTAAATAAACGGAGAGCAATAGGCTAATGTACTTCATACCGCATTACCTTCTGTTTCCCGCCGATGGTAGGCAACCTCGATGAGTAGCGTGAAGTGGATTTAAACTGTAGATGGCACTCCAATCGAAAATAATATTATTTCGATTTTAAAATAAACACTGGTTAATATAACTAATTGTTCTCGAGATAAAATACCGAGACATTTATATTAATAACATAAATTATCGATGGCGATAACGTAATAAACAATAAAATTGAATCGAGAAAAAAATTATTACATTTTATACATACTGATAACTTCAACTGTTTCAGTTGTAATTGTTTTCCTTTTTCCATTTATAAAATGAAAACCAAAAATATAAATTAACGATAAACTAGATAGGAAAATAAACGCTAAATAAAATAAATAACAAATTTAGAAGCATGCAGAATAATAAAATAAAGAGAAAAAAAAAAAAAATTTTTGTTTTAATTTTGCTTTTCTTTTTTATTTAATTAAAAATTAAACTTTGATATTTTAATTAAATTTCAATTTTTAACTTAATTTTTGTTTTCAAGTAGTTACTTCCAAGAATTCCTAGAATCAATTCATTATACTACTTTTAGGGATATGCAATAGGGCACGTATCATTTGTTTCACTATTTTCTCCTAGGATTGTATGATGTAAGCTGTTTTAATTTTCACTGAGTTTTTGTCATATTATTTCTACAAGTATTAAATAATGTCAAGCTGTCTCTGTTAAATTGCTAAAAGAAAATCATCAATAAGAATATTTTGTGGTATATTAATTCTAAAATTTGTATTGGTCATTCAGAATGTGGTGTGATTGTACCCCATTAGAAATTTTTAAAAATAGTATAACGAATTGATTCGAGTTGTTTCCTTGTTAGGCTACATTCATGCGCATTCGATTGTGTCGCGAGACAATATCGCAAAATTTTTGACTTTATTTTTCTGTCTTTATATATCGGTCATTGTTAATTAAATTCAAATTTTATGTTTGAGTGTATTTTTAAAACCGTTTTGTAACTATATACGTGTTATAATTTGTATTGAATAGTTTCTAAAAAAAAAAAACACTTATATACCCACGAAACGTTCGATGTAATTATTTTCACTGAGCCATGTCACAATTACTTCATTTTCAACAGACTTTTAACGCACCGATGGTATTTTTATTAGATGAATAGTAGTAATTTGTGAACATTGTATTTTCGATATTTCATTTTTGTTAACTATTTTTGAATAAAATGAACTGTAATTTTCGTTTTGAAACTTATAAAAATGGCAAAATTTTATATAGACATTGTTGTATGGAACATAATTTAGCTGTCGCAAATATTTACTTGTAATGAATGTGGTAATTTGGTAATTTACGCCTAAAATTAAATTAAAACATTTAAAAATTCGCTTCCCAAATAAATGATCAATATGCCCCTTCGCTTTTGATAAGAGAAGATAATTGAAACATCAAGTTCTTTTTGAACATATTGTATACCTATTTTTTGTTGATAATAAATTTCTATATCTTCATTAATAAACTAATTAATTTTATACTTATTATGCCTTCTTTTTTTTTTTCCTTTAACTATTTAGAATTAGTTGTAAAAACTTCTTTATTTTATTAACTTCCTTACAGTTAATGAATTGTTAATTTGAGAAACACTTCCAACATCCCAGGTAGCACAAAGACGACTGTTTTGATCAAGAGATGTCTTTAAGACGTCTTTTAAAGGCCGGATGTTATAAATTGAGACGTCTTTTTCTGAACTAAAATAGACGTCTCATAGCGGTGTAATGGCATCTTTAAGACGTCTTTTAGAGATCGAATGTTACAAAGTAAAACATCTCTTCTTATAGATACATTTAAAAAACGTTTTCAAAATGCTTGCATATTTCATTTTTAAACTGCTCTTGTATAATACCTTCAGGATATTCTAATAAAATACAAATTAAATTTTATAATATTTTTGTATATGTGGTTTATTGCTTCCGCGAAATACAATAAATATATCCAAAATTATTTTGCAAGTTATAATACAATTTTCTGAATGAATCATTTTTAAATTTGAAGCTACTGCGTCCTATATAATTATTTGCGCATTAATAAAACCTAAATAAATATTAAATTATAAATAAGACGAGACAATAAGCTTTTTTACAGAAATATATTTATGTATAATTATATTATATATTAAACGTTATAAAACATGAAAGCACCAACATGTTTTGGAATATAATTTTTACTGATATTGTGAATAAAAAAATTAATAAAAGAAACTCATTTAAATTAATAATAATTCAAAATATTTAAAAAGAATAACATAATTTTAACGTAATTGAAATTAATGATAATTCAAAATATTTAAAAAGAATAACATAATTAAAATTAGCTGAACATTGAAGTAAGAAAAACAATAAAGATATTCCTAAATTTAAAAATTGAGCTAAACGTAGAAAGGAAATAAATATTAATTAAAAATTAAACACGGGTAAAGTGGAAAATATATTGTAGTCTTCCAAAAAGTTTTAAATGTTTTAGACGCGTCTCTAAAATAGCGTCTTATAGATGCCTTGTGCTATATGGAATGCTTTTTATTTTTATAAAGGAAAGAAAACGTCCAGTGTTTGGATGTATTCTTTTTTTTTTTTATAAAAACTATTGATATTTCTTATACCAAACAAATTACTACTAATAATAGTCAAATAAAAATAAAGGCATTCGCGACAGACTTTGAAGAGGAAATAATTGTGATTTTGTATTACAGAAAACTTAAAAAATTCTCCGATCAAAATTAGTATTGTTTTTTGTTTTAAAATTATGCATATATAGATATTCTTGTATAAACTTTTTTTAAATGCTTGTTCTTTTCTCGTAATATAATGAGTTGCTACATAAATTCTATTCTTCTATACGTGATAAAAAATTAATATCATATGACGCAAAACAAAATATTAAAAATTCAATTTTTCGAAATATAAAATAATGAAAAATAAACAAATTTAACCTCATGATTCGTACGATTAATAGCAATTTAAAAGCATGTATACCATATTAAATAAATTTACTCCACTACATTTAAAATTAATTAAATACGATATAACAGCTATTTAAATAAATGTTTATAGTTAGTTAACGGCATTAAAAACTTCACATTCATTTTCTTTTATTTATATATCAGATTTTTATTTTGGAATTAAAGATGATTAACAATTTTGATAAGTCGCAATGAAAGTTGATTTGTAGATTAAAATTAAATTTAGGCTGAAATAAATATTATCAGCATTTACACGAAAACAGATGAACATTTATGAGTAAAATTTTTTGCTCTGTATTACAATACAGATAAATTAATAAATAAGAAGTTGTCGTATGTCAGCGTGTAGTACATAATGTAAAACATAATGTATGTTTGTATGAAACAAGAAGCTAATTGATGACGTCATCATTTTTGCTCTTCAAAGTCTTAAAAAAACTATTTTCCAATGGTGCCAGTATTCAATGGTGTCAAAATTGCAAAAAATAAAGTGTTTTGGCGCAATTTTCAACTAAAATATCTACGTTGAACATCTTGTGTATTTCCCTTATGGGACATCTTGAAAGGAAAGGAATATTATGTTAATGTGATCAATAATGTGCAGTTGCATTATAAACGAATTTCACGCATCATGCTTAAATTTTCATTAAAGCAATAATTAATTTTATTCTCTTATATAATACTAGCTGTTCCCCACGGCTTCGCCATGTACTAATGCCCGTTTAAATCTGTACTTGAAAATTCATAAAAAAATGTTTGTTTTATCTGTACTTGTATTTATGTAAAGGTTCTTTCTCTCTCTTTTGGGTGAAACATGTTTATCACCGTCCAATAGAAAATAGTTTTCACGTTTCACATTTAGCTGATAATTATCAATCTTTCTATAACCTGTCCGTCGTGTTCTAACAAAAAGTTTTGCTCAACTAAACAGTACACACAACCATCGTTTTGAAGAGGCCGAGTTATTCACACGGTGATTTCCCATAATTACACATTTAAGAGAACATCTTTTTCGATCATATCTTTCAACCACTCTGCATGGGCGTCGCCAGCGGGGGGCAGGAAGGGGCAGCTGCCCCCCCGGAGCCTTGCAACTTTTTAATCAACTGACATTGATAAGTATTCATAGGCGCGTAATCATAGACAATTTGGAAAACTTATGTTTTAATTAAGATTTTATTCTTGTTTAAGAAAATATTAAGTCTTTACAACTTATACATTTTATTTTTCCTATAACTGATATCCTCTTTCTATCATCTTGCCCCTCCCTGGCTCATCGGCTGGCGACGCCCTTGTATATATATTCCGATAACGTTAGTTCATTTTCCTCCGTCTAGTTCTTTACACTAGTTCGTCCGCTAAGCTTATACTTTAATTCGAAACAAGGCCGTGACCACGGGGTGGGTTTTAGAGATTAACCCCCCCCCCCTCATGAGAACTGAAATAGTCTAGGTACTTCATTAATATTTCATGCAAAATTTTTTGTTACGAGTATAATCAATAACATGTCATTTTTATTAATGTGTTTATACAGTAATTCGTTTATTTAAATTATTAATATATAAATCAAAATGATGGAAATTATTAATAGCAGTGAAAAATGTATTGTTATTTATAAAATAAATATGCGAAGAAAATTTTCACCCCCCCCCCCCAAAAAAAAAAAAAATTCTGGGCACGGGCCTGATTCGAAATATAGATTTTTTAAAATTATTTATTGAAGAATGTTTCATAACATCAGTTACTTATTCAGATTTAAATTTTTTTTTTATTAATTTGTATGACAACTTACATTAAGTCATATGAAATTGAAAATACTCGCATAAAGGGAACTAACAGGATGAACTATAAATTCTTTGTTTCTATTTGTGTTTATTGATAAATTTAAAAACAACTAAAGCGTCTAGCATATAAACTAGATATGGTTTGAATATTAATAGACTTGAATCCATGGGCGTCACCCTGGAGTCTTGAAACTTTTTAATCAACTGGCCATAAAGAGTATTCATAGGCGCGTAATCATGAATAATTTGCCAGAAACCCACGAAAATGATGTTTTAATTAAGATTTTATTCTTGTTTAATAAAATATTAAGCCTTTACAACTTATAACATCTTGACCCCCCCCCCCCCATGGCCCATTGGCTGGCGACGCCTTTGCCACTCTGTCTCTCGAGCTTTTTATTAAAATGAATTTATTACCGCAACAGCAACCAGCAGTAGTTGAGTAAGGGTTTTAATATTCTTGGTAGCAGATTATTAAAAAGAAAGTTAAAGGCTACGAATGGCTTCTAAAAAAAAAACAAAAAAAAAAAAATTTGGTTCAATCAGTTAAATACTCTATTTTATTTCTATATGTTCCCCCAGTAAGTCCAATAGCATATGGCTTAAACCTCTCTCAGTTTTTACAAACATATTGTACAATACATTTTCGTATTTCTACTCCTAATAATTCATTATTATATAATAGATATGATAGAGGCAAAAATAAACATGCACCATCCCTATCTACAGGGCCGGATTAACCATGTCGGGGCCCTTAAGCAATGCACGTCTCGGGACCCCCTTACCCTTTTACATTATTGAGCTCTTCTGTTAAAAATCCGAACAGAAAATTAATTTTCCGGTAAGCTTCTAGTCACCACGACAATTCTGTACATAGCATGTCTCTAGCACAGGCAAATAAGTTTCAATTTTTAACTTCTCTTTTGCTCTGTGCACAGCGTCTTCTACAGATCCGTCATCGTGATGCCTTTTCCTTTTTCACATACGCTGATTTTCATCACTGTATTAGATATCAGTTTGCTCATTTGCCTTCATCTCGTAATCGTCAAATACACTTGTTTTGTTGCTCTTGCCACTTTTTACGTTTTTCCGAAACACTTTGGTATTTTTTCTTTACGGATACCTCGGACATTTTGTTGATGAAAGAAAAGGTAAGCAATCGTGTGATTAGAGTGCGGATCTGAAAGGTGATGTTCCATCGTGGGCCAACACATGTACGTTTTACGATGTAAAGAGAAAAATATCGTAAGCAATACCTAATCATTAAAATAACAGTATTTGCTTTCGTTTTTGTGTACAAAAATACTTTTAATTTCACTTAATGGCAATCTTATAATTCTTAGTCGCCATAGTACGTTCAAAAATAGAAAACTTTTATCACATCATAAAGAAAAGATTAGAACACAAGTAGTTTTCACTCCTAATACTTAAAAACCTACTTGTCAATGGTTTTTGCAAAAATATTCGAATTAAATCGTCTCAAAACCAGTAAATGCAGTTTAGTAAAGCTGAACGGATGTGGTCCTTTTCTAACACTTAAGCTTGTGTGATAGAGGTGCAATTTGCATAGAATTAGGTTAATGTTTCTAAAATGGCGTCGAATTGGAAGCAACGTCAAAAGCCATATTTTACAATGTTGCAAATTGTTTTTTATTGTTCATTTTTGTACATAATATCCACTTTTCAGCTACTCATACAACGAAACCAGTTCGCTACCCTGTCGCAGCGGACAGAGCTGCTGTGCACAGGATCCCACGATTTTGGCCGATTCAGCGTCTTCGCCAAACAATGCAACGTCCGCACGCTTCCCAAGAAAACCTGACAAATTAAATGATCGTTGCCTGGGAATTTTATTTTTTTCTAGCTCGAGCAGCGTCATCAAAGAACGTGATAAATGCTGAATCCGTCTCATTATCCTATAATAATTTAAAATGCGTTCCGAAATGTACTAAAATAAGAAAATGTAATATAAAAAAGCAAGGCAATAATATTGTCATTAAGGGCTTGCTACATACAAATTTTCAAATTTAATTTTCACTCGAAGAGGCATTTTCAAAAAAATTTTCACGGGACGCGGGGCCCCTAGGCAGTTGCCTACACTGCCTAATAGACAATCCGGCCCTGCCTATCTATGTATTTTATTGTATCATTAGCGCATATTAATTCTACATTCATATTAACAGTGAAAATATACATGTGACCTGGTCTACAAAAACCGGGCTGGTGTGCGAAAATAGTTTTCAAGATAAACGCGTTTAAAGTTGAGGGTAGTAGCGCGGTATTACGTGTTGCTACGACAGCACTATTCCTCCACTTCTTCAGCACATCTGTCAGATGTTTTGTGACCTGTATGGAGTGATGCTTTTATAAGAAATATTAGCACAGCTAAACCGTACAAATTTCCCTCTAGTTGCCAATTTCTTTGTCCGTGAAAGAGATATAATGATATTGCTTGTACTTCGTTATCAAATCATTTTGGAATCGCGATGTTTTTAATTACGTGAAATGGTTTTGTATCGTGAATATTAATTAACAATACAGATAAAGCTGTTTTAATTTCAATTAAGTGAAAAATGTGTTCGGGAAAAGTTGAAGAAAAAGCTTAGTAATGCAGAGAAACTCTGATTTGACAACTTGCATGATCAACATCAACTTGCTCATAACAGTGATGAAGAAAATCCAGATGAAATTCGTACCCTCAGCTCTTCGCATAATTTGGAATTATCTCTCCTAGGTGCAGAGGAAGAAAAAATAGTTTCAAAATTTTTTGAAGAACCTTGTTGTAATCGAAAATGTAATGTTTCAATACCACGAAATATGATCGAGAAATCGAGAAGTAATTTTTTAGAATTAGGTAAAGAACAGCAGGATTTAGTCATATTGAGCCAAACTGAATCAGGTAGAACAAGTAACGTTTTAGATAAGGTTTATGAGGAGGTCTGCGGACGAAAAAAATATGGAAAAAGAAAAGAAGTCGAAACCTGGTATGATTGGACCACCTACCTGAAGCAGTTTTATAAACCTTTAGTAAGAATCACAAGTTTCCACCACTTCAAAATTTCCTTAGATGGCATAGCAGAAAAAGTGTATGCGAACAGTGACGGTATAAACAAATTTCAATTACTGCTACAATCTACTGATGATAAGACGCCTGAGAAAATCACTCCAAAAGGTTTAGATTTAGAACGTCAATGGTATCTTTACAATAATATAAGAAGTTTAGTTCCTGATATCGCTGAAGCTGATATTGTAGCGCTATTACCTAAAAAACCCTTAATTAAAGAACCGAAACGGAAAGTAGATGATAATTTGCCGAAATCAAAATGGAAGATGAAAAAATAAAACCAAAACAACCGAAACCAGATAAAAATTTGGCAAAATCAAAAAAAAAAAAAAAGACTGAAGTGGCCGTGGCAAAGAAAAGGAAGAAAACCGATGAAAAATACGATAAACCCTATCCAGAAACCTCAACACCGAAGAAAAAAACTCGCAAGAAGTAGTTTGTACTACTTTTTTTTCTATTGTAATTTTTTCATTTCTTGTATGTTTTTTTGAAATTCTTGTTTCCTTTTAAAACACGATTTGTGAAGAATATAATAAAGATAGAAATCTGGGATTTGTTTCATTGAAAATAGCATGATTGTTTCTATAAGAATATCCAAAAATGTGAAAATTGATTTTTTGACACATTAGCTCGGTTGTCATAGACCAAGTCACATATATAAAAAAAATTAAACTTAAACACACGGAAGTGAAAATTAGAGAAATAACAATTATTGAACAAACATTTAAAACATATAGAAATATAATACATAAATTTGATAATTAATACATTTACATTAGACATAAATCATTACCTGAATCGCTGAAATAATACATGTGGAATAATTCAAGAACAAAAAAAAGAAAAGTAATCTGTTGTCTTTGCCCGTAAATACCGAGACAGTAGTGACAGAAATAAATAAAAAAAAGAAAGTTAAAAAACTAATTTAAAAAATATGCACAGCAGTTTTTCATGGCCAGGCAATTCACAAAATAACAGACAAAACTTACGAAAACGAAATAATTTCGATGTAAACGATACGAAAAGAAAACGCAGATCGAAACAAATTTGAAACGAACGCGGACAAGAATTGATTGGTATAATAAAAACAGTTTAATTTTCCCGCCCCTGTTCAGAATAAACACCATATTGTTTAAACTGTTATAAAATACTAAACAAATCAAAAAAAAAAAAAGAAATTAAATCAGAAAGAGAACGTGTTGAATCGCTCAAGAGAAAAAAACATCGGAATCAAATGAAACCACCATTCTCTCCTTTTGAAATAAACAAATAATCACAACACAACTTAATATTATGACCGTAGCATGTTTTCTTACTCTTTTTAGATACGATAAAACCTGCTCGACAAAAATATTTCTGTCTCCTCCTAATAATTGGCTATTTGAATGTTAGACAATTGCAGTTTCTAAACCACTTTAATCCGAAACCAAGCTAAATACATAAAGCACACTTCTTTCTGGATTTTTTGTGATATTAAGTTTTCCTAAAAATAGATTATAACCCTTCTTTACTATTAAAAATCCGAAGATATGAAAAAAATGGAACAATCTTCGTAAATATTACAATATGGTAAAACAATTTATTACGAAGATATAACACTTTAGTTATTTTTTGAAAACAATTTTCAACCACTTTTCACCACTTAAAGTTAAATTTTTCTAAAAATCTTCTCATTTGATATTTTCGGTGTATGGTGTGTTCAAATGGACTTTCTGATAACCAATGCAAATGGTTTTGGCTGAGGCGTAGTCATTATTTTATACCAAAAACGGAGTAAAGCTTTTGATACAATTTAACTTTGGGGTACTTAAAACAAATCGTGTACAATTTTAGTATGATTAAGACAAAACTATAACTTGATAAGTCATTTCTGTGGGAAATATAATGGTTTATGTATTTTTGGAAAATGATTTTTTACCCCTTTCCACATCTTCAAGTTCAAATTTTCAAAAAAGCGTTCTTACTAGACATCAATATACACTGTATTCACATTGATAATCACGATTCGTTTAGATTGCAGCGTGATTTTTGGTTTTCCAAAAATGGGATTCTGCCATTCTTTTCCCTTAAAATTTTGGAGAAGGAAAACAATTTTGCGCAACTTTTAGTACACCATACACGTATTTCTTCATGCGAAATTACCACTAAACCCATCTGCACCAAAAAAATAATAGTTTGTGTATTTTTTTGGAAACAGCTTTTAACCTCTTTCCACCCCTTAAAGTCCGAATTTTTAAAACAGCTTTCTTATTCGACATCTTCAGTATATACATTATATTCGAGAGAGTTTTATAAACCTTTTTCACACCTTTAGTAGACCATGTGAGGTATCTTCATGCGAAATTACAATTTGGTAAACCTATTTGAGCCAAAAAACAAAAGAGTTAGTGTATTTTTCAGGAAACAGTTTTTAACTCCATTCCACTCCTCAAAATCTGAATTTTCAAAACAGTGTTTTCATTTCACATCTTCAGTATATACACAGAATTCATGTGAAATTACACGCGATAATCACGATTCGGAGTGTGATTTTTGGTTTCCTTAAAAATGAGTTTCTGCCCTTTTTCTTCCTTAAAATTTTGGGGATGGAAAAAAAGTTTCGCACACTTTTAGTACACCAAATAAGGTATCTTCATGCGAAATTACAATTATAAAGACCCATTTTCGCCAAAACTGTAACAGTTTGTGTATTTTTCGGAAAACAGTTTTGAGCCCCTTTTTCACCACCCCTTAAAATTTGAATTATTAAAAAAACGTTCTTATTTGATATTTTCAGTAATATATGTACATACATTATATTCACATGAAATTGCCCGTGATAATCATGATTCGTTTGGACTATAGCGTGATTTTTGATTTTCTCAAAAATGGAGTTTTGCCCTTTTCCCCCTTAAAATTTTGGGATTTGAAACAAAACAGTTTTTATCCCCTTTTTACTCCTTGAAGTCCGAATTTTCAAAAAAGCGTTCCTTATTTCACATGTTCAGTACATAAATAATGTTCATGTAAAATTTCAATTATCTGATGTAAATGGTTTCGGCTGTAGCGTGATTTTTGTTATTTTAAAAAGCGATTTTCTGACTTTTACCCCCCTTTTCCAGCCCCAGATCTAGGAAGGGCAAACTGGGGCACCTGCCCCGGGCGGAAATTTCAAGAGGCACCAAAATCATAATACAATATGTTTGGAAAAAAATACGAGTGCGTGTATCAGTGTGAACACGCACAAGAAGTGCAACTTCTACAGGTTATACAAACTTTTTTATGTATTTTATTCGATGCTTGAAATAAATAGGATAAGAGAGATGTCAACGAAAGAAAATTTTTATTCGTTTTTAATGGAATCCATTTCATTATATAGACATATACAAATGGTATTTTTAATTTATATATCGCTCTCATACCGCGCTTAAAGAAGTTTCACTTCCAAAAAAAAACTTATTTCTTAAACCGTCTAGCATCCAGCGCGACGTTGATCTATCGATTATTCATTTGATTTTAAAACGCCCGGTTGTTTTTTGAGCATATTCTAA
The DNA here is from genome assembly GCA_039619475.1 of Icerya purchasi. Lineage (NCBI taxonomy): Eukaryota > Metazoa > Arthropoda > Insecta > Hemiptera > Monophlebidae > Icerya > Icerya purchasi. The sequence goes on from CM077116.1 coordinate 267,198,777, forward strand.
GTTGATTTATGAACGTATCCTAAGTCGATTTTTGAACACGCATGCAGTGTACGCGATGTCTCTGCCACGGAAATCCCCGTCACATCTAGAACTAGGGGCTACACGAGCTGAGCCAAATAAACCCGAACGGTCGAACGTCAAGCGACGATCATTGTTTGTTTATGTGGTTGATTGCGTGTGCAAGTAATTAATAGAATGAACGTTGAATTACAAAAAAAGAATATTATCATTTCGCGTTCTGTGGCGATAATGCAAGCGCTTTTCGAGTTTATGTACCAAAGCAAAGACATGAAAATGTCAAGGGAAATCGGTCTCATTCAATGCTCTCTTATTAGTAATCAGTCGTATCCAAGTAAAGACATGAAATTTTCGTAGTTATCTAGAATTTATTATTTACCATAGTAATCATTTTATATAAATTTTTACATTTAATTTATACTTACTATGGTCATTTTTTTGTGCGCTCAGCAAATGTAAACAAGGAAATGACGTGTGAAATACACAAACCTACGATCTTCACAGGTCTTTATAAATCGTTATATGAAACACTTCTCCATTTCGTGACGTTTTTCGAGTTTATGTGCCAAAGTAAAAACATGAAAATATTAGTAATCAGTCGTATCAAAGTAAAGACATGAAATTTTCGTAACGCTTTTCTGTGACGCTCCATTTCGTGACGCGTGACGCTTTTCGATTTTATGTGCCAAAGCAAAGATATGAAAATGTCAAAAATGCTGGGACCTAAAGATGTCTTGATTGTCTGTTGTCTTTCCTGGTTATATGTTTTCTATATTTAATTTTATGTCACATAAATGAAAAAGTTATTAGCTAATATAGATAATAAAGAGTGCAAATTTATTAAAGGGTACTTATTCTCCCAATCACAAAAAATGCCACCCATTATACATTTGTCAGTTTTTTTAACAATTCATCTCAAACGCTGGTGAGAGGGGGCACCACTATTAAGTTCTTTCCCCGGTTCGAAAAAATCGTAGAGCCGGGGCTGCACTTTTCACCCCCAAAAAATTTGAATTTTGTAATGCATTTTTAGATGGTCTCAGTACATAGTATGGTCGTATTAGGTGCCAATTTTCAGCTTCATAGACCTAGTGGTTGCAACGACATGTTAATAATTGCCGTGTCTTTCAAATATTTCTCGATTTTCGCTTTTATATACAGGGATGAGCAAAAGTCAGGGTGTAAACGCACACGTGCAGTTTTCGATAGTGCACCCTGACTTTTGCTCACCCCAGTATATAGATATTAGAAATGCAGCCCTTATGTTAACTGCTTTTTATAGCATTTCTCTGATAGTTCTAATTCCTAAACTTCAGACATGATATTGTTCGTTACCCAAATCATACAAAGTTATTCTTTTTTACATTTTAGCCAAGGCTGTTTCTGGTGGAGGGGGGGGTCCTCCCACCCACACTGAAATGTTTGCGAAATAACGTCTGCTTGAATTAAGTGAGCGGAAATTCAAAATAAGTTTATTTCTTTTCAATTTTTGACAAAAGAAAAGAAAATTGAAATTTTCACTATAGAAACGACTATTTTTACTTGTTTTTATTGTCACTTGTTCAATTGTTGTGTGTGCAACAATTGACTACAATACTTTAGCGTACTATCTATAAATAAATATATTTTATGATAATACATTTGAGTCCTGATAAGTAGGAAAAGCAACTAAAACGCTGGAAGTGAGCAGCCAAAATGGAAAAATCTCCTCCTACGTCATCGTTGTATAATATGATTGCAAAATTGTTAAACTATATCGATTTCTTATAACAATTATCGACTTTTTTGAATTTTTAATGCTGTCTTCAGCAATTAAATCAATTCTCAGATGCCATTTAGTCCTATTATCGGTTTTTGCTGTTCTGCTCTTTTCATGAATTTTATGCATTTATTTATACATAAATTGTAATTATTCAACATAAAAGAATAATAATTCATGAAGTGATGAAATGCGTGTTTAGAACACTTTGTGTATATAGTAATTTTAAATTTTTATTACGGAAAAATGTAATGGTGGAAAAGAAAGTATAAGTAGTAATCATGGTCAGTAGATGAATTAAGAAAAATATAATTTATCTTTTTCTTATCGTCGGATATTATAATACATTTTGAGAAGAAAATTATGTGAAAATGTTAATACTCAACGATTTACATAAAACTTTTTTAGAATTTAATGTGTGGAAACGAAAACAGGAATTAAGTAAAATAGAACAGTGAACCGTGCGATGCAGTAAAGGAAAAAAATAGAATGGAGCTGTTTATTTGTAACTTTGTTGGCCAAGTAAAAAATAAAATACACAGACGTCGTATTTATCGTAGAAAGAAGCTTTATAGGATTGGTGAGTTATATATAATCTGTATTGTTAATAACTAAAAGATTTAGTAAAATGAAAAGAGTGCTTTTGATATATAATTAATAGATTGTACTGCACAATTATAAATAGGTGTAATGTGTGTCGAGACCATATCATAGTAGTAATTGTGGATGGAAAAGTTTTTATTGAAAATTTTGCAACACTGGATTTGTAAAAAATAGTTAAGCTGTATACCAATGAACACGGAAGAAAAAAGGAAATATGTGGTAACCATTACATAGTTTTCAATAGGATATTCACATTAACATTTACACCTTTCAAATATTTATTATAAGTATATATATATATTCCGGAAATGAAAGATTGCAATAACTAAAATTCATATGTTGATATTGTTTTGTAAAACTTCATTCGGCATATATTCATATGTGATGCAAAGTATTTATGATGAATATGGTATCTAATAAAACATAAACTTTTCAATATTTAAAAACCCACTGAACTTAACTAAAATTTTATTGTAAATCCTTTTTAAACAATATAATTGAGTTTTTTGCAGTTCTAAAAACATATAAAAATAAATCTTGTTGAAATTAAATAGAATGGTATTTGTAAAAGTGTATTGGTTTTAAAAAATTAATATGGTGGATGGTGTAACAATTTCTGAATATAGAAAATATTAAGAATATATTATTTAAGACAAATTTGAAATAAGCGATACTAAGGTGGAAAAAAATTATATAGATGTTAATTTATGTACATTTCATGTTTGTTTATTTGTTTTTATTGCTTTCGTTCACACATTTTATTCAGTTTTAAAAAATTAATATTTATTCATAGATGAAATTATAGGTGTTTCATGAAAATTTTATCTCAACTGCTCTTGTTTTTTAAGATGCAGGTTGCAACCAGTTTTTAACGCTTTGATTAAGAGAAACTGAAAAAAACATTCAAAGTATATTTTTAAAAAACGTTATTTTAAAATACTCAATAAAATTAATATATAAAACTATTAATAATTTTTGTATAATTAAGGAACAATTACAAAATATCCTATAAATGTAAACTTATGAATGTTTTGGAACAAAAGGGAGGGAATTTATTTTATAAAATACATTTAGATTCCTTTTTTATTTAAAAATTATGAAAAATTTTATCATTAAAGTTAAATTAATATATAGAAAAACTATAAAAAAGTAATTCAGAATGTATTATAAATCACTACCCTAAATGTAGAGGAATATATTTTGGTAACTTTCAACTTTGATTTTATTGTTAATTGATGAAATTATCTATTTCTATTTATTAACATAATATATATTTTATTTAGTAAATATGATTCAAAATATAATTTAAAGTGCATTGTTTAATATATTTTTTTCTATTTATTTACATTTATGTTTCATTTGCAGATTTCATATGGTCTGACCACACTTATTTGGATCAACATATAAAATAAATTTTTGTGATTTGAATTGCTGTTGTTTATAGTTAAATTAGACATTATATTGTATGTTATTTTAATTTTAAGTCACAGTTGTAATTTACTATAACCCAAACATCTTACATTTGCTGAATGTGTGATTTATTGTGATCTATTTTTTCTGCAGATTTTTACTAAAAGAATTATTTATGTACTGTAATTTACATTATTGTAACAACTGAAAGTATTACAAAAACTTTTTTACAATACATATTTTATTCACTTTTGAAAATTCTTATTCTTTGATTAATTTCATAGTGTAGATCTTTTAATTTTATTAAATTTCAGAATGTGTTATTTAAATTTATTCCATATTTTGTTAATAACTTTTATAAGTCTGCTATATTTTTTAATAGAAAAGATGTGTGTACTACAAATCTCCAGTTTATTCATGTGATTCAACTGCGTATTATATATCTTTAAAACAAGGTCAATCAAGCATGATGCTCTGTGGGCTGAGGATTCTGTATATTAAGTTAAAGATAATTTACATTTATATAAAATTAAATTCAAAAAAAAGAAATCTCTGATTTTTTGTACTGCAAAAGGGGAGAAACACTATTTTTGGTGCTTTTTTGAACTTTTTTCTAATTTTGAAAGTTTCAGTAAGAAAATGGAATATAGTTTCATTCTTAACAAGTAGCAATCTTCCCATCAATATTTCACATGCAAGGAATGGAAGGATATTTTTTTTTGAAAATTCAAGTTTAAGTGCCTGGAAGGCATAAATATAAAGCTGTAAGCTCGGCTATAGTTTTCTTATAAGGCAGGCTTTTATTGCATATATTTGAGATATGTTTTGGTTTCCCTAACTATTATATTTTAACTATTACTTAGGGGAACATCCTTTTTGTTTGTTTGTTGTTTTTTCTCCAAATAGAAGGGGTTTAAATTATTTTTCAGCCATAACTTTTTGGTTTTATGAAGAAACTTTTGCGCTTCATTTTATATTTTGAATTTCATTGAGTTTTTTGCTATCTGGAGTAATCAATTACCTTGAAATTGTAGATTGTCTAAAGAATATTTTAATTGTAATTTTTGATCCAACGTTTGTGAGGTATTGATTTTTATTTGATATTTTTATTGTTTCTGAACCATTTTATTAGGGTTCCAAAAACATCATATGTGTATAGAATTCTAAAAATTGAACAGTCTCAACAAAAATTATCTATTACAATTTTTAATACAATTATTACTGATATTCAAATTTATTGACATAAAACAAATTAATTGTTGGTGTGTTTTTAAAATTTTATAAACTATTTAAAACTAATTCTGATTACAATCTTTAAGAGCAAATTATATTTTATTTTGATCTAATAATTGAAATGTTACTACAAAATGTATAACTAACATCTCTGAATTAATTTTAGTAATAATTTCTTTCAAATTTATTTCACAAATATAAATAAATCTTAGCCATATTGGGAATGTTTAGTATGATATATAAAAATCATCTGAATTTTCACCTGTCTATTTATTATGAATATGATAAATAGGAAGAAAACACTGGTCTAAACGAAAAAGTTGTGATTTATATTTTTCTTCACAATGATGTCCCTGTAACAGAATGGCCATTTTCAATTCACTGCAGAATAATTTACTTGCTGACTTTGGAGTTTTAGTTTTGGAGGTTAAAATAAAAAAAAATTCCAAGGGGTTGCTACTGAATTCAACTTACAACGAAGCATGCATAATGAATTGAACGATTATTACAGAACATGAATAAAAAAAATTCCTGTAATTCAGATACTGACCAGTGAATGTTTACTTCCTTCAAATTCAAATTAATTCTTGAGCAGATGAGTAAATAAAAAAACAATCTAAACTAATTGAACATTTGAAGGATGGGGAGGTAATATTTAATAACAGATTTAATCTAAATATAAATATCTGAAATTTTTTTGTACACTGTTTTAAGTAATAACCATAAAACTTCATGCAATGTATTGTAAGACATTATTCCTTAAATAAGAAGTTGTCAGATTGACAATAACTACTCTAATTTGTTCCATTAGTGTTCTGAACAATGATACTAAATATTTACAATCCTTTAATTATTTTGAATCGAAACACACTTAAATTTTGGTAATCAATGTGTAAGAAATGAATCTTAAAGTGAAGAAACTAGCACACAAATTGATATAAATAAAATTATGCCATTGCTTTTTTTTTTTTTAATGGACAATTTGTGCAGTTTGCCTAACAGATACTTAAATAAATGTTACGAAAATGGAACTCAGAAATAAGAGAAAAGTAAATAAAATGTTAAAAGTTAAATCTTTTTTTTTATTTCACAGTCTATTTTTTGATAGAAAATGTTAATTACTTTCATGTATTTATTTTGCAAAGCTATATATCTTCATTGGGTATAATTTGATTTTAAAATATCGATTTATAGTGTAAAATAAGAAATCTGCAATTAAGACTCATTCCATTTCATATATTAGTCCCTACACAAAGTTAAAACAAGACTTTCTAATGTATGTCCTCTGTTCTGCATTTTCTTAAGCAAAATAATTGTTCTCAGTCCTTGAAATCATTTATAATAATGTGTAGGAATTCATTTTTATATAATGGTTAATCTTTTTATAGTATAAAATGCCGATGTATTATGTGCAATTATAAATTCTATCTGTTACATACACATATGATTAGAGAAAAAAAAAAAAAATTGTTTGATATATTGCCTCAAAAATTTGGTGTTACAGTGAACAGTTACAGTGAATAATAGCAGCATGCAGGTTATAGAAATGAGTATTGCTGTAAGTGGAATAAATGCATAATTTTTATGCAATATTGCAACCAAAATTTGTTATTCATGTAATGAATTATGGCTTATAATGATAGCTGAATATATAGTTTTAAAAGTTTTTATAGATGAATTTAACTAACATTGTCACTCGATATGTTTTTTTCTTAAAAAATAAAAAAGATGACAAAAGACTGCTACTAGTATCAAATAAGTCACTAGTCAGTTTTTTTTGAAATATAGTCAGCCATATTAATATTTCGTCACAGCATTGTGAAATAAATTAACGCACCAAACTTTTTTAATGGAATAACACAAAGAAAACCCGCCTAAATATATACATGCAAAAAAAAATCATAAACGAAAAAGTACCACAGCTCTGGTAACAGCAAACACAAAAAGTTAAAATTGGTGTGCCACAATAATATTTAGTCAATGACGGACCAACGCATGAGCAGCAGTCCTGGGTTTTCCCCAACATGAGAAATTACATTAATGCAGGGAGGGCAGTACATTGCCTGCATATCAGTCATTAAAAAATATTAAGTTGCAGTTACTATGCAAATAATGTAAGTACAGTTGTAGTGGAAAAAGTGTTGTGTGAGATCAAAAAAAGCTCAATTGAGACTTGTGAATTTGTAATTTTTCATAACAAAAAATAATGTACTGGACAGTGAGATAAGTTGATTACTAAATATATTTGTGAATCACCGTAAATGTAATTTTTCGGCAGTATCAAAAGGAAGTTGAATTCATTTCATTCTGCAAAAAAAGAAGACGAAAAAAATGGGCGCTCTTGATGTATAGTTTATTAAGCGACTAGTATCAACAGATAGAAAAGTAAGTGTTCAGAAATTAGTAACAGCCTTACACGAATACTGGATAAATGGTTTCAGGTGGCTGACAGTATATGGAATCTTTCTTCTCTTAAAAATCATTAAATTTTTTTATTAGATTAACTTAGATTGTTATATCTTTCTTACTATTATAATAAAATACATGAATAGACTGATTCAATTCCAGACTAAATTTGCATTTCATATTAAGTAATTTCACCTATATTAGTATTTTTTATTTTATATATACATATATGGCTAGTATGAAGGTCATAAACATATTTTATTTCTATTCCATCATTAAGGCGAATTTTTAGCATGAATCAGTAAGTTTGTTCTGTAAAAAATATTTTTGCAATATTTATAAATGTAAGATAATTATTCATTAAAGAGAAAAACTTATATTACTTTATGTTAAGAAAATGGGAAGTCCATTAAAAGTTAACAAAATAGTTTAGTGTTTTTCATACAACAATTTTAAAATTGAAAAGGAAAAGTAAAACAGAATAAAGGAAAAATGGTTGAAGTAAATGTACTAAATTTTAAAAAAATTTGACATGGTTTAAATTTCAATAAAACATTAATGTTCATATTAGTGAACCAAATTTTATAGAACAAACCAACAAATTTGCTGAAAAACTTAGTGTACATAATTTTTAGTATCCATCTTCATAAATACAGCAGTTTTGTGATTGCCATTGTACTGCATCTTCAAAAACCGTTGCAGAAGCACTTAATTTTTTGAATGAAATTTTAGAAAACTCATTAGTGTTCGGGCTCAGTTTATTTTGAAATGTTATGCAGAAACAATTCAGTCTTAGAAACAAAATAATAATTCAGTAGATTATAATTATTTCTTGTTGTACAAAACTTTTATTTATCTCTACATAGTTTTCTTTTTAAAAATAATATAACATTACTGAATTTGATATTTTACATTAAATATAAATTCATTACATGTTTAAAAATTACTTGTAAAATTTGTATTCGGCATAATAAAATTATTACTTCACTTTTTTATTTTATATAATTCCTTTTTCTACCTAAAACATTTGGTATTGAAAATAGTTTATTATGTATATTTCGGGGTATTTTTCATTTAGTATTATTTTATTAAGTTATGTCATTTTCAGTCTTACTACTTTAAGTAATTCATAATATATTTAATTGAAATCAATGCTTTTAAAAAATTTACACAGTATTGGGGAACTTATGTTCAAAATTATCCAATAATATAGATACATAATTTTCTTTAAAAATTTCATTTCATTTTCTATTCCCATTTAATAGATAATTTTTCTAAATAGAACTGCATAAAATAAAATCCCGCATTATAGTTTCATTATACAATAAATAATATATTTTTTAAATTTATTCTACACATTACTGTTAATTATTTTAAAATTTTTTACAGTGTACGAAAATCCATATACATATTCAAAAAACTAAAATTTATTTTATGGATTAATATTTTGCCGTCAGCTTTTATGTTTTTTAAAAACAAAATCAATTTAAAACATTTATTTGATTACCAATTTTATTGCATCTAATAACTGTTAAAAACATTAAATTGTATATATATATATACATACATATATAAAAATAATTAGTAAATATAAAATATTAATTACTAATTGTAAAAATAATATTTTTTATTACATTTTAAGTATTTTTTAAATATTTAACACTTATTATGATGAAAAAAACTAATTTTTTGTAAATTTTCATTAAAAGCCTATAAAATTTAGGAATATTATCAAATAATGACGTAAGAGGTTTTTCTTTCATTTCGGCTGCTCACTTCCATCGTTTTAGACGATTGTATAAGTAGGTTTAGACGATGTATCGATACATCGGGAAATACCGGTGTGAATCGACATCGCCAAACCGGTTTCGCGAATTTTTGAAAACCGATGTATCGCGGACCGTGGTGTTGCCGAACCTTCACGATATATCTCGGTGTTTGACGTTGTTGATTCAAGTAAAAACTCATGAGGATTCTTTTCCTTGCATGAAAAATCTTGCCAAAAGATACTTGGCAATTCAAGGTACCGCTTCAGAAAAGGTTTTCAGCACAGGGAGAAATGTAATAACACGTTAAAGAGCAGCATTACTCCCAAAAAATGCAGAAATGCAAATTGTTTTGGCTCAAAATATAAAAAATGTATAAATTTCTATGTTTTACAACAATCATTTTATTTTCCATTGTTTCAATAATGTTCATATATTTTGTTGTATGTTATTAAGCAATGAAATTTATTGAACACCTTTATTTTTTTTAAACTAAAAGCAAGAATTACCTTAAGTGCCAGCTGATTCATTTATTAATGAAAACTGTTTACTAATATGGCTGCTTTAATCTTAAGCATCCAGTTATGCAGTATAATTAAGTTGTACTGTTCTTTTTTTCTTTTTTGGAAACATAAAAATCGTGATATCGCGATGTTTGGTTCCCGATGTATCGTGATGCAGAAATATAAACATCGCCCAAGCCTACTGATAAGTAGAATTTAAAAACACGTCAGGTAAACAGTGAGATTGTTTTTAATTTCACGTAGCTGCTATACATTTGCTGTTGTTTGTGAAAAAAGTTGATATTTCACAATTGTATGAATATTTAAAACTACCGAATAAAGGAATTTATAAAAGTACATGGTTTTAAAATTTCCAAAATTTATTCATATTGCACTTTAGGTACGTTTAAAAATAATACTTTTTAATCATTTAAAAATGCAACATTTGCTGCTCCTTGAATAATCGCATAAACTTATGATAATAAATTGTAAAATACTAAATATTTAATTTTTTGCTTTTATAAGAAGATTGAATAATTTGTAATCTTTTTTATATTTTCTCAATTATTTGGTATATGTTATGTTAAAAAAAAAAAGTATAAATGTCATTGTATGTTTTTTTTTCTTGTAACAAATATTCAACCGGATATGTACAATATATCATTCTTTATTTTTAACTGATATATGATACGAATATATACTTTTTCTTTTTACGTATATTTATTTGCATTAATATTCATAGTTTACTACAATAATAACAATTTTTCACATATCAAAGTGGCCACTAACTGGGAAGAAGCCGGACATTTTGTCGTAAAACCGTGAAAAAAGTAAAAATAGCCAAAAACAATATTTTCAATACGAAAAAATCATTTGAAGCGAAAAATGAATGCACATTTTACTGTACTTTACTCAAAATAAATTAATTCACATAAAATATGCTGCGGCGGTCAAATATAAATAGTAAAAAAATTCCATTCTTTTTCTACAATTCTAGTAACCAGGAAATCGGGAGGATTTGGACCGGGAAAACAGAGGATTTAGACCAGGAAAACCAAAAATTTAAAAATTATGTTTGAGTGACCACCATGCATATATACTTTTATGTTGGAAGTTTTTTCAAATAAAATTCTTTTTCATGCAGAATAAGCTGTAGAAACTCGTTTTTTTTTTTTTTATATGCAAATCTTTTCAAGAGTGCACAACGTAATTATGTTTTTAAAAACGGTTACTTTATTAGGAAATTACGATATTCAATAGAAAAGGAATGTGTTAATGAATTGATTGAAAGCGTGTTTTTAAAAGTAACCACCTCGTGTGCAATCCATTTTTTTTTCTAAATACTAAATCAGTGAACATTTTTTCGGCTCGCAATATGGTCAAATAAAATAAATATTTTTAATGATTTCATTTATATTTATAAATTTTTTTATTTCATTTTTAATGTTATATATTTATTTGCAATGTGTGTTTAGTACCATTATTAATATATTATCTGTTTACATGTAAGAGTAATAGTAACTCATTATGTTTCAATTTTTCACTATAAAAAAATGTCTTCATTGGGTCCAAATTTTATATGGGGATATATGATTTTATATGCAACCCGCGAAGTTATGATGCATTTCCAAAGTGGCCCGCAAGATCATTTGGGTTGGCCAGCCCTGTACTAAATCCTTTTCTTCAGTACATCATTAAAAACCATCAGATTTCTGAATTATTCTCCAAATAAAATCCATATTACTGGGACTATATATTTAAACTATTCACACACTTGCAAATCTTACGTTACTTTTCATCGCTACATATAATGGTTACTTACGTTTGATAGTTTATGTATTTTGGTAGACTTGTCTGTTTTTTTTTTAATTTTCTTAAATGTTTTACGGTGATATAAATGCATGCTTTTAATTTTGAATTTATCTGCAAAACAATATATATATATATATATATTGACGAATTTTCGCGTTTAATTTAATGAACACATAAATGCAACAGTGTTACTAGGGGGAAAGAAAAGAGAATTATGTACATGCCTAAAGAAAACATAAGGTAAGTGGGGACAATTATAGAGGGATTGAAAGAAACAAAGGCCACAGGACTAAATGGGATAAGAATAAAAGATATAAAGGCGCTAAAAACATATATGGTAAAAAAAATTACGAAACCGATAAATATGACTCTCGGTGAAGGAAGAATACCAGATGGACTAAAGATATCGAAAACGAGGACAATATCTAAAAAAGGCAAATACAGTGAATATGAAAATTATAGACCAATTGCCGTAAGTAATGTAATTGCAACAATCTTAGAAAAGTATGTAACTAATAGTTTAACGAAATATTTACAGGAAGATAATTGGCAGAACACAATACGGGTTTCGAAAGGGCAAATCGACATCGAAAGCGCTCGACGAGTTTATAGAAAAAATAAGATTAAATTTGAAGAAGGGAAGGAGGTATAACATTCATAGATCTAACCAGAGCATTGGAAACGATTGACCATGAAATACTTATAAATAAGTTAGGGGAGATAGGAATAACGCACAGTGTTAAAAAGTGTTTTGAAAACTATCTAAACCAAAGGAAAACATGTGTAAATGTGTTGAATAAAGTGAAAAAGAAGAGTTGAATGTGGGAGTTCCGCAAGGTAGTAACTTAGCGCCACTACTGTTTATTATATACACATACAAAAAACGGTTTATACAAGGAATTAAAATATAACAATATATACTCGTTCGCGAATCATATAGCAATAGTTACAGCGCATAAAGAGATATTAAGGAGGCAAAAATGAAAATATACAAAAATATCTAATCACAATAAGCAGGTTGGCACATGATGAAAATATAAGAATTAATATATCAAAAATTAAAGCAATGGTACTACGAATGAAAAGGGATAGGTATGATGTGTATTGTCCAAATTTAATAATGCACTCAAACGAATGTGTACATGAGTGGAACGAAAGAAATGAATGTGAGAAAATAAATTGCCGGAAGATAGAAGTAGAGTGACCCAATATAAATATTTGGGGGTAATGGTGAACCAACACTTAAGGTGGAACGTACATACGGAATACATTTTAAAGAAAATTAGGGCAACATTACCAGCATTATACGCACTTTAAAGAAATGCGCAACAAATAAAACGTTAAAAATGGCGTATCATGCGCTAATGGAATCGAGAATCAGATACATGAAATTCAGGCATGGTGGGGAAAATAAGTGAACTGCAAATAAAATGCTTGAAATTAATGTCAGATCATAAATACGAGACCAAAAGTGAAATAATTCAAAAAGAAGACGTCCTGAGTGTTGAAGGAATGTACTTATTTATAAAGATATGGGAATACATAATGTGGCAGGTAAGGAAATAGAACTGGAGAAAAGAAGAAAAATAGAATACGGGTTGAGAGAAAACTATTTTTATAAACTGCCGTTAGTTAAAAACAAAGATGGGGGAGCAAGCAGACAAATACGTTATAACGCAATTGTTAAATAAAATGCCTAAAGAAATGATAGAGGAGGAAAAAATTGGGGGTGAAAAAAGAGAAAATAAAGGGGAATGGTTACAAAGAGAGGGAAATATGGGAACAATAATAAGCATTAAATAAGAGAAGAGGGTATGGAAATAGTGATAAACAAAAGTGAAAAAAAGAAGGAAAAGGGACGGAATAAAATAAAATTAAAATAAATAATATATATTAGTTATAGCTGAGTTAGAAATAAGAAAAAATAGGATAAGTTTGTAATGAAATATTTGCGCGGCGATAAGATTGTATAGTATATAAGTAGTATAGTGTAGACATATTTAAATGTAAGAAAACTTGTCGTCGACAAGCGTCTAGCATGACGAGGAAATGTGTAAATATTAATAAATATACATATATTTTTTCAAAAAATGAGATTTGCAAATGTGTGGGCTTTGGTTATCAGTTCACTTTGAAATTTTTGCGGATTAAATAATAAAATGATGACGCACGAAACAACTTTACATTTAATAAACAAATATGAAATTGATTTTAAAGCATACACGTGATCAATTTCTTGCACACTCGTGAATTGTATACACGATTTAAACTTGCACGCAATGTACCGTTCGAAAGCTTTACAAACGAGATTTCTCGAACCGTATACATCTGCCTACTCTTGATTTATTTAAAAGCGATAACGCATAAAGAATTTATCTCCTGTCTGGCCCAATTTGTTTTTATGGATTATAATATTTTTACTTTTTTTATCGTTTTTTTTTTCCCCCGAGTGGCGATACTTTAAGTTTCTAGTAGCTTATAAATTCGTAAATTATTTACATATGATTAATAAATCCTAAAAATACGAATAATAAATTCCATCTTTTTCACGATACAAATGTTCATAATTGATAACGAACTTGCAACCTTCGCTGTTTTATATAAAATAATAATAAATGAAATGTCTCATCTTGTAAACAGTAAATTTCGTTAAAAAAATCAACAAGTTTAAAACTGACAATAGAATATTTAAGAAAATGTTACTAAATGCATTATTTACTTAGTTGTTTTTATCGTTTAATTTCTGTCGATATTTATTTTATAATTTAAAAGAGAATATTTTCAACGAAAACACTATACCTTTCATCATTAAAGTGTCACGGTCATTTTTTTAGGTCTCGTAATTTTAACGAAATTGTTTAAAGATGACAAAAATATCAAATAAAATTCAACAATTCAAGAACGGCTTGACTTACAAACATCAAATTTTACGCATAAATCACAATTAAAATACGCTTTAAGGCAATGAATAATTTTAAGGAAACTGATTACCCCGGACGTCAAAAACCATAAAAAATCGTTAAAAATGTGTAATTTAAAAAATTACTTAAAAGTGAAATTCAAAATTTATAATAAAAGTCATAATTTTTTCATAACAAAAAAATCAATAAAAAGTTAACCAAACACCCATCTGAGACAAAAATTTAGCACGAGTAAAAAAATTGAAAGAAAAACGAAACACATACCTAAAAGTTCGAGAATTTTATTTTCCCGGCGTGTGACTATCGAAGAAAGTTCGTTTAGAGAGAACTAAATCATATTTTGCTTCCGTAACAAAATTATCGAATAAAGAATCTTTTAACATCCTATTTGTCTGTTATAGACACTATGATAAGTTATAACAAATACAAACATAACAAATTTAAGAATAAAATGATTGCTCACTTAGAAATGTTTTCGCGTACAACCCATTATCAGCTAAAAACACAACTCAATATATGTGACCAGGAACAAATTCTAAACCACACTCAAAAAAAAATACAACGAAACGATTATTAGGTTCTTAATAGATCTTCTAATATTTTACTGATATAACACCATAGATAAAAACATTTATTTTTGAATTTTTATCTGTCCACTTTTTAAAATAAGCTAATTTAAATTATATACAAATACAATTAAAAACAAATACTTCATAATTTCTTTTAGTGCTAGAAAATATTTTTGGTTTCTAAAATTTTTTCTTAATCGATCCTTAATGTACTTATATTGGTACGCAATCTATATTTAAGAATAAAGTAAAAGGTGGCTTAGAAGCTTAAGTAAGTAAAAATGAGATCGTTACAAACACAAATAAATTGGCAGATTTTTTTTTTTTTGTTTTTTAAGTGGATACTAACTAAAATTGTTTTTTAGGGGGAAAAAACATTCGAAGTTTAATGTATCTGATAACATTAAAGGGCTTGAGTAATGGGTAGTCTTACAGTCAAAACAAAAAAAATAGTTACATAAACACTAGAAGACGAGCGAGAATATAAAGCATGTAACTGAAGGGAGGTGGAAAAGGTTGTTCCAGTTGTGAACAAAGTAAGACCTTACTTTCCAACATTATATTCCTTTAAAATAACGATTTCATGATGTAAGATAAATTAAAATAAACTTTTACGAAATATATTTAAGAATTATATAAGTAGTACGAAACAAATAATGATTACCATTGGCAATCGACTAAATTCATCATCTGCTTTCCTCCAAAAAAAAATATAAAAAAAAATATTTTATTTAATCCAAAGTTCTTATTTATTACGTAGTCAGTTATATTTAACAAGTTATTTAAAATGTAACATAAATGAATTTAATTTGGTTCTAATACTCATTCGTTACTTAACACGTTAATTTTAGTTGTTCTTCTCTATTCGTATTTAACGTGTTTATTTGGCGGTAATTGTCGTTTGAAGTTATTATTGTCTGCGCTTTTAATTATATGTACGTAATTTTATTAGCGTTTATGGATATTTCATTTTTAATTTTGTTTTTTAAAAAAAAAATCTAAATTCATCATTTTTTATATTATCACTTGTTTTTTTAAATAATTTAATAAAATATTCAAATTTAGACATGATGAAACCATATTTCGATTCTTTAATACGACTTTCTAAATTTTAAAAATTACTTTTAACTTAACATGCGCAATCCTCAGCATATGATTTTTTTTCGCCTTACTTTTCTAAATTCCATCCATGAAAAGTATCTGCGACAAATAATTATAAAATTTCTAGCACTAACGTCGTGTTAAATACGTTATATTTTAAATGCGCAAGAATTTGTTCTACAAATGAATAACTTCGTTAAATAATTTATAAATTTAACTCTGTAAACAGTACATATTTAATTAATATGAGTACTCACAGTAATCAAAGTCAGTTGTCTATAAAACTTCGCTGACTGTTTTCATTTTGCACTGAATAATTATTACTTAAACAATTTTTTGTGTTGTAAAATCTATTAGAAAGAAACGGTTAAATTGATCAGCATTATTTGCAAACTGCTTGACTTCAAATGTTCATAAACTGCCTTTCGAAAACTTTTTTCTCTTTATATTAATAAAAATTATAACCTATTTACACGAATGTCACACTTCCTTCAATATTTCTAGCGCTAATCATTTTACGATAAATTTATAAATAAAATATAAAATTTTATCAAAGAACTTTTAATTTAGTAGCATAAATAAAAATAGTCCGTATTCACTACGTATTTACACATTCAGTTATTTTGGGTATTATGACTAAATTTGCAAACTACTAGCATGTAAAGATGATCAATGAGAACGAGTGCTGAGTATAAGAATAAGTTAAAAGTAAAAAATTACGGCTGCTGTCCAATACAGTTATTAAAAATATTTATAAATAAAGCAATTTTAAACAAAAGTATACTGAAGAATAAAAATGTATCTAAATTTACAACTAGGCACAGAAATAATTTTTATCTTGCAATATGTTTTCAAATTATATTCATATTTTTCGTTGCATAAATAAATAATTAATATAAATTTATTTTACCAAGCTACTAATTAAGAAATTTACAGGCAACTATTGACACATACACTGTAAATATTTAGGTACACTTAAATCGAAATAATTATTTGCTTTATCAGTATGTTACGCATAAACTTCAGAATGTAAATTCTGTTGTGTTCGCAGTTTATCCCGTAACTTTATTTGTGTAATTTCATGTTGTTTAACTCCTATCTGAACGTCCATATCTGCTATTTCACTTTTAAGCGTTGATATCGCTTTCTTTATTTTAATTAAAGGAGCTGCAATAAAAAATTATAATCAATTATTTATAATATATTAATAGAAAAAGAACAAAAAAAAATATTTATCCAAAAACTCGATGAAATCGTTTATTTATAACTTATTTAACAATTCAATTATTTTTCAAAATATTCGCGTCAATTAAATATAAGACGATAAAATTCGCAGATGAGTCAAAAATATTATGTATTCAATCTAAATTTTACTACGTTTGCAATTTTCTAGAAACGCTTGAAGGATTTTGATAATACTCGTTTTACACTATCTTATTTTAAAATGATTTAACTTGATTACGTTTCAAAAAAAAATTTTAATATACAATCCGCCAAGGGACTTTTCCATTTAGCTAATCACAAATCAAGTGTTACAACTGGTCATTAACTCTTCTCTTTTCATTCCAATTAAAAATTCGTTACAATTTATATATATATATATATATGTGTGTGTGTAATGTAGCAAACATAAAAATAATGACAGTAAACTCACAAAGTTGAAAAACAAATTTAAAAAAATATTTAAGTATAATCTAGAAAGTTTTATATGAAATAAAATTTAAAAAACAGAAGAAAAAAAGAAGCACCGAATGTAAATTAAAAGGCTAACAAAAGTAACAAATGTTATTTTTAATTCGCTAAATTTTAAATTATCTTAAAAATAATATTTCTTATTCTATTGATCACTTCCCATAAAATAGAAAGACAGTATTCCTCATAGTTTTGATTTTTTTTTTTTTTTTCCGTTTGGTTCTAACTAAACATGCGACATAAATCACTTTATCTGCGTTATCTATAAAATTTTAACGCAAAATTTTTTTCTTTTTAAATAAATTCGTTAATATTTAATTTTGCGGCGTTTTAACTTTTTACCTTTCATTGACCGTCAGGTATTAAAAATAACATTTGGATTCATAAGCATCGACTTCGGGAAACCGAAGAGAATTCTAAGCATGATATGCTATCTTCAAATGAAAAAATAAAAACCATTTTATCTTCGCGCATAAAAAGGTACTAAAATTAGTCTTAATATGCTTAACTTTTTTATATACCATTATGAACACTGCTGACACAGAATTCTGGTCTACTAACATTTTAGTTGGAACTATTTATTATATTGCTTCACGTATCCTAGTATTACTGATCATGATTTATGTTCTATTTTTGTTTGCCATTTCCACTATCTTCTTTCTTTACTTCATAATGACGCGACATTAACATTTGCTTTTTCCTTGTGTATTTATTTATTTGTAAAAAAATTCATATACTGCAGATATTATTGACAAACGTACTTTCGTCGGTCATACTCGATTCCCGAGACTCCATTTCTTGTTTTGCAGCTTCCAATTCAGTGTTTATTTCTGCTAATTTTTTTTCCCTTTCTATTATTCCGCCATTCAGTTCATGATATTGTTCGTTATATTTCGATAATTCAGTCTGTTAAATCACAAGTACATGTTTAGTTAAAGTATTTACAATTATTTTTAATTTGAATACTTTGATAATTACACACAATTTTGATAAAATAGGTAAAAATGAAAAAGTAGCCGCAATTTCAGTTTTATTCGTCATATTTGAAATAGAATAAAAATTCGAATTCAGTAAAATACAGGGTGAGCCAAAAAAAAACGCCGATTATGAAACGCTTGCCAAATAAAAACTATTCAAGATAGAGAAATGGTGGACAAATGAAATTCGTATTCCTTGAAATTAAGCGAATCTTAAATTTCTTCTTTAGCAGATTCAAAGCAACCGTACGAATGTGTACGCTGTCGCATCATTTTGTTGAATTGGTATTCGCTTCCGTTTCAACTGTGGAAAAAAAATTTGTTTAGCATAGTTAGGTACCGGCTGTCGTTAATCGAAACATTTCCCCCTCTTCTTCGAAGAAGGAGAAGCCGATTTTATCACATTCGTCGATACTGCGCACCAGATGGTTACACGAGAGGAATGTACGGATCTAGCATGCGTTAGTTGAGGATTTATTCTGTCTATTAACGCGGCCGTGTAAGTCGAAGTAAGTCTCATCGCTAAAGAACACGTGTTCCAAATTAAACTCTTCATCATCGATCTTATCTGAAAATTTATTGCAAAATTTTAACCTTTTCGGCCGAACAGCTGACAGTAATTCCTGCGTTAGTTGTAATTTATACGGGTGCGCATATTTAAATCCTCCTTAATTATTCTTCGAAGCGATGTGTGGAATCTCATCAAGGCCACAGCTTGGCGGCGCGAAAATCGGCGTAAACTGATTGTCAGGATACATGCACTTTTTCGGTAGTTTCAGCAGTTCTCGAAACCACTATACTACCTAATTTTCTAAAACGTTCGGCCCATTTTAAGATAAGTTTATGATCTGAAAGTTTATCATGACATTTTAATTTGAATCCTTTTTTAAACGCACGTTGTTCGGCCACTGCATTACCGCTTCCTTAGTCCACCACGACATGATTACTAACCAACAATATCTATGTTAAATGGTATCGTTTTCGGCACCTTTGCACTAACCCTAACCGTGTTCTCTTTTTATGAGTAATTCATCATAATAGGGTTTTTTTTCAGCCCACCTAATGAATAACATTAAAAAAATAATTTTTAAAACTATATTATCTTAATTATTTTTACTAAGAATATACAAACCAAATTTTAAAAATAAATATAACGACCAAGGCTAGTTTATCCGAGAAAATGAAAAAATAATAGGATCGCGAAATATCAACTGAAAGTAATTAAATTCTCGTAAATAGTAAGTGGTTTGATTAAATCCAAAACATTTAGAATGAATTTCAAAAATTTCACAAAATTTGTGAAATATTACGGTTTTAATTATGAAACATTTACTTATCGCAACAATATATCTTTATACAGAATAATAACCTTCAGTATTATATTATTCTTAGTAACAATCAACGACAAAAATTTTAAACCACAGAATGCGATGCAAAAAAATTTAACTTCAATAAAATTCGCATGAATTAATAGGACGTAATAAAGAATGAGTTCTTTCCAAACTTTATTTTCGTTTCTTTTTTACAAATTTTAAAACTTTTTTAAACATTAATTCAACGAAAATAATTGGTGATTTTTAATTTTTTATATGTCTACAACACTGACAGCGTGCATAGTATAAAAATTTACAAATGAATGTTTAGAATAATTTAATTCTGAATTTAAAAATTAAGATTTATAAATAATAAATTTAACACAAAAGTTTGATATTCAGTTAGATTAGTAGCCTTGTAAGCTATGCTCGATGAAACTGCTGAGCGCTTCCTCTATTCATTTTTTTTTTTTGTTCATTTTTCCTACATTATTATATTTTTATTCTAACCGACTCGATTTCTTCTTCATTAATTCATTCGTTCTTTGCGCCTATGGACAATGTCTTAATATTATTCACGCCAAATTACTTCAGAGGCTACGATTATTTGTATACTACATGACGTATTCAGAACAAGAAGTTTTAAAACCATAAGTTGCAGTCTAATTAATCCTTTGAACTTTGTATTATTCTAGTCATTTTCACAAGTTACCTTATTAATTCTTTAAAAACCGAAATTAAAATTATTTACGGAATTGTGTTTTATTAGAAACCATGGCCATCCTATCTTTTCGTTAAACGGTTTAATTGTTACCATCAGTAGACTGGTGAAGTTAATCTTTATAGTAATAATTTTCAGTTCTTTATTTTACTAACAATCTGAATTTTCGTGTTACTATTCACTATTATTGTATTACTATTAAACCTGCTTTACTGTTTTAATTTTACTAAAGATAAGGCTGCCTTGTTCAAACGCACTGAAACAAATATCAAAATTAATTCAACAAAATGAACTCTGTTTTTATTAATTTTCAATTCAACCTGCTACAAATCCCATTACTAAATCTAAATACGAAATAAAAAAAAAAAATCATGAAAAACTTCCTTTCTAAAATTTCAGATCCCTGACTGACAAAATAAGGCACCATATTCGCACACATAGGCGATACCGAAAGTAAACACTACTTAATCACCCTAAATAAAGTTCTTCAAACCTCTAAGCCACCATTATGGCCTCAAAGGTTGACAACAACTCGTTATTATTCACAATGCCAATAAAAACATAAACGATACTCTAATTTAATTTGGTAACTTCTAAATGGATAATAATTTTACCGCAGTAAATTAGCTCGTGCCTGTACCAACCAGTTATTCGCTCAAATACATCTCCCATAATTCCAAACAATGTTTTAGAAAATAATTTGAAATTTAACATATCCTCTTTAATCGTCCTCCTACGCGGGAACAACACCAACTGAAAAAGTTTTTGTTCGCGTTATCAGCTGTAGCAGATAAATTTATATCTAAAACAAACTAGAAAAAATCAATCTGCCATTTTTTTTTCTTCTCAACTATAATAATAAATCAAGCAGAATTTTTATTACAACAACCTGTGTAATTGCATAGTTTCAATTATTTTCTGATTTTTTTTTCTTTTCATCTGCTGACGTATTACATATAAGATACATTTACACTTATGCATCCCAGTTGTTCGATCAATAGTCTGTCTCTTCATTTTTTTACTTCATGAAAAAGAAATTAAAAATACGTTCGTAGCGACACAATTAAAAATTTAAATTCAAAACTAAAACAGTCACGAACTATACTTTAACTATTATTGAATGATATGTACCAAGAAAACTCGATGTTACAGAAATTATTTCAAACGTAGCATAACATGCAGAAACAGTACAAGTATCAGATTTCACTATGCAGCAAAATGTGTGGCTTATAAAAGCAATGTAATGATAAAGCACACTATTCTGCCGTCAGAAAAAAAATGAATCTCGGTTTTATACTTGTATATTTGTTTATCTTATAAAGCTGCAAGAAAAAAAATCATACATCCCGTTCTATAGTAGCTAGATAGATACTTTTTTTTTTTCAATCTACATATTTCCTTCATCCGATCATAAGGAAATTATAAAACACTCGAAATTTTAAAATTAAAGGCCCCAAATTTCGAAAAATGTAAAAATCAAATTCAAAAAAAAATCGATAAAAAAATTCCTTGGCCGATTCTATATGAGTTATGGTATTAATTTTCTTTTTAACCTGCACACTAAGGAGGAAAAATAAAAAATCCGAAAAATCTTGATATTTAGGGACCAAAATTTGGAAAAATACACTCTTAAAGCAGTAAGACTGAAAACTAAAAAAAACTCCACAGCCCTTTTCATGGTAGCTGGAGGATCATTCTTTCTTTTAAATGATTTGCATCAATCATTGCAATATAAGAAAAATACGAGACCCCCAAAAATTTTTAAATCAAAGGGCTCAAATTTTGAAAAATGTGAAAATTGAATTTTAGCAAAAATTTTTTTAAAAATTCCACAGCCGATCCTATATAAGTTACACTATTGGTTTTCTTTTTATCCTGCATAATAAAGTCTCCAGAATATAGGAAAAATTTTGTTATTTAGCGACCAATATTTTGGAATACAGACGCTTAAAGCGGTAAGACTGGAAACTGAAAAAAAAAAGTCCATAGCCTTTTTAATGGAAGCTCGAGAGTCATTCCCTTTTTTAAATAATGTAATCGAATCGCTAGAATATACGGAAAATATGGGACCCCAAAATTTAAATGTTAAATGGACATGAACAGTTTCATAGAATTCCTAAATTAAAAAATTCAAAGAACCAAGGGAAGAAAAAATAAATAATATAATTATAAACATCGATAATTTTAAAACCGTGCTCCACAAAATGGTCCAAAATAAGGTAGCCGACTTTTGGAAAAGAAAGATCGTCTCCAAAAAGAATTAAATATAATATATTTTTCTCACTTCAGATATTTTAATCTAAATTTCACTTTTTAATTGACGTATATCGGTGGATTTCTTTTTTTTAAAAAAAAATGAGTATATGTGAACGCTGCAGTCTTTATGAAAATTTACAAAGTAATACAATTTAAAGTCCGAAGGAACAGGCCGCGAAGCGGCCAGCGAGACCAGTCCCCTAAGTATGTACATATGTGTTTTTATATATATATATATATATAAATTTATTTATTTATATTTAAAGTAGACAAATCAGTAAAAAAAAACTATCTGTTACTGGTCTTAATATGTGGCAAAAAATATCAAAAGGTAACTACATATTTTCTGTTGCCGTGAGATTTCGAGCACGTTGACAAATATTTTCATAATTCAGCAGAAAACTTATATTTCATTTTTTCAGTGGGGCGGTCCTCTTCCATGGCTACTCCATCTTTTACATTTAAATATGTTAAATTGCAATTAGGAAATATTTTTAAATTTATAAATACAAATACTTAATTGCAACAGTTATTAATCGTTATTTACTCATAGTTCATAATTTTCCGTTTTTTTTGCAATTTTATTAAATTAAATAACATTGCATCTTTAATGTCATTTAAAACAACCTACGACATATTCTACTTCACTGTCATAAAACTTTTGGTGAGAAAATAAAGCACACTATTGAAAATATTATTTAAAAAAATATTTATTCTTAATTATTTTAAATGATTCATACCAACAATTTTACAATTATACATATTATATATAAATTATCGCCGTAATAAATCTATATAATCAAATTAGCTAATTATACTTATGATTTCGTCAATATTATTTTTTATGATTATTTAAAATTGATAAATTAAAAAAAAAAAACAGTTGATTTGATACTTTATTATTTAATGTTATGAAACTTGAGAATCTATAAGCCCACCTGTGGAATTTACTTTTTTTTATTTATAAATATCAAAATAAAATTAATAAAATACCTGTAAAAGTTTGTATTTAGCAATCAAACTTTCCATATTCGAATTCAAAAATTTCTCCCGCGAGCCTATTTTGTCCAAAGTATCAGAAATGTCTGATGTAAGTTTATCTACTTGTGATTTTGCTACTTTCAAAACATCCTTAATGACGTTTTTGTGTTGCTTAATCTGCATTAAATGACTACGCCAGTCTCTTGAATCTATACGAACATACAATTATAATTATCCGTATATAAAACTGTTAATGTGGATATAAAAATGTAAGAAAACGATGATAAAAATCCTAACTTATAGTTTAACAGTACGCATTGAGGGTGCATTTCTATAAGCACAGCTAATCAATTTAATATGGTTATTGCAACGAATGATGATAAAACGCCATCCATTAAACAGCCCATTTACAAAATTAAACAGTTGTAGAATTCAAAAATAACCACTACGATTCAATATGTCAAAAATGCGCTTTTTTAAAGACATATTTATCTGGCAGAGCTTATATTTATTTTTACAAAATAATTACACTAGACGTATTTACTTCTGATTTTAACAAGTAAATACGTTTCTGCTTAAGTTAGGTATGTATTACATTATTGCTTCATACATATTAAAAATGAAATAAATTATTTCTTATATTAAGAAAAACAGTAAATACGTGCATGTATCTATAATATAGTTTTTTATTCACTACTAATGTAATTTATGAGTGTCAAAAACAATTTACAAAATTTAAAAATTTATAAAATAGAATTGATTTTTTTTTTTAATTGTTATACACGTTTTAATTTAATTTTACATTATTTATATTAATAAGATACCTTAAAATTAAAAAAGGAAGAAATTAACGCACAAAAAAAATTATTTAATAATACGTTACTTAAATTTTAAATATTTGATATTTTCTAGCGTGACTGTATTTGAGAGGAAGTGGGTAGAAATAAATTTAAATTCCACTTGCCGGAATTATTTTAAAATTTTAAAATTACTATAAATGCAAACGGCGGTGACAGAAACAAATCACATACCATCAACAAACGAATTAAGATGTTTTCTTCCCGCTTAAGAGGAATTAACTGATTCAAGATAGCACGGTTATCTTTATATTATAAAAACTTGAAAATCACTGATGATAAAAATGTAAAAGACAGATTAGAGACTAATTCATCAGCAATGATTTTTTTTTTTTTACTAAAAAATGAATACTTTTTTTTTTTGAACATCGATTTTTCAGAAGAAAAATATTTTTTCATAGCGTACAAATAACATTAAAAAACAAAAATCATCAGAAGTGTGAACTAATTGTAGCCAGCTGTAAGCATAGGAGTTAAGGTAGTTGACCACTAAAAACCGAACATAAGTTCGAAACTTGCCCTGTTCCGCACTCAAGTTGTTCCCAAGTTTAGCCAACGGTACCATAGTAATCTGTGAAAGTAAATGCTGCCAAGGAAAAGAAACTGGCCCTCCGTCGCTGTTGGGTTTAGTTCATTGTGAACCAGAAGTTCACAATCCGCGACAGTTCGCCTCAAGGGTGTGGAACTCAGTTCATTACATACTACACAGTAATAGAGAAAGAAAGAAAACGGCAATAAGGCGATTTTTCTTTATTTTGTTGCATGAAGCTTCTTCTTCGCTATAACTTATACAGATGCTAAGTCAGCAAACTGTAGTGAAACGAACGATTAACAAAAAAAGAACATAAGATTCTTTTCTTTTGTTTTTAATCATTATATTCACCACGTAAAATTACTCAAGATTTATAAGTTAATATTACAAAAAAAAAAAAAAAAAAAAAAAAAAAAAAGACTATTGAAAAAAATATTTGGAAGCAAAATTACCCCTAACAGTAAAAATAAATACGCGAATAGCATTTCAATTATGCTCTTTAATAATGGAAGATACGAAAAGAATTCAAAGTCAAATGTTTTATTCTTATTATTAAACTACTGAGAATCCCTTCATAACAAATTGAAGATAAGTTTTATAATTTGAAATATTTATCAATTTTAAGAATAGTAATATTTCGTAATGCAAGTAATTATTTCAATAAATCGCAATAATAATAATAATAACGATGATGCATGTACTAGTTCAGTTAATACTATTATCTACGATAAAGGCACTTTTTGTTCGTGTTTCATAAATACACAAAAACTCTTCTGTTAATAAATATGATATTGATTTATACGTTGGAAAAATACAAGTATTAAGTGATGATAATAAAGAATAATTTTTAACCAAATTATGAATTTCAACTTATACGAGGTATCACAATTATATTCGTAGAATTGTTTCTTAACGCGACTTGTAGCAACACTGTGAAGGTGCTCGCGGTCTCGTTGGAAACAGGGGACATTTCTAAGTCAGTACACCCAGTTTTCATAACGGTAGTACATATATCTCGCGTTTTGTGGTCATTTAAACAAAGTAAGATTTGTCAATTGTCATAAAAATGTGCGATGTAAATACTGAGCAACGTATCGTGATCAAATTCTTGGTCAAACGCGGAGTAAAATCATCGGAAATCCTCGTACAGTTACAAGACGTGTTTAAGGAAAACGCTATGAAACAACCGACTGTTTTCAAGTGGGCTAAGCGGTTTAAAGAAGGCCGTGAATCAGTCGAGGACGATCCGCGCTGCAGCGGCTCTTCTATTGCCAAAACATGGGCAAATGTTGAACGTGTGCAAATGCGTATGCTCCAAGCCACCAAGTGAGTTGCCGAATGTTAGAAGAAGAGTTAAACATCAACTGCGAAGCCATTCGGCAGATTTTCAAACTATGCGCTAAGACGGTTCCAAAACTGCTCACAGCTGAGTAAAAAGAGCTCCGGAGATCCATTGATTGATTGAATTGACACTGAAGGAAACCAGTGGATGTCGTCCATTATCACGGGGGACAAGTCTTGGGTGTTTGAATATGGCCTTGAGACCAAGAGACAGAGCGTGCAGTGGGTGGAGAAGAGCGGGGAGCGTCTGAAAAAAGCGCGCATGTCCAAATCAATAGTAAGTCTCTATTGATCGCTTTCTTCGACATCAACGGCGTTGTTCAACACAAATACGTTCCCACAGACCAGACAGTCAATGCAGCATTCTACATCGAAGTTTTGAAACGGTTACGAGCTGGCTCCATGCGATTTTCATTTGTACTAGCAACTCAAAAGTTATTTGAAAGAAAATCGATACGACAGCATTACCGAAGTCGAAAGTGTCACGACGAGGAGGGTCCTGATGGACCTATTTTCAGGGGGTTTGCGGGGTGCTTTAAAAAATGGGTCAAACGTTGGCAGCGGTGCGATGACCTCAGAGGAAACTAGTGTGAAGGTGCTTAGAGTAAGTTTACCCCTCCCGCTATTTTTAGGCTCTCCGGGGCAAAATTCTACGAATACAATTGCCACACCTCGTATGGATGAATAAATTTTCTTAAATTTCTTATTCTGTAAAAAGTAAATATATTTCTGTAATTTCTGTGTTATGCTCTGAAAGGAACGAGCAGAAAAAGTGGCTATCAGGAACTTTACTCGCTGGTACGTATGTTTTTTACTAGACAAAAGAATGTTGCAGAAGTTACATTATATAAAAAAATAATCATCATTTAAATACAGTGATAAAAACTAAAAATTTTCTGAAATACGAAAATGAAAAGAAATAAATGTATTTATATCACGCTTAACTGAAGAAAATCGTTTAGTAACTCAAAATAGGGAAACTTGTTTCAATAACTAAAACAATTATACAAGGTCTGACAATTAAGTAATGAGGCTGATTGCAAAAACATATATATATTTAAAAATTAAGATACATCAATCAGATCCCATTTAAAATACTCACCTTCTGTAGCTACACACTGATTCCAGCGCTTTTTCCAGTTTTCGTAACACTTCTTGAATGCTTCAACAGGTACTTCTCTCAGTATCCTCATTACGGTCTGTTTGATATCAGCTACCGACTTGAAATGCGTTTCGTTCACGACTTGTTTGACCCGAAGGAACAGGAACATGTCGCACGATGACATATGTACGGAATGGGAGTTAGGGCAGCACTGGAATGTCCTTCGCGGTCAAAAACTGCGTCATACTGAAGGCGCGATAGCGTAGCGCATTGTCGTCATAAAGGATCTATGTTTTCGCATTCTTTGAAACCCTCAATCGTTCGAGTACTTCGAGATAGAAATGATGATTCATAGTCTGTCAAGGTGACACAAATTCCGTGTGCACCATCCCTTTATCATCAAAGAACAAATCGTCGTCGTTTTGACCTTTGACTTGCTTTTTTTGGTCTTACTGAGCCAAGAGACGGCCACTGTTGGTTTTGCCGTTTTGTTTTCGGATCATACTAAAAAAATTAAGTTTCTTCGCCAGTAATTAAGTGGTCTAGAAGAGTTGAATAATTTTCAACCTGTTCAAGACAATCTTACGCGAAGAACATTGCTCATGGTTTTATTGCTCCAAAGGTTTTTTGAAACCATCTTTGCGTAAAAATTTTTTATGGATAAATCTTCCACTAAAATCTTTCTAACTGTTTCGCAATCACTGCTCATTTCGTCTGCCAACATTTCAACAGTTAGCCGCTGATCTTCATGCACAAGAGTGTGTACACGGTTGTTGTTAGTTCGAATTTCAAACATATTCAATACTGTTCCAAACGTTTTTACATTTTTTATGCCACCAAGATACCTGAATACGATTCAAGACTTCATCACCAAACACTTCAACCATTTTACCAAACGTTTTCTTCGCAAACTCACCAATTTATTGTGTAGCGCTACTCTAAATGACGTTGTTCGATAATCGTGACAAGCAACACGTACACAAACTCGAACAACAGAATACAATTAGAGAACTAATGATCGTACGAGGTTGATAAAAGTGTCTAATGACAGAGGAGGGATAGAAAGTTAACCTCCCGGAGATTCAGTTTCCCAGTTTCACCATACGTGCGAAAAAAAAAACAGTCTTATTACTCGATTGTTAAATCTTGTATTATGTTTTATGTTGATATAGAACGCTAGTCACTGTATTAAAAAATTATTTGGAAGCATCGCATAATACTATACACACAAGTTCAGTAATTCAAACCCAGAATGAATTAATATACTTTCTCTATAGTTGTGGTGCAACATTTCTGATTGGCGGTGCATAATAGTGCATTTTGGGTGCATTATGAATAATTCATTTTTAAATTAAAACTTTTTATGAATGAGGTCCAGTTGACTGACCCCACAAACTTGTTCTTTATGATTATTATATTTTATAAAATACGAATTAATATATTATTATCGCGTGCGACAATTTATCCCCTCACCTCACGAAGAAAATGAGCCTTTCTTAGGCGCTACATAATTCTTTTTTAATTTTATTTTTTACGGTTGATGAAGTCGACGAACTGTCTTAAATTCAATCTGTTGAAAAACGCTTTTTTAGGCTAAATGACAATTATAATTTCTAAAAGGAATATAGTTCTAATTTAATGGAGTATTGGAAACAGTATAATTATATGTTTTCTAATTTAATAAAAATATGTACATAAATACAGATTTAAAAAATATTTCTATACGTAAAATTTGTCAAAATACACATACCGACTGCTGAATAGTAAGTTAAACGGTACATACCACATAGTATATTCATTTATATATCTCTCTTTATAGTGCCATACTCAGCTTCTGAGCGTCGGCGACTACCTATTCGTACATCTCAGCTGTACAGATATAGGTAGTGTACTAGGCAATTGTTATATGCAACGCAGGTGTACACACGCAAGACTACATTCGGAACTGATAGTAGCCGCTTGTTATCGCGCTACCAGTGCAGTCCCGTGTGGGTCTGCTGTGTACTGACCTAGCGCGTATATGATGTTGAACGTGGCGGTTGCCATTGCCTTCCACATGATTATTAGCGATTATTTATTTATTTAATTCTTGTAATAAGTTCGTCGTCGCTCGGGATCGAACCCGTGACCGCCATATCGGAAGTCAAGCGCTCTAGCAACTAGGCTATCGTGACGACACATTCATTTATATATAAACAAAAATAAATATTTTTAGCCTAAAATGTATTCAACTTCAATATCCCACGTATTAATCTAAAACAGCAGTGCTTGACTGTGTGTAAATAAGTGATTTAAAAACCAGTATTTCACTATTTTCGTAACATAGAACTATCCTAAGTATAATGTTCACAAAGTGTATAAAAAATTAAGGTGCAGTTAGTTTGCTAATTTTTAAATACCAGATCTAACGGTAACTTTTAACAGCGGTAACACTCTTTCTACTTCTAACTGCCATTCGTCAATATTAGTTGAAGATTCCAGGACATCGTCTACTCGTTGAGAACTTAAATCTAACTATGTAAAACATGTAAAAAATTCAAATTTAGATCGTTTCTAATTAACAATATACAAGAACGGTGTGACAGATATCCTTATCAATATCGTTATTCGAGTACATTCCTTTTCAGCGAACTTCAAATAGATATATGGAACCACTAACAGGCAAACTAAATTTATTATCAATTACCTTGGTTTTGATCATTATTTACTCTATCTGTTTTGAATAATAACATTAATAATGTAAATCATATTTGTTCCACATTTATACATTTTATTAAAAACTTATTTAATTTTAATTTTTTATAAATTTTATAAAGAGATCCTTCCAAAACTACAGATCACATTTAATAGGAAATTATTGAAATATATTGTATTCTAATTTTAAAATAGCTTTAAACACAGTTAAATTAACTCGATACATTCCAATAATAAATAATACAAATGCTACCAAAATTTTCCTATATAACATTTACAAATTTTCTCTATTTAAAAATTACCGCTGTATAAAAATACTTAAATTGAAAATAACTTAATTAATTTCTTTATAAAGTATGATTCATTATTTTTATAAAGAGATTCGTTTCAACATTTTTAATAACACCATGGATTTTGCTTGAAACAGAATACAGTAGTTTTTTACTTTTTTCACGTCGCAAATATCCATCACAGTACTTTCATTAAACCGTATTAATGATATATTGTTATTAAAAAAATATATAAAAAAACTAAATAATAAACGGGTGAAAATAAAATTAAGTATTTATTTTAAATTTTATTTGTTATTTAATAAGTTATACATTTACATATATACAAATGCATATTTTTTACGTTTGACAAACTGGATATTTTACAGGTAGATCTGATCAAAGATAAAAATAGAAATTCCATAAAAGAAGTACCTTATTTAAATCTTCAACACGTAACAATAAATCTTCGTCTTCGTCAGATGTAATTTCTTCAGCAGCCATTTCTTCAATCCTTTCTAATACTAATTCTGAATCATCTTCAATAATCGGTTCTTCATTTTCCATCTCCGATGGAAAAATCGGTCTACAATTTTTTAATATATTACTTAAACAATGAATGTGTGTTGCTTTAACTATGAAACTTTAATTTCATAGCAAATGTTATAAAATCATAAAGAATATTCGAGTAATATTCATGATTATGATACAAAAATAAATACTACGTACTTTTTAAATTTGAAATTATTCTGTTGTAAACATTTTTGAGCAAAACAACTTAATAAACAAATTACATGTTTTCCATATCCTTGTTTAAGTTTGTTTGTTGGAAAATCGATAGCAATATCCTAAGTAATAATTACGAAAATATTAGAAAAAAAAATTTTAAAGTATTAATATGCACCAGACTCTAAAAAATGTTTATTTCAGTTATTATTATTATATTATATTATTAAAATTTGGTATTTTTTTCCTTTATAACACACTTAAATTTTATTATAACCATTTGCACTAGATACTTCTTTTATTATTCCTGGCAAATATAATTTTTCCTATGTTTAATATTTATTACATATATACATTATTTTACCAAACTCTGAGCGATGTCTAGAATAACAGCAATAGTAGTATTAGGATCATCGTATTCCTGAGGATTGTTCATATATTTTCCACATTTCTTTATTAACCACGAACACAATGATGTAAACATGAAAAACTGTTCACCAGGATTGGTTTGTAAAGCAAAGTAATGTCTGTAACATAGTAATAAATAGTTTAAAGTAATGGACCAACATGTTTTATTCTTAAAACATTTATTACTTCAATTTACCTGTTTAACGGTCGCATTTTAATAGCGCTGGTAAATTCTTTTTCATAATTTAAAATCTTTAAATTATCAAATAGCTCTTCCATTGCCATAAACGGTAAAAAAGGTTGCTGATTAATACTAAATTCATCTTCTGTTGCAGAACTGAATCGTGAAGCAGTTTCGATATCGTCTAACATGTTTCTGCAAATAAGAAATCATTATAATTATATTAAATAGTCCCTTTAGATTTTATAATGTAAACATACCCAAAATCAACGTACCTAAAACACTGACAGTTTGATTTTTGTAAGTATTTAAGTGGTACATAGCAAACAGCTTTATTAAAAATTCAGAGTCTGTTTAGTTTAGTTGAATTTTTTAAATCTAGTCTATAATATCTCAGATTGAGATCTTGTAAAAGTGAAAAGAAAAAAAAAATTAAACAACACCGCCAAAAATTAAAGTTAAAAAAACGTTAAGCTTCAAACCAAATAAAACGTCGTTTTGAAGTAATTTTTTACTTTTAAAATACATAACCATTTTCCAAAATGTATGTAGATAAAATATATAATCATTGTTTAAATAAAATTATATCTCAACTTACTTCATATAAAATATTAACCGCCAAAAATGAATAACAACAACACATCCGTAAGATCAAAATGAACTTGGTAAGAGAGCATTTGAGTAACCCCAGTTCATTTTCGGCCGAAATTTTAGTTCATTCAGTTTTAGCCTTATTCATAGTATAAACTGACACAAACTATGAATAGGAGCATTCTCCTTATTTCAGAGATCATTTCCAAATTTAAAAAATTAATTATCTAATAATAAAAGAACTCAATCACAAATTTATAAATATTTTTTTAAAACTGAAAATAAATAATTACACTAATATTTCTTAAATTGATATAAAAGAATACTTTGAAACTTTTTAAAATTACTAACATTGTATTTGAAATATTTTAAAATCTAAAAATTACAAATTTGTATTTTTTTTTAAATTTTCAGTAAAATATAAAAGAAATTTATTGATAGTCCTTCGTATAGCAATTGAATTAAATAATGACATTTTACCTAAGAATATGAACTAAAAAGCAATACGAACTAGTGGCACACATCTGCTATTTTATCCCAAACTTAAGCGAAAACTACTAATAAATGATTCAGTGAATTTGTCACTTTAATAAAAATATTATTATTGTATTTGAACCGTTTACCAAAAATTACTGTTATTTTAGTAGCAAAACGAAATACTATGCAGTTATTAACTTTCTTTAAAGATTTTATGACCACTTGGATCGTAATGCAACGTACAAAAATCTGAAATGCAATTTTAACAATTGATAACTAATATTTTATGAATTTTACAAAGTTATTTGTAGAACATATGCTTCAACTCTAATTAGAACTAAAAAAAAAATAATTTGAAGAGCTGAACAGAAATTCTATCCATTCGACAATGCTATACGCTTATTTGACATTTCAAGATGATAGACACTAACATCTGTTAGTGATGAGCGATATATCTGTATCGGCCATTTTTCACTGGTTAATTGAAAATCAGTCACTACCAGGAAAACAGAAGGAATGTTATCAGTTACTAGTTATTTTGGAGAGTCAGAGACGATCAGGGCTTGAAAGCCAGCTGAAAGCCGAAAGCTAAAAACTAATCATTTTTAAATATCATAAGCAGGGCTTGAAAGCTGAATAATAATACAGCTTAAACTTAATACGGCTTATGTCCTTGAAAAATACAGCTTAAGCTGACGATCAGGGCTAGAAAGCCAACCGAAAGCCAAAAGCTAAAAGCTGAAAGCCAATCATATTTAGATGTCATAAGCTTAATCTAAAAGCCATATTTAAATTTCCATAAGCTAAAAGCCTGAAGCTTAAACTATATTTAAAATTTAAACAGTCCAAAGACAAAAGCTTAAGCTGTATTTCTAAAAAAGCTAAATTAATCTTTATATTCGGCTTGAGCATTTTTTTTAAATTTCTTTATTTTGCATTTTTGACATAATTATTCGCGTAAAAATTGTTTTTAAAAACTTTAATTTTTGTGCGGAAAGAAAAAAGTTGAAGTTCCAATAGTAATGTTTAATAGTTTGATGCATAATGATTAGTAAATGATTATAATTAACATTTACTGAAATTCATTTCGTAAGCCGAAAGCTGAAAGCTTAAGCTGTATTTTAAACTTAAACAGCCAAAAGCCGAAAGCCTAAGCCATATTTCAAATTCAAGCAGCCAAAAGCTGAAAGCTTAAGCTGTACTTTTCAAGGACATAAGCCGTATTAAGATTAAGCTGTATTATTATTCAGCTTTCAAACCCTGGTGACGATACGTTTACCTAGTTAACAGTATCGCTTCCGAGGGATTTTCGTCCCGGTGATAATTTTTATACCAGTGAATCATTTTCTTCCTGATCCTTGCCGAATATTCTGAAATTAGCTGATAACCATAAATTAAAATACGTTTCTTTACTAATTTAAATCGTTAAATGTATTATGTCAGCGTAAATAATGCAAGTATCATTGTTTCTAAATTAGGTCACAATAATTTGCATCTGTGGCGTAGCGGGGGGGGCACGGGTCTGGGCGGCATACGAAAAGGGGCGGCGGCGAGCACCTCGATTTTTTAAATCAAAAATTTAAAAAAATCGATATATATATATATATATATAAATGAAACGGCGTATGTTTATGTCTGCAAAACCTGAAAAGTAGTGGATGGTTTGACTTGAAATTTTTATACAACTTTGCATTTCTATATATGTAAGAGTGTTTGTATAGTTTCTTTATGCCGAAGTTTCTCCGGAAACAGAAAATTCTAAGCGTTTTAAAGGACGCGATCTATGATTTGTTTTCGGCATTATAGTGAAGAATTTCAGAAAAACGTATTGTGGCTGTATATGCGGGACGCTCTGTAATTGCATAAGCGTGTGTAAATTAAGTACGCGGCAACAATTTACAATTAGTGATGAGATGAGTGACGGAGAATATTCTATATATGGATGGGAGAGAGAGAAAGTGTGCAAAAACAGTTTCGTTGAAAGGAACCGATCATCATCGTTGAGCTGCTAGAAAAAAAAAAAAACGTTTTTTATGACACTGTTCGTGATTTTGATGGGTAAAGTGCAGACAGTCAGGGTAATCGCCGCTCTGAATAACATTAAGATTTTTCTAGAAACATCGATGGCGCTATTTTTTATTAATTGTTAGAAGTGTACTCGGTATTCGGTTAGAGATAGTCGTGAGAGACATGATTTTATAAAGATCGGCAGTGCTTCGAGAAAATCGACGAGATGACGAGTTTAATAAACTGAAGTTAGATTTACGATACCACGTGTTTGATTACGAGATTTTATTTTACATATATACTTATTTCATCTAATATTATAGAATTTGACGGGTGTAAAGTACCGAAGTTTTTCTTGTGTAGATATTATAGAAATTGTTACTATTTCATCTCTCACCGTTCTTCATTTTCTTTTCGTTCGCTTAATAGGTAAGTAATTAAGTTCAATTAAATTTATTTAAATAGATAAGTAAGTGCTTACTTTCCAAATTTTATTTGTAAAGGTGATATTTCTGTACAAATACCCAAAAATAGTTGGTCAAATATTATACAAGTTGTAACTATTCATTTTCCGATATGTATAGTAGTTTTTATGTACAAAAATGAACAATAAATAACAATTTATAACATTGTCAAACATGGCTTCTATGTGACGATGATCCCAACTCGAAGCCATTTTAGAAACATTAACCTAATTCTATACAAATTGCATCTCTATCGCACAAGCTTATGCGTTAGAACTGGACCACAGTCGTCTAGCTTTACCAAACTGCATTTACTGGTTTCGAGACGATTTAATTAGAATATTTTTAAAAAAAACCATAAACAGGTGGGTTTTTATGTATTTGGAGTGAAAACTATTTGCTTTAGGCGCTTGCGCTCTAATCTTTTCTTTATTATGTGATAAAAGTTTTCTATTTTTGAACGTACTATGGCGACTAGGAATTATAAGATTGCTATTAAGTGAAATTAAAAGTATTTTTGTACACAAAGACGAAAACAAATGCTGCAATTTTAATGATTAGTTATTGCTTACGATTTATTTTGCTTTACTTTTAAGTTGCAGTACATTTTGAAGGCTCAGAATTATATTTTATGCATTTTGTTTATATATATTTCCAATGATGATGTTGTAAAAATCGATAGTAATATTTTTATTGCTTTACATTCTGCTATAAACTGAAATATAACATTTTTTAAGGTTAAAAATTTAAAGCTTTCACAGTGATTACTCATGATAAATAATTCATCGGAAAGAACTGTGTTCTTTTAAAAAAAGATATTTATTCGCTTAATGTTTCGACCAGCTTACACTGGCCATCATCAGAAGCAAACTGAAGTAACGAAAATTGCGATCGACGATAACAATGAAATAAGAATCAGAAATCATGAAAAACCCAAATCAAAACAGATAAACTACCTCTAAACAGGAAAACCGACGTAACGCAATAACAACAGATAGATAAAATATAAAAACATAGGAAAATAATAATGAAAGGAACAAAATCTAAACGGGAAAAACCGACAAAACGCATAACAACCGAAGATAATAAAATGTAAAAACATATGAGAAAAAAGGATTAGAAAAATTTACAAAGGAACAAAAAACATCGGGTCACAGTTGGGGCAGGGGGGAAAATGAATAACAACTTATAAAAAATAAAACTAAAACGTTGGAAACGCACGGAACAACCAAGTGAACAGAACAAAAATATAAAATATTACAACAGAAACAGTTGAATTACCTGAACCGGGACTGGGAACTACCTGAAAATTGCTTGGAATCCTCACCTGAGGACCCACTCGAAACCTATCCGGAAGAAGCACCAGAGGGCAAGGCCCCGGGCATGGGACCAACGGAATCTTAACCAAACGAAGTGAAACAAAGCAAATCCAACCGAAAGAAGAAACCACTGGGACCGGCGGGATGTGGGAACAAAAGACCAAAAAGAAGTGAAAGGCGGTGGCGGACGTCAAGGTACCTAAAGGGACACAGTCAAAATTAAAACCAAATAACCCAGAGTTGGAAAAGAAAAATGAAACCTACCTGATCGCTGTTATAGATGCAAGTTCGTCAACCGTATGACTGGTTTCCATGCCGTGGGAACACGTAGACCTTCTTCTCTGTTAAAATTTGGCCATTTCTCAATTTCGATGGCTTCTCTAACCAACCTCCTGCCGGTGTGAACTTCCTTAGCTAAAGGAACATTATCCTCAAATTTGATAGTATGATTCGTGTTTAACTGATGTTCCGCTAAGGCGGATTTGTGCACCCGCCTATGCGCGCAATCAGCCCTGTGCTCCTTCACCCTGGTTTCAATAAGCCTACTAGTCTGACCGATATAGCTCAATCCACACGAACAGGGTATTTTGTATACACCGGCACAGTGTAACCGTTGCTGAAATTCGAGAAAGATTCCAACAGCTGCAGAATTTAGCGCAAAAAGATGATTTTTTAAGACCCGCAGTGATATTGAGCGTGGACGAACTTAACTTAGATCAGGCTCCTCAAGACATTAATAAAGAACAATTCCAACTTGAGCGCATACGTTTACAAGCTTTTGTAGCTACAACAGACCCAAATTGTAAAAAAGAGCTCATTAAGTCCGGATCTCTAGGTTTATTAAAATATATTATCGAGTCCAAACTTGAAGATGGCTTATCAAACATTGTCATAATGCTGAGAATTTTTTTAACATCTGCCATTAGTAATGCCAGTTGCGAGAGAAGCTTCTCTAAACTAAAGTTAATCAAAAATGAACTCAGATCGACTATGTCCACGTTGAGGCTGTCAAATTTAGCTATTCTGGCAATTGAACATGACATACATATTGATATTGATAATTGTATAAAAGATTTTGCTATGAAAAAAACACACAAAATACATTTTTAATTAATAAAAAAATTTAAAGCTGCTTTGACTTTTACTAATTTTTGTGATTAATAATTAATACAGAGGGGGCGGCCAATTTCCTGGTCGGCCCCATGCGGCGAAAGCCTATGCTATGCCACTGATTTGCACTAAACATTTTTTGTTTTACACAAGGCGCTTAAAATTATTATTAAGAAAGTATACTTTTAATTCAATGTTCAATAAATTTATATCAAAAAAATTTTTGTTTTTATGATGGATTTAAATAATTTACATCACTAGTGTAATACTTTTATTGGTTAAAGTAAATTCTGTTACTTGTAATATATATGAAAAGAAATTATCTTGTAGAACAACTAATGTAAATTTAAAGAAACATTTAATTTCGAATCATTTTACTACAAGTTACTGAAAGAAAGGAATATAAAAAGTATCCATCAATCAATAACTACACAATTGTTAAAGTGTGTAGAATCTAATTCTGAAAGTACCACAATCTTAAAAATTATATTTACAAAATGTACTATTAGTTTCATAATAGTGTTTTATATTACATTACAATTATAGATTTTTATTACACTTTTTGTTTGGAAATATATGTTTAGAAAGATATAAATGTCAGAATCTAACAAATTTCACTCATTTATCAATATCTATAAACCGTTCAACTAATGAATGTAAAATTTGAAAAGTATTTTAATTTTATTGCAATAAACATTTAATGATGAAAGCTTTTATTTCTTTATGAGTGGAAAAGAAGGAGTAACTAACTGAATGTACCGATTTTAATTGTATGTAATCAGTATACATTTTTTGCGAAAAATTGTTATACACAATTCATTGCTATATATTTAAAGAAAAATAAACTGAAGATTTCAATAATTATTAAGAAAAATAGGTTTAAAAAAAAAGGAGTTGTATTAAATATTTACTTGTGCATAGAATCTATTATATTTTAAATCATTCATCATTATTATTATTTTTTGTAATCATTTTTTATTTCAATATTATTATTTCTCTTGTTTTAATTTAAATTGCTGTTCTAACTTAAATTTTTTTAACACAATTATAAATATAATTTTAAATGCAGTACGTACTTACAATTTAAGTGAAAAAAAGAGTAAAATAAAAATAAATTATTTATTTAGAGCTGTGGATAATGTAAATCAGCGAGATAATGAATTACATAAAAATTAGTACATTTTTTTTTTTTTTTTTTTTTTGGTTAGAACAAATGTCTATAATCCAGTTTATTGACATAAAAAATGTTAATAGCAAATAAATATTACATGCATAGTGAAAATAAGCAAGACAATTCGTCGCACACATTAGACCCTAATTTTGTAAAATACAGCATTGCCAATTTTAACGTAAAATTGTTTTAGTATTACGTTTAAAAAATTACATATTTTCATAATAAAGTACTTGACTGTTTTTCGTGAATTAAATAAAAAAATAGAAAAAGCTTTATTAGAGCAGATTCCATAGTTAATAAGATTGTAATTTTTTTTTCTTCTTAATTTTACTTCTGTATGTTGAACTTAAAAATTATTTTTTCTTTTAATTTAAAACCTTAAGATATTTTAGATACAAAAGTATTCACAATGAAAAAAATTAAGTTCAATTTGGTATTAAACAAAATCATAAATTCATAGAAACAGTTTGCATTGTTGAATTTTGAATAAAAATTTTATAAAATGCAAATGTTTTTTAATGTGCATTATGTTTAAAAAATTATAAATCATAAAAAAAATTTACAGAATAATATTATTAGAACAGAACATTCAATTTTCACAGTTTGCCAGTAGAACTGGAGGTACCGGAACGAAATTTATAAAATTTATTGAAATATAACGTTCATATCTGAATTTTTTATAGATACATTATGTGCTTTTCTTAAAAATCTTAATTTCGGAGTTTTGCACCGCGACACCTTTTATTTCTATACTGTTTCAATTTAGATTTTAAAAAAGTTCTGATTAAAATTAATCCCGAATATAAATCATTAACTTTCTATTGAAGTCCTCTGCAATACGGGCATTTGCCATAATGCACACCAGTTTTCTTGACTTTAGTCGGGTTGCTTCGTTGCTGCTCAGCTTTATACTTCCGCCACTCTCTAATTGTTGCCGTTTTTCTGCGGATATCGAGTGGTGCAATGTTACTGAGTACAGGCAGCCGTGCTATAGGCGTAGATTTAACTAATTCTACGATTAGCCTCGTTGTGTTATGCAACTGTATGTTCAGTATTCCGGTATGGCAGCTGTTGAGCCAAATAGGTGCTCCATATTCGGCAGCTGAGTACACGAGGACTAAAGCTGCCGTTTTAAGCGTTATGATGCAGAAGCACCCCAGGACACACCGGTTAACCTCTGGGTGATGTTATTTCTAGCCTTTACTTTTGCAGCAGCATTTTCTATATGTTTCCGATATGTGAGCTGCCTATCCAAGGTTATTCCAAGATACTTGGGCAGCATTTCGTGCTTTAGCAGTTTACTGTCGTAGCGAATGTTGAGCTTCCTATTTGCAAGTTGAGTTGTAAGATAGAAACATGAAGTCACAGTTTTCGAATCATTCAGCTGAAGTCGCCATTGTTTGATATATTGTGAAATCTTTCTAAGATCTTCTTCAAGTCTTTTTTTTTAGCTTTAGGAAGTCTCTGCTTTAAGTTGCCAGCGTGATATCGCCAGCAAAAATAAATTTCTTCGAATGACAAGAACGATGGACCAGTTAAAATCCAGATAAACGAAAATTAGTCGCATACCCTGATCATAAGGTGAACGGTTTTGACCTAATCTGAAGAGAATGAGTGTTACGAAATAGCATTTGGACTGAAAATGGACGTTGTAACGAGTTGCTACCGCGATGAAAAATTAAAAACGACGCTGCCCGTGATTTGCCCATACCCTCGACAAACCATTGAACACATTATGCCCAAGTCGAGCCTTTGATGGAACTTTTAGTAATATTCATGAAATGTCACCGTTAACGTTGACGTGGATACGTAATCTGGACATGCTGCTGTAAACAACTTACCGCATCGGACTATACGATAATAATAATAATAATAATAATTAACTTTCTTATCTCGTCCATATATACTTGAGGCTTCTATGGAAAGCTTCTAAATGCATGTTTGTACTAATTCTTGCATTTTGCCTATAGCAATATGCCCAGCAATTAACATATTTAATATGTTTCATTTGAAAATAAACTAAAAACTTATTAATATTTTCGTCAAGTGAGTAATTCATTAAATTATTTAATTTTTGAATAAATGCTTCATGACCAATCTTAGAAGAAAGATCATATAATGCTTTTCTGACTAATTTATGTATATTTAAATTACTGATTTTTTAAAAATTTTTTCGTCATGATTCTCTAATATGCCATGTACAAAATAGATGGAATTGTGGAATGTCATAATTCTCTTCCAGGCGTTATAGTAGCTATTTTGCATGTCTGCCACCAAGGTTTTTGGTTGCCAGCTACTTCTTTTTTAATAGATTATAAAAACATGTCCATTAAATTACTAATACCAAAAGTTACAGGTAATCCTTCTCCATCATAATCAAGCACTAATGTTGTTCTTAATAGGAAGTCATAGACTGTTACTCCATGAGTACCATCCATTGCAATCGTATTATCTCCATGCTCCATTAACAGCTTTTTCTGTGATGTACACATAAAAATTAACACTATATCGACATAAAGTAATAAAGGATAGTTAGTGTCTAATTCATGTTGTTTTCTATACTAATATTATAAAGAGGAAAGATTTGATTGTTTGTTTGTTTGCATTGAACAGGCTCCGAACTACTGGACCGATTTGAAAAATTCTTTCACCGTTGGGGAGCTACACTATCTCCGGGTGACATAGGCTATATTATATTTTCAAAAAAATTAGAGATCCTTACTAAAACTCCAATAATGTAACCCAAGGTGTAAAAAATGACCTAAACAATTCCTTATATCGCGTGTGCTGCAAAAACTATTGATGATAGAACAAAATAATGTACTACGACTTTGCAGAACACATCATTATCTACAAAAAGTGTCGCGTCACCATATGTCTAACTATTACAGTTATGTCACAATAAGTGTTTTTTTATTTTAAAAATTTAATTGAAACGCTGCCGCAGGAAAAGGCTCTTTATTTGTACCTTTGTATTAATCCTTATCAAAATAAATTACTTCATATTCAAGACTGCTTCATTACCTTTATATAACTTTTTGAATTATTCAATTCGGACATTTCATTCGAAAGATATCACGAGTTTAAAAATGTAAGTATTAGAAAAAAGTCGCGTGGTTGCCGCTCACCCCGCTCGGCTATCTAGGCAGCACCATAATATGCGATGTAGGCGTCACTGAGATACGGGAGGGGAGTCAATGTCAATAAATAAAGTGCCGCTCGGCTCCCTACACAGCGGTCGTGTGTACCCACTTTTTTATATTTTTTTCAATAAGTACTACCTGATAATAAATATATATTGTAGATTTAACTTTATAATTTTTCAATTACATTTTTATATAGGTAATTCCCGTTCAACAGTTAAGCAAATAATTTAGTACAA
This sequence comes from Icerya purchasi, assembly GCA_039619475.1. Taxonomy (NCBI): domain Eukaryota; kingdom Metazoa; phylum Arthropoda; class Insecta; order Hemiptera; family Monophlebidae; genus Icerya; species Icerya purchasi. The sequence goes on from CM077116.1 coordinate 267,241,452, forward strand.
AGGCAGTTAAAATTTTTTTTATCATTTTAAAATGCCCAAAAGATCAAGATTTCAACTTTCTAGAAATAATTCCCAGGTGAGGGCATCAAAAATACGTTGCAATGGAGAATCTTCATCAGAAACTGAAAATCGTCTTGCAAGTCAGAGAGAATCAAGTATCGAGCGTTCTCAGCGGCTTGCTGAACAAAATTTGAGAACCTCTCAAGTACGCGCGCGAGAGTCGAGTATCGAGCGTTCGCAGCGGTTTGAAGAGCAAAATATTAGAAATATACAAGCTCGCACTAGGGAATAGAGCTCTGTGCGTTCCCAACGCCTTCGAGATCAGAGAGAAAGACAACAGACGTCAACGACTAGAGTTCGTAATCGAGTTTTAGCTCACAGTAACAGCAGATCGGCTTTCAGATACGATCCACAGACTGATTATGCTCAACAGTCTTCCGTCCAAATTGGAGCTATGAATAAGATCTGTTCTAAGTGTTCTGCCAAAAAATGAGCCATGAACCTAATGGTATGTGCTGTGCTTCTGGAAAAGTTAGTCTCCTCAATATTCAGGAGCCGCCACAGCCAATAAAAAATCTTTTGACAAATAATCATTTACTGATTTTCTTACACAGTCATGAACTGAATTCCGCGCGGGTGTAATTTATCAAATAAAGTAATTTTTTAGAATTATAATTCACGCGAGCAACGACGCGGGTACAGCTAGTATATAATAAATTATAAAATTTGATTATTTTGTGACTAACGTTTCATTAGAAATATCATCAAGAAATGTAGTATTCTTAGCGAATACAAGGATCTAATAAATAACAGATATAATTAGCACTTTTGCACAAAGAATGAATTCACTTGTTACAATCGTCGCGATAGCCTAGTTGCTAGAGCGCTTGACTTCCGCTAGAGAGGTCCCGGTTTCGATCCCGAGCGACGGCAGAACTTTATTACAAGAATTAAATAAATAATCGCTAATAATCACGTGGTAGGTAATGGTAAACCACCACGTTCAACATCATATGCGCGTTAGGTCAGTACACAGCAGACAACACGGGACTGCACTTGTAGCGCGATTACAAGCGATTACAATCAGTTCCGAATGAAGTTTTGCGCGCGTGTACACTCGCGTTGCATATAACAATTGCCTAGTACACTATGCCTGTGTCTGTACAGCTGAGATGTACGAATAGGTTGCCTACCCACCGATAAAGTTGAGGAGAGAAAGAAGAAGAAAACAGATGTAGGGGAAACTGTTGAAAAATCCCCGTCCATTTTTTAAACCAAATTTGTCATCAGGAAAAAAATACACGAAAAAAATAAGAAAAATTTCACAGTATTTGATACATTGTTCAAGGTAAATATTTTAGCTTATATAGCAGAATCGTATCAACTGGATCTTGTCATTGCTGGGTCGAAGTTACAGGCACGTATTCAGAACTATAGTTGGAGTTACATTATCAACTCCACTGTGAGATATGGATGCGCAGAAGCGTAACCTTTCGGGCCTACTAATCACTAGATGTTACACAATAACTCAGATAAAAACAAAAAAAGTGGCGGGAATTGTACATAGCGTTAAAAGTTTAACTACCTTTTTTTAGTTCAGCTTTAGTATATATACAACGTCGGTGAAATTGTTCAGTATCGCAGATTTTAATATTCTGTATTCCTACTGTCTTTTAACTAAAATATATTATAACAAATTATAAATTTATAAATATAAAATAAATAAATTCTTTAATAACAAACAACAATAAGTATAAAGTAATTTACTTTAACAAATTAAAATGAATAGCTCAATTTAAAGAAACGTTTTTGGGCAAAGCCCATCATCAGCTAACAACACAGAGCATACTTAATTAAAAATCTGCACGAAAATGTTTGTAAAATAAGGCATTTATTTTATATTTATAAATTTCAACAGGTTATGAATTTATTTACCTATAAAATAATTTTTAAGCGAAATGGAAATATAATGGCAACAGTCACGCTTACAACAAATGTAGTTGGAAAAATATTTTTAACGATGATTAAACGTCAAATAAAAAATATATAGCTAAAATCCTCAAAGTAGATCATAAGTTATTAACAATACTAGCACCTTTTTAATTCGTAATTACCGTCAAGAAAAAACTTTTTCGCTCATCAAAATTCTCATTGTTTTTTATCTTCGCTATTTTAACTTATACGATTTATCTCATTAACACATCTTCTTCTTCTTCGGGTGCCATGTTCGTTGTCGAACTTAGGCGATCATCTGGATGACATTTCTATAGGCCTCCCTGTCGCCGGCGAGTCGGAAAAGTTCCTCAACGTTCCTATCGGTCCACTGCCGTATATTGCACAGCCATGATAATATTTTACGGCCGATGCGGCGTTTTCCTTCAATTTTACTCTGTATGATCGTTTGCGCCATTCTGTACTTTGGTCCTCTCAGTATATGTCCGAAATATTCTAATTTTCATTGCTTGATCGATTTCAAGATTTCCCGTTTTTTTTTGGAACTCTTGTAGTACTGTTTCGTTGGTAATGTGCACAGTATATGGGATTTTTAACATTATTCGTAACATTAACACATGATGGATACAAAAATTAAAATGAATCCCGTATGCTTAGCAGGAAATCGGAGTAAGGTTCGCAACGCACTGATCTAAATAAATTTGAAGAGAATACTTAGCTAATTGTTTCTCTTCCTCAGCCATTTTTACCTTCTCAGATTTTTTTGGTGCCTAATTATTTCAGACTGGGTAAACCTAAGAACACAGACTGAGTCCAGAATGTAGCAAATATTGAACCTGTGATTTACAATTTTTGTGGTTAAACATTTTAACTGCTAGGCTACTCTGCTTTCGCAATGTAAATAAATTACCTTAATCAAGTTTTACAATTTTTCGAAAAGATAGGGCGACAAGAATTATAAGTTAATAATACAAAAAATAATTTTTATATTTCTTCCTTTAATTCGACTTTTTAAGTTTTAATCCCACAATTTTTATTCTCTTCGATAATTATCTTCACTTTAATATCGTTCAATGTTTCTAATCGTCCTGATTATCAAAATCTCCGGACACTTTGCCACTGATTTAAAAGGCACAAGAACAAAAAAAGGGTAGAGTACAAATTTTCAATCTGCCATAATAGGCTGATTAATTCGTCGACGAAAATCGCTCATGTAAGTGTGTCGATTGAAAAGAGTTACGACTAATTAATTTCCAGATTTTTAAAGAAGAAAATTATTTTAATGAAAAGTGACAAGTTTTAAACATTTTTCCAATTGACTTATTATCACCACAATATTTGTTTCTATTAGACAAGAAAGTAATGCGAAACAGTGTTAAGTTTGCTACTAAGAATGTAATGAATTTTTTATATGATACGTTTAACTCACGTACTTCGTAAATTAGCAATTCACTGACCAATATTATCTGTAAGAATTTTTTGCAAATTGTTAAAAGAATCTTTTTCTTTCTTATACACTTAGTACCGTTACGAATTGCTTATGTCAGTTTTCCAACCTGGTTAGATAACTTCGTTCTTTGCTGATGTAATTAATATTGATTAACAATAACTTTTGAAGCTTTCATTTCACCTTCACGTACCAAACAACCTAAACGAATACTTTTCTTCAACGAATATTTTTCTCAGAAGTTTGCTTTGTAGATAAAGGTGTTTTTGTTTTCAAATTTTCAATATGCTATGGTGAACTTAATACGTTATTAATTGTAAACCAGGTCTCTAAGTTTATAGAATATACAGAAGCTAAATGTTTGTTAAATAAACCTTATCAAAGAAGAATCTCGAAAATTAGCAGTTTTGTAAAAATATAAAAATTATCCGTTGAATAAAAACTACGATTATATTTGATTCGTACAAATGAATTATTAGAACTACAAATATTTAAAATAACGAAACGTCAATTTATAAGAAGCACGACTGCAAAAAAATATATGTATAAAACAAAAGTAAATACTAGGATAATGTAAACGCGAACAAATAATAACGAATATTATTATTTCATAGTACATTATAAGAGCTAGAAAATATTTTATAGAATGTCGAGCCCAAAATGATTAACAATTTAACCCTTTATATATAGATAGTTATTACAATGTCTGATCTTAAGACATATTAAGTAATGTTTTGAAGTACATATCTATATCTAGTTAACAATTTCACATTACGGAACGGTTCGAGTAAAATTGTGATACGTTAGAATACAAAGTATAGTTAAAATTAATTATGTACAAGTACAACAAAAAATATTAACAACAATTTAAGATTTTCGTGGATTTTTATATTTACCATTTGCCCAGCTTCAGTAAGAATCGCGTTACATTTATTCACGGTTAACGTTTCGAACGGAGATACTCTATCATAGGAACATAGAAGTACATTGTTCTCATAGTGGATAGAGTAGTGTTATTCAAAATATTAACCCGTAAATAATTCTGACGTGGTTTTTACCGAAGTAGGTAAATATAGAATAAATCTACGAAAAACTGGTAAATAATACGCACCAAACGAAAAGAAAATAATAATAATAATAATAAATAATATGAAATAAAAAGGATGGATACAAAAAAATTTAAATGATAAGTAATTTAACAAATATCGTGTATGAATATTGAAAACAAACTATTATTCTGAGTAAAAAGTAAACTTTTTTAGTAATAGGTTCAATAAAAAAAAATTACACTTGTTTTTATCAAAAATGACGAACACTTATGCCGTAATTGTTTTTTTTTAAATTATTATTTTCTTCGAAACATTTCTGTTTCAAAAGTAAATGAAAAAAAAAAAAAAAATTTACTTTAAACTTTACAGATAGCACAGCTGAAAAACAAACAAGTAATTGAGGAAATTCAGAAAATTAGTAACTTCTCGAAGATTTTAGTCGGAAGTCATTTATTTTCTTTCTTAACTATTTCTTTTAGTAAAATTTTTGTTAGCAACAGAATGCATTAAACCATAGTATGATCTATGAACATTATTAATTTACATATATTAATATTAACTTTTTTATAAAATTTATCAATAAATTTTAAAAGCTGACATAGTAAGTAAACAGAATTTATTCTTGTCGTCTCGAATGGTAAAGAAAATTAAAATTCTCGCAAAGTTTTATTGGTGGGTTATAAATAACTCTCTTAATTCTGGCAGATTAATTCATGAAATTTAATAATTTATACCATTAATAAATAAGTCATGTTCAAAAACAAAAACAAAAACAAAAAAATAAAAAAATAAATATATACAGTTCTTGAAGTGATATATAAAGAGAGATCACGATAAATTATGTTCTTAAAAATTCACTTTAGAATAAAACTGTTTTGCATCGCAATCTATAATTTTTTGGTTTTTCAAGCAGAATCTTAACGACTCTCACGTACATTCACAAATTCTATTACTTTATATATAAAAAATAAAAAATAAATAAAAACTACGAAAATAAAATGAGAAAAATTAATAATTAATAAGACCAATGGCTCAGGCCCGGTTCACTTCAACCACATCTACGCAGCATTTTTACTCGTTAAACTATCAAAACTGCTATTTCACTGTTCACATTTCAATTATTCCTCGCTTTTTGATTAATATCGAAATATTTTACAATTTCTGTATTATAAAGTAAACTGGAAAAAAAAAAGATAGAACACCGAAAAATATGGAAACTTCTTTTATATATAAAATCAAGTAATTTAATTAAAATGTACTGGCCATTCTTAATTAACACTACATTTTTATGGGTTGTCTCTTGCATATAAGCCCAAAACAAAAAAAAAAAAAAAAAAAAAAAATTACTCCATTTTTAATGTTTTTTCAAGACGTATTTACGAAGTAAATATTTATGTTATATAAATCAGCAAAACCGGATATTTTTTTACATTATTTACTGTTTTCAAAATGTCCACCAACGATAACGATTACATACTTTAAACGATTATCGATCCAATTTTTATGAAAGGTATGATAACTTTGGAACCGTATAAATGCTAATGAAAACTGAAACGACGAAACCAACAAAGTATTTTAATAGGATAGGGCTTGCCCAAAAACACTTCTGACGACAATTTGTTTCGATCATGAAAAATTTTCAAATATTGTGTCATTTTGAACCGCTTTCGAAACTGTTTCCAGTAGGCTGAATTACTTTTTATGAGAATATTCGAAAAATCAAGGGTACGGTTGCAATTCACACACAATTCCTAAACTAAAAGCAGCTGTAAAAGAGAAATGAAAAATATTCTGGTATATGTATGTTACGACCGGTACCGCAACACTTCGTTTCTCGTTTGAAGCCGGTAATCGACTTCGATTATGTACATTTTAGAAACTGTAAATAATGCTAATTATTTTTATATCTAAAACATAAGAATGCACCCTGTAAACACGTCTTGAATAAACATTTGAAAGTAGAGCATTAATTAAAACTAATTAAGAATGAATCAAAAGATTGCTTTGTTTAAAAACTGTCGTTTTTAAATTATTTAATCTATCGAATCTGAATACTACGCTTTCCGAATATACTTTTCTGCCAATACCGTAAAAATGCGGAACTCATTCAAAAGTAGAACCTGACTTGGCGCTTTTTACACTGGAAAATTTACAATAGCAATCTGAAGTTGAGTACCCAAGCAAAACAATTTTCGTTCAGCGATCTTAATAGCAAATTAATTTTATCGCTTGCATTTTAAAAATAATTTTACACGACTATTTGTTTCTTCGATTCACATTTTCGTATATATCCTCATTCACGTACATTAGATAGTAGTCGTAAAATTAAAAAATGGTAGTTTAAAACAAAAAAATTAAGTTGCTTTTCTTTTTTGCGATGTAAATAAATTCGAAAATCAATATCAATTCAATGATTTAACCGCACTATTTACATATTTTTACTTGAAATATAATCACTGAAGCAAACGCAACTGTTAAATAATACTAACTTATGTTACGCCATGCCCTTTTTGTCTGTTTAAATTACACAGCATAACCGCCCACAAATAGATAAACATCATACAGGCAAATTTCGATTTATTACATTTTCCGGCTACGTTGTAATAGATGTTAATATCTTACTTATTCCCATTACATATTTAAGAATAAGCAACTTAATTTTTTTGTCATAAAAATTCCGATAGTGTTTTCAAAACGTACATTCACTCAGAAGCTTTTTCTAGCTTCTTAGTTATCTCTTTATAATCTTTTACTCTTATTATACTATTATTGCTTTTACTCATTTCTACACTATTTTTTTTTTTTTCAGTTTTATTTTGCAAATTCAAATTTTTATCGTAAGTCCGGATGAAATACACAGAATAATTAGGGTTTAATACAATGCCGGTTGTATAACTCAATAAATAAATATGTCTGCAGTACGTATAAACAAACGCAGAAGATATTCTTTATTTAATAATTTTATAAAATATTCAAGTTTTCCTTAATAATATTTGTAGAAGAAATTACAAGAACTTCAAATACGAAATATTAAAAGTATGTGTATTTCTGAAATATATGATTAATCAAAATAATAAAATAATGTTACTTCACTGAGGTACACAGACCTGAGAAAATGTTTGCGTAATGCCATGAAACAAAACCTTCTCATTTCAATGTTTTACGTTTTAGCGTAGTTTGAATATATTTACATTATTACAGATGTGACAATGTCAATCTGATACGAAACCCAATGTATACATATAAATTATTTCGTGAATGAACACATTTTATGCATACAAAATATTATAATAAAATAGAAAGTTACTTTCTTCCAGTTTTAGACATCAATAATTAGAATAAAAATATTTGAGAAATTTCTGCATTTTCTACACTAGCGATAAACTAAAATAAAAAACGAGCTTTAAAAATACGGTAAATATCACTTGAGCAGAAATAACTAACCTTACTAGTATGTTTTTCCGATGTTTCTGTGAAAAGCATAGAAACTAAGTAAATGTGTTCGCCAAATTTTTTCTAAAACAACTAACGCATGTTCACATATCAAATGTTAATAGCTGAAGGACGCCACTTTTTATATTACCACAATATGTTTAATGTACAAAGTATGTTCATTCACGAAATCATTTATACTGCGAATTTTAATTATAGAAATTATTTTAAGTTAGTAAAAAGTTCTAACAATGTTGCGGAAAGTGTAGTCTTTCTTGGGCAAAAATCATTTTTTAATAACACGCATAATAAAAAATTCAATAATCGATATAGTCGCGTTTTATCAATTACGGCTGCTAATATTTTGACAAGAATAAAGACGAATGACAAATGAAATTCGCACAGAACAGAAGTAAATAATTTTTGGAATTAATCTACAACCAGTGCTTATAAGATAAATTATTAATATGGCTATCGTTTATATATTTAGTATACGGTAAGTATTTTCTTTTTTCTCCAACATTTCCTTTATTTTATACAAATAAGGAAAACAAATAATTCTACCTCATACCTTTTTCTTATAGTATTCAATTAAAATTTATATAAAATATTTTAAACATTATCCAAAATATGCTTGTTTAAAGATGAAAAATAATGATCTTTTTATTTTCTCTACATATTCGAATTTACACTATTTCAAAAATTTATTTCTGATTTTAAAATTGTGACTAGCGACCACACTCCTTCATTTAATCTATTCTTCCTTTCTTCAAACGTGAGTAGTTTCAGCAGTAACAAATTCAGACAACTCTATTTTTTTTTTTTCAGTTTGATGTATGACTAGCACTCGTACGTACACAAGACGTGTTTATGTGACGTAAATTTAGTGTTCGTTTACACGTTACACATTTTACCGATATTTAATATTATTATAACGTTTTACTTACCTGTATTACGCATACATATGTGTAATATGTATATATATATATATATATATATATATATATATATATATATATATATATATATATATAAAAATTTCTTAGTAAATAATAAAAATTAGAAGTGTCTGACATTAGAAAGGTTTTTATATGTACGTTTTAAATAATTTGTTTTACAAAATGAAAGTATTTTAGTTAATGTCAGCTTAGTAGTGAATACTTAGTTAACGACAAAGTGAAATTCACTTTTTGTTAATGGGAGAACATTTCTATTCTCCATTAACGAAGACTACTTGCATTTATGTCATACGTACTTCGTAAGTTTTATTGCGGCAGTGTTTTCTTATGGTTTAGATGAAATTGTTAAATCACATTTTCCACCATCGTTTGTTTAATTATTTCACCCAGATCTGAAGCGTCGTTTTCGGTAGACTGCGAAGTTGTTTCATCTTCGTCATTGTCTTTACAATCATCGATACTACGTTCTAGTAAGCCAATTTCGTCTTCCGAAGTTTCTTGAATCGTTTTTAGACTAATCGGCGTTGTTTGGAGGTCGCAGGAAGTCGTTTCGAATAATTCTGAGAAATCCGCCACTGTCCCTATTTCGTTCTTATTAATACTGCAGTCGGATGACGAGGAAGAAGACTTTTCGTCATCCTCATCATTAAGACTTTTTTCAATTCTAACAGCGGAATTCGAATCAGAAATTCCCCCGTCGTCAATATTGTTGTCGCTGTTATTGTTTTCCGCACAAAACTGTAACAGCTGCATGGATGATTCGTAAAGATTCGGCTGCGAATGATATTCTAGTGGAAGCGGTGTTGACATCGATGTGAAATTAACTGACGACGTGGAATTTTGTTCTTGTGGTTGCTGCTGTTGGTTTACTGAGGAGGAAGATGCGGCGGAAAAAAACTGACGATTATAATTAAAACTAAAACAGGAACTTGAAATTGCGGCAGCATACTGGGATAGGTGAGACGGTTGTTGTTGATAATATTGCTGTAAATTATTCGCATAGTGAAAATTCATTAGGTTATTGGTACTGAGGCAACTGGATAAATCGGTGTTTAAAGCAGCAGTAGAAACATGTTGTTGCTCTAGAATATTGCCACCATCTGTAACTACTAATGATGTATTTTGCATTTCCTCCGACTGTTTCTTTTCCAACTCTAGTCTCATTAATGTGTGTATATAATGAGTTCTAACTCGAAGCGGGTTAAACTCGATTCTACCGTTAGGATTAATGCAAGTATCTCGGCTGCAGTTGCACGGGAAATTTAATCTATCCACCTAAGATAAAAGAATACATTTTTTATACCCTTCTTAAAAATAATTTCTGCAGTAACGTTATTATATCGCGCATTTCGTAAATTTGTACGGTGAGACAAATAAGCTTAGTTATCAGGGAAAACAATGAAAAACATTTTCAAAACAAAATCGAAAAACCAATCCTTTTGTTTTGTACACGAATCTTAAAAATTTGAGAAAAAGACTTTAATAAGTAGTTGGTTGCATTTAGTTAATTATTCCTCTCTCAAATATTACTTTTAAAGGTTTGCATGGGTTTCAGATTACGTATGTTAGTGTATTGTTATCTTTACACCGGAAGAAATTTGAAAATTTTGTATCGATTAAAAAGTTTTAAATAAAAAGACAATTAGGTATTACTAAAAAAATGTAAATTAAAAAATGAAATGCCCAATTCAAGCCGGTTTTTTTATAACAGTTATAAAAGATTGTCATCTGGAAGTCCAGATGGGTTTCTATAGCGAAGTTCAAAGAACCAAATTACATTACATACGCATACTGGAGGGAAGGTTCATTAAAACTATTTAAATTAAAAAGGTAGTATTGAAATGAGCCGATAAGACGGGATTGCTTTACTAAATTAAATAGGAAGAAAATAAAAAGAAAAATAATTAAGATTATGTATACATGTCGATAAAGTGATTTCTATTATAAAAAAAAAAAAAATGATTTCAATAAATTTGAAAGTAACTGACGTTTTAAATTATCAAGTGATCAGCATTTAAGAAATGGACTGCTAAATAGAAACGCACAGATAAAATTTACTTATTTATTTATTTATTTATATCTATCTATCTATCTATCTATATATATATATACATATATAAGTCGGACATTTTGGCCTCGCAAGGCGTTATGCCCCTTGACCCCTCTTGCTTACATTTTTGTCTCTTTCTCTTCTATACTTTGTATAAAATGATCAAAATTTACAACGTAGTTCTTACCGGCGCCGACACAAAAAAACCTAACATAATCACAAAAATCCTATCCTAACATTTAACTTTTATTACATAAAATTAGGACATTTTTTCGTTACATAAAATTGCGACATTTTTCGTTACAAAATCTAATTATATATGTATATACATATATAAAGTTGGTAAAAATTAAAATATAACAAACGTTACATATAATTGGGACATTTTTTTGGTTACAAAATCTAATGGGACCCGGTACCTAAGTAGAATGGTACTTTTTCTAATGGACAAAGAATCAGTAAAATCAGTCTGAAAGTCGGTAAAAATTAAAATATAATATACGTTACATAAAATTGGGACATTTTTTCTAATAGAGGTCAGCCTAAGAATTACGTTGTAATTAATATATTACAGAATAAAATTAGCTCTCCTCATGACGATTTTAAAATTATTGGACTTTTTGAAAATCAACTGCCAAATCATGAAAGGTTATAAATTATTGAGAAATAAATTATTCGTGAATTAAAATTTGCAATTATTTGGTCAATTGGTCAGTTGAATTATATACATGTTTTATTCAAAATAAAAGAAGTCAAAGTATAACTGACAAATAAAAATTATGTAATAACACTTAGTCTTTTACCTGGCATTTTATTCCAGACTGAGAACATAAACATGTTTCTGGATCACAGTATGTCTGGCAAAGGCAACCACAGTATTCCCTAGATATTCTTATTTGTCGACATTCGTCTTTTTCACTGGAGTCAATTTTACGAACCCCGGCAGCGCGTAACATAGCACGTCGATCTTTCGTCGGTATTGGCTATGAATAATTAAAACATTAAGTAAGAAACATATCAATTTTTTTTTTTTTTTTTTTTTTTTTTTCGATTTCAGCCTCTATGGACTACGCTAAACAACTAAGTTTTCATTTTACATCTTTTCCTTCTTCCTTCCTTAACATCTTTCCAGTATTTCTTGAGACCCTCCATCAAGGCATTTTTATGGCTTATCGAAAGCGACCTCTTCCGGTTAACTTGTTCTATTTTAAAGATTGACGTCGCAACTGTTTTATGAAACCATTCCTTATTAAACATTTGTGTTTCAGTAATATCCATTAATTCCATATCCTTTTCACATTCATTGAACCATGTAGGTCTTATTTTCTTCGTTTTCATGAATTCATAAATTCTCTTGGTTAACCTGTCCTCTTGCATTCTAGTAATATGCCCGTAAAATAATAATCTTCTTTTCCTTATTGATATGGACAATGGTTCAATTTTGCTATATAGTTTATAGTTCGAAACCCATTTGAACTGTCCATCATTCCATTTAACTCCTATAATCTTTCTCAGGATTCTCCGTTCCCTTATTTCTAATTGATTTGTTAATATTTTCTTCTTTAGATTTAACGTTTCTGATGCATATAGCCCTTCTGGTTTTACAACTGTAGCATAATGTCTTAGTTTTGATCCTATGTTCATTGCTTTTTTATCGTAAACATTCTTCACCAAGTGATATGCCCGACCTAATTTAAATATTCTACTATTCATTGCTTCTTCTTCTAGTATTTAATACAATTTTAAAATATTTGTACGCTAATATGTTTAATTAAAAATGATCGAAAGATACAATGATTTTTTTAAATGTACTTTGTAACGTGCATAATTCAATTCCAAATTTGAATAATACTTCATTTGTAAGTGCATTATATATCATTAAGTATTTAAAAATATTCCTGTTTTTCTGTTTGGGTTAGCATCTGTAACCTATAATTCATTATTGAGAATATAATTGCTTTAAATATTAACACTTTTCTAATACTTATTTATAAATGCAATATTAAATTATTTTTTTTTTTTTTTTTTTTTTATTAAAATATTTTTTCAATTGTTGCGTGGTTTTATTATTATCAAAAGTGTACACATTTTTCTAGAGAGAAAAAAAATGTAATGATACACGTAATTATTTATCAAAAAACATAATAACAATACCTGTAAGAAGTTGTAATTTTCATAGTCCGTATCTGTGTTACTACCATCACTATCTTCTGAGTCATCACTAATATTACTAGCAGTTTCATTCCAACCTTCGGAGTATTGTTGAGATATAATATGTCGGCGAGATCTACGTTGTTCTGAAGCATGTTGTTTTAAAGAAAAGGTTTTACAATGAGTATGAATACGTGACATACCTAATGTAGAACCACCCTAAAAATAAGTGAAAAAAAAGTATAAGTTCATTTATATAAGAACATATTTATAGCCTTTTTTTTTTTTTTTTTTTTTTTTTTTTGGAGCAATTATTACAATCTTAAAATAAATCTTAAATAAGTAATAAATATAACAACTGGGAAAGGAACGTGAAATAAAAACTTAGCCCAGCGACTAGTTTCTAAGGATACACAATGTACACGTAAACAAGTTAGATTGGTTGGCAAGCGGTGTGAAAACGTTGGATAAATGCTTGGCAAAACATTCAACTTTTTCATCTTCCTTCCGAAGCCAGTTTCCGTGTTCATCCTTTAAGGGAGGAATTCGTTGTATAGGTCCCGTAAGCCGATGGGTATAATCTTTATCGGCATTTGCCCCACAGATTATCCAGGTAGTTTTCTAAAGCTCCCTGTTTGATTCCTTTAATAGTACGATTGGGACTTCCTCCAGATATGTAAGAACATCCCGTTGCATTGATAGCGTTCAGTAAGCTTCTACCACATGTAAGGTCTTCTCTTGATCCTCATACACGGTGTTTCGCATTGAAATCGCCACCCATAACAAATCGATTACCCAAATGCTGGAACAATTGGACGCAATCCGTAATAGTGACCTTAAGGTTACGTTTACTGGGCGGAAAGTCAGCAGCGGACAGATTCAGTTCACAGTTGTTAGTGAAGACAGTTACTACAGTGACCTGCATATTGTGCTGTTGGATCGAAGCACCCTGAAAGTGCTTGATATTATTACGAATAATTATGCCAGAACCACGCCAACCACCAACGTCAGGATGAGGTGTATGATATAAGGTGTAGTTGCAAAACTTCAGCACTTCACCGTACTTCAGATGGGTTTCCGATATCAGTGCAATGTCAATACTTTTATGATTTAGGTACATTTCTAGCTCGTTTTTTCGCCTGGACAACCCATCAGCATTCCAAGTGATTATTTTAAGAGTTGCATCTGTCATTAAGTTTTATTTTTTTTGACTGAGGTTGCCTCTGCTGGTTTAGTTTACCTTCCAGCTTATATATTCTGGCGTTCAGTTGTTGGAGTAATTCCAAAATGTCAGCGACTGTTCGAACTTTAGTTGCCATCGAACTTCCTTTCACCTTTCTGGGATTCAGTTATTAAAATAATTATATTGGAAATGTGTAAAATCAAAATTTGATATTTTAATTTCACTTTCTACAACACTAAGTGAATGTTTTTTATTACATTCTTACATTTTTTCTTTTTAATCCATTTGATTTATAATTTATTTTTGTTTGGCTCGAGTTTTAAAATGCAAGTATGATAAGCATATTTATTTTTGTCAATGTGAACTAAATCGGAGTTTAAGTCAACCGTACTAACCAAAAGTTTATGGCTTATTTATTTTTCTCGAATCTAAACTTTTTAAAGGTTTCACAAAGCTCATGCGTCTAAAATATATTTTAGTGTTTAATAATCTACGGTTATAGGTATTATCCACTTCCTACAAAAGTATACTCATATTAAAAAATGCATTTAAAATACCGTATTTCCTGTTACTTTAATATTTCGGGAAGAAAAGGTAATAAAAAATATATTTTAAACTTACCGCGACACACTTTATACATGTACTGTTTTTTTTTTTTTTTAATTTTTAATTTAAAACACTATTTAAAATTTTCAATTTTCACGAGAAATACTCGTTCATTTAACAACTCTTATAGACTATCTTAAAATTCATAACATCTTTTTTTAGAATTTCGTGCACACATAATGTACGGAATCCCCTAAATAAGATGGTTCAGAAACGAAAAAAAAAACAAAAAAAAAAAAAAACAATTAAAAATCAATAACTCACGAACGGTTTGATTTATAAACTTCAAAATTGAACCATAAATTACAATTAATATAGCTAACCGATTATTCTAGACAGCAAAAAACCCAAAAAAACCACCAAGAATACATAATATGGAATTTGAAACGACCTCAAAAATAAGTTAAAAATTCATAACTCATCACCAGATAACCGTTTAAAAGTGAAATTCAAAACGTAAAACAAAACGCAGAATCCTTTTCATAAAATCAAAAAATTACGGTTCAAAATTATATAATCTCTCCCCGGAACCAAAAACAGCAAAACAGCAAAAAAATCTATACGTAAGCAATAGCCCGAATAAAAACATTGAAGAAACCAAAATGTATCCCAAATATATGCATAAAGGACCGCTTTATAGGAAAACTATAGTTGAATATACAACTTTATATATAGGCCCTCGGGGCGCTGAAAGTTCGAAATTTTTGAAAAAATAATTTCCCCCCCCCCGGACCTGTGATATATTGTTGGAAAAATTGATATCTGTTGTGAACGAAACCGTATTTCATTTCTTAACAAAACTTTCGGGGTTGCCGAAAGGTTCAAAAAAGCATGAAAAATGACGTTCCTTCTCTCTTTGCAGCGCTAAAAATCGAATTTCGTTGTTTTGAATTTAGTATTATGTAAACGTAAATTATAGTCTTACATACAGAATCCTCAACGCATGTAACATCATGTTTCACTTAACTTGTTTTATTTTATTATTGAAAATTTTTACAATAATTTCTTTCTTTACTCATTCCTTTTTTTTTTTTTGATTTATTATAAATATTCTTTATTAGATGCTGAATTCTACGTAATTTCCAAATCTTACTTTCAGCAGTTTGTTTCCTAATCCATTTACCTCAATCATTTTTTTTAATGAATTTAAATATTAAATTTCAATTTTTTTTTTCAGGAACAAAAAGTAATTTTCATATTCGTAAAACTTTTTGACTAAAATAACTATCAAGAAAAATATAATTGTTTTCATTTCACATAAAACTTAAAAGTGCAGTTAAATATTCATCATTTATGTATGCAATAATAAAGTTAAGCTGTAAGCTAATGACCATCTGTACATTTTAATGAATATATTTTTTGATAATTTTTTCACATCAGTAATAATTATAAAATTGTGTATACGTTATTTTTTAAAAATTCTAATGAATTTTTCACCTTCCGAAGGGAGTAATCTGTTACATAATCTTGTAAAATCCCCCCCCCCCAAGTGAATCTATAAAATTATTTTTTTTTTGCAATTTCCATTTTACAAATGAAACTTTCAATTATGTAATACGTTCAACTTGTGTACTCCTTAACTACTGAAAAAAACTGAATAATTGCTTTAGTATTGTGACATGACACAAAATTTAATGAGAAACGATTTTTTTATGTCACTAAAGCGTGACGCAAAAGTTGCATGTTAATAATACTATTAGCTTAATTCTCATGAAATTTTATCATTTATGTTTTAACACAATGTAACTTCTTTCTATTAGGTTTATATGTTATTTATTCTTTATAAGTATATTCTTTTCACTACAAACATAATATTTTCGGTAAAACCTACGTCAAACATATTACATATTAACGTTTTGAACAGATAAGCACTGTTCATCTTCAGAACTGTTCTTAAGATGAACAATGCTTATCTGTTCGAAATATTGACATGTAATATGTTTGACATGAGTTTTACCGAAAATATTAACCTGGTGGTACCGATGAACCACAAAGGTTAAAAAAATAAAATAAAATATATACATATATACATATTCGCTGCCAAACATTACACCTTATCAAGATTACAAAAAACCAAATGGAAACAACGCCGATATACGATGTTACTTACTCTTTAAATTTATTAGTTACAATCGCTTTTAGTATAAAATACTTTGAAATTAATATAACATAAACGCTAGTAAAGAATTCTCTTAATTTCCATAAATTAATTATAGTATATCGTAATTTATTTTCCCAAAACTGTTTATGTATTGTTATGGCGCACAACCCTCGGCAACTGTGGTTAGAATATGCTTATATTGAGTGCAACCAAAAATATATCTAGAGTTGCCAAGTTTAATCACACCGAAAAATAATACTTTATAAACTCTAAGGAAACAAGTATTTTCATATTGTTAGTATTCATTAGTAATGGACAACTCCGACTTCAAAATCGACTCTTCAGAATTGACTCCGCGTTTGAAACATCCATCAATAAAATAGAATTCGATTTTGACCTACAAAGGCGGAAAATTAATCAGTTTAATATAAATTAGTTGACTCTGGATTTTGAAAGAAGGTAATGACGACTCGAATTTAAGAGGGCCGGCTTATCTGTTTCCAAAAGTAGCAGATCTTTTATCGTAGTGTAAACAAAGCTGTCAACATACCATACTCTTTTTAATCCACATTGCCTATTTCTGTCATTTATCTAATTGGTACTATCGGTCACAGCAGGATTTTTCTTATTTTCTTACCTATTGTTATCATCCACCCAAGTCATATTATACACTGAATTCATTACACAATGAAACCATTAAGTTTTTCTGTGTATTTGTCAGCTGCTTATTTATTAATTACGCGCGTATGTCTACACGTAAATGGGTTTCATTGAAAAAAAAACCCGTCTGTTTGGTAGAATGCCCGTGTTATGCTGTCTGTGGCAAGCAGTATATACCATTCCCGACTCTGTGCCGGGGTCGGCAGATATTTATATTATGATTCTAAAAATGAATTTGCAACAAGAACAGAAAAGCAAAACCTTAAATCGACTCAGGAATTGGAATAGTCAACGAATCCAGTCGACCTGCACTTAAAGAACCAACTTTAGACGCGACATGCACTACAATTTAGAACCTACCATTTCAAATATTTATACAGATATTAAAAAATATTGATTTTTCAATTGCATAAATTGTGATTATACATCGTACAAAACTTTTTATCTCTTCAAATTAATACTTCTTTCTTCTCTTTGTAGTGTCATACTCAGTTTCGGAGCCTAGACGACTACCTATTTAAACCTTTTAGTTGTATAAATGTAGTGTTCATGACAATTGCTTCATGCAACGTTAGTGTACATGCAAAACTACACTTGGCAGCGATTTTAAATGTTTGATTTATCGTAATACAAATGCAGTTCTAAGTGTATCTGCCTACTATGCACCAACTAGCCCGCATATGATAGCGAACGTGGTAGGTTGCCATTGCCTTCCACGTAATTATTAGTGATTATTTAATTTATTAAATACACATAAAAAACACGTATGACAGAAAAGTAATATTTACAAAATATAAAAAGCACCGACATGCTTTGGAATAAGTAACTTCGAAACATGTCGGTGCTTTTTATATTTTTTAAATATTAATTTTCTGTCATACGTGTTCTTATGTGTGTGTTTAATAAATGTTAATACAGAAAATGGATATAAACATTTATAATCTAAATTTAAAGATTATATAATTATTTGTAATAATTTCTGCCACCGTTTGGGATTGAACTCAGAACCTCCGTGACGGAAGACAAGTGCTCTAGCAACTAGGCTATCGCGACAACTTTCGAATTACTAACCTTTATTAATTTCCAAAAACTATCATATTATATAGAATAACGAATCTTCTACGAAAAAGTTTGTGCGCGCACACACCCACACACAGTATACATATATAAATGTAAGTCAAAAATGTGTTTGTCTGTCTATCTGTCTTTGTACACTATTCTTACGAACTGGTGAACCAGTGGACGAACTAATTCCGGTGGAAGGTCTTAATGCATAATTTATAAATTTCCGGTGTGATTGCTTTCCACGTGAAATAGCGAGTATTTTAATTTAATTTTTCGTAATAACTTCTCTCGTCGCCCGGGATCGAACCCGAGACTTCCGTAAAGGAAGCCAAGCGTTCTAGCAACTAGGCTACCGCGACAACGATATAATATATATATATTTGTAAATGTGACCGGCTTCGAAGAAACCCAGCTTATGCCTAAAACGTAATATGCGAGAAAAACGCGTTTGTAGTTTGCAATCCAGCAGCTGTTACGTTGTTTTTTCCTTCTGTACAATGTTACCGCTAGTATAGAAGTTATCCGGGAATTGTGAGCGTGAGAAATCACATGAAAACAGAGGGACAGGACGTGGTCACGGAAGAAGACGTCAAAGTGGTAGTAGAGGGGTTGGACGTCGAGGTTCAGGCCGTTCTTAAAGTGATTGCCACAAGTAAGAATAAAGCAATTATTTTTCGATTTCCCATTCATTTTTTGATGTATTTTAAGTAACTTTTCATGTAATCTGCTATTAATTTTTCGATCTATTTTTTATCAATTGTGTCCTCATTTTTGTACAGGTTATTGGCAGTACGTCTTATTTTAGTAAAGCTTAAAATTGTAAATAAGAATTAAATAATTTTTCAGGTACTTTTCAATTAATTTTCTGATGTATTTTTTTAAAATTTGTAAGAGTTATTAGCAGTAGAGTTGTCTTTATTCTTGTATAACTTGAAAGTGTAAATAAAAATTAGATAATTTTTCATGTAACTTTTGTCAATTTTTTCATGTATTCTTCACACAATTCATAATTCGTGTATTTTTTGTAATGAAAATTGGTAGTAGTATGTATAATTCTTGTAAAAGATGAAATATTTTTCGTTCCAGCAGCACCATGTCACAAAAAACAATTCATTATGAGGGAAAAAGAGGTTTAAAAAACTCTTGAATGTGTAATCAGTTAATTATTGAAAAATATCGAATTTTCAACTATTTTACATACGACGGCGATGAAGAAAAATGGCTATATCGTCGCTTATAAATATGATTTTCAATTTCTACCAACGGCAAGTCATAAAGGAAAGTTTGAAGACATGGAAACCGTCGAAATCCGAAAATTGATTTTTTATGCATAAGCCGGATTTCTTCGGAGCCGATCACATATATACGCGTTAATTCCACTTAAATGGACCATCGAATAAATGGTCCAAATAATTAAGAACAAAGTAAAGGCAAAGAAGCGTATACATTTTTATTTTATTTAGAACATTATATCGGATAACTGGGACAATCTATAAATTAATAATTGTTTTGACTATTCGTTCCTCTTTTTATTTTTTTGTCCTAGCGTAAGAACAATTTTATTTCAATAAATACATCATCAAATCTAGGTACGGAGAAATAAGTAAAAGTAGCAGGATACGACTATTTCGCTAACTATGAATTTAAAAAACTGAGTCAGGAGAAAAAAGGCTATTCAGTATGAAAGTTACACGATAATAAAATATTTTAAAAATTCTAAAGAATTTATTAACAATAACGGTCAAATGCTTTAATGAAAACAAACATTTAGAAAATACTACTTTTTCAATAAAATTCTTTTAAAAAGCAACTTAACAACTATACTGGAAAACCAGATTTGGAACAAATAACTGAAAAAAATGCCAATATTTTTCTATTCATTTTTTGTTCAAATTAAACGTAAACTTTTTTCTTTGTTTATTCTGAATATTTTATGCAGTAACAGACGATAAAAAAAAATTACTTTTCGATAAATTTCATTTAAAAATGTAAAACAAAGGAAAATAAAAAAATTTATAAATACTTTGTTGATTTAATCTTTATGTCGTTAAATTCGGTCAAATCAATATTACCATAACGTGCCATACTTAAACAAAATTTACTACATGTAAGAAATTCTGAAGTATTATGTTTTTTTTATTATATTATATCGCTACATTTTATAATCTTATTAGAAACAAAGGTAAATTTAATTATTTAAAAACATTTTTTTATGGTTTTCTTAATTTTCAGTATCTTTTTTTGTTTTTCATTTTTAAATTACGTTTTAAATTCATAATGCAATTTCGGTGTCACATAATACTCGCTGAATTGTATAGTTACAAAAAAAAAACCCTACAATGTTTTATATACTTTGGATTAAAAAAAAAAAACAGCAAACAGTGCAAGAGAAAATCAACCGTATCAACTTAATCGTTATTAATTATTACTAATTTTACTGACCTGTGATGGAATACATGTGAATCCTTGTGTGCGTGGAAAATAAAAAACCGAAACTTTATCAAACGATATGCCCTTTTTAATTTTCTTCAAACAGTTAACGCTAACGATATCCGTTGTATCTTCTAAATGAGGACGTTTTAAACTGCTTTTTAATTCATTTTCTTTCTGTAGTGACATATTTAATTCATCAGCTGGACTACAGTCACTTTGGCCATCAACTGAAGGAACAGATGACAAAAAATCGTCTCTAATTTCGTTAGCACCATTTATGATATTTGTTGTTATATCGATTGTACTTCTAGAAAATATGTTATCACCACTTTTTATTATATCGTTAATATCATTATCTTCCTGTTCGAAATTCAAATTAATTTCTTCTGGTAAAAAACAACCTATTTCTGAGGGTTCTGCTACAGCTGATAAATTGTCATATTCCTCTTTCTTTAATTCAGTAATGGAATTCATTTTCTCTGTTTTAGGTTTATCGATACTATCTTGTCGATACACCTGTTCAATAAATTTTGGACTCTCGAGTCCCACTGGGCGATCAATTATTTTCCTAGAACTTTGAACTGAAGAAATTTCACTTACAACTTGCCGGTCATTATTATAATTATAAAGATCTAAACTATCATTGCTATCGATTAAATAATTACTTTCGATTTTATTTTTGTGCAACTCTGAATCAAATTTATTATGTTTAGGCGATTTTTCTTTGAAATTATCCGCATCCATTAGCACACCTGAGGATTTATCGTCAGCCTTCGAGTCTTCTTTTACATTGCTCATACTGAATAAAGATTCTGCGTTCTTAAAATTAACATGTGATTGATCCGTATCTTTCTGTTTTATTGCACTATCGAGGTCGAAATTTTCTTCATTGCAAATTATTATATCTTCTTTACCACATTTTTCTTCTTTTTCGCTTAAAAAATCACTTAATCTATTCAACTTAAGTGTAGTGGCACTTTCTGTTAATTCTTTACCTGTGTAACTTTCTATTAAAAGTGATATTTTATTTTCATACGTACTATTATCTTGTTCATGAACGTTATTATTGTTTGAGGATATATCAAGTTCATGGTCAGAAAATGACACCATTTCATTGGGATCATCGCTATTTGAAGCTGATGTAATTTGACTAGATTCACAGATTATATTTTCTTTTTCCAAATTTAAAATGTAAGCAGAGTCCATTAATTGATCGTCATCGACCCCGGATTTATTTTAACATCTACCTAAGTTCGATTCAATTTACAGCGATTCATCTAGAGAGATCAACAATTAAAAAAATTTTTAATATATATTTCTTATATTTTTTGTTTCGTAAGTTTCATTATCTAAATTTAGGACATCCATTGTTTGAAAAAGCAAATAATCCAATTACTTAATTTGAAACAAAAAAAATAAATAATGAATATCAAAATTATATATGTAATTACAAATAATTTTGATATGAACTTCATGTAAAATTGGAATTTATTTCAAATATCATACACATAGCGAAATAGTTAACGTTGTACATAGTAAGTTTTTGCTCATTTTTGATGATTATAATTCGTTTATCATATTCAATTGCAGAATATTTATATTTAAATAAAATATGCATTTTAGATTTTAAAATTTTTGTTCACATTCTAATAATGTTGGTAGTAAACTGTATTTAAAAAATTGACTCGTATACGTTAATTTAAATTTAAAAAAATAAATGAATGTATGTATAAAATGAAATAAGTATATCAACTGCGATCGAGTAAAATTTAACCGAAAATTTGATTACAGTGTATTATTATACCATTAAACTCATTCAATGTTAATAAAATTTATTACTAAAAAAATTCGTTATATGATTTGTATTCATTCCGCGTTAGAACAAAAAATGAAAAATGCACATAACTAATTTGTTCATTACAAATTATATATATAATTTACTTTAAAAATACGTAATATCATAATTTATTGTACCTTGTACATAATTACTAGTAATGTGGTTAAAACTTGATTATTATATAAAAATTACATTAAACGATAACTTGTTTAGTACCAAATAATTTTAACTAATATCAGAAATAAACCATGTTTGCACAATAACACAAAAAATTATATACCTTCAACTAATTTAAAAAATTAAATAATAACGTACGACAAACACAGACAACTAAGAAAAACTCGAGAAAACAAAATACTACAGCTGTATAGTATCAGATAACTAACGACATAGACATTTATCCAATAGAAACAACACGTGAAAAATTAATATTTTCTAGAATTGGTCGCAATAATTTTAATTATTTATGTTTCAAATATGGATATGTCGGAAAGTTAATATTCAATTAAAAATTAAATTTTCAGATAAAAAAAAATAAATATCATATTTAATTTTTTTTATAAAATCACAAATTCATTATCAAATAAACAATACCTTGTAATTAAATTGTTATTAGTTGTAGAACTGAAAAAGCTTATTTTTTAAAATAATTTTTCTACATACATAATTGTTAAAAGAAACTTTATTTGAAAAATATATATATTTATTTTTAATATTTTAAATACTTATAAATAAATTACTAATTACTTTTAAGCCTCAATTTTAAATTAAATAAAAAAAAAGAGAGACGTACAAAACACTGTAAGATATTAATGTAAAAATGGTAACGATTTAGAATTTTTTAATTTTAATTTTAACAATAAAAATTAAAAGTATGCATTCTACTCACATAAATGTTATATAATAAGGTTAACTAGTATAAACTGATGTTTTGTTCTTTCCTTGCCTGACAAATGTGTGTGGTGTAGAGTAGATGTATTCAGGGCTAGATGAACTGCATCGGCGCCCCTAGGCAATGCACGTCTCAAGGCCCCCTTACTCTTTTACATTTTTGAGCTCTTCAAGCTCAAAAATCTGGTAATTATTTGATAAAACACTTCTTTGAAAATTTTGAATTTTGATACTCATGAACAAATCAATCAATTGAGATGCGATTTATGGTATTCAACGCAATTTTTAGGGGAATAGAGTTGATTAGTTTTTGGAATTAATCGATACAAGAGTATAAAAGTTATTTTAAAAAAAATTTTTTGACAATTTTATTTTTGAGACTTATTAGAATTTACCTATCCAAATCAGTTCAAATTGTCAGAAAATCTAAGTTTAGTGGAACCCTTTCGAATACTGAAAAACATATTTTCCATTGGTCAAACCGTTCAAGAGTTATAAAAGGTTTACATGCACACACACACAAACACACACATTTATTAGAACACCATCATAAAAATAGTCAGAATAGTTTCCTAGGCCCTCAAAACATGAAGATTTAATGGAAACTCGGTTTTTGAAAATCGGGTGAAAATAATAACTTTCTGAATTCTTGAAAATTTTCAATTTTCTTAACAGGAAGTTAAAAACTGAAACAAATGAAAGGAAAATATGCGTATTTTTTTATTAAATTGTTTTGTAAATATGTACTCTTCTAACTCTTTTAGATACAAAATCGTTTAAAACATCTTGGAAGTTAACCTTTTCCGATATATCATTTTCAATCACCATTATCGTCAATGAATTTAAACGGTTCTGAGACATTAACGAACGAAGACAATTTTTGGTTAGTTTTAATTTCGAAAAGTTACGTTTACCCGTAGCGTTTTTAATCATCAGACTTCCATATATCTGCAATGTTGTCATTATATTCGGAAAAGTTGATTGTGCCGTATTACCAAAAATCAATTTATACGATTCCTCGGCGGGTACAATTTTATCTTTTCCAGTATCCTCTAATTGTAAGATGAAGTACTTGAACTGCACCATCTCTTCCATAAACTCAGGCTTAATGTCCTCGGGAATAATGTTTCCTAAACTTTGAATAAACCTCTCTAACTTCATCGTTGGACTTTGTCGATAAATCTGTTAGAAATCCAAACAGAGAATTCTAGTCACCGCGACAATTCCGTACACAGCATATCTAGTACAGACAAATAAGTTTCAATTTTTAACTTCTCTTTTGCTCTGTGCATAACGTCTTCTACAGATCCGTCATCGTGATGCCGTTTCCTTCTTCGCACACGCTGATTTTTATCACTGTATTGGGTATTAGTTTTCTCATTTGCTTTCATCTCGTAATCGTCAAATAATTCTCGCTGTGAAAATAAAAAATCTAAAAGTAAATTGAAAAGATCGACTACCGTTCGAAGTTCAATAGTTGTTGTTTGTAGAGATATACTGACACCATTGATTCGATCTAGTATGGTAGCCTAGAATACTGTCATTATGGAATTTTCTTTTTTTTCCAAATCCTTTAATAGACATCTGGCCTCGTGAATCACTTGTGATGTCTGAGTCTTATCGCCAGCAATAGACTCCAAATCTGTCTGGAAACTGTTGTAACCTTTTGACAAAGCCTTAGTCGCATCGGTCCTTGCGAACCACCCCTTGTGTCGGATACTATTTCCAGAACTAATGACGAAAATTGCTTACGTCCATCACCTTTTTTAAGATGTTTGAGCGTAATTGTCCAGCGATGAGTTGACGCCGAAAAAAATTTGTGTAGTGCCTGTACTAATCCAAATAATGAAATTGCTCCAATGCAGTTCTCCGCAGCATGTACTCCAACCAAATTCAGTGAGCGCGCTGTACATGGAACGTAGTGGGCGAGATGATTTATTTTCTTAATATGCACCTGTAGACCGTTGTAACAACGAGACATATTTGACGCATCATCGTAAGACTGGTCTCTTAAATTTTTTATGTCGATGTTCTTAAAAAATTTTAAATTGGGGTGACCAGTTCTTCCTCTTTGTGACTTTCTATAGGAATAAATGTAAAAAAACGTTCTGCTACTTCTCCATTTGATGTAACGTATCTTAGCACTACAGTCAACTGATTAGAGTTATGTCTGGTGTCGAGTCGACGTTTATTGAGAAATATTTGGCTTTAATAATTTCATTACCCGCGAATTTTAAAATCGTATTTCCTAATATTTCAATAAGTTCCTCGCAAATCGTTGAAGACAAATATGATTGTTTTCCTTTTCCTACATTACCATATTTGGATAAATGTGAACTAAGGAACGGGTCATACTCCTCGATTAACTCTAAAATTCCCAAATAGTTGCCATTATGTTGAGAACGAATAACTTCATTATCACCACGAAATGGTAATCCACGGGATCAGGCCCATGTCCAGAATTTTGAAAGTGTGTGTGTGTGTGTTGGGGGGGGGGGGGGATTTTCTTGACGTATTTATTTTATAAATAATAATACATTTTTCACTAATATCTAATATTCACACTATTAATAATTTCCATCATTTTGATTTATATATTAATTTACATAAATGGATTACTGTATAAACATTAATAAAAATTACAAATGTTATTGATTATACTCCTAATAAAAAATTTTACATAAAATGTGAATGAAATACCTAAAAATATAGAGCATATTTTTTTCTTTTTTATTTTAAAGGTAAGAACCCTTTAAAAAATCATGAATATTTATTTTAAATTTTTGATTTTTTTCAAATTTTTGTGTATTTATAATAACTATTTCAGTTCTCATGGGGGGGGGGGGTAACCCCCAAAACCCACCCTGTGGACACGGCCTTGCACGGGATGATAACAATTTAATCGCTGAGACCACTCTTTGTAAAAATTTCACCCAATATTCTCTTTCTTTGTTGAACGTAATTCCCAAAGAGGTGTCGATTCGTTTATGAATACGTCGTCTATTAATCAGCGTCTGTACACATACTCGGTGCGTTATATTATTCTTATGCGATTGAATTCGGTGCGACGCATTTTTCCAATCATATAAGTGGTGGTAAAGTTAAACGAGAACGGCTCATGTATTCTCGTTTAATTTTACCACCACTTATATGTTTCCGAAAAAACATAGATTGAGAAAAAAATCTTTTGTTGTCGTCGTATTGTCGGCTTGAAGCAGAAAAAACACACTCAAAGTGTTGACATTCGTTAGGATCTCCAGCACACCAAAAATCTTATATTTCGTTGGTAATATTTTGCCTAAAGCCAATGTCATTCTGGTATTCTACTCCTGGATGCACTACGTTTTGGTGTAGTAATTGGACTAATCGTTGCAAGCATTTTATTAATATAATCTACATGTCACAGCAAAGGAAAAAATATTTTTATCCACATTTTGAAGTTGACGGTATACCAGGAATCCAATTTTGAAATGGAAAATTGGGCCATACTTATTTAAAGGAACTTTTCTGAGTGTACACTTATAAAATAGCTCAAAATTTTTAAATTTAATACCAAGACTTTAAAGAGAATAAACATTGATTTCCATGCTTCTTTAATATATACAAACTTTACAAGGTTCAATAAGAAATCAAAAGCTTTCTTTGTTACCGAATGTAACCCGATTTTGAGTATAAGTTTGCAGCGTTGGTAATCGAACGGAAAAATTTTACGGAGCGATTAGAGTGCAATCAATCGGTAGTGATGAAAATTATTTATGTTTACATTACGCTCAACCGAATCTAACAGGATTTTAAGTAGGTAGAAGTTAGTAATGATAATATATTCTAATTATCGCAGTTTCTAAAACAAAACATATTTCGAATTTTGCATTAAGAAGTGTGTACATCAGTTTTTTCAGATGTCTCAAAACTTACAGAGGTTAAATGTTTACGTAAATCAAATAATAATATAAGTTATAATTTCATTGATGTATTTGTATTTATGTATCAATTTTTTTCATCAAAACTCCGTCAAACAATAGTTTTGACAACAAATTTTCCGTTGGAAATTACTCTGTATTTCAATGTGATGTAGGCATTTTTATTTTAAGTAGTATTGCCCTGCGGGGCACAGGTTGCTGTAACTAGAGTTACCTTCTCTAGTAAGTAGTCACTCGACCGTCATATGGTGCTAGCCCTACCGACGGGAGAAACGAAACAGCAACCACGAGGGTTCTGTACGTCCACGTCGTGCAGGGTGGTAATTTTCTATTCGGCGGGCTCAGCGCTGATTAGAAAAGCTAAATCAGAACCCACAACAGACTGCTGATAGGAAAACGGAAGGAGGTTCATCTGCCGAAAGTGTTCCTACTAATAAATACCGTTAAGCTTTATCACTGCAGTAACAACAGCAGACTATCAGCAACTCATTCGTGACAATGTGCTCTAGTCGGATTGAAGAATGTCAATCCAGAACGAGGAGGCGAGTATCTGGTGCCTTAAAACCGGATTCTTTTGGCTAAGGGAGACAATCCTGATAGAAAATCATGACGGAAGGCAACGGGAAACCACCACCATTATTCTTCCCTAGATCTACATTCATGAATAACAGGAAAAATACAACGGCCCTAAGTCTCCGTCAGGCTGCCTCTTATTTGCCAAGACAGCCGGATAGGGTGCTAAGAATATGCGGAGGGAAAACTAGGCGGAACGTAATTAATATCACTACATGGAATGTTAGATCTTTATATCAGATTGGAAAACTTACGAACGTAGTATCGGAAGCCAGGAGATTAAATATAGGCATTTTAGGGATTAGTAAAACAAGATGGACTGGAAGCGGAAGAATAAGTACGAATAAGGACTACGAGATGATATATGCTGGAAAAGACAAGCACGAACATGGAGTAGCAGTTCTGGTAAATACAAAAATAAGGAATAAAATTAGCGCAATAATTCCGAAATCAGAGAGAATAATTTTCATCAGATTTGAAGGCAAGCCTAAGCCATTTGTAATAATCCAAGTATATGCACCAACGGCTAAAAGCTATTTAGCATAAGTAGACAAATTTTATAATGATTTGGAAGAGGTCATGAAAAATGCGAAAAACAGCGACGTAGTATTTGTAATGGGTGATTTCAATGCGAAAGTTGGAGCGGACCACGGGAATCCAGTGGTCGGAAAGTTTGCACTCGATGAACAAAATTAAAGAGAGGAAATGCTTGTAGAATTTGCCGAAAAACACAATTTAATGATATGTAACACATATTTCAAACAACATGAAAGAAGACTATACATGCGGACTAGCCCGGGAGATAGAACTAGAAACTAAATAGATTATATCATGGTTAATAAATGATACAAAAACGCTGTCAAAAATTGTCACACGTATCTGGGAGCAGACTGCAACACGGATCACAAGATGCTGGTTGCGAAGTGCCGGATAGCTTTGAAGAGCCTTAAAAACAAAAAAAAGAGGATCAGAAACAAAGGCTAGACGTCGAAAAAATCAAAGTGAATAGAATAAAAGAGAAATTTCATGAAGAATTAGAAAGACAGGATCATAACACAGGCGATAATATAGATGATAGCGTAGAATCGATATGGACTGTATGGAGGGACAAGGTCATGAAGGTAGACAAGAATGCAATATCAACAAAAGAGAAGAAGAAATAGAAGTCGTAGATAACAGAAGAAATACTGGACGTAATGGATAATAGAAGGAAAATAAAGAACAAATATAATCAAGAATATAAACAACTGAATAAAGTTATTATAAAGAAATGCACGGCAGCTAAAAGTAAATGGTACGATGAAAAGTGCGAGGATATAGAAGAACTACAGAAACGACACAACGATAGAGAAGTACATACTAAAATCAAACAAATGATGGATACGCACAAGAAAAATAAGACTGGAATAACATGTATGCGAAGCAAAAATGGAAAATATTGTGTCAATAACGAAGAAACGGAAGAAACTTGGACAGAATATATAAAGGAATTATATAAAGATGATTCCCGACCTATAACAGTCAACATTAAGATACAACAAGCAGTACTAAAGATTGAAATATGGGAATTGAGAAATGCCATTAGGAGAGATAGAAATAATAAAACGGTGTGCGAAGACAACATTGCTGCTGACATAATAAAACACATCACTCCGAACTATGAAAAAGAACTGCTGAAGATCATCAATAAGATATACGACGAAGGCATTTTACCAGAAGATTTTAAGGTCATCAATTTCGTACCAATACCAAAGAAAAACGGCTCACAGGTGTGCTCAGAGTATAGAACAATAGCTATGATGAGCCATGTGCTAAAACTGATGTTGGCGATAATAAACGCGAGGATAGAACAGAAACTGGACGAAAACTTAAGTGAAACCCAATATGGCTTCGTAGCCAAAAAAGGAACAAGAGATGCAATTGCCCTACTAAAAGTGGTCATACAGAGAACTTTGAATGCAAACAGAGAAATTATTATGTGCTTTATAGATTATGAGGAAGCGTTGGACCGCGTTAACCATGAAAAAATGATCGATATACTGAAGAAGCACAATGTAAATGATAAGGATATACGCATAATACAATATATGTATTGGAATCAGTACGCAAATATAAAGATTGGCAATAGTTATTCCAAAAATAAATACGAAATAAAGAGGGGGGTTAGACAGGGATGCCCCTTATCACCGAGATTGTTTAACATATATGCAGAAGAAATTATAAAAGAAGCCGGAATTGAAAAAATGGGAATAAAAATAAACGGCCGCAGAATCCGGGAAATAAGCTATGCAGATGATAGAGTGCTCATAGCCTAATCCGAAACAGGCACAGAAAATGATAGATCGAATAAACAATACTGGCATAAAATACGGCATGAAAATTAACGCTAAGAAAACTAAAGTGATGAAATTCTCAAGAAACGGTGGCAGCAAAACTACTTTAAAAATCGGCAACCAAGAAATAGAAAATGTAGATCAATTCAGGTACTTGGGAGTGATGATAAATACAGACGGAAAAGATCGTAAAGAAATAAGAACGCGGATTGGTACGGCGAAAAAAGCATTTAATAATTTGCACAAGGTGCTCGGAAATCAAAGCACGAGTTTAAGTTTACAGAAAAGAATAATGAAATGTTATGTCTGGAGCGTATTAAAATACGCCTGCGAAACATGGACAATGGGAGCAGACTGCGAAGGGAAGATAGCCGCTTTGGAAATGTGGTGTTACAGACGGTTGATGAAGATATCGTGGACCACACACACAACAAATAGCGCTGTATTGACAAAAGTAGGAGAAGAAAATATAACACTGCTGGAGGATATCAAAGATCGAAAACTGAAATACACAGCTTATAAAATCCGAGAAAATGGAATTTTCATGATAGCGGTGCAGGGGAAAATTCCTGGAAAATCAATAAGAGGAAGGAGACGGCTGGAATTGACAACAACGAAATTACCAATAAACCCGCCGTGCAAAAACCTACAGAAGATAATAACTCTTTCCCGGGAACGAATAATATGAATGTATGCAATCTCCCGAGTCAAGAGAAGCAACTATGATGATGATGATGATTACAAATAACGAGATTTATGTATAATATTTTCATAATATTTCTTTTCATCATATAATTTTTTATCTTCATAATAAAGAAATCATTAATTGCCGACTGATGGTAGTGTAATCGCTCAGTGAAAAATTTTCCATTCGATTACCAACGCTGCAAACTTATACTCAAAATCGGGTTACATTCTGTTAAGCTGTGTACCAGGCTACTAACAAATACGGAGTTGCGGAAATGAACAACAGAAAATTTGTAGAACAGCATATATTGCCAAATTGTACATCGATTATAAAACGTCGCCGGAGTATGATAAAGTGAACGCTGATATACTATTATCGACGGCCATATGTGTTAACATTGATATCTGAACTAATCTTATTTTCATAGTAAAAATGAACGCGTATATATGACGAACGAATGCCAATTCTTATGGCACGGGGTAAAATTATGCGAAAAACAAAATGAAAAATTATGACCGAATTGTTTTTATTTAGTGTACACCTACGATCCCTCCCTTCATAAAAAATAAAATAAGATTCAAGTAAAAAAAATTCCATTGTCGGTTCTGTATAGGTTGGTCTTCGCCATTAAATGGAAGTTCTTCAAAGTTTACCATCTGCAAATCTGAGTCTGGGGTTGGTGATGTTCTTAATTTTGTCTGAGGCTGGGGCTGGGGCCGTGACATTTTGATCATATTCATTTCCATCTGTAGCTGACGTTATTGGTAACTCGTTATTTGGACGTTTACTTCCTAGAAAGAATGCTGGAATCAAGTGATCCATTGTCCAGTATACGGTCGTTGTAGCGGGGACCGAGTTGTATCCTCTCGTACTAAAACATGTGACAGATTACCAATTCTGGTGCTACAAAGATTGGAGTCTTGAATTTATGTGTAAACGGTATCGGCCAGAGTGTGTTCATAGCTGCTTGCAATGTGCAGACATATGATTCTGTGGCTTTGGTAACATCAATTTCTTCGCCATCCTGCCAAAGTAATCCACCTGGAATTGTAAGTTGAGTACCAAGCGCCAATTGAGCTGAGGAAACATTGGCACCTGATTTTATGGCTGCACAAAGTCCTAGTAAAACCAGTGGCAGTGAATCTAGCCAATCACAAGCAACGCACTTCAATCTGTTTTCGGTATTTGATGCTATCGTTCAAGTGCCCCATTGGCAATCGGGTGATATGCTGTTGTTTTTATGTGGTCAACTCCCACAATCCTTGTCAGTTCTGTAAAAAGTGTGCTGGTGAATTGTCTGCCGCGATCTGATGTTAAACAGTAGGGTACTCTGTAATGAGAAACCCATTATCAAACAAAAACGGTAGCGATTGTATTTGCCGATATATCAGCTAAAGGTATGGCTTCGGGCCAGCGTGATCATCTATCAATGAATGTGCATAAGTATGTGAGTCCTCCGAAATATCGATATGGATATGTTAGAACTTCTGCGACTTTGGGAATTTTTCCAGTAGTGATTTTGTATGCCGGTGAAATGTTGACAGTTGACACGGATGACATGCCTTGACCCAACTTCTGATGTCCTTTGTTGCATTCGGCCACCAATATTATGAGATAATGGCTTTTACTATACTGTTTTGGCCACTGTGTGCTATGTTATGGATGGAGTTGAAAATATTCTGCCAAAACCGTTCTGGTATGACTGGTCGTTGGATTCCCTGGAAAATGTTACAAAATATGCGATTCCCATCTCGTTCTACTGCTATGAATGTGTGATTTCCATATCCATTTTGTCGTGTTTGCTCGATCTCTACATCTCCATTCTGACTTGTTGCAATTTCTGAGAAGGAAGTTAATTGTGGAACTGCATTGGCTGCTTCTACCCGACTCAGCGCGCCAGCCACCACCTTAGATTCACCTTTGATATATTCAAACCTGAGTGCATATTGCAAAATGAATTTGATTAATTTGGTACAACGGTTCAGCATTCTCTCTTTACTGTCCGTGATTGTAGGAAAGTTAGTGGTTATTGATCTGTGCGAATTGTAACATTTTAACCTTCTAGTTGATAGGTGAACTTTTCGATGGCCCAGGCAATTGTATATAGTTTCTTATTGTATGCACACCACTTCTCTTGAGGTGGTGTAAGTCGTTCGGACAGGAATCCCAACGGCTGCCAACTGGATTCTGCTTGACAACATTGTTCCAGAACCGCCCCAACTGCCATATCTGAAGGATCAGTTGTTAATCTGAGTTCTGCATTAGAATCTAGGAAGACTAATTCCGCTGCTTTTTGTATTTCTATCTTTGCCTGTTGATGGACTGCTAACAATTTCTCTGCCCATGTAATTGGTGTTTTATCGTTACACCGGGGATGACCATGCAGTAGATTGGTAGGTGGTGAGAGTGTTGGTGCTGCGTTGGGGTAACAGTTATAATAAAAATTTAGAATACCTAGCTGTTTTCAGAGTTGAGCAATGGTTTTTGGTGGTTACAGTGAACGAATTGTTGGTCGAAAACTATGGGCGTTGATATTGTATCCTAAAAAGTTGATGCCTTCCTTCAAGAAATAACATTTGGCTATGTTGATGTGGAAGCCAGCTGCATCTAAACGTTCCAGTACCGCTCGTAAATGTGACATGTACTCCTCTTCTGTTTTGCTGCAGATAAGGATGTCATCCAAATACATGAAAGTGTTGGACAGGTTCTCCAGACCTCATCTATAAATCGTTGCCAGGTCTTTGGAACGTTCATGAGACCATGTTTGTATAGTCCAAACGGGAGGACTATTGCGGTTTTTTCTTGGTCACTCTTGTTGACGGGAATTTTATAATACATGCGAGTAATAATATCGATATTTGAGAAAATGTTGTTACCATAGAGCTCAGCGAAAGCATCTTCCAGGCGTGGCATTGGGTATTCATCTCGCTTGGTGACTGCATTTAATTGTCAAAAATCACCGCATAGTCAAATGTTATCATCTTTCTTGGCTACCACTACTGCTGGAGAGCTCTGTGCTCCTTTGGATGGCTGTAAGATGCCAAATTTTACCATTGCATCCACTTTTTGTTTTGCTCGTTTCCAGATGTCTGGCCACAGATGTTGAGATTTTGATTGGATCGGTAGTCCAACATCGCCAAAAAATCAGCTCCTTGAATCCCGTGTGGTATATCTGCTATTATCAGTGTCCATTTGAACATGAGTGTCGATTCCAATGACAAGTTAGTTTCAACTGAACCATATGTTGTGATTGGTTTTTTGTTGGCGCCTTCTAATCAAAAACCTGGATCCAATCGTTCATACTTTAGCCGCTTTCCAACATGTTCTGATATAATCGAAACGTCTGAACCAGTGTCAATGAGGAATGAGATTATTTATAAAAAAATGGATACAGACAGCTCTGAAGAACTATTTAAAAAAGTACAAAATGAAACAATAATCGGAAAAGTATTAAAGTAAGAAATATAATAACAAGCAGATGAAACACAAAACAAGTATATATGAAAAAATAGTACTACTGAAACAAAAGAAGCTGCTATTACATGAAAAAAACAACAATCATGATGAAATTACGAACACAAAAGAGCAATATAAAAATATAACTAGTAAATGAAAATATAATAAATTAAACAATGAAACTGTGCAAATTTGTTTCTAACATATCGTATTAAAAAAAAAATGTAAAGTAAATTGAAAAACTATATTGAATCCAATATACAATTTGACAGAAATTGCAATAAAACGAAATCATATCATTTTTATAAAATATAATAAATGTATATGCTACCTAATTATTCTTACGGTTAAATCATTGTTTACAATTAGGACATAACTGCCTAAAACGTTCTATACTGTAAGAACTGTTAATATGTCTAATTCAATTTTTATTATGGCGAAGAAAGAAAATTAAAAAAAT
The DNA here is from genome assembly GCA_039619475.1 of Icerya purchasi. Classification (NCBI taxonomy): domain Eukaryota; kingdom Metazoa; phylum Arthropoda; class Insecta; order Hemiptera; family Monophlebidae; genus Icerya; species Icerya purchasi. The sequence goes on from CM077116.1 coordinate 267,276,699, forward strand.
TTATAAAAACAAATCCGATGAAATACGTATAAAACCATAAACAACAATGCTACATTGCTCTACACAAAACAAAGCGCACTAATCGAAATACATATCGAAATCAAATTTTAAATCCAATTCCGATTCTTTCATTCTAGTTATATCGAGTACTTCGTGGACTACACAGCCTGTGTTAAAAACATAGCTCCGGTTGTATCCCGATGGGCTTCTATTTTGTGTTGTTGCGGTTTAGTGTATTTGGAGTGATTTTCGGAATTATATTTCAGTTTAAATCAAGCGGTCTTTTTAATTATATTACACATAAACGGTAAGTAGACACTATAAATGATAATTATAAATAATTATAATTACTTTTACGTTATTATATTTTGGTACAGATTTTTTTGAAAATGCTTGTCGCTGGTGAGCGACAATGACGGTTATGGATATATTATTGCAGCAACAAAAAGTTGACATTTTTATACGAAGCGTTTCTACGCAAATAAATATTGTTCATGTATTTAATTTTATTGACATCTTTGAATGCTATATGATCATTTTTAGATGGATAAATACATCAAATGTGATGAAGAAATTTTGGATATCCTCATGAAAGATGATAATTCAATTATTGGTAGCGATTCGGAGGATGAAAATATTAATGAATCGGAAATATACAGTGGTAATGCATACTATTTTTTTATAAATTTTAAAACATTTTGTTGATTCTTTTTTTTTCAAATAATACGAATCTTACATTTTATTTCAGATATTTGTAGCAATAACGAAAGTATTTGCGATGAGGATGTAGAAGTTAACACAGTTCAGAAGGTAACGTCATTTCTAATGAAATAGTATATTTTTCAGGGTGGCCATCCAACCGAGAAACCGAAAATAAACCGAGGATTTAAAAATTATATTTGAGTGGCCAGCATGTTTTTGTAATTATATTTTTATAAAGTATCACATCGTTTCGATAATGTGTATATTTCTGCAGTTTTTCACAACTATTTCTCCTTTTATTGTTTTGTAGAAAATGTTTGTGAACCAAAGGAAGTAACCGATGGGTTAAGTGATAAAGTTTAATTGTCTCGCGTTTGTTTTTCGCGTCTATTAAAGAGATTGTCTCGTGTTTAGAGGCATTATCTATTGATAATGCCATCGTCCCCTGCCTCTCAACGAAGGCAGACCGTTCCAACATTGGAACCGATCGGTGAACAAAACCAAACCGATTCACTACCTTCGCGCCCTCCTACCCCTCAAAAACAGCTGGCAGCCGCAACGACTGCATTAGCGCCAGACGGTAAGTATGGTGGTAAATCGCAGACTTCAGGTAAGCCAATGGCGAATCGAAACACAACACACACCTCACACATGCACAATACCGCTGATAACGATGATACAGCGGTCGTATACAACGATGCGATAAAATCTATCTCCGAATTAACTACCGCTTCTTGTAATACAACTGATTACAATTATCAGTTTCCCGCACTGATAAATAACGAAATTCCAAATAATTTAAACCAACAAAATAGAAATTCAAAGCATACTTTCGCAGATAAAATCAAATCGAATAAAAAGATCGCCCCATTAATTAATTTCAACTACCCTTCCCGTGAATGTGGAATTATTTTTGATTATATCGCACCCTACATTATACGTGATTATTTTGTTGCGCTTAAAAACCATGTAGCAGGCAGCTTAAACATTGTAGCAGGCTCCTGTATTAGCGGTGATAGAATTCTAATATTTTTAACATCCAGGCAAATAACAGACGAATTTCTAGCAAAAGGTGGCCGGATCACTATAAATAATAGAACAATTATTGCCCGGAGACTTAAACAACCGGCGAATAAACTCATTCTATCAAATGTTAGTCCAACCATCCAGAACGAAATATTAGTTCGACATTTGCAAGAAGTTTATCCAATAAAAATCCTTTCGCAAATTTCCATTTTACATGTGAATCTGGTGGATGATGAATTTGCTCACGTAGTAAGTTTCAGGGGGCAACTTTATGTCGAACAGTTTAATTGCAAAAATATCCCTGATTCCTTCACATTGAGGCACAACGACTACGAATACAGGATCTACACGCAGCTCAATGACCATTCATGTGAAAATTGCAAGAAGAAAGAAGGAACAGTTAATCAAGAAGTTTTTTCTGAAACCATAACTACATTTTCAGTGCCGGTCGAAAATGCCTGTGCTGATAATAATCAACAGCGATATAAACCAACAACCAATAGCGACAAACAAGATGCAACATACACTAAATAAACTAAGACAGTGGTAACTGAGCAAACTGTCTAACAGGAGCTGCACCAAAACAAAGAAGAAACACGCAATCAATTACAATTAAATATTGCCCCTTCTACCGACAATACCTCTACTGTAGTGAACATTGATAATAACAACCCCCTTCAAAAATGACCACACCCCATTAGTCCCTATGAAACATACAATTCAACTCAACCGCCATTTCCAGATAAAACTGCTACTAAGCGAATAAACCTAGAAAATCAAAATTCTATGGTGCACAATGTAGAAATTAACGTCATGGACAATGCTGCCAAACCAGCCTCTAAAGAAGCAAACAAAGGAGTTGATATTAACCTATTAACAGAAGGAACATTACATCTATTTACTAGCGGCCAGACTCTGTTCTTCTTAGACTATCAAGAATTTCAAGAATTCATAAGACAGGTGGCCACAAGTCAGGATTTTGTTAATTACGCACTGACTTTCACAGAAGATAGGGATAATCTTTTACACATGTTTTCTCAAGTAAGACCATTATTAGGCAGTGTAGGACTTAAGAACAGATGTACTCGCATAATTAATAAATTAAAACTTCTCCTTAGCAAGGATGACCCCGAAACTAAGATATAAAACTAGTCATCTTAAGTAACACTGTCAACAATAATTAGAGAAAATGGCTGCAAATCTCAGTATTCTGCAATGGAATTGCAGAGGGTTTTATAAATGTATAGACGAACTGAGATTACTCATTAATAACTACAATCCAATAATCATTTGTTTACAAGAAACGCACTTAAACTCTTCCCATTCACCACTTATTAAAGGCTACAGAATATTTCGCTCTGACTACACACAGGGACAAGCAGCATGTGGAGGAGTCTCGATACTAGTGCATGAAGCGATTCCATCACATGAAATAAGGTTAAGTACCATGTTTCAAGCAGTAGCGGTGAAGGTGAAAATCCCGTCCCTTCTGCTCTCATCCATTACAATCTCTAATTGCTACTTCCCACCCGCTACAAACATAACCAAAATAGACTTTGATGCATTACTATTTCAACTCCGGGACCCAGTGTTATTACTGGGAGATTTCAATGCCCACTCTACTGAGTGGGGTTCAACACAGCCAAATAGACCAGGAAATATGATTTCAAATAGCATCCATAATAGTGACCTGGTACTCCTCCTTCCTCCATCACATACACATTTCAACATAACTCATAACACTTTTTCAATAATAGATTTAGCATTTGCATCCGTTTCACTATTTCCTTCCTTGAACATAGATGTACATGGTGATCTGTGTTCAAGTGACCATTTCCCTATTTTCATACACTTTCCCCACCAGTCGCAAAAATTGCACTCAGCCCAGGTAACAAAAAAATTTGCATTCCATAAAGCAGATTGGAAGGGTTACAAAACAAAGGTTACTATCCCTAAAATTCAAACAGAATCGGTAGAGTAAAATCTGAAAATTCTCATCAACGCGATGAATGAAGCAGCGACAGCAACAATACCAAAAACAACAACAGCTCCTCGGAAATAGCGAGTACCATGGTGGTGCCCCAAAATCAAAATGACGATCACACAATGGAAACGAGCATTGAGGAAGTATAAAACAATGAAGTCGCTTACAGACCTGATTGAATTCAGAAGACTTAGAGCTCGAGCCAGGCTACTCATCAAAATGAGAAAACAGGAGTGCTGTATCATCTATCTTGAAAGCATTTGTATCATCTATCTTGAAAGCATTTGTATCATCTATCTTGAAAGATGTCGTCGCGATAGCCTAGTTGCTAGAGCGCTTGACTTCCGATATGGCGGTCACGGGTTCGATCCCGATCGACGACAAACTTATTACAAGAATTAAATAAATAAATAAATAATCGTTAATAATCACGTGGCAGGCAATGGCAAACCACCACGTTCAACATCATATGCGCGCTAGGTTAGTACACAGCAGACACACACGGGACTGCACTAGTGGCGCGATAACAAGCGGCTACTATCAGTTCCGAATGTAGTCTTCTTGCGTGTGTACACCTGCGTTGCATATAACAATTGCTATGAGTGCTACCTATTCTGTACAACTAGAATGAACGAATAGGTAGTCACGACGCTCGAATTCGAGCAATACGACTGTTACATACATACATCTTGAAAGATATGCCTGCGATGGTGATTTGGAGAAGAATCAAGTCGTTGTGTGGTAACTATCGTCCTCCAACTACCCCTTCCTTACTCATTAACAATATCCTGCTCACAGACACCAAAGAAGTGGCAGATGCCTTTGCGCAACATTTCGCTAAAGTATCTTCCTCAGCATCCTACACTGATTCCTTCCTAGAACACAAATCGAAACTAGAGGAGCAAAAAATATCCTTTCCTCCAGATCAAAAAGAAAAATACAATGATCCTTTTTTAATGTCTGAACTAAATTACCAGCTCGATAAAAAGCTAAAAAACAGTGCACCTGGAGCTGACTCCATTCATCCATTCATGATCAGATACCTACCTAATCCAGCTAAACAACTACTCCTTGACGTATACAACAAAATTTGGACAACTTCCTCCATCCCAAAATCCTGGAAAGCAGCTTTAATTATTCCTATCCTCAAACCTAATAAAGAAACCTTCATTCCTCAAAATTACAGACCTATCTCCTTACTATCTTCACTCTCCAAAATCATGGAAAAAATGGTGAACAGACGACTACCATCTTTCCTAGAATCTTCAAACGTTCTCCCCCCAATACAAATTGGAGGTCGCAAATCAAAATCCCCAATGTTACATCTCCTGAGCCTAAAAAGACAAATACTTGAACCCCAAAAGAGGTCACAAGCTCTCTATACTGTCTTTTTTGATATAGAGAAAGCATTCGACCAGATATGGCGATATAAAGTGCTTACAAAGCTGAAGAACGCCAATATAAAAGGCAATATGGGCAACTATATAATGAATTATTTGTCAAACAGACACATTCAAGTAAAAATTGGCTAAACTGTATCCTCTCCTGTCCTAATAGAGAATGGTATTCCTCAAGGCTCTCCTCTAAATGTAACACTCTTTATCCTATACATAAATGATGTGGCGGACTGCATACAGCCGCCGGTAACATCCCGATTGTTTATAGACGACCTCAATATATCCTTAGTATCAAACTTTCCTTCCAACGCCAAATCTATACTACAATCCACAATCAATAGGTTATATTCGTGGACTGAAAGTAACGGCCTTACTTTCTCCTTAAATAAAACTTCTTGTGTAAAATTCCAGAAAAGTCATCGAGTAAACCCAAACCATGATTTTTCCCTTACCCTAAATGGACTTCCTCTTCCAGTCACATCCTCAGATAAATTCTTGGGTCTAACATTTGACTCCCATCTGACATGGTCTCCTCATATTAAAGAACTCAAACACAAATGTAATAAAATCATAGCTATCCTAAAATGTTTATCACATCATAAATATAACAATAATCCAAAACTACTTCTATCTGTATACAGATCACTTATCCTAAGCAGATTAACCTACGGCTGCCAGGTGTTCTATTCGGCTAGTAAGCAGCTCATAAAATCACTTGAATCAATCCATCACGCTGCCTTAAGGTCCATCCTTGGGGCGCATCGAACATCTCCCATGCAAGGTGTCTGTGTGCTATCAGGAATTCTGCCATTATCCTATATATTTGACTTCTACACCTCCCGTGATCATCTGTACTGGTACCAACAATATCACTTCTCTTCGAGAAGCACTGTCATTCCTTCTCCAGCCTTTCAAAATGATCCAATACCTAATATTCTAAATTTTTTGACTGAGAAAAACATCAAATACAATCCGGATCTCCTCCTGTTCCCAAAAGAACCACCATGGGAATACCCCCATTGATGGTAGACTTATCACTCTTCATCCACTGTACATCTAATGAGGACCAATATACAGCTCGCCAAAAAAGTATAGAAAAAATACAAACTTACACACATGATACACACGTTTATACAGATGGAGCTAAATTAGGTGAAGCCAAAGGAGTGAGGCTACATGATGACAGCTCTGCATTAGAAGCCGAGCTATACGGAATTCTCTTTGGATTGGAAGCATGTGCGTGTTGTAAATCTGAAAACAAACAATACATAATTATCACAGCCCTTCAAACTATTCAGTCACTTACTATAACCAGTTCATTAGTCTATAAAATAAGATCTACAGCACATCGCCTTACCCAAGAGGGGATACAAGTAGGCTTCTTGTGGGTGCCGGCACATGTTGGAATACCCAGAAACAAATGTGTAGACTGGGCCGCCAAGTCAATGTTGTCTACCCCTATGCCACCCAATGTCCCATCACTAGAAATCACTCCCTTCTTCCACAAAAATATGAAAGAACATTGGATCTCATCCTGCTCCCAACATGCAACTTTCCTAAGGAATATTAAACTAAATGTTGATCCTTGGTGGCCACCGATCCAAATGTCCAAAAAAGAATTCTCTGCCCTGAACAGGTTGAGACTGGGACACACATCGATATCTCACAACCATGTCCTCCAGGGAGCCCCTCCACCAATTTCCTGCCCATTCTGTAATGCAGCAGTGCTACCTTTGGTGGAACACATCCTGAAACAATGTCAAAACTTAACAAGAATCAAGGACGAACCACTACACTTTCTTTTAGATAACCGTCCAGAACAGGTTCAGACAATGCTAATCTTCCTTAATAGAAATAATTTAATAAACAAATTGTAATAAATCCGATACTCGTTGTGCCGTAATGACCCTGGCAGTTATACATGGCCAACTAGTATATTACACAAAAAAAAAAAAACAAAAAAAAAACGATTTTATCAAAGTAAATCAGTTAACGGATGTTGGAAACGCTAAATGGAAACCAGTTGCGGCATTCGAGACAATGCCGATTAGTTGGCATTTGCCTCCAGCGGATAAAGTAATCAGATAATTTTCTGAAAACATATTTTATTTTTCAGTTTTACAATTATCAGCTACTAAAGTAAATTTGTGTATATTGTAATATAGTGGTTTTGTAAAATAAAGTATTTTAATTTGTTTCAGGCATTTAGTTTGCTGGAACCTATCGATATATTTCAAAAATATATTGATAACGATCTAATGGCTACAATGGTGGATAAATCAAATTTATATGCTGTTCAACAAAACCTTGCTTTTCCCCCACGAATTTCGATGAAATAAGTACGCTTTTAGGAATTCATATTGCTATGGGCAATATGAACTTTCCATGAAGTGAAATGTATTGGGAACCGCAATATGCGATACCACTAATAAAGAATAATATGACGCTGAAACGGTTTCGCAAGTTGTGTAACGTGTTACATCTTGTTGATGTTACAGAAAAGGATATTCAGAACCAAGATCGAATTTGGAAAGTTCTTCCAATATATGACACTGTGAGAAGAAGATGTTTATCTCTTCCTTTACACTCCCATTTAAGTGTTTATGAGCAAATCATCCCATTTAAAGGCTCATTAAACATAAAGCAATATATTCCCAACAAACCAAAGAAATGGGGTATAAAAATGTACATATTAGCAGGAGCAAATGGCTTGTGCTATGATTTTATTGTATACCAAGGCTCCACCACAGAGCTGAAGAAGGTTTATAGCCATTTCGGATCTTCCACAGCAATTGTAATGCAGTTGAGTGATCGAATACAAGAGCCAAACCATTTACTTTGCTTTGACAACTATTTCAGCAGTTATCGATTGTTTCAATTTCTGCATAATCACCAAATTTGTGCGATCGGAACAGTCCAATTGAATAGGTTTCCTCGTTCCAAATTATTAAACTTGAAAGAAATGAAAAATAAGGGCAGGGGATCTACAGATGTTAATGTCAGTTCAGATGGACGAGTGATATTAACTCAATGGTATGACAATAAACTTGTCACTGTTGTTTCCAATTTTGTTGCCGATGGAGAATTTGACTATTGCTGACAGTGGGATTGGAAACAGAAGAAATATATACAAGTCTGAAGACCTGAGGCAATTAGGGCATATAATCAAAATATGGGGGGAGTTGACAAACTCGACTTCTTGTTAAGTCTGTACAGATCATTTTTTCGTTCACGAAAGTGGCCTGTAAAAATGATTTTTCATGCAGTGGACCTGGCAGTTACTAACAGCTGGGGAGAATATCTGATTAGAGCCACTGCACTAGGTATACCACAAAAAAAAATATTGGATTTACTGAACTTTCATCTGGGTATTATATCTGTTTACGTTGTTTTCTAAAAAAGTGATAAAAGTGTTGTCATATTTTGGTCCACGAAGGGGCAATGTTGCTCCACAGGGACACCCTGTATCTTTTGCTCTGGTGCTCCTGGGATGCTGGGATTAAGTTTTTTGTAATCAAGAGGTTCATATTAGGTCACATACCAAATTTCAGAATTTTAGGATTAAAATTGAAAAATTTCCCCTGAAAGGGTTAAAAAAAATGTTTAAGCTGAATATACAGCTTAATTTGACTTTTTGAAAAATACAGCTTAAGCTTTTGTTTTTCGATTGTTTAAATTTTGAATATAGCTTAAGCTTTAAGCTTTTTACTTATTGAAATTTCAATACAGTTTTTGGATTAAGCTTATGATACCTAAAAAGTGGCCGGCTTTCGGCTTTCAGCTTTCAGCTGGCTTTCAAACTCTGGTCTGGAGATAAGATTTTAACTAATAATCAGAATTTATCCTTATTAATGACGTCACTATATGTATCCTTAACCAGGGCTTGAAAGCTGAATAATAATACAGCTTATGTCCTTGATAAATACAGATTAAGCTTTCGGCTTTTGGCTGTTTAAATTTAAAATATGGCTTAAGCTTTCAGCTTTCGGCTTACGAAATGAATTTCAATACAAGATAATTAAAATCATTTACTAATTACCATTCATCAAACTATTTAGCATTACTATTGAAACTTCAACTTTTTTCTTTACACACAATAATAAAAGTTTTTGAAAACAATTTCTTACGCGAATAATTATGTCAAAAATGCAAAATCAAGAAATTTAAAAAAAAAAGCTTAAGCCGAATATAAAGCTTAATTTAGCTTTTCTAGAAATACAGCTTAAGCTTTCAGCTTTCGACTGTTTAAATTTTGAATATAGCTTAAGCTTTAGGCTTCTAGCTTATGGAAATTTAAATATGGCTTTTGGATTAAGCTTATGACATCTAAAAATGATTGGCTTTCAGCTTTTAGCTTTTGGCTTTCGGCTGGCTTTCAAGCCCTGTCCTTAACATTTGATAAATTGGGATTTTAGTTAAATATTTGTATTTGTAATTGTTGGTTAGATACAGGCGCATCTGTATTCATAAGCTATTTCAGATAATTTTTTGCCATTGACAATGTCTATGTTGATACGAAAATTATTACATTCACATACAAAAACGTTGCAGTATTAAAAAGATCTTCATGTATTTTTTATTTCCACTAACTATACACGTATTTAACATTGTTTATCTGTTTTCAAAGTTGAAATTAAAATGATTAAAGCTTAATTTTTCATTTAATAAAGAGTATTTTCCTTCGTTTTTTTTCATTATAGAAAATATCTTCCACATTGAGTATTTTATTTTATAAATTTTTATGCTTCTATTGCTTTCATTGTGAACTCTTTTCTTATGTAGTTTTTCATTAAATAAAAATGTATAACGTGAAATCATCTTTAAAAAATGTAAAGTGAAATTAAGTAATTTCGAATTAGGACGTTTAATTAAAATCAAAGTTTTGTTTTAGTACATATGCAGTGACGTCATTAATGGAGATTGATTCTGATTAGTAGTTAAAATCGAATCTTCAGCCGTATAAATGTTCTGTGTGCAGTGACCTAAAGTTTACAGCCGGCGTAATAGATACAAATTTTGCGATTGTGAGTTGTGCTAAAGTTTGATCTGTTTGTAGATATGTAATGCTGTATTTTGAAGTTTCTTTGTTTTATTAAGCTTGCAGTACAGTTTTATCTATTAAGATGCAAGTGTTGGATCCAAATAATGTTAAAATATATAATTTAAGTGCTGGAAAGTCACTCCCGGAGGTAAATTATCTTTTTAGACACGAATAAAGTAATATATATATATACATTTAGTGAATGATAGTTTTCTAAAATTACTCATTTTTTGTTATAGTGGTTGTCGGATAGAAAAAAGAGAGCATTAATGAGAAAAGATGTTGGTAAGTTAAATAACATTTTGCGTAAGAAAATAAATAAATTTTTGAACGTATGGTAATGTAATCTTTTTGTTTAGACATTAGGAGAAGAATTGAGTTAATTCAGGATTTTGATATGCCGGGAGTAAGTACTTGTATTAGAATGTCAAAAGATGGTCACTACATAATGGCTACGGGAATTTATAAACCTCGAGTGCGTTGTTATGAAGTCGATAATTTAGCCATGAAATTTGAACGCTGTTTTGATTCTGAAGTAGTCAGCTTTGAAATGTTATCTGATGATTATACAAAGGTTCGTATTATGTTAAATATACAAATTATATTAAATAACTTTAAAATACTTATTGAGACGAAATTGTAAGTTTTGTAAACTTAATATGAAAATTAAATATCAGACTCAAAATTTGAATATAATTTTTACTACTGTTTAAAATGTATGCATGGGAAACCTTTAATAATCCTTTCTGTAAAAGCCTTTTTCATTTTCTTTTTTTGTTTTTTTTTTTAAATTTTGTTTTTCTGAAATTAGTTCTCTTTAACAACTTTTTCATCGCTTCTATCTTTTTCTGTGCTAAATCGAGGTATTTCACTATGATTTTATCGATATAGTTAATTTATTTATTACCTTTGCTAACCAAATATAATTCTAATCTTTTTCTTATATCCATTTGACTGAGCAACTATGGCGACGATTTCTTGATGTAATGCTCGGTCCCTTGCCGTATGGAATAATTCTTCTACCTTCATAGACGTCCATTTCAGGATATTATCAAGCCAGGAAATCGCTCTTCTTCCAACTTTTCTTTTTCCTTCTACTTTACCCATTATTATGGTCTGTGACAGTTTATATTTCGAACCTCTTAATATGTGTCCTAAGTATGCTGTTTTTTTTCGTTTGATTATATTCAGTAATTCTCTGTCCTTTTTCAATGTATTTAATATTTCTTTATTTTTCTTTCTTGCGGTCCACGGTATGCGCAGTATACGGCGGTAGCACCACATTTCGAAGGCTTCTATAGCGTTTATTATTTTAGCATTTTAAAGCTCTGATTCTTAATGCAAGAGATATTTCATGCGATGTGAACGTTTTCCTCATTTTCATAATTCTAATAATATTTTTATATTTTGATTTTAATTTTTAGTACTTTTGAATTGAAAATTATATGGTAAAAAATTAATAATTCTTCTTTTTCCTAACTATTCAGTGCTTTTTTTTTTTGTTTTCTGATTTGTTAAAATTGAAAAGTTATCAATTTATTTTTCATTTTATTGGTTTTCCCGCATTAGATTTGGCTGCATGACTTTTGATTCAAATTAAAGTTTCTCGAAATGTACCAGTTATATATACTGTAATGTTTCAAATATAATTAGCTTCTTTTAGTTTTTAATAGCAATGCACTTCTTTTTTTTTTTTTTAATTTTAATGTAACAGGTAGTATTTTTACAATGTGATAGATTTGTGGAGTTTCATTCTGCTGAAGGACGGTACCATCGATTACGAATACCCAAGTTCGGTCACGATTTAAAATATCATTATGAAACGTGCGATTTATATTTAGTTGGAACTAGGTGTGTAATTTTAGATTTTTAATAATTGTATTATATTAATTCTCTAGGATATATTTTAACTTATTTAATAATAATTGAAAAAATTCAAATTTCTGTTTACATACGTGTATTAAATAAACTCATTGCGCGATTATTCGATTTTTATACCATTTCTTTATACTCTTTTAATAAAACTGGTTATTTAAATTATTAAAATAAAACAATAATTTCTAATTGTATTGCATTTGTTTCCTTTTGCAGTCCTGAAATTTACAGACTGAATTTAGAAACCGGTCAGTTTGTTAGTCCTTTGGTATCTTCATCATCGGTATTAAATAAGTTAGCCATAAATCCGGCTCATGGATTAGTTGTAGTTGGTGGTAATGAAGGAAAGATCGAAGCATGGGATCCTAGAGCGTGTACTGCAGTTGGATCTTTAGACTGTGCATTATTTTGTGTTGCAGATAAAAATACTGCTAAGTAAGAAATTAAATTTCGCAGTTATCGTATAATGTTAGTTATATTTATGTAATTATAGTTATATTAATTCTTAAACCAGTGTTGGGCAATTTAAATTTGTGAGTATAACTACAGATTGCAATTACATTTTAATCACGCCTAAAATATGAGTAGAGTACAGTGTATCCTGAACTGTGTATTCATATTTAGTATTCAGAATATTGTGGCGAATACTTTCATAATTTTTTTTTCTTTTCTTCATTTTTGTTCATTTTAGTAATCTTACTATTTTACTGGTTAACAGTCTCTCTTCAAATGTGGCCAAGTTCTTGACTGGTTCGGATTTTATTTTAAATTGTAAAATTGTATGAATAGGCAGTTTCTTTAAAGTTTTCCGACTGATTTTTATGAATAGGAACATCTTTCTTTATATTAACAAAATTTTGCTTATTGTGACTTCTGATATAGATTCGTAACTTTTGAAGTTATCGGTCGGCTTTTCGTCCACTTTATTCAGTTTCAGTCTTTTTTGGCATATCATCTTTTGTTCTAGCTGCCGCGAAGTGTTTCAAGACATTTACTTAATTACAATCAAAATGTATAATCGCATAATCGACTTATTCGGGGTAACTGTGTAGGTAACGTGTTTGCATGCTTGGCTGGTAATATAATTGGCGGCTTATATCCGCGGCGAATGTGCAGTGCATTTTCGTTGCATATATCGAAATGCAAGTGCAAATTTAAGACTAGCGATGTACCGTACTTTTAATTGTTTCAAGCGTTTAGATTTGTTGTTATCTGTTTATTCTGGTCGCCTTTCTTTACCCTGCACTATCGGTAACTCAGTTTAATTACGTTATATTATCGATTTTTGCGCTTTTTCCTTTCTTTTTTTTTTTTTTTTTTTAATTATCTAATCGTGAGCTGTTTTTTTATATTATTTGGTGCCTAATCGCTGTATTTCGTATACGTACATTGTGACAAATCCGTATCGTAGCGTCATCTCTCGAGTGCATGTAAATGTATATTTGTTTGATTTTTAGCATTTCTTTTTGATTACGCGCCACCGTCGGACCCGAGCGATCATGCTGGTGACTTTGTGCAGCGCGAGAGTGTGTGCGTGTGTGTTGGTCGAGGGATGATGGTGCCGCAAGTTTCATGCTGTGCTCTCGTCAGGGGTGGATCTAGTGCTCTGGCGAGACAAGTAGATAAGATCAGAAGGAATGATAACTAAGAGAGTGTATGTGTTCGATTGATTGTTTATCTTCTGCATGTACTGTCAATTAAGAGACGACGTCTATTCCGTTTTGTATTCTGTTTACAGATTATTGGTTATTCGTACTTTTTGTTCCGTTCTTAATTATATTTGTCGTGTACCGTACGTTTTCAAATACATTGTTTTTTTTTTTTATTCAGTCAATAAAGTTATTTGTTTTGGTATATTATTTTTGAACGTCGTAAGCTCTGCAAATTACATCAAAAGGCGTGGGATCTATCCTCACCGGCGTCCAATATAACAGATAGACTCATAATTCGTAACACTATAACAGGAGTATTCGTAATTCACAACAATATGTATATATATTGTTTAATGGTAGCACATGGAAAAAATCGGTAAAGAGGGAGTAATTTTCAGCAAATTGGGTTAAGGGTTTTATCCATTTATTTTCTGTATTTTAGTCTTTACACTTTTATATCCACCTATAATGATCTAATCCTGAATGTGCTTTTTCCCCTTTTTTCCTTATATTTCTGTAATTATAAGTTTCGTTTGTGTTATGAAAAATAAAAATTTATTTTTATCTTAAAATTTATTAATATATTTATTTGTACTCAATATTTTTGTGTAAATCTGTAATCAAGTATATTGTATTCAACAAAACCGGGTACATATTACTCAATTACTGCCCAACTCGACGTAAACTATTAATTTTGTAACTGTTGTATATCATAAACCATCAAAAAGCTATGTAAATATTAATCACCGCTCAATATTATATTAAAAATTTGTAATTACGTATGCAATGTATGATAGAACAGCTATTTTCATTTTATTATAGTTTTTACATGTTTTTATGTTAAAAATGCATTTTTCACAGATTGTAATTTATAATGCTCAAAACTTTGCAGTATTACACAGGTACCGGAAATCAGTGCATTGCAATTTGATGGTCCATTAACACTAGGTGTTGGCGTATCCAGTGGACAAATATTGTTATATGACATACGATCGTCTAAACCATTCGTTGTAAAAGATCACATGTATGGATTACCAATTAAAGATGTTGCATTTCTAAATGAAAATGTGCTTTCAATGGATTCTTCTATTGTTAAAATTTGGAATAAAGATACTGTAAGAAGCATAAATAATAATGGATATATTTAGTTAATTATAATCCGTATTCATTCTAAACTAAGGGTTAATAATGGCGAATTAATCGTACGTTTGATACATTGTGACAAAGTACAAAATGTGAAAAAATACAGGTTTTAATCGGAATATTGCGACAGTTTTGAAAAGGGCTATTTAATTGAGAATATTATGGTAAATCAGAGGAAAGGAGAATCATAAGAAAATGTTATAGTTACCGTATGCCCTGTTAGACTAAATATAAACCGCCTCCCTATCATTTTTTTTAACAAGGTCTTGTTTCATTTTCTTTCTGTCAATATCCTTTAAATGCGGATTGAGTAGCCGATGTCGGCTGTCTGTTTTTTGAGTTCAACTTCTTTCCTTTGCGGAAACAGATCAAAGGTTTCTTCCCCACTTAGGTTTCTCCTTCTTTTGCGATTTCAAGTGTTAGTTGGTTTTACTAGAATTGATATTTATGTAATATTATATTCGGGTTTGTTATCGATACTAATATTAGTGTGTATAATTAACGTAGACATTGTATTCGGTTTTTCTTAATGAATAAAGCCCTTCCAAAGTCAAAAAATAAAATAAAATAAAAAGAAGTACAATAATTCAAACCAAGAAAATAAATATAAATTAGAGTGATATGCAACAAGAAGTATTCAGTCAAAATGCAATATTTATATACCAATGACAATTAGTGTAAGAAAATTAGAAAAAAGTTTTAACAGTAACGTTATTTCTCTTCGAATGGAGAGGTTCAAGAGGTAAATTAATTAACTGATTTGATTTTTAGTAAGAAAAAGTATGTAGAGTTTCGTCTTTGTGAGAAGAACGATCGCAACGAACTATAAATTTCTAAAATCATCTGACAAAATACTCAATGGATAAAAATGATCCAACGTTGATATGGACACCCTGGAACAAAAACAAAAGTGAAAATCAACGTAAATATTTTGAATTATAACGAGTGCAAATTATGCAGGATCTGCGTTTTATTACGTTAGAATGGTGTGTAATGAAGTGAAATTAAGAAGTTAGATGCTATGGAAGAAAATTTCAATAGATATAATAAAAGTGTTTACGAATGTAAGCAATAGAAATTTCAACATAATGGGTTTAGCTGAAAGAACGTTTGAAAATTTTTTGTTACAGAATTATCTCGATATTTAGAAGTTGACCACGTATTCGTATTATTTCGTTGCGTGTTCAAGAATAGTGATAAAATAATTAAATAGATGATATTTATTTGTTTTTTTTTTCCTTTAATTTTATCATCCTCTAGTGTAACGTATAGTTGCATTATTCGAAAAGTGACGGCGTCCGTTGATAAAATATATTATTAGCTGCATGTTCAAAATGTACAACTTGTGAATTAATAATTTTGGACCATCGAGAATCTTTACTTTTTAATAAGATACATTACTTTGACCATCACTGTATTTAAATGATTATAAGATAGAAAGTGTTTTAGTAATGGATGAATCGGGCTAAACGATCGCTGAAACGCTGAATAATTTAATTTTTTATATTTCAAGTTGATTTATTTAATTTTTTAAATCATTTTCAGTGGTAATTCAATTTTTTTTAATTCATAAATTTGAATTAAAAAAAAAAAAAAAAAAAATGCGGACATTTGTTTACAATTTTTGTATTAACAACAGACTAAAAGTCCAATTATTATGATACAAAATTTAACAAAAATAATAATAAAAGTGTAGGTCTAGTAGAATGTGAATAATTTAAAAAAAAAAAAAAGTAAATAAATTACATTAAACGGTATCCTAAAACAAGATAAATAATAATTTAAATTATTAGGAATTAACTGTAACAATCCAGTTATTCATAGTCGCCATTCAGCGAATATTTGTATATTCAATTTTTATAATCATTGGAGATACGTGAAAAAAATCAACTTCCGAACAGTTAATGGCAGAAGATTAAATATTTCCATAGATGATTGTAGACCAATATTTGCATATATTTGTTTTCACGCGATAGTGATGAAACAGTTTCTTATTTCTAATATAAAACCTGGTATATTGAAAATGCTATGTATTTAATAACAGGAGGTGGCTTAGTATATTTCTACAGAAATCATATAAAAATAGTAACTCAGTCGTTTCTTTACCTGTGTTTTAAAATTCTGAATAATAAATAAATAAATCAGTAATGTTCAAATTTAGGATATGTTCCTATCTATTTGTATTTAATCACTTTAAATAAATCTTTGACCAGTTGTACCGTACTTAAATATAAACCAACTAATAAACAATATAGTCTTCAGCATTAATAAATTTCTGTTTACTGTTTCTAATTATAAATGCTCACAACTTGAAAGCTGTACTTCAAAACATAGTATGATAATTAAATCCAAGTTTACATTCATAATAAACATTTAAGTTTCGTATAATTTCTGCCTGTTTTAATAAATGATAGTTTATAATGTAAATGATAGGGTTAAACGTTGATTTTTTTCAAAAAGTATTACTAAACATTTCTATTAATATTGAAAAATAGTTATTTATGGTAAATCATTTCAGTATAGCTTATTAATATCTTTTGTTAGTATAGCTTGTTAATATCTTTTGTTTGTTATTTTTTTGTGATAAATTTTTAAACATTCTTAAGAAACATAATCCTATTGCCATTTAATCTAAATAATGTGCCCTTCATAAATATTAAAAACAATAATGGTTTATAAATTATTGAAGCATATAAAACCATCAGCTCTATGTGGCCACAATAGCTATCGCAGGTATTTGCCCATGGATTATAAGATGCGGGGCCTTACTTAAATTTTTAAAAACAAGGAAAGAGTGACAGATATTTAGTTTGTAATTTTTTTTTCCCGGCTGATATTTTATTTATTCTCGTTTCAGTTCGTTGGGTTTTTTTATGAGTAAAGTTGATGTGAGCTTTCGAATAGTTCTGTTGGCTGAGAAATCGGAAATCTTTGAACTAGAAAAACCGGGAATATAAAAATTATATTTAGGTAGCCACCTTGTAACTGTGATAAACACAAAAAGTAATGGTATTATTTGCAAAATTCAATAATATTAACTGATAGCTAAGCCTGAGGTCGGCAAATTAGTGTCTTCACAAATTATTATATGTTTCTTAATTATAGGGAGCGTGGTAGCCTAGTGGTTAAGGCGCTTGGCTACCAAACTAGAGGTCACAGGTTCAAGACTTGTTTCGCTCCCTAGGTTTACCCAGCTAAAATAATTGGGTACTAAAGAAATCTGGGAAAGTAAAGGAGGCTGAGAGAAAGAAACTGCCCCCTACCTTCATTAGTGTGCCGTTGGGCTTTGTACCATTATGGAAAGCTTAACATCACAATCCATGATATCTTATCAAGGATATATGGGACTTACTTTACTACTCTTAATTATAAATAGAAAGAAGAAAGTACATTCTCATAATAGCTCCTTTACTTTTAATATTAAATCTGTCGTCAATAAAACATCCAAATTTTCCGTTAAAGTTTTGCAGTCAGTGATTCTGATTTCAACCAGATTTCTGTAATTATTAGTACATCAAAACGAATTAATAAAACAGCTGATTGAATAGTATTTAATTTAGTTTTAATATTTGTTTCACTCTGATAGTACATAGATAAATATTTTGAATGTTTTATTAATATTTGATGTATATAGTTAAATATAAAATGAAATGAAATATGATGTCCCATTAAAAACAATATCTAAATTTGTAAGTATGATAATACACATATTAAGGTCCGTTTATATCTACAGACATCGAGCGTGTCAGACAAAATAATATATTTCTATGCAGTGTGTATTAACGTATTTACATCTATCGTAACGCGACCGCACAGACACGGTCAGACACGTATCGTGTCCGGCCAGTAATTTCGGAAAGAATATTTTGTCTGAACGGTTCCGTGTCTGTACGTGTCTCTGGCTACTTTCCGGGCAATGTGAATAGAGTATCGGGACCGTACAGACTTTTTTTGCTCTTTTTTGTCATGGATAACGAAAAGCTGATAGAAATTGTAGCAGAATAGTCTCACACGGCACGCTTCTAACACGTTAGATGTAAATAAATTGTGTCTGTCGGTGTCTGACACGCTCGATGTCTGTAGATATAAGCGGACCTTTATACGTTAAATTTAGACAATTTAACGTAAATAATGGTATTTTTTTCCGCAGTAGTTGTTTTTATTATTTAAGGTTTTCTTATTTTCTTATTTCATTTCTTCATTTTGTTTTCATTCTCATATTTCCTAGTTTTAAGAAAATTTTTGTTAATTCTAAAAAAGAAAATCAGTTTTGTGTCTTGATGTTCTTTTTAATATTCTTCTTTACTTTTTCAATTGATATCCATTTATAAATGTTAAGTAAATTTATTTTCTATTTTAATTTTAGGGTTCTATGTTAACATCAATTGAATCGGGAAGAGAAACGGAATTCAATAATCTTTGTGTTGTTCCAAATAGTGGAATGATGTTCATAGCGAATGAAAATTTAAAAATACGTGCATATTATATCCCGGTTTGTAAAAAAATTTTCATTCTTTATTTACGTATATATATTTAAATCTTACAATTTCACCTGAATAAGTTTTATTGAAATATAATTAAAATCATCACGTACCTATAGGTAATAAATTACAAAATGAAATAAATTTAACTATGATCTCCCCATTTATTTGTTATTTTTTGTTTTTTTAATTACAACTCTTTTAATTAGCCTATAAACGGGTTTTTTCTTTTTTTGTTAATAAGAATGATTAATGTTCAGTTTAAATAATGCCGTTGAAATTTTTTTTTTACCATTAAAACAAGCTCACAATTGACTGCTAAAAATGGTTGACTTTAGTTCTAGTTTTGCAAAAAAACCATAACCTCATTCTATCCTATCCCCCGCTAAATACGTTTTAGCGGTAGTTTAAATTTGCGTCTCATATTTTGAATCGTAAAGTTTAAAAAAATATAAATATTGATTATACTTCAGTGTACAACTATTAACTATCATTGGACATCAGATAAAATATTGACGTTGTCTACAAGGTTCTGTTATGTTATTATTCGCCGGATGATAATTAATTAACATATGATGTTCATACAGAAAAAGAACGCGAAAAATCACCGGGTTATTTGTGAGAATAGCCTATTAAAACAATGAACGAACGAGATAACGCGAGTAAATTCGAAGCCCTCAAAAGGGCTATTTTAAAGATGCAATCGGAGTAGCGAGACGGAAAAGAAAAGTATACTAAACAATAGTTACTACGAGCTAGGCGAATAGAATAGAAGCGAATAAAAAGCGATAATGAAATGAGTAAATAAAAATTACAAAAGCCGATACGAGGAAGGATACATATACGTAAAACGAATTCGAACAATAACCATCAGAAAAAATCGGATAACTTCTATTAATAATGCCGAAAAACTTACAAATACTGGCTACCTCAGATGTTACAGCTTACAAATACTCGTAGTAAGTTAACTGTTGTTACATTATTGCCTTACGCTTAAACTTAAATCAATACAAATAATAATCAAAATTAATTATTTAATTACCGTTTACATTTTACCTGTCAACAGATTTATTATTATGAAAAAGGTAGTATAGAGCAAAAATTAATTAATTTTTAGAAGGTTGTCTAATTAACATGTCCAAATCTTTCCCGTAAAAAAAGAAAAAAAAAAACCACTAATAGTACAATGTTTCACAATGACAAATATGGTGTAGTTCAATTGAATCCACCCAGATTATTTTAATGTTACTTTAACAATCATAAAATATGTTTAGATGAAATTAAAATAGGTATTCAATTTACATCAGATGTACTAGAAAATGGCTCAGATTTATAACTGTCTTATGTTGCAGTATTTATATTGTTTTTAAGCAACAGCGACAGCGTTTTCAGAAATTTCTGTAGATAAAATGCTTCGTTCATACATTTTATTAGTAGCTATGTGTGCGCAATATCAGAACATTTATTTGCATCGATAAATGCGGTATATAAGTCAGCATTTTCTTCATAGCATTTCTTCTGAAAAAGGCCTCAATGTCAATATAAAATTTATCGTTCCACGTTTACTACGATAACATTTTTGAGTTTCAGGAAAGGTATCTCGAAAATTGGAGTAATATGAATAAGCGGTAAAAAGTTTTCCATTGAAGGATAGTAGCGATATTCCTCTAAAATTCAGTTAATCGTTTATACAATTTTTTCTCTTGTTTTTTTGTGTATTATAGCTAGTTCTTAAAAATTTCTTGGAGCAGATTCATTCTTCCTTATTGTATTGAACAATTTTTGTAGCGTGTGTATCATATTCCTATAGTCCAACTTAATTATATTAGGAGGAATATTATTAAATACGATGGAATTTCCCACCTTTTTATTAGTTTTGCCGTAGAGGCGCTTGAATATGATCTTAGTACATACATTATTTTGACTATAGTAAACAAATTAAAGTTCAGCACTCTTCACACGCCTATTCAACTCACCGATATTTTTTAGTTTGCGCAATACGATTTGTAGTTCTGCTTACATTGCTGAAAACTTGTTTTAAGGTTTTATTATTAATCTCTTTTGTCAATTTATAAAAGTTAGTTTCTTGTGAACTAGTAGTTGTGCAGTTTCCTTTGTTATATTCGTCGTAACCAGTCATGGTTTTTAAGGAAAACATTCTTTAAAGAAATTCAAAATAGATCACTAAAGTAATTAGTTCTATCTAAAATACTAAACATTTATTTGACTGGACTTATTAATTGGTTCCGTAAATTCTTGTTTTTCAGAGAGGCGAAATTAAGATCTACAATTCTAGTTTGGCATGTTTTTTTTATTAGTTTTGATATTTTGTAAACTTATAATTAATCTCGCGAGTCTGTAGCTTGTAGAAAATTCAGCACCTCTCATTGTCCTGATGAGATGCACTTTTTTTTGTAGAATGTCCATCACTCAATGGCAAAGTCTATTATGTGTCATTTCTTAGTTCTTGTAAGCATCGAGGTTTCTTTATATATAGTTTTTAATTAAAACAGGCTATTTGTTAACGCCAGGTCGAGACATTCATAGAACTGAAGTAAAAGGGGGCTATTGCTGTTTGTACCTTTTACTCCGTACTTCCTAATGATTCATGTGGGTATTATTATCTACTGTTTCATTAAATTCTCAAAGTAGAATCAGTCGCTCTTCGAGAGTAGTTTAAAAGAAAATACAGACTTGCATACAATTTTTCAATCCACATCGTGGGTGCGGATTCACTAATAATACGAATCATGCATCTATCTTGTAATTTCAGCTTTATTTTCATTAATCTGGCTCCTTTGCATTTAGGGCTTGAAATCATGCAGTCTCTGTGTATTGTCGCTTAAGTGCAATACCAGCTTCATTTTCCTTCTTATGCCTAGGTGGCTAGCCACGCTAAAACAGCACGAAATTGCCAGTCGGTTCGTTAAGAGTCTTGTATCACATAAGACTGCTGCATCGATATCATATCTGACAAGTTCTTTTGCTAGAAACAGGGTTCTTGTTCTGGTATATTTGATATCTCATAATCCAAGTTTTAGATTTCTTGTCGTTTTTACCAAATTTCATTGGTCCACCATTCGCAGTGTGCTAGCCAGGATTTAAAAAAGAATCAATGTTTAGGATACTTTTTCTAGACCCCTTCGGATTCGTAATAAGCAAGAATCTTAAATGAGCCTGCTAGTCAGAAATCTAAGACAGGGCAGTAGCCTAATAGTTAAGGTGCTTGGCTACCATATCAGAGGTCACGGGTTCGAGACTTGTTTCGATCCGCTCTCAAGTTTACCCAGTCTGAAATAATTGGGTACCAGGGAAATCTGGGAAAGTAAAGGCGGATTCCAAGTAGGACGGAACTGGCTCTCCTACTCTCATTAGTGCCGTTGGGCTTAGTACATTGTAAACCGTAACTTCACAATCCCGACACCCTATCAAGGGTATGGGACTTACTTTACTTACTTTAGTCAGAAATCTGATTGCTGCTTGACCTGTATAATATAACTAATAGTTTCTAGTTTATCAAGGTTATCAAGATAATGCTACCACAAAACTTTCATGTCAAAGAAAAAAGTGTGCAACAGAAAAGGTTAATGTAAAAAGAGAGTATAAATTCTGCAACAAATTATCATAAAGCTTGTGCGAAACAACTCACCAATCATCATGCGCAGCCCAGTTGCAAGGATAAAACAACTGGTACACAACGCTTGAAACATTGCTGTAAGTGGAGAGAAGAAAAGAGATAAAAACAAGAAATATACTTCTTCGGTGAGAGTGTTTGAACTGACAATAGTTTATAAAGGAAATATGAATTTTTTTTTCTCTTTTTCATCCACGTAAATTTTATGTTCCCCAAGTTCATATTTTCAATTAATAGGGTTTTAAAATACAATTTCTATATAAATGATAACATCATTTTGGCATACCAATTGTGTGTATCTGTGTTATTTATATGCTACGAGTAAAGAAGCATAAGTGTTACACAATTTAACTTTTAACTAAGCTGAAATATTTTCATAATTGTAGATATATTTATATATAATCATCTTCTCCTCTTCTCGCAGGTTGGTGGGAAACATGCCATCGTATAAGGTATTCGCGCGCTTCGGCTATTGTTTTTATATCCGCGTACAACTTCCTTTGATATCATCCATGAACCGAATGCGAGGTCTTCCTTTTTGTAATCTTCGATTAAGTTTGTAATCCATGTTGAATTTTTCTATAAGTGTCCTATTTTTTATATAAACCACCAACTAGTTTCGGATATTAATCCATAATCATGGTGCAATATAAACATAAAATTAAAATTAAATTAATACTTCATTGTTCGATATTATCAGTCCATCTTATTTTTAGCATTCGTCGCCAACATCAGACTTCAAACGATTCCAATTTGCACTTGTTCTTTTTCAACAGCACCAAAATTTTGCATTCGTACAGGCAGCACTCTAAATGAAACTCTTTATAAATGGTTTTCTAATGTCTATTGATATATTTTTTTGACGAACGAAAGGTTTGTTTTTTTCTGAAGACATTTTTAACTTCGGTTATTCTTTTCCTTATTTCCCATTTGATTTTACCATCGTTTATTATTAAGCTCCCAAATACACGAATTCATTTACTTGTTCTTGCGTTTGTCCATTTACTGATGTTTTCAACTGCCCGTATCCTTTTTTACTACACTTTACCATTTTGGTTTTATTTTCATTCATTTTCATTTTACATTCAATGTTTAACACCTATTTAAATAGTTAATCGATTTCTGCAGTTTTGATTCGTTTTCCGTTTGCAGTGCTATGTCATCTGCGTATTTAGCTGTCTTATATCTCAAGTTATTTATTTTTATTCCACCACCCTCAATGTCTGAGAAACGTTTTAACGCCTTTTCAACATAAATATTAAATAGCAATGGTGATAGGCAACATCTTGCCGTACTCCTTTCCTTACTCTCGCGCTGATTTTTGCGTTTATGATAATTTTTTGATTTTTATATAATTCGAATAATATTCTTCGGTTTTTGAAGTCTGTGTGCTTCTTTTAGACATGGGAACATAATGTCACAATTAACATTATCTAACGCTTTTTCTATATAAATAAAGATTATATACATTGTTTTATTCAGTTCCAACGTTTTTCCCATCAATAATCTAAGAGACAAGAGTTTCCCTTGTTCCTTTTTTCCTTCTAAAACTAAATTTATTTTTTGTTAGGTTTTCTTCTATTTTCCTTTGGATTCGCTCATATATTATTTCAGTTAGAATTAAGCTGAGAGTGCAAAATTATTCACATAATTGAGCGTTGTTATTTTTTAGTATAGCAATTAACAGATTTTTCTTAAAATCTAGGAATTTTTCCAGATTCGTGAATATTATTTATAAGCTAATATAATTCATTTTCTGCTTTATCTTCTAGTATTTTAATGAATTCACTGGGTATCCAATCTATTCTTGAGGATTTTCGGAATTCAAAATTGTCTATCATAAATTCAAATTCATATTTCAAGATGCTTGGCCCTTTCTTATTTTCCTCTACAACTGCCTCATCTTCTGCTGCCCATGCACAGTCTATTGGTTTTTCATGACAGAGTTGTTCAATATATAGGAATATAATTAATTGATCACAATAATTTTAGTGTGGTGTTTTTGCTTTCAATGTGAATTTATTATCGATCTATAAGGTGTTTGTGTATTTTATACTTTTTTTTTTCTTTTATTTAATTTAGAGCTTAGGACCTGCTCCGCGTTGGTGCGGGTTTTTGGACGCGCTTACAGAAGAATTAGAAGAAAACAGCAAGGAAACAATATACGATGATTATAAGTTTATTACAAAAAAAGAATTAGAGGAATTAGGTTTGGATCATTTGATAGGTGCGTATAAATTACGCGATACATGAAATTAAAATGGACATTAAAATAAAGGAGCTCCAATAATTGTTTTTTTTTGTTTTTTTTGAATATTTACACTTTCAGATGAACAAGTTACAGTTACTTTTTAATATCTACGGAGTTTCTCAATAATTTTAACCGATCACATGCTGTGAAATTAATATTTTAATATTTGTTTTGATCTATACATCTTAATTGATTATTTAAATATATTTTGCACATTAATTTTCAAATTTTTTTTTTTAAAATATTTTTTAAAATCCTACGTTTATAAAAATAAATTGAACTAAAAAATTTGAATATTGTACATTACATGAGGATTAATTAAAATAAATAAGTAGTTTGAATTTGAATATATTAAATTATTACAAATTATTATTAAAAAAAAAATTAAACAATTTTTACAGTTAGTATTAATTACAATGAAGAAGTTGGATTATGGAAAATAATAATTATGTTTAAAACAAGTAATTAAATATTCACAACTTAAAAGGTTTACTTTGAATTTGTAAAAAATTGCCTGTTAAAAAAATGATTGGTTCCTAAACAGACAATATAATGCGCTAGTTAAAACAATTTCAAAGAATGGTTATTATATCAATTAAGGCAAATTTGTCGGTTGAGCCGTCCGCGGAGATCCGGAAATTACGATATTGAAATTTATCATGCACCAAGTTAAACAGAAATGAAAAGTATTGATTTCTCTTGGTTGCCTTTACTTTCTGAGATTCCATCAAGAATTTTGGTCGGAATGAAGATTAGTTGAATGAGAAACAGCAAAGAATTTAACTCCGTGCTCAACTGATGAAAAAAAAACAGGAATAAATACTGTTGCAATATTGAAGATACCTGAGCATAGTTACACTAACGACAAATTAAAAGTTTATATGGAAATAAATGTAAAATAACGTAAAATTAATTTGAATTATTTTGGGTTTTAGTATGTACTTGGTTGTAAATTTATCAAAGTATTGTTTATTTACTTTTCCTATTTTTTATTTATATTATCTTAATACTTATTTTCATTATTAAAAAAAAGAGCAGCTATTTTTCTTTAATTATTTTATGATTATTTGTTTTACTCTTGAAATATTACTCGGTTGTGACGGTAATGATTATATAAATGAAATCAATTATTATTACTGGTAAAAACATAAAAATGATAACATTAAGAATCGCAAAATTAAAAAAAAAAGTGGCATATAAATAAATATGAACTATATAAAATAACAGTAACAAAAGATGAATAAATTATACAAAATATTAAGGTGAGATACAAATATTAAATTATTCTGTTGTGTGCTATTAAATACTAAAAAGGGTATTTTATCTGTTAACTAACAGAAATAATGGGCATTTTAAATTTTGACGCTATATTATATTTTCCTATTTTTTGAATTAAAAATGGTACACTATTACATTATTAGTGGTGTTGGCTTTAATATATTCAGAACCCTAACTTTATAGTCTCGATATACCATTAAGAATGTGAACTTGTTTTCTTTCTTATATTATAATAATGTCTTTAAAACATTTTTATTTTCCGGTACTGTTTAATTTAGGTATTGTAAAATTTTTATTTTCACGGTATTTTTATTTAAAATTTGCGATTTAACTAGAGATATTTCTTATTAACCAAATAATGTACTTATTCTTTTTGTTTATAATTATATTTTATTTTATAGGTACGAATTTACTTAGAGCTTACATGCATGGTTACTTTATTGATGTTCGATTATATCGAAAAGCAAAGTCTGTATCAGAACCATTTGAATTTGAAAAATACCGAAAGAAGGTGATCAGAGAAAAAATTGAATCTGACAGAAGTAATCGCGTACAAATTAAACAGGTAAATGTAAAATTGAGACTTTAATGATTTTAAAAATGCGAAGCATATATAGATATCTTCCGGAACAGAATTTTGCACGTATTTTAGGATATTAGTAAAAACTTATTTTAAAAGGATGTTTGGGTAAAATTTAACTGTCGATTCGACTGAGTTGTTTATCTCCGCGTTTATTCTGAGATAAAGTTCACTTTTGTAGTTTCTCGCGACTATCTCTCTCTTATAAAGTTGGTAGTCAGTGCAGATCGTACGATTAAATTACGTGTGGTACGCATCGAACGGTTAGCGGTGCTTCGCAACTTCTTCGCGCGCGCCGCGATCTTTTCGTCGTGCTGCCTGGTATGGTCACTCGTCGTATGACTATTACGCAGTTGCACACGACAAGACACTCCGCAAATGGATCTCTTTACCCCTTCGCAGAGTTCCTCTGATGACAACGGTAGACCGTCATCAGCTGCGAGCCACAGCATCCAAACTTTTACGAGTACAGCGGCAACTCATCAGCTACACGACCAGGTCCGCGCAACACTGCCTCCCGCTGCTACAGTTGTACCGTCCTCGTCAGCTAAAACTGATAAGATATCGCCGATTCGGTTATCATTATGTGAAACCAAAGACGAGTGGCACATCGTCAAAAATAGAAAAAGAGGAAGATCAGTCATCAAAAATTATTCTGGCTCTTCTCCATCCTCTCCGGCTTCTACACCTCCACTGCACAGACGGAATAGGTACGAATTCTTAGCGCTTGATGATGATGATGACAGTAAGTACGACAATACTAATGAAAATTAAACCAGCAAACCAAAGGTAAGCGCAATTATTCTGATGCCGAATTCAACACATATCGTCAACTCGTCACAGTTAAACGCGACCAATATTATTAATAGCGCAAACGAAAATCGAATTAATGACTCAAACTCGGTAAACATTTCAAATAAAACCAGCAAAACAATACCTCCCATATTAGTAAAAAATATTAGCAATATCTTAACTCTCCGAACCGATTTACTTTCCGATCAAAACATTACATTTGCATTGAAGTCAACAAACACTGGAATCACTATAATCCCCCAAAATGCGGACAGTTATCGTAAAATAATTAAACTGTTACAAGCGAAAAATTATTATTATTTCACATATCAATTAGTAGATGAAAAACCGTTTCGGGTCGTTATACGGAACTTGCATCCGTCTACGGACACAAACGAAATTAAAACTGAATTGGAAAAATTAGGTTTCAGCGTCCGAAACGTTGTGAACGTTATACATCCGAGAAACAAATCTCAGCTACCTATGCACTATGTCGATTTGAACCAGTCGGCCAAAAATGACGAAATCTTTATGTTAAATGGACTATTATACACGCGCGTAGAGGTTCAGGAATTTAATACCAAAAAACAACTTATGCAGTGTAAGAGATGTCAGTTGTATGGCCATTCGCACAATTATTGCAACCTACCATTTAGGTGCGTGAAATGTGGTAACAAACATGATTCTAAATACTGCAAAAAAGACGTTACCGCGAAACCAATTTGTGCTCTGTGCCGGGGTGATCATCCAGCAAACTATAGAGGGTGTCCAGAACACAAACGGGCAGTATATGAAAAACAAACACATCCTAGAAATCGCATTATAAAAAACCTAGAAGTAAACCAGCGGGACTTCCCCTCCTTACCAAGTAAATCTCCGACAAGCAGAAACCCATGGAATATAGGAATAAATACGTTAACAGAAACAGAAACCAGCAACAACATCGGCGACAATAAATTTAGTGAGAAGAGTTATCCCAGCAGTATTCTCAGAGATAGCAACCTAATGGACCAATTCTCAACTAAAATCATAGGTGCTTTAGACATAATGTTAAATGACTTCAAAGCGCTGATTAATCCATTATTTTCAATATTAAACAAGCTACTGGATAAGCTAGTGTAATGGCCAATAAAACTATAACAAATAAAACATTAACATTAATGCTATGGAATTCTAACGGAATAATATCAAAGAAAGCGGAATTCGAATTATTCATCCATCAACATAGATTAGATGTGGCATTAATCTGCGAGACACATTTAATATCAACGATGAGTTTCAACATTGCTGGCTATAATACCTACTGTATCTCTGATCCTGATGGGAAAGCTCACGGAGGCGTGGCAGTGTTAGTAAGAACTGGGTTAAGCCATCGTGTAGTTCATTCAGAAGCCTCCTTCGCTTATCAACTGATGGCAGTCAGCATCAGGGCTGTGGAATCAGGATTTACTATTGCAGCAATATATTGTCATCCAAACATAATACTACCCAAGGAGAGAATAAGAGCAATTTTCCAAAACCTAGGAACCAGGGTAATATTAGGAGGAGATTTTAATGCCACCAGCACTTTATGGAAATGTCGGAAGGACAATTCCAGAGGTAGAATGCTGGTTAATTTAATTCGACAGCACAACTTGCAGGTAGTAGGACCAGATGAGCCGACCTATTGGCCTAAGCACCAAAACCGCATTCCGAACATACTTGACTTCTTTATAACAAAAAACTTACATCAGGTCTATTGGAACTGCAAATCCCTGCCTCTGCTCAGTTCAGACCACTCACCAGTCCTAGCATGCATCACCATCCAAACGATACCCAAACCAAGGCGAAGTTATTTAACAAATAATAGCACAAACTGGAGTGGATTCGCTAAACAAGTTGAACATAATACCAATTTAAATATTCCTCTAAAAACTTCAAGTGAAATAGAAAATGCAGTGATCAACTTGGTAAGCAGTATCCATGAGGCGTGTAAAACAAATACTTCATATCCCAAAGAGGATCGATTGTCGGAAACTCATTTATTTTATACTCCGTTTGAAATAAGGGAACTAATTCAATTAACGAGAAACGCAAGAGTTCAATGGCAGCAAAACAGACTCCCATCACTTAAAAGATTCTATAACAAGCTACAAAAACAGTTACGGAATAAAATAATTCGATATAAAAATTTCAGATACTCACAGTTTTTTGCACAACTAAATCCGGAAGACGGATCGATATGGAAATCTACAAAGTCCTTTATCAATAAACTTCCAAACCCCAATCCATTAGGAAACCTAATGGGTATTGGGCTAAAACCGATGAGGACAAAGCTGAGACGTTTGGGAAGCACCTGTTCAATACATTTAAACCGTTTGAAATAAAGGGTCAGCTGCAACACGAAATATCAGTTAAAGAATATCTTTCGGCACCTTTGCAATTAACATGGCCAACTAAATACATATCGCCGAAGGAGGTACAAAATAAAATTAAACGCTTAAAAAACAAAAAAGCTCCAGGCAAAGATCTTATAACCGCTGAAATAGCTAAAAATCTACCGAATAAAAGCCTAATATTATTGACATATATTTATAACGCTATCTTAAGAACAGGATATTTCCCCGAAACCTGGAAAGAATCCATCATCCAAATTATACCAAAACCTCATAAAGACTTAACAGCTCCTTCATCATATAGGCCAATTAGTTTGCTTAGTGTATTGTCAAAGATATTTGAGATGTTAATACAGGATCGAATTATAAAAGTAATTTCGAAAAATAAGATCTTGCCCAATCACCAGTTTAGATTTCGTGCAAAACATTCGGCCGTACAACAAATTCATCGGATTACCGATAAAATAGCTTCCACACTGGAAAGGGGACAATATTGTAGCGCGGTCTTTCTTGATGTCGAGCAGGCATTCGATCGGGTGTGGCATCAAGGCCTCCTGTACAAACTGAAGGACATTCTGCCAAATGATATTTATGCGGTAATACAATACTTCTTGTCAAGAAGGAGTTATGTAGTGAAGATAAATTCATCAATGTCCGGAAAATACGGGATAAATGCATCCGTCCCGCAGGGAAGTATACTTGCGCCACTGTTATATTCTTTGTACTCGGCGGATTTTCCAGTGCTAAAAACCACGGTAACAGCGACTTTCGCTGATGACACCTGCATCTTAGCGGCAAATAGTGATCCTTCGCGTGCTTCACTACTGTTGCAGGAGCACTTGAACAAGATTGAAGCATGGGCAGAGAAATGGAAGATTAAAATAAACCATTCCAAAAGTTTACAGGTGACTTTTACGCTAAACCAACAGTCCTGTCCCCAGGTAGAAATAAATAAAAATGTTCTTCCGCAAAGCAACAGCGCTAAATACTTAGGATTAACAATGGACCGACGTCTAACATGGAGGACCCACGTCGCGTAAACAAGGCAAAAAATTCGCTCGAGACTTCAAATCTTAAATAGCCTTATGGGAAGGAAGTCTGCCGTGAGCATGTCTTGCAAAAGACTAATCTATCTATCCGTACTGGCGCCAGTATGGCGGTATGGCATCGAAGTATATGGCGCAACGTCCAAGAGCAATATCAACAGAATTCAACAGCTTCAATCTAAAATACTCAGACAAGTTGCCAACGCTCCTTATTTCGTGTCCAATAGAACACTCCATCACGATTTGAAGATCCCATTCGTGCAAGACTATTACAAACTTCGATATGGTACGTTCTTTAGTAAACTTGAACTCAGTGAAAACATAGAAGCGTCCAGCATGTTCTGTTCATTTCTCCCTGGGAATCCGCGGAGAAGACTCAAGAGATACTGGTGTAGAGACGCATTACCCGGATAACCCCGAGAAAATTACAACAGCATCCACGGAATTAATTTCACTCGCTCAAACCTAATTTGTGTTGAACAATGTCGTAAAATGGACTTAATTTGTAAAAGTTTTTTTTTTTTTTTTTTTTTACTGTGATAAATATTGTCTACTGTGTGTAACGTAAAATACGAGTAATAGTAAGTTATTAGTATATTAGTTAAAAATCATGTCTTTTTCTAATGAGAAGAGATATGAGGAAGTAATTGCTTAACATAGAAAAGGATGTTTGTTAAACTAGAAATATAACTGATACAAAATTTTTAAATAAAGAAATACTGACATGATTTAAAAATAAAATGAATCGAAAACTGATATAATCTTAAAAAGAGAGAAAGAATAAAAAAAGTAAGTTAAACGGAAGAATATAATAAGAAAAACTGCAGTTAAAATAAAATACTAAAACTAAAATGCACTTTTATCCCATCGAATTTAAAAATCGCATTTGAATAAAGTAAATTATGTAAAGGAATTTGGCAAATTAAATGACTTTGCATGCATAATCACATTGTATAAAGTTAAAAATTTTCATTTATCGATAAGTTCGAAATTTTTGATATATTTTGATTTTTAAATTTACTTTATTTACAAAAAACAAAAATTAAAATAATATACTTATAATCAAATTACGAGTATTACTTACTAATCAATATTAAATCGAATGCTATATGATAAAAACGAAAAATAATTTTGTATATATAAATATTTTATGCGATAAACCCGACTTATTGCACCTTAATAATAATAAAAGTCGTACTTTTATTTAATATTTATTGTAGAAACTACCGTCCGTAAATAAAGATTTAGCCCTGAAACTCATGGAACAAGAAAATTTGACTGGAAAAAAATCAAAATTATCGGCTAATTTATTACACGATGATCGTTTTAAAGCACTTTTTGAAAATGCTGACTACGAAATTGACACAAATGCGGAGGAGTATAAGTAAGTGATTAAATTAGAATATTTCAAATTTGTTTTAATAATTTTTTCGCATAAAAATGTGCTTTATATTGCATTCGATTTTTTTTTTTTCATAAAAGTGAAGTATTACAAAACAAACGTTTATATGAATTTATATAATAACGCGTAATAGCAAAAAATAAAAGTAAAAAGAATGTTTTTTAATAGATTGTTGCAAGCTGTTTTCAATATTCTTTTTAATAATTATCATTCCACATAATTTTATAACAAAAGTCGAATTTTCTGTGAGAACAAGAATATTGAAATGTACATATATTCTGCCAAATAAGTACCCAGCATTTGTCAGTAAAACATAAAATACTTACTTAATTATCGCAATTTTTTTTTTTTCTTCGAAAGAGGCTCTATTTTAAGCAATGTACATCTCCGCCAACGATTAACCGGATTACATTTTTTTTTATAGACATTATATAGAATATTAGCTTCTTCTGCGGATTTCGTTTAACAGGTCCTATTAGATTAATTCGCAAAATGGCGATTTAAACATTGAAAATAGAAGTCAGTTAAGGTCGTGTTAGGAGAGTAGGAAGTTTGATTAAGAATATTCGTTAAATTTTTCACCAAAAAATCGGTCATAATAATCGCTTGTGTGATAGTGTGTGGTGGAAATTCATGAATTGTTCTTCCGCAGTTTTCGCCTATTTTGCGACAGTTACTTTTACGTAAACACTTTACAACGTTCAAGATTATTTTATTCCTGGCTAATTATTTTCCCCTCTATCAAGAATCCCGAGTGCTGAATTCCACAGTAATTGGAAAAAAAAAATCTGTTACATTGCCTTTATTTTGAAGTGGGTTTTATGAAGTTATTTTGGTTTTGGCTCGTTATTTTCGTCCAAAGCCCATTGACTTCTGTTTGCATGTCAAAATCGTAAATCTATGTTTCATCTTCTTTAATAATTTATTTCACGCACGTAAGATCAGTGTTGGACTGGTCGAGCATATCTTTAACAACTTTTTTCCAATGTTGTTAATGGTGAAAATTCAGGTCTTTCTGGAATAAGTCACGCAAAAACAAATTATCATAAAGAATGGTACGAACGGTTTTTTTTTTTTTTTTTTTGAAACGTTCCAGGGTTACCTTAAGCTGGCGTGACGATTTTTTTTAATCTGATTAATTTTTCACCGGTCAAAGAAAATTTTAGCGAATTTCTCAGCCTTCTCTAAATGCTTTGTACCACTCGTACGCTTTCGTTTTGGATAAACCTGATATTCGTCATAGAGGTCTTTTTTAACACCGTTAATGAGTTCGTACACGAAATTCTATTGGCAATACCAAATTTCAGGCAATCTCTCGACATTTTCATTAAGAGATCAACTAACAATACCGGCACCAGTAAACAAACTTGTTGAGTGGTCGTGTTTTTACTGAACATTAAGTACTGCCGAGCTCCTTCTAGCGGTAAAAAAAAAATAAAGAATAGTTGTCACGAGCTTTTTAAGTGAACAATTCTGGTTATGGTTTGATAATACTCTGTAGTGTACTTGGATATCTCAGAGGGCCCAGTTATTTCATTGTAAATTAATATTTAACAAATAAAGTGAGTAGAGTATTTCCGGACATCGGACTTGGTTTAAAATCTATGTAGGGGGCTATATTATGATATTGATTTTTGTTATCACGTTAGTATGATCTTCACTAATTTAAAATTATTCAATGATGAAGCGCACTTTAGTAAAACAGTGCGATATCTATTTTACACTCCCTTTGTAATCTTATTAAATTGTAGTTTTTACAATTTGCCGAACAAACATCGATTTAACTGTGTGCATAAGATATATAAAAAGAAAACACTAATTTAAATAAGGTATGTTTTTTCGAGTGAATGAAATAATTATGTTTGACATAATACCGAAATCACTTTTTGTTGTTGTTTTTTTTTGAACATAACGAAAATTCATTTAATGGTTCAACTAAAAAAGTATTTTCGGATTTTAAAATTATATGGATTAAGTAATAAGATGCGTAAAAAGGCAAAGTTGTAAATATACCACTGAAAATGTTGAGAATCTTTTTTTAATAGGCTATATATATTGTGTATTAAGATAATCTATTAATTACATTAGAGAGTGATTTTTAAATGATAAAATTGCAACATTGATTTTTTAAATTTGTAATAACACTTTTACCGTATGCTTTTTTAGATTTCTTACGCCTGTAATCAAGAAAATAGATGTACGGCAAGAAAAAACTAAACATTTAATGTCGCAAGTTTTTGAACCCGTAGAGGTATTAGAATTTATCTATCTAACAGTATTTTAAATTAGATAGTTTCTTATTTTGTACTTTTCTAACGGAATTTTAACCCCCCGGTTGGGTTAAGTTATTTAAAATTTCAATTCTCATGTTTAGTTTTTAACACTTTAGATAATGTGTTCGGAGTTGAAGATTAGGCGTCACATTTCGATAATTTAGTCATCCTTTATTATCTTTAGGATGAGATGCTCTTCGTGTATTACAGAAAAAGCGTTTTCTTGTAGGTTACGTACGTGACGTTAAATAGATTACAGTTTGTCTGTACAAATTTAAATTGATTTACTTTCCGTTTCATCTTAATCGTAGCAATATTTAGATAATGTGCCCAATATTGATCAAATTTTTCCTTATATTCCTCTCCGCCATTCATTCATTTACTATCTCTGTATTTTGCAACCTGCGGATGTTTATATTTAATTTTAATGGTGAATCGTTTACTGACAAATGAAAATTATCAGTAAAAACTCGGAAATTTACTTTGTAACTTTTTATTCCAGCTTCAGATTATAATCTAATAAAAAGTCGCAAATTCTTTTTTTCAATAACACCTGTATTTTGAAACCTTAAGCATTATATATGTAGAGACATATGGTAAGCGCGAGTAATTTAGTATTTCAATACTATAAATTGCGAATAATAACAAAGTCCCGGTTATATGACACACAATTTATTGCATTTTCTTAAAAGCATTCAGTGCGAAATTTAAATGTCTAATGATTTGAAATATTTAATTTTTGCATCAATAATGCTATTCGATTCGAGCGATTATCTTTTCAAACTCCGACTTTCATTAGTTTGGTTTATTGACCACAGAATGAACAAGATAGCAGCGGAAGCAGTTCGGATGGTTCCGATTCAAGCAGTTTGGCTGACAGTCCTAAATTGTTCGGGATAAAAACGGGGCAAGAATTTTCCGGCATAAATAATCAAGTTAACGTTAACATGATTAAAGAGTAAGTAGCATTTATATAAGTATTTTAAGGTTTACTGACGTGCTTATGCAAACATTTCGCTCGTTTTGCGTTTTAAAGTAAAAAGTTTAACTATTTAATTAAGGTTTTTCCTCAATCTCTTATGTACAGTTGAAACACATTCATTTTTTATGTTCTCAATTCATCTGCATTAAAGTTTTTTTTTAGTATCTTGTATATTATGCAAATATTTCCTTTCTAACTTTTCAAATCTTCACCATTTAAAAGACTTCATCAGTCCTATTTCTTTTCCTTATTCATTTACATTATATCCGTGTTTTGCTTCGCGCCCTTGAACTTTCCTTTCGTTTTTTCTTTCCGATCTTTTTTCTTCAATTTTCAGCATACCCTTAAGCCCCTCTGTTTGTCGCATGTACCAGTAATTTTTATCTGACTGTCTGACTAACAAAAAAAAACAAAGAATTATATTCGTGCGAATATTTCACGTATTTTGCTTTAAAATAACAATCGAAAATATACAAATGTCAATTTTTGAAAGAAAAAAAAGGAGTGTAGTGATAATTAAAGATTTTAGTGCGGAGTGTAGTGCAGATATTTTAAAGGTATTTCTTTATCGTAGCGTCGTGTATTTAGCAGATTAACTTGAAGTAAAAATAAAAATTAAATGATTCGATTAAACTGACATCGCTCGTATACGTCCTAGTTGTAGCGGCGTAACGCCAACTGAAATTTTTTTCTGTTTCGCGTTATTTGATTAATTTTTTAATAAATCGATTATGCTACACTTTAAAAGTGATTAAATTTTGAATATTTGTCTTGCTTCGACTCTATATACTTCTAGTGTTTATAGTTTTTGAGATGTTTTAATTCAAAAATTGGAACTGAATTTTTCGAATTTTAAATTAAAATATCTAAAACTAAAAACGCTAGAAATATAGTGAAAGGAAATATTCTCAATTAATGCTCATTTAAATCAGTCATCAACCAAATTTTTGAATTTTTTCTATTTTGAAATATCTTTAAAAAAAGCAAAAAAAAAAAAATAAATACTGTTCAGTTAATTTTTATTTTTGAGTCTCTTATATAGAAATTTTTGTATTTTTACGTCTATGGTACAAAAAAGAAAAAAAAAATATACGCGAAAAACAACGCTTTAAATACTTATAACTTCAGACTTGGGACTTTTTCGTTTCCCCTCGACATTTCACCCTCGTCCTTCTTCGAATCAAGTAATTAATTTACAAAACAATAAAGTAATCACTTTTAAATCGGCGGTTTTCAATCCTCCTTTTGTCGATATATGACTTAAAAAATGTTTTCTTCTTATGTAGCATCGAAATGCTAATAATACGTTTTCATTAAGCATTTTATTTCAATAAAATTTCCTCGAAAACATGATTTTGTGCCTTAATTGGGATATTAAAAAAAAACAAAAAAAAAAAAAATACATCTAAATCTACTTCAAAATAGGACAAAGGCGAAAAGCAAGAAGACCGAAATGACATAAAGCGAAACGTCAAAAACCAAGAGTTATCTTATAACGATAACATATCTTCGGGTCAAGAGAAACATGTTCATCCCGTTGGGGGGAAAAGGTTATTTTAAATATCTTTACACCCTTTGCCGAACAAAATCGACACGTATATTTCAATGCACTTACAAAGAACGGTTCTGCATTAATATTTACAGTATTTTCTGTCAGTTATTTAGCCTGCTGTTTTATTTTTTTACTACGTGATATTTTTCTCGAAGTCCCAACGGTTTGCGAGAGAGGTTTTAGATTTACATTTACGTGAATTTGTTGCAGTTATCATGGTCAGAACATCCCC
Organism: Icerya purchasi; assembly: GCA_039619475.1. Classification (NCBI taxonomy): domain Eukaryota; kingdom Metazoa; phylum Arthropoda; class Insecta; order Hemiptera; family Monophlebidae; genus Icerya; species Icerya purchasi. Next base: position 267,314,397 of record CM077116.1, read on the forward strand.
CTAATATTCTAGAAATAGTAAATTTTAAGTCGTACGTGGTGAATTATGATTAATTACAGAGTATCGCCGCTTTCTATATTTCAAGCTACATTCTGAAAAAAATTGAACAGCAGAACCGAGCTGAACCAGTCAATTACCGATCAACTGCCATTGTTTGCTCTAAATTGTAATCGTTGTCACGAATCATCAATAATGAAATCCTTATACATGGACCAATGCATAATGCTGTTATGAACAGTATTTATACGGATTAATCGATGATTATATTCATCGCCATAAAAACTATGTGTCTCAGCATGCAATAAATAATTATTACCATGATTATTAGGATCTTTGTAAAACACCATAATAGCGGCCGATTTGCATAAATGATAAACGATTGCTATAGTACGTGTCACGTAGAATCTCGTTTCGGAATAATCTTTAGCCAGTAAATTATTTTCTCAACATAATCTGAAGTATCTCTTGTGAATTTATTTAATTTTTTGAATTTCGCGAGTATATATTTTTTTAAATCGAATTTTCATAAACTTTAAATTAAAATAAATCAAAAATTAAAACCGCTAAAGTGTAAGCAAAGAAAAAGCACCACTGAAACATCGACCAAACACTTCTGTGGGCTTTTTCGTTTCTGGGATATCTTTAAAAAATCAAATAAACAGGGACTGTCTGTTTAATTTGAATTTTTGAGTCCCTTGTACGAAAAGTTTTCAATTTTATGATGCAGTTATCAGAATATGTGTGTATATGTATGTGTATATATATATATATATATATATATATATATATATATATATATATATATATATGAAAGATAAATAAAAGAGGGAGAGAAAATAGAACACTGATATATCTTATACTATCACGAAAAACCACACTCAAATGCTTATAATTCAACTCAGGCTGAATGAAGATAGATGTGGTTGTTTGATAACATAGGTGCGTATTGAAAGGAACGCGTTAAAAAAAACGGTCAGAATTGGTCTACGGGAAAAGCTTGGGCAACTATCTAAAACTTCTGTAAATAATTTTTGTAAATATAAATTATTCGGTAGTATTGTTCAACGTTAAGTGTGTATTGAATTCGTTGCCTTATCGGCGGTCTACTGTTTCTATTATTAATTTTCCTCGATTATGTCAGCACTCTCGATGGATTTTTTATTACCCTTTTGTTTAGTTAAATTTTATTTCCATTTCTATTTTTATAGACATACTATGCAATTTGTTAAACGCACTACCGGAACATATTAAACGATTACCGCCAAACGGATAAACAACTAAATTAGAATTTAAAAAATGGTTTACAAAAAAAAGTCTAAAATTAAATAATCATGATTACCGCTCATCGAGTTTAGGCTAAGTTATCAAATAACGATGTGTAATGGAAAAAGGTACATGGATTAGAATGAGAAAATTAGTTTTATTTAAATTATATGCTGAGTGTGTAAATGCGAATAGTTTATTGGTGTGAAAGTTCATATATATATACATAAATATTATAAGAATCACCAATAACTACGTATATCTCGGATTCGTTAGTTATAGTATTTATTGTATACATTAGATAATAAAGAGCAGAGACATGTGTTAATTTGTAGGACCTGCCGACAAGCTGCATGGCTTGACGGGATTCTTGAATGTAATGCACATGCATAAAAAAAAAAAATAAAAAATAAAATAATTTCTGTTTTTATTTATTTATTTGTTTCTTTTTGAAAGGGTTATTTATTTAATTGTTTTCTTCGGATAAGCAAGTTAGTAAAGAAAACTGATCTATGGTTTTCTTTTCTAAGCTCTTTTATCTATAAATGTAGTTGATCTTCATTTTTCTTGTCTTTTACGGCTGTGAGACTATTCGGCCTTTTTTATAAATTACAAGTTGATTTATATTAGCTTCATTCTTTGTGAATTTCAGAGTTGACATCCTTATTAGAAATAATATTTTCTTTTTCTTTATTGTTCGTAACATTCACTTCGTCATATTCATTTTTCCTTTTCATTTGTTTCTTATGCCCCCAACATTATCCATATTTCTATTTCTAACGTATATCCTGAAACTTGTTCATTTGGTCTCTATTTACATTCCTTACAATTTTACCTTTTACCAAAATTATTAAGTTCCTTGCCTTATTCTTTTATAATTAGAGTTGATTAAAATGTCCGCTCTCTTTTCGGAGGCAGTTCTAGAAACAGTATAAAAGGTTATTGGTTGAAGATTTTTTCTCATAATAATCTAGTACTTTTCAATGACCTTCTCTCTACATTTTCCAAAAGCTCTAATGCTCGCATGCTGTTACTCTCTCTTTTCTTTTCCAAATTTCAGTTTTAATTACCACTAGAATGTTAACGACTTTGAAAGTGACTATGTTCGCATCGTTCCATGTTTGACTTTTTTCTCTTCTTTACCTTCTCCAGTTTTTTGATTTCTCGTTGATTCATTTTTACCTCATATTCAATCCTTCTCTGTTCCAGTGTAAGAATTTTATCATCAACTTAATCTCTTCTATTCTGTTCATGTATTATTTCCTTCGTGCTACAAAAAATAAATCGTACTCGTCAGTTTACCCCTCTAAAAGAACAAGAAGCGCAAAATTGCTTTCGACGATAGTATCTGAACTTTCGGTTCTTTTCGCTTATGTTTATCTTTTTACAAATTCTTAATCTAAAAAAGACCAACTCCAAAGCAAGATTTATTCTGAAAAATTAAAATGAATCTTGCAAAAATGTTTAATCTTCCTTTTCCTGCTCTACCCGTACATCTTTTATTTAAAAAATAACTAGGGCCTTTGTATTCCTTCTTTATAAGGTCCGTCATATTACAATTCTCCTTCAGATAAATTCATTCCTTCCTTAGATTCGGATAATCTTGCTTTTGTTCGGACCCTTAAAGAGACCTTCTATTCTCTTCTAATGCTTTCTCTTTCTCGACTTCGAAACTTGGCTTCCTTACATAATTCTGACACCAGCTCTGAGAGGCTTATTATTTTTAACGCAATCCATAAAATTATTTCAGATCTTTCCCTCCAAACTCTCCATCTCCCTTATGATTATTTTCTCCGCTGCAGCGTTGCTTTTCTCGTTTGGAGTTTTTTTATCTTTTTTTTTTTTTTTCTACCCACCATCTTCTTAACTTCCTACCTCTCTAGCTATCTATAAGTATGAAGAAACTTTTTAAAAGTATGTTCGATAAACATCTCACCGTTCTTCCTACTAGAATATTTGATTTTGTCCGAGTTTAGGTCTTGCTGATCGCATTTTTCATTATTCCTACTTGTTGTTTATGTAGTGTAAGTACTTTAACTCAAAATATTCAGTTTTTCTGTCTTCAGCGTTGCTGCATTAACTTTTGATAATATTCACTTTTCAGTTTTATATAACCTTGTATTCTATTTCTATTCTTCTTCTTTTTATCTGATCATCAAAACTTTTTCAAAGGCTATCTATATGCCCTATTCTTCTTTCTCCTAGATTGATTCATCGCTGAGTACTCAGCTTTTCAATATTCATCTTCTCAGCCTTACTCTTTATTGATTCCTGCATGCATTTATTTATCTTCTTCTACTAACAACATTCTGGTATATCTCTAATTTTCCTGAAAAATTTTATCTCATTTTCATCTCCCTTCTTTTTCTTCATTATTAAATCTGCTACTATGATTATGGGTCTATGTTCCCAAAACATGTCGGTGTTTATAGAAATATTGTTTAAATATATTTTCCGATAAAGTTAAAATTAATTTTTTTTTCCATTTCAAGTCTAACCATGCAGTATCATATTTTTATCTGTCTTATCATAATTCAGATGTCGTGCTCTTTTATTCTCGACTTAAATTATGCGGAATCTTACTATTTTCCTTCCTTTTCTTCTAATTTCACTGCAGAATTCTCTACTATACTGCTTACCATTTTTGTTTTTTTTTTATCCCCTTCATTAAATTATACGTTCTTTGTATTCTCGTGTTTCAAATATGTTCTTGTTTTCCACTTTCTACTTTCACAAGTTTCCGCCGATTCAATCATCATCTCCATTCGTTCCGTTATCTATAACATCTTTATTCGATTCTGTACGGATAAATTCGCTTTAAATCTTCGATCACTGCGGTGTTGTAGGTCATTTTTCTTTGAATCTGTCTACCTTTGTCAACACAGATGATTAACGTTTTAATAGCTTTCCTGTTTATAATCTTTGTTCTCTTGCTTGCCAGTCACGTTTTTATCCCTGGAAAATAATTCTCTTTCTTTTTATTTAGCAATCTAACCTACTTCTCTTACCAATTTATAGATTCATTTTCTTCCTAATCTGTGTTGTTCCGTTTTTTCCAACCTTGATTTGCTTTAAATTTAATTGAAGCTTGCTTCCACCTTTGCATTTTCGGCTTTCTTTTTCAAATCGCGAAAAAAGAAGAATTTTTGGACCTCGTTCAACTAAATGATCAGAATGCAAAGAAAATTTCTCATACAAGATTATAAATAAGGAAACAATGAACATTAGTGTAAGGCGTATGTCGATCCCAGCTGATTTGAAATTTCTTTAGTACTTTAGTTATTACTGTTGATTGTTAAGTATTCAAGTTTTTCAATTATTTTTAAAAAATTCTCTTTAAATAAACGAATACTTTTATACTTTTCGGTTTATCTCGTTTCATACGGCAAGGGAATATTTGGCACCAAACTACGTTGTGCCAGACTTTCTCTAAAGAATTTAATAACTGATTTAATTGCTCCCTAACACTGTTTTATTTAAATCGTTGGTGATGAAATTTAATTTATGGTAGCACAGTACACGAATAAAGTCTTCGAATACGTATTTTCTAATAATTGTTTGAATTCCTCCTTCTTTAACAACCATAACAGAGCATCCATCATAGCCGTGTCCGATAAGTGAATTCATATTCAAACCAAATTTTACACAATTCGTTACAATCGTTTTTTTTTTTTTGTTTTGTTATTTTCAGTGTTAGCCTCGCAGAACGACTAGAACAAGAAAATAAAAATGAAATAGAAATACTACCGTACGGAAATAGAGCAATGTCATTTGTTCCAAACAGGGTTAGTATTTTTTTTACTTTTCATTTTTAATGAATTTTATTTTATACAAAAAATAATTTTATAATATTATTTTAAAAATTTCAGGCTTCTTTAACTAGCTGATTTTCATTACGGTGTTTTTTGTCCAAAAGTTATGTAATTTTTATCATGAAAATTAGTTAAGAATTGGAGAAAACAATCATCTGCATTCTGTAGATTTAGAATATATTTACATATGTTGTACTTAACATATAGAGAGTATTATGCATAAGCTCTTTATTTAACATTAATTTTATTAATCGGTGTTACTTTGAGAAACGATACATGTTCATTGTGAAGTAATAATATAATGAATTGCGCGATCTATTCCTCAAGTTTTACAAATAGTTTGATAGAAGCAGCAGCTTGTACACATCGATATAACGTGGTTCCTGTTATTAAATGATGCTCCTTGTGGTGTGATCAACAAGGTTGCACTGTTATTAATACAAGACTCCATAGTTAATTTTCGTTCTCTATAGAGTTCTCTTAATTTTCGGATAATTACTCATTAAGTTAGTCTGCGTGATTTTAAGAAATGCAATATTCGTGTTTAGACGTTTGTTTTTTGTATCTTGTTGCTCGTAAAGCAAAGGGGATTCTTGTCAAAATATTTTATTTTGATTTTTAACGAGGAACATACTTCATGGTAAGCAGAACATGAAAAAACATCATAATAAACTGGCATAAAAAACATTGAGTTCAATATGAAGAATTTTATTTTAGTATGGTCACTATTGTCGATAACAGTTTTAGAAGCTTTGTGTTGGATGTGAATAAACATGAACATAGCAACCAGCAAAATGAAAAAATTAAACAAAAAAATGTTAAATTTGAATATAGAAAGTAATGTATCGATATCAATTTTATTATTATTTAAATAACAGCTATCTCCAATCTTACCAAAATTTCAACGCTTGTTCTTAAAATGTCTTAATGTAAAACTAGGAAAATAAGCAGATAAACCTATTCGAAAGACTGAGGTATAATGTACATTGGTGGCTCGGAATTTCTCATTTAAAAAAAAAAAATAGTTTCAAATATTCTTTAATTTTTTCTTTCTGGATTTATTATGTTCAATAAAAGCGAATCAGTCGACCAGTTTGTTTACTGGTGCCGGTATTGTTAGTTGATCTCTTAATGAAAATGTCGAGAGTTTGCCTGAAATTTGGTATTGCCAATAGAATTTCGTGTACGAATTCATTAACAGTGTTAAAAAAGACCTCTATGACGAATATCAGTTTTATCCAAAACGAAAGCGTACGAGTGGTACAAAGCATTTAGAGAAGGCTGAGAAATTCGCTAAAATTTTCTTTGACCGGTGAAAAATTAATCAGATTAAAAGAAATCGTCACGCAAGCTTAAGGTAGCCCTGGAACGTTTCAAAAAAAAAAAAAAAAAAAACCGTTCGTATCATTCTTTATGATAATTTGTTTTTGCGTGACTTATTCCAGAAAGACCTGAATTTTTACCAATAACAACATCGGAAAAAAGTTGTTAAAGACATGCTCGACCAGTCCAACACTGATCTTACGTGCGTGAAATAAATTATTAAAGAAGATGAAACATAGATTTACGATTTTGACATGCAAACAGAAGTCAATGGGCTTTGGACGAAAATAACGAGCCAAAACCAAAATAACTTCATAAAACCCACTTCAAAATAAAGACAGTGTAACAGATTTTTTTTTTTCAATTACTGTGGAATTCAGCACTCGGGATTCTTGATAGAGGGGAAAATAATTAGCCAGGAATAAAATAATCTTGAACGTTATGAAGTGTTTACGTGAAAATAACTGTCGTAAAGTAGGCGAAAACTGCGGAAGAACAATTCATGAATTTCCACCACACACTATCACACAAGCGATTATTATGACCGATTTTTTGGTGAAAAATTTAACGAATATTCTTAATCAAACTTCCTACTCTCCTAACACGACCTTAACTGACTTCTATTTTCAATGTTTAAATCGCCATTTTGCGAATTAATCTAATAGGACCTGTTAAACGAAATCCGCAGAAGGAGCTAATATTCTATATAATGTCTATAAAAAAAATTTTAATCGGGTTAATCGTTGGCGGGGATGTACATTGCTTCAAATGGAGCAAATTTCGATGATTAATTATGTTTTATCTGCAAATTCCAGGTATTTTTTTGACAAACTGAAATTTCATTTTAAACGAAACAATTTTACCTTTTTGTTTGGTAATTACTGCTAGATTGTACTGAAACATTTTTGCCATTAAAATTATTTAGAGAAAGTATTCATATATCATGTGGTAACATTTCTTAATTCCAAACTTATCCCTTTCTAATTCAGAGCTAATCAAAGAAATTACGTAATCGTTATATCTCGCTATTGTCATGGCTTTTGGTAATCTGCCTTATGTAGAATAACCAGCGCTTGAAATTGAGCTTTCAAACCCCGTAGAAAAGAGAGAAAAAATAGATAAACATTTTATAATCTCTTTTTATATTGGTCTTTCGAAACCAATTCATTGCACGCTATGATTGTGTTTAAGAAAAATCAACCGCTTATGCAACGATGAGAAAGTTTTTAAAATTACTTCGACTGTTTCTCGGATTACCTTAAAGAAACATACAAACATTCCGCATAATATGTTATTACCTACTTCTACATTCTAGTTGTATAAATGCAGTGTGCTTGGCAATTGTTACGTTCAAACCGTGAATGTATTGGCAAGACTACACTTGGAACTGATTGTAAATGTTTCATTTATCGATATAAAAATTCAGTCTCAGCTGAGTCCGTCTATATTCCAATCCGCGCTCGTATTATGCGCGTGATGGTTTGTTCCGTCGTCGCCTGGAATCGAACCCGAGTCCTTAGTGACGAAAGTCAAGTGCTCTAGCCAACTAGGTTATCGTGGGCGACTAATTTACATATTTATTTTTTTATACATAAAATTTTCAGTGAAGTTTTACATTCTTATATAAGTGTAAATACTGCAATTTTTTATAAAAATTATTTTTTTATTTCTCGGTATACATTGCGTTGTTTTATCTGTAATTCGTTCTTTACTTTTTTTTTTTTAATGAAAATGTAGAAATCAGAAACGGATAAAAAAGAGAAAAAATACAACAAAGTTAATCGTGTAATGTACTGTTATTAATTATATTATTATTTTTATTTTACTTATCGCAGGATAAATTTAACAAAAGAAAACATTTAGAGATGAAGCATCACCGTAATGAAAGGAAAAGTGTAATGCGCCCACCGCCTTCTCGATTAAAAAGACCAAAATTTCGATAAAATATAATTGTAAGTTTTTTTCTTTTTCTTTTTGTATTGTTTGTTAAAATACACGATTTTCGTCGTAAATTTGTTTCATGTCATTTTTGATTAATTGTGTCTTAGTTGGAATATAATTATTTTTTTCTTTTTTTTTCTTTTTTTTTTTTTCTATTACTATTACTTAATGAGCTTCACAGCTACACCGAAGGCTTCTCGATTCAGATAGAAAGAAAATTATATTAAATGTAATAGATAAATTTAAATTGTTTAAGGAAAAATGAATGCTTTGTCTTTGGATTTTGAGGAATTTTTGAGAGCTAAAACGTGGCTTAATGGAACTTGGAAGATGTCTTTGGGCACATAAGAATATGGTCAGCCGTTAAGCCCTCTACGCCACAATGAAGATAGTGAGGCGAGAGAGATTGGATAAGATGTAAGCATGAGAAAGTCGGGTAGTCGAGTACCGCAGACGAGTTACTACTATCGCTACTTAACTAGACTTCCAATTTGCAAAGTGTCGGATTTACTTTTAACTCATGAACCTATTGTTACGTTATTTATTCGCTGGATGTCAAATAAATGATACGCGCAATTTATAGCGAAAAAGAAAATACCGGTTTGTTTGCGGAAGTAGTTTATTACGAAGAGTAACGAACCAAAAAATGCGAGTATATTCGAAGCCCCCAAAAGGGCTGTTTCAAAGATACGATTGGAATAGGAATAAAACAAAAGCAACTAAAATAAAAAATCAGAAGTACATATTACGAGCGAGAATGGAAAAAAAACAAGAAATGGAAGTAATAGAAAAAGAAATTAAAAACAATAAATATTGATGTGAAAGAAAATTCATATGCGTAAGTCGAATAAAACTCGTATAACAACCTATATTAATGTGCTGGGAAAATTTACTGGCCGTCACAGATAGTAAGTTAGTTATCATTATGTTATTGCTTTACGGTTAAAGCTAAATTAATTCAAATAACAATCGAATTAATTACTTAATCACAAATTACATATTTTTACCGTTAAAATTATTCCCCCCTATTACGAATTTCTCTTCTAACAAGTAGCAATTCTTCCACTATCGCCACTGGGGATACTGGCGGGTGCGCTGGTTATCTTCTTTAAGCAATACATCATTGCCAACTTCTGAATTCAAAATTCTATCTTTACAAATGTTGCCGGTTTGTAACTGCCACAAATAATCTCTCTAATTCAAAGAGCCAAACCGAATTTGTTCGGTTCTGAATCTCTTCGTATCTCTTATAGGATGGTATTGGAAACTTGTCAAACTCATGTATCGCGACACAAGCGTAATTTATTAAAAAATGACAGGCAGGGATGACTTCTGCAGCTTCAAGAACTAACTTAAAACATAAAAAACGAGAGTTTAAGGTTGTTTCGATTTTAATAAAATGTATGGCGCCTTTCAGAACTAAAACTAAATAATATTTAGTCGACTTAAGCTGTCTCCCCTATTCCACCACAATACAGAGACCGGGGAGGTATAAATTTCAATTCAATACTTTCAGCAACAGCGAACTCTAAAGCCCGAATCGCCGCTTCCTTTAAGCACTTAGTGACGCCGACGAAGTTAATAATTTTATCTGGATAGATCAGCTTAATTTTTCAGACGGTAATTTGAATTTATTAATGAACGAATCGGTAATCAATGTAGATTGTGCACAAGATTTTCGCGTATCCGTGAATCGGACTGCATGCGAATTTTACTGAGGCCGACGGAAGAAAACTAGTTTCGAATTCTCTGAAATGTATGCACTTGATTGACTTGCCGCGGTAACCGTGGGCTCCGATGAAGGGCTATTTCATTTCTATTTTGGGTAGATTTTTAGGGAGAAGGGAGTGTACGCTAACTAGAAGTAACAGCCTAATCAACTAAAATACCTGTGGGTTATATCAAAATGAACGTCGCATTTTAAATTTTAAAAAGGAAGCTAAAATAGAAACGACAAAAGAAGGAAATAAAGGGGAATAGGGAAATTAAAATCCAAAAGCTAAAAATAAAAAAGAGAACGCTGAAAGAAAAGTTGGGAACGTTCAAAAAAAAAAATCAGCTTGCGTACAAGTCCACAATACAGTGAGACATTTTCATGTGTATTTCACATGTCTTTACAAGTCGTTATAGGAAACACTTTTATCTACTTGTGTTGAATGCATACTCGCGTATGTGGGAAATCGGTCTCATTCAATGCTCCCTTATTAGTAATCAGTCATATCCAAGTAAAGACATGAAATTTTCGTAACGTTTTTCTGTAACGCTCCATTTCGTGTTCGAGTTTATCTGTCAAAGTAAAGACATGAAAATGTCAAAAGATGATTGACATCACATAGAAAGGGAAATCGTTAGGATGAAGAGAACAATGCGGGAACGGGCGAGAGAAAAATGGAAAAGAAACGAAGGGAGGAAACTGTGTTGGAAACGAAGGCAACATATAGTAGTAATCAGGGAACAACAAAGAAAAGGAAACTTGCCAAATCAGGGAGTAAGAAAAAGGTTGAATAAAAAAGTAAAAGGAATTAGGGCTGGAGAAGAAGGAAGAATAAATATCATTCCATAATTTAAAGCGAAAATGTTTAGGTAGATAATTAATATTGTGAGCAGGAAATTTTCAGAAAAGATGACCGCTGAAAAGCCCCAAACGAGCCTAAGAATCAGCCATCACATTGACTTCACTCCCGGCATGACTAGGAATTCACAGTAGATCTATTTGAATTAAACGGAACACAGGAATAAATTATGAATTATACTGTAGATAATAAGAACGAAAGGTTCAAAAGAAGGTAATGATAGGAAGAAAGAAATCGGTTTTAAGACACTTTCGGAGTCAGATATTAAAAGAATTTTATCAGAAAGGAAGCCAGAAAAAGAAATAAGAAGAACTGCATTGCGAATAATTATGGATACAGCAGTAAAGATAAAGCAGCCGGAGGAAGGCTTAAAGGATTCAGAATAATTGTGAGAAGGAAAAACCAAAAGAAGCGCCAACCCCATTAGGCCCCTTAGGCTCATCGGTGAGAAGAACGGCATGATTAGGATATAAGGAATTTAAAACCATATGAAATTCAAATTTAACTGTGGAATGGGAAAGAAATTTAACAGAATCTGACATATAAAATACGTAAGAAGCGTGCAAAAGACTGTAGTAAATAAATAAAAAATGTACGGAGATTTGTCATGGGAGAAAATATACGGCGGAAAATTAGTGAGACGAACAGAAATAAATGATAAGTTTGGAATTTTGTTTGCGAGTGAAACGTTAATTATGAGAGCGCGACCAATAAGCAGGTATAATTTTAGGGGGAAAAGAGAGTAGCCGTTTAATTAAAAAACGGTAACCTAGATAAGATCTACGGATAAATGGAGTGATTTGGATTAGAGAGAATGGCGAGAATTAGAGTAGATTTACGTGCTCCCAGGTAGACGAAAACAAAAATTTTGTATGCGGTAAAGTTTTAAAAGGAGAGATTTAGAAGAGTTGCTATATGATATATAGGAGCAATAGTCCAACCTGAATAAGGGACTTACATAGTAAATTTTTGGCAGAAGCAATAGTAGAGTTTATCGAAGTTAAGAAAGTATGATGTATCTTGCCTCATAAATAACACGAAATGACGTACAGTCAACTATGCAGTGCAGTTTAGCGGAATACTTCAAACAGCATTGTTCTTTTTTAATTGTTTCGTATCGTTGGATTGGATTCATTTTTTTAAATCCATCGCAGTTGTTTAGTTTATATGCTAATCGCTACATACTGAGCAAGTGGAATACGATTTTTCGATCGAAACTAGTTTAACGTTTAGTTTATCAAGGTTTTTCAAATTGCCGCGAATTTCTAAGAATTTTCTTAACGAAATGAATGACAAAAATTCATTATTATTTGATACGGAATTTTCGAAATCGTTTTTTCATTGATTATCTGATTTAGTTAGTTGAAAATAGGAGATAATAGTTTCTCATTTATTAGTGTTATTTTCGTCGACTCTCAGGTATTTTAGCGATAGATCAGCCTTAATCGCGCAACTTGGCTTCCGAACTGATTTTATTTATCGAAAACAAATTACTTAGATGCAGGCGATTAGTCAGTTGTTCGCATACTAAGACTTAACTCATTCTTCGGCCTCCGTACAACCTTCTTCCGACAGCTGAATATCTTGCATCAAGTTAGATACTTCCAGCGATCAGACTCTGCTTTAAGTAGTGTAACTTTTGCTCGTTTGAAGTAGAGTCTTTGAAATAAACTAAACTCACAAACAACGCTTTAAAATCCATAAATTTCGCTATATCGTGGCCAAATCTCAAAATCGCGATGTTAGGTAACTTAGCGGACGGATTAGAATTTTCTTCAAGACTGTTTAATAACGAACCTTTAATAGTAGAGTTACGATTAATTTTACTTTGGAATTTACTGCGAACTTTTTTAATTTTAACTATCATGTCACTAACAATTGCTTGAACGGTGACTTCTTCGTCCATATTACCCCTCTTCCTCCATATCTAAATTACTGGCTCCACAAGTATTTAAGTTTTTATAAATTTTCTCGATGATGATAAGCTCGAAAAACTTAGATAACCTATTATAAGGATTTTATTAGTCCATAGCTTTATCCATTTTATTATTATCCAATGTCACTCGTATCTCATCACTTCTCTTGTTCGCTCAGTTTTTCTTTTCTATGTTTGAGCATTATAATATTTTTTATTTTTTTATATTTTTCGTAGTTTATCTTCCCTAGTTTGTTCCTTTCCTTATATTAATTCTACTATTTCACTAATCACCGAAAGCATCTTTACATTGCTTCTGCGTTGTCCAGTCACTCCCAGCTGCGTTGGTTAATTTCTCATATATTTATGGCTTTGTATACTATTTTATTTCTCTAGATAGTTTTTGTTTTATTTCTGTTTTTTATAGTTTCTCTAGTAATAATTTTCTTTGTTTTATTTTTTATATTTTTTTTAGTTTTAGATTGTATTTTGCGATCAGTAAATTGTGATCACTTTTAATGTCAAAGCCTGGATATGCGTGGTTGGATTTTACTTGATTTTTGTGTTTTTGTTTTGTTATTATGTAATCTGTCTGATATCTATCTCAGTCTCCAGGTGACTTTCATGTGTAATTCTTACATTTCGAAATTCAAAACATATATTCTTTAGAATTAATTAGTGTTGTTCGCAGAAATTGATTAGGTTTCCCTTCCTTAATTTGTATTTGTTAGACTGAATTTTCCCATACTTCTACTATTACTGGTTTTCACAGAAGCATTAAAGTCTCCCATTGTTACGATGTCCTTTTTCTCACTAATGCCATCGCTTCTTTGATTTGATTATTCATATTTTTTATTTCTTCATCTTTACAATATGTTGTTGGGAAATATGTATATAATTGTTAGGTTTACTGGTATTTTTTAAATTTTACTCGTAAGTATTTTACTATTTTATGATATGTGTTCATGTTTTTTTTGTTTTTTTTCTCATTTTCCTGTAAGAATTTACACTATATTCTTTCTTTCATTACCATTAAATACAATTTTGTGGTCCGTTGAGTTGAAGTCTCCACTTCCTTTCCATCTTGTTTCGTATATACCAAGTATGTCTAATTTTGCATTTTTCATTGTCATTTTATGTTCTAATTTGCTTGTTTTAAGAAGTTTTCTTACGTTCCACAAACCAATTCGGACTTGTTTGTTCCTTTCTTCTTTCAGTTGTTAACTTCACATCCAGTCATCCATTTCGCTTGTGTTGCTCGACTTCTCACATTCACAAGCACGGTGTAACATATTTCGCACCATTGGACCCGAAATATATTTGACATCGATTACTAGTCGCATCACGTAACTTATTATTTCGCTGCATTTTTTTTCTTAAGAAACAATGTGTGCTGTTGGTTTCCCTTTCCTTTACACCTCTCTGAAACAAAAGCCGTTGTTACAGACTCTACTTCACCCTCTGCTCTTGATTTCGGCCTTTAGTTAGTGTTGGTAAGCTAGCTGCCATTTATTAAAGGTTCTAAGCTCTTGGCAGTTCTGACGCGCCTGTCACAATGTTGTCATAAGGCTTTGTAGTATATTTGATGAAACTTTCTCGCGGTTTTTTCACTACGCTTGACATTATCGCTCTTGGTTCGCGACTGCTTATTCTTTCTACACTAACCTACATATCTGAAGGTCTTTCCACTGTCTGTCACCTACGGAGGTGCTCTGTCCCCTGGAGCTCAGGAACAAATTAAGAACAGGTAAATGTATAACATCTAATGAATAGCTTATTTGTATTTATAATTTCTTTTCGAGTTACTTCAACTTCAGACTGCCATTTTATTTTGTTTTTCGCTTCTATAAACAAAAAAATAACAATGACCGACAAATCCTATTCTTGTTGTTAACCAGTGTTTTATACAGAGTGGGTCATTTATCATACAAGTGAAAGTACAGAGCTACTTTTATGATTCGGGTGCAGATGCACAGCTGCAGTTGTTAGCCAACGAGACCGACACACTGCTATGCTCGGCGCGCTATTTTACTGTCGTTCAGATTCAGTTATTTATCCGGAAATTAAATACGATGTATCCCATCAAACAAATAATTTCTGTTGTCGAGCATTATTTTGCCACTTCGTCTTTCGCGCGCGTTTGCGAGCTCTTTAAAGAAGCTTTTCCAGATTTAACACCACCTATCCTTAGCACAATCAAACGCCTAATTGATAAATTTTGTGAGATAGGCTGCGTAATCAAGAAAGAGAAGAAGAGTCATACATATGTGCGTACACCAGAAAATAAACACAGAGTGCAACAAAGCGTTAGCGAGAACTTTCAACTGTCGACTAGACATCGTGCTCAATCCCTATACGTGTCAAGAATGGCAGTTAGTCGACGCATTTTGAATAAACGATAGTTGCGTACGTTTGCATTCCTGTCATTGGTTTCTTAATTTTGGAAGAAACAATATTTCGGGTTTTTTCCCAGGACAGTGAATAATGCCGCTGTCTATCGTGATATCATAATGCAATTCATTTCGCTTTTGGAGGTTAGTGAATGAGATTGCATCTTCCAACAGGGTGGCGCAGCCGCGCATACAACTAGAGACGCAGAGTTGAATTTCTGTGAGTTTTTTTGTCGACCGTCTCATTTCCAAACCTGTATGACCATCACGGAGTCCTGACATCTCACGCCTCTGGATTATTTTACATAGAAACTCTTCAAAAATAGTTTTCGAGATTTAGATCAATTACGACAACGAATAACCATAGAACTTCAAAGAGTTTCATCTGCAATGCTCCGTAATGTCTTCTGCAACTTTCTTTGAAGAGCGAAATTATGTTGAGATGTTCAAGATCATTTTCAACACTTATTATTATGTTTTTTAACAAATCTTGTTTATAATAAATTTTTAAATAACTTTCACCATTAGTTTTTTTTCTTCATTTACGTTTTAAATGGCCCACTCTGTATTTATGTTAATTTAAGTATACTGATGAATGGTTAAGACAAAATTTTAAAAATGAAAAATATCCCTGAAAATTTTGAATTAAAGGAAATTCTAACGTATAATAAATTTTTGATTTTTAATGTGTATAATTTACATTAACTTATTCTAAAAAGATTAGCAGATTTAACACTAAAAGCTTATTTGTAGTAATTATAAAACATTAAAGAAACTATTTGAACCCTATTTAATTGTTCCACAGTATTTTCTTAATAAATGTTTAGATTTTCAGTACCCCTATTTGAAGTTGAAAACTACAGTAATATCCGTAAATGAATGAACTCTGTAAAGCTCAAGTCACAAAATGAAAGAGGATGTAATTTTTCATTAAAATCGAAATAAAATTTCGTTATTTCCAAAAAGCGACTTTTCATTGATATTGTACACACCCAAGAATCCCCCCCCCTCCGGGATATCTTAAACGACTCGAGGGCCTAATTTTGAAATTAGGAACCCAAAACGCTTCAAACCAGAGAAATATCTGGAACTGCGCGTGTTTATATTCTGATTTGATATTTCGCGCTGTATAGGGGGACGCATCTTTTTTCGCGCTTCTTTAAACTTCGCCAACTTCATAACTTTCGTTAAGTAAATCAAGTACAAGTTCGTTCCCTTCAATTAACGATCTTTTCATTAATATATACACGTCCGGGAGGGGAAAAATATTCAAAGTATTAGATATCCCGCGTCCCGCGGATCTAAATATTTAGTTATATCAGCTATATTTTTCCTCTAAAGCGCCCTTTTATATTCATCTTGAGATGTTTTGGTTATTACCCGTATTACATGAATGTTTTTTTTTTTAGTTTTTTTGATGTTTTCCGTTTAAGAAAGTTTAAATAATTTTTTATGATATGAAAGTTTCTAATTTCTGTTTTATATTTTGAATTTCGCTTTTTAAAGGTTATCTGTGAACACTTATGTGATTTTTGAGGTCATTTTAAATTGCGTATGATATATTTTTGACGGTTTTTTGTTACTTTTGTCGCCCGAAGTAATCGCTAGTTCTGACGTTATATATTGTCTTAAAGAGAATTTTTTATATGCAAAATTTGAAGTTTTTAAGTCAAGCCGTTCCTGAGTTTTTGAATTTTATTTTACATTTTTCTCGTTCCAAACTATTTTATTTGGATTCCGCACGTCGTATGTGTGTGAAATTCTAAAAATTATGCGCATAAACTGCAAGTTTGTAAAATAAATAGTTCATATAATTTATTCCACCCCCTTCCCTCCTCAGAAAAATTGAAATAACATCTCTGGCTCTATCACTGGCCTAATTTTGATTTTATGTTTACAGACGGTTCTAAAAGAAATCACACCTCAAATCTGTCATTAATAAAAGAAATATTTTCTTCCTCATTTTGCATTTTTGTTCAGGTAGAAATGTTTCGCCATTATTTAAATAATGTATTCGAATAATATGTGAATACTCTTCGCCTTCAAATTTTACAACATTGTGCTTTTAATTACCATCCTTTAATCTGCATAACCAAGAATTTACTGCGTCCTCTTCGAGATTCTAATATTAATATTTTTTTGTATTGATTTCTCCCGACTCCGATATCCAAACCAACAAAGTAGTCGATGCGGCTTCTAAGTGCAAATCCAACCATAGAATGATTTTCCCCTATTACCTTTTTGTAGATTTTTTGCTGTAATTAAATACTCTCATGAAATTCCGGGATGCTACTTAGTCGGATTTCAGGAACATTTTAATCCTTTGTTCCTAAATCTATAATTACCAAGTCATTTTAGACTGAATACAAACCGTTTCCCCATTTCTTTATTTAAAATATGTTTCATTCCCTTTTAACGTCAACATCCGCTAGATGTAAATTGTATAGTCGACATCGTCTTTCCTTGACAAAATCAAACTATACATATGTATATATATTTTAATTCTCTTTCCTTTGCCATTCCAAGCACCTGCTGGCTTCTACCAGAATTTGTGTATATTATATTATCTTCAGGTTTATTTATCATATTAATACTTATGTATAATTAATTGAAATATTATGTTTAATTTTTTTTAATTGGCAGGGGTTCCTACCCTCTATCTCCAAAAGTTTAGCTAACATTCCGGTTGTCGCTGTTTAATTCGTACTTCCAAATTTACCGTGAGCGGTGAAATGTAGAAAGAAAGGGAGTGAGGGAGAATAAAGAAATTCAATAAAATTAAATTTTCTATTTTTTACTTTTATAATAAACACAGAATACATAAATATAAATAACATAAAAATAAAATACTGAGCAAATGTCATGGCATCGAGCATTATAAAAAGGACAAACATACATACATATATATATATATTGAAAAAAATGGAATGTTTTGTTCTACATTAATCGGATTATCACGAAATTAAATATTATAGGAATAAAACAAAATACGTTTTATAATTTTTTAAATCAATATATAAAATTCTATTTTATGGTAACAGTAGCTTTACTACTTTAAAACATCACTAAAATATAGTATAAAAAATAAATGCTAAAATAACAAACTAATACGTAAGTAACAAAATTAATATAAGAATATCAAACTTGTTATCTTAGGAACGTTTTCGGGCATAACCCATCTTCAGCTAAAATAATCGAACTAAATAAAAAACATAGTGTAACAGTGAACACAATTTAAAACTTCACTTTGAAGCTAAAATAAAATTAAATTAAAAATAAATTAAAATGAAAATAACATGAAACATAGCACACATGTGAATTGAACTACAGTCTAACACATATTGAAACTAAAAATTAAATCACAAGTTTAAAAACGGTAATTAATGTGAAATAAAACAAGAAATAAAGTTGAAAAAAATTGAAATAAAAAATGAATGATAAACATATTTGGAGATTAGATAAGAAATAAAAGAACCTGTCTAAGAAGGGCTAGTTTAAAATTTTTTTATTAAAGTATTATATTAAAGAGCGGATTTTGATTGTGTGGAGTTTGGTCATTTAATATATTGTTTATTACATATACCCAAAATAGTGGTTTAGATATTCATTTGTAGGCATTTTTTTTGAAGTAGAAGTTATTAATAGTTTTTTTCAATTTTAATGTTAAGTAATAATATTTTTGGATATGTATTGCTATATCAGCAGAATTCAAATACATATCCAAAAATATTATTACTTAACATTAAAATTGAAAAAAACTATTAATAACTTCTACTTCAAAAAAAATGCCTACAAATGAATATCTAAACCACTATTTTGGGTATATGTAATAAACAATATATTAAATGACCAAACTCCACACAATCAAAATCCGCTCTTTAATATAATACTTTAATAAAAAAATTTTAAACTAGCCCTTCTTAGACAGGTTCTTTTATTTCTTATCTAATCTCCAAATATGTTTATCATTCATTTTTTATTTCAATTTTTTTCAACTTTATTTCTTGTTTTATTTCACATTAATTACCGTTTTTAAACTTGTGATTTAATTTTTAGTTTCAATATGTGTTAGACTGTAGTTCAATTCACATGTGTGCTATGTTTCATGTTATTTTCATTTTAATTTATTTTTAATTTAATTTTATTTTAGCTTCAAAGTGAAGTTTTAAATTGTGTTCACTGTTACACTATGTTTTTTATTTAGTTCGATTATTTTAGCTGAAGATGGGTTATGCCCGAAAACGTTCCTAAGATAACAAGTTTGATATTCTTATATTAATTTTGTTACTTACGTATTAGTTTGTTATTTTAGCATTTATTTTTTATACTATAGTTACTAACAAACAGGATGATAAAATATTCTTTAATACATCACTAAAATATTAAAAAGTTCGAAATAGCAACCAACATATTTTTTTTCTTAAAAAACGATTTTGTACTTGCAAGTAATTTATATAAAAATAAAAGGTAATTTATTTTCATTTTTATTTTTTTTAAAATTTACTGTAGAAGTAAAAACTCGCTAACTTTAAACTTGTTCAACATTGATTAAAAAATTAGTTAAAATTAGGTTTTTAATTCCAAATAGCACAGTATGTACTGAAGTGTTGTAAACTACTTACAGTATTCTACAGTTTGCGTTCTTAGACGGAAGTTTTATAATCTGAAAGAGTTCTTGAAGAAAAATTAATAAATTTATCTCCTACTTAATTAAAGTGAATATGATATTACCATAACCGGTATTTTGTAGTAACTTCTCGAAAAAATATTTTACTTCTAGAGGAGCACATTTATGTCAAAACACTTACAAAAATTAATATATTAACTTACGTTAAACTAATATCAATTCAGTGATTTGTCTAACTGCGAATAATAAAACTTTTCTTTAGTAATGCGTAACATTAAGAAAAACAAAGACGAATGGAAAACTATTTCTCCGCAACCGAGAATTATTTTTGGGATTTTTAATGTCGATATAAAAATCTAAAATAAAAAGTATATTCATTCCAAATGCCTCGTATTAAAGTCTCTATTTTGTTTTTAATTAAAATAAACACGTATACATTAATCACATGAAATGCACATATAATCGTTACACGCATAATACTGTACAGATAATTTGAGCAATAGGAAAATGGTAGACGAGTTTATTTCTCAATGGCACCCGCAACTCTTGACAATCATGTTTTTGTATTTCTTCAATATTACATTACTATCTTCAAGGTAATACAAAACTGCTATAGGTCCTAATTTCGTAGGTGCGCAATATGGTTTCGGTACTTCGAGCGGATCGATCAGATGAACTAAAGTTTGAACAATAGCATGGTTTGTTGCATTCATATGCGCATTCAGTGGAAAATCGCATAAGCCACTACAGTAAAATGCGGCATATCCATCTGGAGCTATTATCCATTCCTGAGAAAGCAAAATATTTTTTTAGTTATTGTATAACGAGTTTTAATTAAACGTTTCACTGCAGATTGGTTGTACTGAGCGCTTAGAACGGAGACCAGACATTATTAATTACGTACAAAGATTGTTTTCTGTTATTCTATTAATTAATTCACAATGAATTCTAATGCTGGTTTATATTCGGTTTGAAATCGATGGAAGTTTATTCAGTATTAATTTTCGATTTATGTTTGGTTTAGTTTTTGTTTAAACTAACAAAAAACTGCGGAATTTGAAATATTTAGTTCAGAAAGTTTGAACCTTTCAAAAATGCGAATATTTCATGATACATTTACAACTTTTTTTAAAACATGTCTATTTAAGTATATATGTGCGTCATTGACACAATTTTGTGGTACGTTTCCATCTGAACGAATAAGTCTATTTACTTTCCGTACATATTATTTAATGCATATTGATATGCAATCGTAGCCATTTAATTTTGAACAAATTTAGTTTAAGACTTTTGCTAGAATTTTATGAAAATTTAAAAAGGAAGAATTTTGTTATTTTATAAAAGTTAGTAGTAATACGTCCATTATTATGTTAATCAATACATCTTGACATTAAATTTATATGGTCCAATTATATATATAAAAAAAAAAGAGGGAATTTAAAAATATCTTAAAGGTTGCAGGTGTATGATATATTTCAACGAACACAGACGCCTAATTATGTAAATAATCAGAAAGTTATTAACGTGGTTTTCACCTATCGTAGTATATTACCAATTTGTTATACATCATCGTTTTAAGTACTGTATCCGAGCGTACACGTGGAAATAATTAGCATAGTGTTAATATTACAGTAAGTATAGATCATATGTTTTCACAATAGTGCAGTGCAAAATTTTTAAACTATTGTATCTTTTACTTTATGAAAAAAATTCTTATATTATACATAAACGAACTTGGCGGTAATATATAACTACAAAAAAAAATTTTATTTTTATTTAAAAAACGTAGCAAATATATTTCTTTTTTAAATCACGATAATCAAACTACTAATTATTAACTAACATAAAAATGGACTTACTCAAAAAATTTTGAGACACAAAGGCCTATATTATTAAGGTTACACGAAATATTAACTTTTATAGATAATTACTTGATTTAAAACATTTATATAACATAATTACAACATTTTCATTGAGATCATAAAATATTCATGCGTTATACTTCAACAATTTGTTTTTGAAATCTTCAATATTCTGCTAAAATTTTGTTTTAATCGGTTAACTAGGCTTTATTATTCCATTTAAATTTGTCATTAAATGCATTATTATTAAGAAAAAATTTTAAAATTCAAACACCATTTTATAAATGACTGGAGTACTTCTAGCAAAGACAGAATTTTACATGACTACGATCAATTTTTATGTGTATAACTTCATTAACTGAAAATAATATAATTTTTTTTTTGGCATGCAAATATTAATTTAAAAAAAAAAAAAGTTAAACTTACGTGCCAATTAAGATCCTTAAAATTAACATACAAAGTCTGAATTTGACAACTTCTAAGAGTCCACGCAGGTTCAGCTAAAAAAAAAAAAAAATACATTCGACTAATTAAGTATTAATAATAAAAATACACGTTTTCGTAATAGAATACATAAATTATTTTATACTAATCTATAATATATACAAAAGAGAAAATCTGAAAATATTTGAATGGCACAATTATTAAAATACCGCTAAAACTATTAAGTCTGTGGAGATGAAAATTGACACGCAATATGATAACACTATGTACTGATACCATATAAAAATACATTAAAAAGTCCAAATTTTTTAGAGGTGAAAAAGGGGGTATAAGCTAAAAATTCGCCTTTTAAAAATCTAATAATCACGCTACAGTTGAAACCATTTACACCGGATAATTGAAATTTTACATGAACATTACTTATGTATTGAAAATGTCAAATAAGAACGCTTTTTTGAAAATTCGAACTTTAAGGAGTAAAAAGGAGTTAAAAACAGTTTTCCAAAAAATACGCAAAGTATTATATTTATGGTAGAAATAGGTTTACCAAATTGTAATTTCGCATAAAGTACCTTATATGGTGTTTTAAAAGTATGCAAAAATTGATTTTAAATACCCAAAATTTTAAGGGGGAAAAGGGCAAACCTCGTTTTTGAGAAAATCACGTACAAATATAATGTATACCGGAAGATAACAAATAAAAACGTTTTTTTAAAAATTTGAACTTGAAGGCGTAGAAAGGAATAAAAAACCGTTTTTAAAAAAATACATAAACAGTTATATTTTCAGTAGAAATAGGTTTCAAATTCTAGTTTTAAATTAATATTGCTTATATGGTATACCAAAAGTGTACAGGATTTGTTTCAAATACCCTAAATTTTAATTGTATCAAAAGGATTTACCCCGTTTTTGGCATAAAATAATGATCACACTACAGCCAAAACCATTTGCACTGGTTATCTGAAAATCCATTCAAACCATATACCGAAAATATCAAATGAGAAAGATTTTTTTAAAAATTGTACTTCATGGGATGAAAAGTGGTTAAAAACTGTTTTCAAAAAATAACTAGTGTTATATCTTCGAAATAAGTTGGTTTATCATATTATAATTTTTATGAAGGTTGTTTCATTTTTCGAAATTATAAAGGTGAAGAAAGGTTATAACCTATTTTTAGGAAAACTTAATATCACGCATCAGCTAGAAAGAAGAGTGATTATAACGAAAGACCTGTATATGAATATTACATAGTTAGAGCTTGATTTCGTATTAAAATGGTTTAGAAACTGCAACTGTTTAAAATTAAAATAACCAATTATTAGGAAGATACAGCATATTGTTGTCAAAAAAAGGTAAGAAAACTTATACATTTGTCAAAATGTTAAGCTGTGTTTTGATTATTTATTTTAAAAAGAGAGAATAGTGTTTTTATTTGATTACGGTTTTTTGTTCTTTCTCTTGAATAATTCAACAACATGTTCTCTTTCCGATTTAATTTCTTTTCTTTGGCTGTTCAGTCTTTAACAATACCCTAAAGAATATAGCGTTTACTCCGAACAGGGACAGTATATATTGCTACTAGCAACTGGAAAATTAAACTGTTTTTATTATGCTGCGGTTAATCATTTTCGTTTTCCTGTTATGAAGCGGAAAGGTGTTATATATGTTTGAACAATTTTTAAGTTAAAAAGAATTTAACCGGCTATTCAAGCGACTTTTTCAGAAAACAAAACGGAATTTGGAAAGAGATATATAATATCAATCAATATTTTTTTTAAACTAAAAAGCACATTTATAATATTTTTTTTCTTTTCTTAATCAGTAGATAATTTTGAAAAAACCTCATTTTCAATTCTTTACTGCATTTCCGGCATTCGTTTCAAATTTTTCGCGATTTGCATCATATTCTTTTTGTATTGTTTACATGCAAATTATTTTATTTTCGTAAGTTTTGTTTGTTATATTTGCTGTTTTTAGTCGTTTAAAACCATATGTTTTATATAATTGTTGTAAATTACCGGGCTATCCAAAACTGCTGTTCTATAACTTCTACGTTTATTAAAATTTTTTAATTAACTTTTTAACGTTTTTTAATATTTTTCATTTATTTTTGCCATTATTGTCTGTGTAATTACTGGCAAAGGCAATAATTTCCTTTTCCCTTGTTTTGTTTTTGAATTATTCAATTCCACCGATTCATGTATTAATTATTAAATTGATGTGTTATATTTTTATTTGTTGCAACTATTCGTTCAATAATTGTTATTTACTTTAATTTCCGCTTTTGTGTGTTTAATTTTAATTTTTTTCTGGAAATTGATTTTATATATATATTTATGGGGTTTTCCAATAGCTATGTCAGAACTTTGACAGCATATTGTTGTGACGTATCAGGTGGTAACGCTGTCAATCATCGACGCTTGTGTTCTGCCATAGTTACCATTTTACCATAGAGCACTACACTATATTCCATAACGCGTTGAAATTCTTAAAATTTATTTTAAAATTTGTGTTCTGTTCGCAAAACTTTTCGCGAGCTACGAAATATTTACGGCCGAAATGATCGTCCAACCGAGCGATCACTTCAACGAATTATCGCGAAATTCGAGCAAAGCGGTTCGGTGGCTAATCAAGCAGTCCCTATACAACGCAGAAACGCGCGGTTAAACGAGAATATTGTTGCTGTTGCTGAAAGTGGCTAAAGATCCAAACCTCTCGATTCCTCGTTGTGCGCAAGCAGTTGGCCTTTCTGCGTCCTCAACTTGGCGAATTTTATGAAAAGACTTAGGCATGCATCCGTATAAGATCCAATTGGCACAAGAACTGAAGCCCCAAGACCATTAAGCTCGTCGTTCGTGCGCTGATTGCGCCCTGGAGCAATTGGAAACGGATCAAAATTTTGGCGAAAAAATCATCTTCAGTGATGAAGCACATTTTTGGTTAAACGGCTTTGTGAACAATCAAAATTGTCGCATTTGGGGAGAGAGTAATCCACAGCGGTATCAAGAGTCTCCATTGCATTCGGAGAAACTTACTGTTTGGTATGGATTTTGGTCAGGCAACATCATTGGGCCATACATCTTCCGAAACGAGAATGGTCAGACGTTGACTGTCAATGGCGAACGGTATCGGGCCATAACTGACTTTTTGTGTCCTCAATTAGATGAAATACACCTGGACGACATGTGGTTCCAACAAGACGGCGCAACGTGTTACACAGCGGGCGTTACATTGGAGTTGTTGCAAGAAAAGTTTCCAGAACGCGTTATTTCCCGGAGAGATGTGGAATGGCCGCCAAGATCGTGCGATCTAACGCCTTTAGACTTTTTTCTCTGGGGTTACGTTAAGTGGCTGGTTTATGGTAACAAACCAACAACAATTGACCAACTGGAGAACAACATCATTCAAACTACTGGTGAGATCAATCTCGACTTATGCAACAGAGTCATAAAAAATTGAACCTCTCGGATTGAGTCCTATAAACGAAGCCGCGGAAGCCATTTGAATATCATTTTTAAGATATAATGGTATTGAATGTACTTTAATCCGCAATAAAGATTTCTATCATATGTGACTCACAATTTTTTTTATTTAACTTTAAAGTTTAGGCACGCTTAATGAAAAACCCTTTACATATATTCATAAGAAGCGTTCAATAAATATAAAAAAAATACCAAAGAAACTAATTTTTTTTTTTTTTGACATAATTTCCGAAAACATTAAGGCATTTATCATACCGGATTATGAGTTTATCGATATCATCATGGTATAACCGGACAGTGCATCTACCTAAAAATTTTGTTACTGCCTCTGTGACCTCCTCATCTGTTACGAAACGTTTCCTACCCAGATCGCATTTCAAATGGGGAAAAACGTGAAAATCCGAAGGTGCCACATCAGGCGAGTAGGGTGGATGTGGAAATTCGTCCCAATTATGGTTCTTAATTAACGTGCGGACGAGAACAGATGTGTGTAGTCACGCATTATCGTGCAAAGGCACTACTCTAGAATCCATACCATGTTTCTTCCGATTAATCGCTCGATGAAGTGCCACAAGAGTCT
Organism: Icerya purchasi; assembly: GCA_039619475.1. Taxonomy (NCBI): domain Eukaryota; kingdom Metazoa; phylum Arthropoda; class Insecta; order Hemiptera; family Monophlebidae; genus Icerya; species Icerya purchasi. The sequence continues at coordinate 267,340,609 of CM077116.1, forward strand.
CATGGTAAGTGTACTGTGTTACCGCATCCTTCTGCTTACGAAATTACAACAGCATAAATCCGTACCGGTCCCAGAAAACGGTTACAAGAACTTTACCGAAAGAGCATTTAGTTTTGGCTTTTAACGGACCTGGTTGCCCAGCTCTCGTTACCAATCACAATACGGTCGAAAAAATCATCGCCGGAATGCTTGTAACGCGACAGAAATTCGACCACAGAAGCCATACGATTGTGTTTCATTTCTGAAGTCAAAAGGTGAAGTACTCACCGTGCACTGAGTTTCCATAAATTCAGCTCTTGGGTTAGGATTCTATGGATAGTTGTACGACTGCAGTCGTCTATTAGGTGATTTTCGAGCATTAAATAATGCAAATCATTCAGCGTACAGCTTTTATTCTCTTGCAATACTCGACCGGCCGCTTCGTTTATCGTCATGTGTGTTCGTTCTTCCTTTTTTAAACATCGTGATCCATTCGTACACACACTTCATTGTTTACACCGTATACTGCGCGCAATCTGCGATAAATTTGTGCATCCGCAACTCTTTCAGCTCTTAGAATTTGATGATCGCGCGTATCTCGTAACTCGCCGGGTCGGAAACGTTCACTGACACGTTTCACACGTGTGTACAGAAGTTCTACTGATCAGATCAGAACGCGGCAAACCGCGTTCTATTCGTATTTCCCACATATATTTCACACAGTTTTATCAAACAGCGAGCCCATAACAAGCCATGTCACGTTACTTATTTTAAAAGTTGTGTAAAATTTCTTATTTATATTTTTTTCTTTCTTGAAGTCATAAAAAAAGAACTGGAAACAATTTAAAATCGGAAAAGTTATAAATTTAGTTCAAACAAAAGTTCAACGTTTTAAAATTAATTTTAACGATATATTACACTGGCTGTTAACTGCGGCTTCGCCAGCTTGGATACATTTTCTTTGATCGTTGCTATCATATTTTAATATTAATCTCATACAATTTATTTATTCAATAAAATCTACTTATTTAACCATTCGTTTCCTTGGGCTTGAAATATAAATGATTATTATTATTATTCTGTTTTTAATTAAAATTTATATTTACACAAAATACACATCCTATCTCTACCTATGTTTTTACATAATGTGGAGCTATTATATCATTAATGCATATTAATTATAAATTCATAATTAAAGTGAATACATACTATATACATAAATATATATATATATATATATATATATATACGTATCTTCACTAGGAAATTGGTTTCGCAGCCCATTCCTTTAGACTTTAAATTATTTTATCTCGTAAATTTTCATAAATACTGCAGCGTTCACATATATTTATTTAAAAAAAAAAAAGAAAAAAGAAATACACGAACACATTAATTAAAAAATGAAATTTAAATTAAAATATCTGAAAAACTGAAACCGCTAGCAAGGTAATATATATGAGAGGAATATGTTAAATTTAATTATTTTTAAAGCAGGATATTAACAGTATTTATTTCTTTAAATGCAATGATGAAATTGTTTTTTTATTAGAATCTAAGTAATAATACATTAAGTCACTGTTGACCACCACTCCAATCATTTCAGAATTAGTACGCTTAAATTATTTTTCAAAATTTGGGTCCTTTGATTTTTAAATTTTAGGGGTCTCGTATTTTTCCTATATTCTAGCGATTGAAATACATCATTTAAAAAAACGAGCGACCTTCTGGCTACGATAGCAAGACCAGTGGACTTTTTTTTAGTTAACAGTCTTTCCGCTTTAAGCGTGTATTTTTCCAAATTTTGGTCCCCAAATATCAAAATTTTTCGAATTTTATATTTTTCCTGTATTTTGGAGTCATTAGTATGCAGATTTAAAAAAAAAAAAAAAAATCATTACCGTAATTAAAATAGAACCGGCTGTGGAATTTTAAATTTGTTTTTTCTTAAAACTTGATTTTTACATTTTTCAAAATCTGAACCCTTTCATTTTAAAATTTCGAGGGTTTTATAATTTTCTTATAATCTCACGTAGAAAATATGTCGATTGAATAAAAAATGAACTCTCTAGCTTCTATAGAACTGGCTGTGTGATTTTTTTTTCTTGCAGCTTTATAATATATACATAAGAGGGACGATCAATAAGTAAGTTACACTTCGCGATAAAAAAAAAAAAAAAAAAAAAATTAAAAAAATGTAAATATATTTTTGAAATCTAAAATCTTTTCTCTATTTTTCGACGTATTCACCTAAAATATTCAAGCATTTGTCGTAACGTGGTACCAATTTTTCGATGCCTTATTTGAAAAACGTCCGTCCAACTTCGACTAACCAATTCATGATGAAATTCTTCACTTTTTCGTCGTTCGCTTTCGTTTAAGCTGGAGGGGCGGGGAGGGTGTACATTAATTTAGGTAAAAACTACGCGCGAGTGTAACTTACTTACTGATCCTCCCTCATATAGTGTTGCGTATAGCTTATTCTAGTTTTTGTGGTGGGAGGAGGTGGGGGCTCTCCCTTGGCTTTGACCAAACCACTTGAATGTGTTATAAAAATTTAAGTTCTAAAGCAATAGGAGATGGAAAGAACGAAGGATTGAAACTAAAGAATTATAGCCGGAGATGAAAAAGAAAGGATAAATGAAGCACTATAAGGAGCCGGTAGAGCTAGAACCAAAATTTTGAATACAAAAGGGAACGTTCGCTAACAAGAGCCGAACATTCAAAGAAAATATGATTTGCGTCGGAATCAATCAGTGCTGTGGAGGACCGTAAAGAAAAAGAGGAAAACAAGAAGCAGAGAAAGAAGAATAATTAATTCTTAATCTGATTAAGAAGACAATAGTAGAACAATGACTGAAAAGAATCAAAAGAATCCAAGGCTGAGGTCTGGGTGCCGACTATATGAAAAGATAGTGCGAAGCGCGATTAAAGAATAAAAAAGAGTATCTATCCGATCAAAATCTGAAATGACTGATGGAGGAAAGAAGAATTAAGTCTAAAACTGGAAAATTAGTTAGAGAAAGGGCCATTGAGGGCGGCCGTCCGAGCTGGACAATCTGCTGTGTCATTGAATAGCTTATCTTATCGGTTGCAAAAAGAATATTTTTTTATTTGTAAAATATAAATACGTTTTTCGTTCAACATTAAAAAAAAAAAAAAAAAGAAAGCACAACAATATATTATTATTGTTATATTTTCCTGCAAGTGGATAGAAATGCAATAAAATGATAATAATAATATCAATAATAATAAGGATAAAAAAATTACATATATTATTTACATTTAAACAGTTTCTGCATTTTAGCTTATCCGTTATTTAAAACTTTATGTTTTGTATCATCAAATACTTTCTTTTCTTGGTTCAAAAATTTTTATTCTACTTCAAAATGCATATTAAATCTATTCTTATTGTATTCCGAACAATAATTAAAATAGATTATGGTAAATATATTTTTTATAGCACATATATATCTACTTATAAACATTTTTAAACACTTTGGATTTGATTTCATCCATTTCATTTGTACAAAAAATGTGTATTTTTTACAAACAATAATAATAATAATAATAAAAAAAAACATTTTATTATTTGTGAAATGTTGATTTATTCGACTTTTGTAGAAAACAATATTTTCAAAAAATTAATTTAATTCTTAAAGAATTTTTGAAATTGCCTTGTTTTAAATAGTTACTTTTTTAATATTTCATTTATAGGCTTATACCTTTGAGTAATTATCAAATTTTACAAGTGTATAAGTTCATTAACCATTAGTTAGTTTTACATGACAAAATACTTAAAAAACAATGATTTTTTTTCCAAAATAATATCTAGTACAACTGTACTTTCGATAGTAAACGTTTCTTACACAAGTTAGCAACAGTAATATCTTAAGAAAATTACGATACGTACGAGTAAATGGATTTGTTGGATAAGTGGATTCTTCGTCTGATTTTTTTTTTCTAGTATCTCTAGCTGTTCGGCGGTGATTAACCTTTTGACCGGCTCCGGACTTTATAAACGCTACTATAAATGGTTGCTTTTCTTCTTTACCGGTAAGAGATGTAGATATAATGCCTACATCTTCTGGACTAACTTCACGATCTAATTTAAAAATTGTCAATAGTTAATAAAACATACTTTTAATTTTTACAACGATAATCACAACTAACCGACAAAATGTAGTGAACGAACTTTCTTCCGAACGGCCACATTAAGTTAAATTCAAAATAATTGATCATTGATTATTAAATGTATCTGAAAGTAAGAAAGACCCGTTGTGTTTGTTTCAGATAAGCGAAAGGCATCGCTTATCAAGGGTTAATTATTTTATATGTAATGATATACAGTTTATATAGTAAATTATCGCGTAAAATGATATGTTAAATATTAGTTTCGTAGTGTTTTTTTATATAATATAATAATAATAATATAAAAATAAAATAAAAACCTGGGGGAGAATAAATAAATAAATGAGGGTAAAACTGGTATGAAGAAAGAAAGGAATAAAATGATTGCAGACTTAGTCATAGTATATATAAATATTAGTCAATAAGGAAAAAATTTGAGGAAGTAGAAATTCTAGAGGCAGGGCAGAAATACGACATAATAATATTGGGGGAAATCAATATAAAGAGGAAATAAATTTATACAATTTAGAAGGGTACGAAAAATGGCATATTTAGACGTAGAAGGAGTGAAACGTGGAATTTTAATATATGTAAAAAGGGGTAAAAAAATACAAGTTCGCATGACAAGTAAAAGTATGGAAAATGCGGGAAGTACAATACTTGAAATAACAGGGGAGGAAAAGCTGGAACTATGGGCATTATATAGATCGCCATCGGAAAAAGCGAAAGAATACATAAAGGAAATAAAAGAGATGGATAAAAAATACTTGGACAATGATGCGATAATTTATATAGGAGATATAAATATCGGAAAAGATAATTCATTAGCTACAAAATATACGAACACGATGGCTGGAATGGGATAAGAAAGTAAGTTGGAAGGATTTACAAGGGAAGAATGGAGGGAAGATAGGTTATGCGCAAATGAAAATAGACCATATTTACACCAAAAAAAAGGAAAGAAATATTGATTTTAATCATTACAATACAGACATTAAAATAGCGGATCACAACATGATAATGTGTAAAGTAACAATAGAGAGGGGAAAAAATGAAACGGAATCAAGCGAAACAAACAGAAGGTTCGTTATGGGAAATAAAGTAAAAAATAAATTAAAACTGATAAAGTGAAAAAAAAAAGAAAGGAAATGGACGCTGAAAAAGTATATAGAGAAATAAAGGAAAAATTCGAAAAATTACATGAAAAATGTAGCCTAACAAAAAATATGGCAAAGAAGTGATAAAACACGAAGGAAAAAAGGAATTGATAACATGCAAAATAATCAAATTGATAACAAACAGAGACAAATTCTATAAAAAAGTAAAAAAAAAAACAAAAAAACAAACACGCGGAGCTAAGAAATAAATATAAGCAGTTAAGAAATCAAGTAAATGCTGAAAGAAGACGGCAAAAAGATATGTTTGTGGAGAAAAGTTTTGCGGGGGTACAAGGGGACAACAGGAAAACATGGTTAAATATAAATAAGATCATAGGAAAGGAAAAGAATCTAGCAGTAGATGAGATGATCAAGAAACACTTTTCGAAGGGGCAAGGAGGAATTGAAATTGCGAACAAGTTCAGCAGAGAATTTAAAAACGGTATAAAAAAAACTAAAACACGATAGGGGAAAGAAAAGAGAATGAACCGAAAGTAAATATGTATGTACCTAAAGCAAACATAGAGCAAGTGGGAAAAATTATTGAGGGATTGAAAGAAAAAAAGGCCACAAGACTAGATGGGATAAGAATAAAATATATAAAAGCAATAAAAACATAAATATAGTAAAAAAAAATTACGAAACTGATAAATATGACTAAGTGAAAGAAGAATACCAGATGGACTAAAGATATCGAAAACGAGGCCAATATATAAAAAAGGCAAACATAGTGAATATGAAAATTATAGATCAATTGCCGTAAGTAATGTAATTGCAACAATCTTAGAAAAGTATGTAACTAATAGTTTAACGAAATATTTACAGGAAGATAATTGACAGAACACAATACGGGTTTCAAAAGGGCAAATCAACATCGAAAGGGCTCGGTGAGTTAACAGAAAAAATAAGGATAAATTTTGAAGAAAGGAAGAAGGTACTGATAACATTCATAGATCTAACTAGAGCATTCGAAACGACTGACCATAAAATACTCATAAATAAATTAGAGGAGATAAGCACAGTGTTAAAAAGTGGTTCAAAAACTACCTAAACCAAAGGAAAACATGTGTAAATGTATTGAATGCACAAAGTGAAAAAGAGGAGTTGAATGTGGGAGTTCCGCAAGATAGAAACTTAGTGCCAATACTGATTATTATATATATATACAAAAAACGGTTTATACAAGAAATTAAAATATAACAATATATACTCGTTCGCGGATGATATAGCAATAGTTTACAGCACATAAAAAGATATTAAGGAGGCAGAAATGAAAATGCAAAAAGATCTAATCACAATAAAGCAGGTGGGCACATGATAAAAATCAAGAATTAATGTATCAAAAACTAAAGTAATGGTACTACGAATGAAAAGGGATAGGTATGATGTGTATTGTCCAAATTTAATAATGCACTCAAACGAATGTGTACACGAATGGGACGAAAGAAATGAATGTGAGAAAATAAACTGCCGGAAAATAGAAGTAAAGTGACCCAATATAAATATTTGGGGATAATGGTGGATCAACACTTAAGGTGGGACGTACATGCGGAACACATCAACATTAACAGCATTATACATTTTAAAGAAATATGCAACAAATAAAACATTGAAAATGGTGTATCATGAGCTAGTGGAATCGAGAATTAAATATGAAATTCAGGCATGGGGAATGGCTAGGTAAACACATACGTAGGGAAAATAAATAAATTGCAAATAAAATGCCTGAAATTAATATCAGATGATAAATACGAGACCGAAAGTGAAATAATTCAAAAAGAAGACGTCCTGAGTGTTAAAGGAATGTACTTATTTATAAAGATATAGGAATACATAATGTGGCAAGTAAGGAAATAGAACTGGAGAAAAGAAGAAAAATAGAATATGGGTTGAGAGAAAACTATTTGTATAAACTGCCGTTAGTTAAAAACAAAGATGGGGGAGCAAGCAGACAAATACGTTATAACGCAATTGTTAAATGAAATGCCTAAAGAAATGATAGAGGAGGAAAAAATTGGGGGTGAAAAAAGAGAAAATAAAGGGGAATGGTTACAGAGAGAGGGAAATATAGGAACAATAATAAGCATTAAATAAAAGAAGAAGGTACGGAAATAGAGTGATAAACAAAAGTGAAAAAAAGGGGAAGGAAAAGGGACGGAATAAAATAAAATTAAAATAAATAATATATTAGTTATAGCTGAGTTAGAAATAAGGAAAAATAGGATAAGTTTGTAATGAAATATTTACGCGGCGATAAGATTAGATAATATATAAGTGGTGTAGTATAGAAACATTAGATGTAAGAAAACTCGTCAACAAGCGTCTAGCTTGACGAGAAAGTGTGTAAATAGGGATAAATATAGATATATTTTTTAAAAAAAAGTAAAAGAAAATCAACATCACTATTTAACTGTGTTACACTCATTACTAATAAAATTACTGTATCTATTACGTGTATTGACGAAGGGAAATTTAATACGCGCTACTCTGTATCGTTTAATCTTATAAATGTAAAACTTAGTGTTTATAAACGGCAGAAAAACAAAAATATACTGAGTTTAAATAATGAGCGACATATAGGTACAAAAAAAGAATGTTTGGTAAGGAAAATTAGCAGCACTCAAATATAGAATATTTAAATATATGAAACCTAGAATGAACTTTTAAAAGTATTACAACCTCTGCATTTGGTATACTAGTACACAATAATAGCAATAAAAATAATGATAAGAAGTTTTAAAATATCAAAATTTAGATACCGATAATAATCAAAACGTAAAATAATTCACGTTATGAAATGAGAGAGTATAGTGAAAAATAAATAATTTTGAAAATGCCAAAAACATTAAAAAAATGCAAAAAATTTTAACTAAAGAAAAAGGTTTGTTGATTAAGATAGTACGAATTACTGAAAACATTAAATACACAAAACAAAAAATGTAGCGCACAATTTTTTATTCTCAATTAAATTTAATTTCATCACCTATTATAAATCGTTTTTTGAATACTTATATACTCGTCTTCAGAATGACTATAAACATATTTTTTTTACGGTTCTCGAACAAAAGCGCAAAGAGATAAAAAAGCACCGGGATAAATGCTCACACTAATCTGAAAAGAAGGGGAAACTGAAGTGTATCATTTTTGAAATAGTAAAGAAAAAAAAAGTTTACTATTCTATCAACTGAAACTTCTCAGAAAACGTATAAAGTAAAGAAAAGAAATTTAACAAGTAAATACTTGTAAATTTTCGGATTACTTTAATAATTTACAGTTATTTCACTTGAAGTTAGCTGGTAAAAGATTTTGATGATTTAAAAATAATTTGTAATTAAAATTTGATGAAGTGTTCGACTTTTTTATTTTTGCGAGTTACGGTATTTATTAAACTTGCTAGTAAGAAATCCTGGCTGGACAAAAACGCACGCTGATAATTGCTCACATAGACAAAAGTGTATTTTTAAATCGAAATATAATCAAAAAAGGACATTATAATTACTTTAACCTAGAAAAATCTGTAGTTAATTTAAATGCTAACCATTATTCATATATTTAATTTATGCTAAAAATATCGACTCCTTTGCTTTCTTATAAGTATTTTTTTTCCCCCCACCGTAAACCGCTCTATACATTATAAATGTAAACAATGGAAAATTACCTATAAAATAGTCCGGCCGGTTTCGTCATTTGTGCGACATATTCGTTTCAATTAGAACCTGTTAAATGTGAAAAATGAAATAATTTCTAACGAGAATTTAATGTGAATTCGATTTTTTTACACAAACAAGCTACATAAAAATTCAAAATAGCTTTATAAATTTAATTCTATATTTTGCAATTTTCTGACCGAAATTTCGATTTTGGCTGTTTTGGCAAAATTGTTTATTTCTTTTCTAATTTCGATTTTAATCAGATGAAGAAAAAAGTAAAAATTTCGGTTTAGGTTTTGACTCGGAGATAAAACATAATTTTGATGAAAAACATTAAGACTTCTTACGTTCTTGAAATATTCATATGGTTATTCCAGCTTCATTTTTCGTTGAATTTGGAGCTTTATTAATTAAACAAACATATTAACAATAAAAATAAACTTGTTTTTTTTTTTCTTATAAAAGCAAACGCTATGTTTCATAGAACCTCTTACGTTATTGTAAGAAGTCTTAATGTTTTTCACCAAAATTATGTTTTATCTTCAAGCCAAAACCTAAACCGAAATTTTTACTTTTTTCTTCATCTGATTGAAATCGAAATTCGAAAAGAAATAAAAAACTTAGTCAAAACAGCCAAAATCGAAATTTCGGTCAGAAAATCGCAAAATACAGAATTAAACTTGTAAAACTATCTTGAATTTTAATGCAGCTTATTTGTAAGATCGAATTCACATTATAAATTATTTCATTTTCCACATTTAACAGATTCCATTTAAGGGAAGCAAAGGAGTAAAATTAAATATATGAAACACTTCATCAAGTTTTAATTACGAATTATTTTAAACCATCGAAATCTTTTACCAGCTAATTTCGAATAAAATAACTGTATCCTGTTAAAGCAATTTCAAAAACTTACAAGTATTTACTTGTTACATGTAACTTGAAATAATATTTCTTTCAATCAATTTCTTTAAAATAATTCAAGTCATCATGTATTTACTGCAACATGCGAGATTTGTTTTAAATGTTTACTTTCATATATTAACCGTCGACTAAAACGCTAAATTACCTTACGAAATGCTGAAATTATTTTGGTTACATTTTACATTAATTTCATACAGTAAAATGCATACCGACTCAAAACTTATAATTATTCTTTCATATGTAAAACAAAGTAACTAACACGTTCTAGCAGTCTTATGTACCGAAATGTACAAGCCGCGATTAGAAGATGGCATCGCTACCCAACTATTAACTGGTCCTGAAACATTAAATACTAACCATCCGTCGTTGTTTAACGTTGTATTAACAGTATCTATAAATTCTAATTCTTTTTCCCTGTAATTCAATGAAAATTAGATAGGATGTATTTTCAAACACTCTATAATAGTTTAGTACGATAACAATTTAGACGATTAAAAATAAAATAAAAAATATTAGTTTTTTGTCAACATCATTAATATTAAATTTTTTACATCTTCAGCTTCGTAAACGATAATCGATATACAGATTAAATTATTTCATTCTTTTACAATTAACAAACTCGTAATCAATATTTTTAATGTAATGCTCGTTTAAGCCCGGATATACGCAGGATTTTTACCTACGCTTCCTAATTTAATTACATTAATCGATGATTCAGTGGAAGATTGCATTTTTAAAATTTTTTATAAATTACTTAATTTGGAAAATATACATGAATATTATGTTAATATTATGAAATTTCTTTAAAACCAGTTACAACATACTTATAGTTACGATATTTCTTCTAATTAAAAATTAAACAAGTGATTCAAATAAGTATATTTTACCCGTTATAATCTAATAAAACTTGGTATAACGTTACTGTATATTGTAAGTCAGACTCGGTTATTTGCTTTTCTTGATATAGTCGTAATTCCGCTTTCATAATAGTATCTCTTGTTTGTATTCCTGATAAATCGAACCAAATGCGTTTTCCTCTTTCATGACGAACATTACTTACATGCCTATCTATGAAATTCACAAAAATTACGATTAATAGCTGAAGTTTCCATAGAACGAAAACTAACTGTATACATTAATGCATCATAAGATATAAGATAAACTATGCAAAATAATTATTCAATTGAAATTCAAAATTACGTAGAACCTCGATGATTATATTACCCGTGAAAGTTTTAGAGATTTCAAAAGTAATTTAATAAAAGCAAACATCGAATAAACCGCATCAAAAAAAAAAAAAAAAAAAAATCAAGAAGTAATACATTAGTCAAATTTTTAACACGGAAATGTTACCAAAGTTGTTGAATATTTCACGTTATCAATTATAAATAAAAACATAAAGAACAATTAAGATCTTGATTTCATAAAATTAATTTCAGAAATTCTAGTAAATAAAAAATGGAAATTATAAAATAAAAATGGAATATATATATATAGGGAAAATAATTAACTTTTAAAAATGAGACAATAAAAATTTTAATAAGGGATAATGAAAAGCCAAAACTTTATGCTACAAACCAGAGTTACTTATGTAAAAAAAATTATTCAAGAAATAAATTAAAAACTCAAAAGTGTATTTTCCAGAACTGGGAATAAAAGTGACTGTATAACTCCTCTTTTAACAGAAAAAGCCTAAAAACTAAAAAATTATAAGTTTAGCATTTATAAAGGATCATCATAAAACGAATTTTTTAATATAGAATTTTCAGTGCTGTAACGTTTAGTTGTTGAAAATTAAGTCCTCAGAAATGCTATCGTAGTCTGGAATTTACCAGGGACGTATTACTCAGTTTTATTTAAAGAATTATTTACTTATTTAAATTATTATTATTCGGTTAATTAAATGTTTAATTTTTTTTTTTTTTATAATTTCTATTTGCCGAAAATAGTACAAAAATATTTCAATATAGGACGATTTCAAAAACACAATTTCTGGAAACATGCATATATATAAAATAAAATGGATTTAAAATTTATATAAATATAAAATGAAACGGTATAGTTTGGTTTTTATCCCCACTAAAGATGCCAAATGAAACGTTACCGTTTAGTTACACCCTCAGTGTTGCCACCACGGTCTTGTAATTACCGTGGAAGTAAAATTATATTATTGTATTATTATTATTATTGATAAAGATAATATACGGTTGTTTTTAAAATTGGGATTACACAATTGCCTACACCAATCTTTTTGAAAATACACAATTAATAAATTCACAAATATGTAAAAATATACAAAATTGTACGTATCACTGTTGTCGGCGGTGATTCGCGGGTCCGCTGGATTGACGCTCGGATATCCTTCGCGTGGCCGAGACTGCAATCGATAATCGGAGTTTATTTGTGTGTCAAGATTTTACTTATGCTGAAGTTCCGCTATATGTCTTCCTCGGAATTTCATGTTCTCAACGACCGGAATTTTGACCGAACTAATTAACCAACACCACTACTGCAATATAACTAACGACTTATTTTTTACCTATATTTCTGCCACGATTGAGAGAGGTCAAAAATGAGAAATCTGGAGAAAGATAAAACAGTGCTGACTCTCTGACCGCGGTCTTGAAACCCCATGTCTTTTTAATATCTTTTTTTGTTTTCTCAATGGGCAATTACAATCATTTCCACCAATAAAGTTGACCTTTCACTCGGCCGGACCGCGTAGTAACAACATATTCATCCCCAACCGACAACAGGATCTCTCACACACGCACATTTTCGCTCTCACTACAATTCGTCGTAGGCAGGAAGGTGAACTTTGATATTTCAGACTAGGTTCCCGATGAAGACGAAGAAAAGACACGATAATCGAATTTATGTTCCTTAATTTACGCGGAATTTACAGACAACGAATTCAGTTTTATTGACAATCCGGTCGTTTAGACGATACCGGATCATTAATTATTTCAGATATACTGACGCTAGGTACTGTTACCGAAATTAAATGAACAATCTCTGACGACTTGTCGACTTATCTTCTGTTTTTTTTTAATTTGTTTTTTCTGCCCTGTTCTTACCCCTCTGCTAGTGTACAAATCAATTCATTGGCTGACATTCTCATGTACTCCACACACTGACTCTCTCAACACGTTGTAATTTTATTTAATATTTCTATTTTTATTTATTTCATATTTATCTCAATGTACTATATACATTTTACTGCAAATGCCAAAATTAAATATGTAACTTTAATGAGTTTATTATATACACTTCACTAATCTATTATAGAAAACGAATCATAAAATATACTTATTATTAAAAATTATTGTAGTTCAATTAAACATGAAAAATAGTAATATAAATTAAAATATGTTCTTAAATACGTGGAATCGTAATATATTAAATAATTAACGTTTATATTATACAGATAACACATCAACAAATATTTTAAAAATATTGCAAAATTATAAAATCGCTGTTTTTAATTTTTTATAAATTAAAATCATTTAAAAACGTTTTATATTTTTAAGCTTTAAATTAAACCGAAAAAAATGGCAAATTTAACAAATTGCAAGCAGACAAGACTAATAATTTATACTTCCAAATAAAGACAATTTTAAACGTAAAAATGATTACGGAAAACGGGAAATTCATTTCTTTGAAAAAGGGGTAATTTCTCTGATTTTTGTTTTATGATACGAAATGAAAAAATGTAAGTAAATAATACTGAAAGATTAAGAAAATTAAAAAATATAGTAATTGGAACAAATGCGAATATAACAAACGAATTTATGTGTATAAACGATATATACTACTTGGAAACTTTTCGGGCTTAGTTCATCATCAGTTAAAAATGAATAAAATTGTACAAAGTACGTGATCAGAATAAACTCCAAAAACACAATTTGTTCTAATCACATACTTTGTGTGGTTTTAATTTTTAGCTGATGATGGGCTATGTTCAAAAATTTTTTAAATAGTATGTGTCGTTTATACATTTAAATTCGTTTATTATATTTGCATTCGTTCCAATTACTATATTTTATATTTAACAAACAGTATGCTAAATGAGTGTATCTTATAAAATTAAAAAGCACAATAATACACACATATTCTTGACTCAATATTCATGCACATTAAAGCGTGTGTTGTAGTGTTGATAAATTTATATCATACTTACAAAAACCAAAAAAAAAAAAGGATACAGATATTAGTACCAAAAAATATTTACGGTTCCGTAATATAAAAAAATAATCGCAATAAATAATTGTTATACTCTTATTTTTGGTAATACTTACTACGACTTAAGAATGTAATTATACTATCACTTTCGCTAAGTGATTTAATATCATCGCCGCCAAAATTAAATTCTTTATTAACAGATCCATATCTATTATCATCTAAAGATTTATATATGTCTAATAAAAATTTCGGAGCAGAGCTATCTAATGTGATGTTAGAAACTTGTCGCGGTTTTCTCGATAATCCTAGTAGATTTAGCATTTCTCGCTCGAACTGTATTTTTTCTCTTTTTGAAAGAGTTCGTTGTATTATTGTCTGATCAACTCCATTATCAATATACAAACCAGAATAAGTACATATAATGTACTGAGGCAGAAAACACGAAAGTACAATCAATAAAACAAACATTTTTAAACAACCGGTTAAATAATAAATAATAAAAATTAATCTTGATTATATAAAAAAATTAATTGACTTTGTACCGTATAATATTCATAATAATTTACCCTGCTATAGAAGGCAACTGGCAGAATCAATCCTTAACTTTGCAATATGGCACGATTTCACCATTTTACAGTACGAGTGCAATAGAATAATACATGTATAACACAATAAAAAATACTAGAAAATATGTAGAAGACATTTTTGCTTACAATATTGGTGACAATAATTTAGCACCCTTAAAATTCCAAGTCGTTTAGAAGAAGAAAATAAAATAAATTCAATAAAGCAAAGTAAAGTTTATTTCATTATTTTTTTAATGTATAATTAACCTGAGTCACTAAAAATACATTAAAAATTAATCTTCTACTCAGAGAAGAGTCCAGACCAGGGCTTGGAAGCCGAATAATAATACGGCTTAAACTTAATACAACTTACGTCGTTGAAAAATACAGCTTAGGCTTTTAGCTTTTAGCTGTTGAAATTTGAAATTCAGCTTAAGCTTTCAGCTTTTGGCTTACGAAATTAATTTTAATAGAAGCTAATTGAAATCATTACGTTCTGTTTATTACACATCATATTATTAAGCATTACAGTTAAAATTTCAGTTTTTTTAACATGTATATGTTTTATGACTGGGGTCATTCTAAAAATTTGTCCAGCAAAATCATGTCACATATAATGTTACTATGATGTATCACATACACACAGACACACATGCCTATATATATAATATATATTGCATATATTTATATAATAAACAGTTATTGTTAACGGTGCAATTGTATGTTTCTGCATTATATTGTTCATGAAACTGGGTAACATCGTTCTTTATCTAGCGCTATTATTTCATTTTATCGCATAATATTTTGCCTAATTCATTTCTGATAAAAAACATTTGCTTTATACAGTGATCTAAACGTCTGTTAGGATTGTATGTGTGTTCCGCATGTGAGTTGTGTGTGATTGGGTCTTGCAGGGGGGCAACTGTTCTCACAGCGGCGTTTGTTCACTGTTATCAGGTGAACTAAACGCGTTCTTAGCACTACAGTGAGCCCGCCGATTTTACAGCCCAGCCGTTTAAGTAAATCTATCGACTCTTCAAGTAAATCATCTGTTATGGGGACTAAGTCTGCTACTACTGCCAGCAGTTTCTCTGCAACAAACGCTGCTATTAAATTCTTCACCAACTCAGCTAACGCTATTACTGGTAGTAAAAAAATAACTTGAATGTAGATAATACTGAACAGTCAAACTTCGAAATAATAATATCGTTTTTCATCCTGCTGATCCGGCTAATTCTATCCCTTCTAATCAATTATTTCTCCAATACACATTTGCAAAGTAAAAGTGAACAGCAATGGAGTGTTGTTCCTCATAAACGTCGAAGACAAAATAATACATCAAATAGCTCTGCAGGTACACTGCTGGTTCTAAAATCAAAACAAAACATTTTTGAATTCCTCGAGGTTGAAGACCAGTGGCGGATCTAAGGGGTGGCGCGGGTGGGCCTGGCCCCTCCGCACTTTTTCTGGGCTCCTCCATGGGCCCCCCCAAAATTCGAAAATTAACACGAGAAGAAATACGTAAAATTTTTTTCTTCTACAAACATCACACGAAAAATATTACATCCGTCGAACATTAAAATCTTGGTGTTGTTACATTTGTAGTCTGTCTCTGCACCTATGATATGCGTTGAGACAGGCGGTGTTTAATTTAAGCATGTTTTACGAAATTTTATTCGACTTTAGAATGGTGAGTGAATATATGCAATCCACCAATGCTGAAATCAGCCGTGTTCTTTGCCTAATTGAATCGTTACTGTTAAGCTTAACCGATTACCGAATTAATGATGAGTTTTTTAAAAATTTTTTATAAAAACTGCATTCAAATGTGCGAAGAAAACGAAATTAAAGTAAAATATGCTAGCAAACGAAGTCGTAAAATTTCTAAAAAATATGAAAATTTTATAGTTTCAAGTTCTGCAACTGAATCGGACGATGATGTTTTTGAAGACGAAAGTGACTATAAAATTAAAATTTTGTATCCTATTTTAGATTTGGCCATTTCTGAACTAAACTCTCGATTTTCTGATAATAATCCTATTTTAAAAGCCATCGAATGTTTCAATCCAACAAGTGATACTTTTTTAAAATATTCGTTATTGGAACTCTTAGCTATTCACTATGATGTTGACGTTGAAACTCTACAAGCAGAATTAAAATTGCTACCAAAAACATTGAAAATTCACGAAAATGAAAAAAAAACAAAAGTTAAATCTACCATGATGTTCCTTGATTTTCTAGAAAGTTACAAAAATTGTTATGTAGAAATGTATAAATTGTGTGTAATTAGTATTACTATACCAGTTTCAACGCTCCATGTGAACGGACATTTTCTTGCATGCGTTTTATTAAAAATTACCTGTGAAACTCCATGTCAGACGAACGATTACATAATTTAGCTACACTTTATATTGAAAAAGATATTGTAAAATCGCTTGATTTAGACGAAGTAGTCGAAGAGTTTGCTATTAAAAACAAACAATCTCGCATGATATTGTATTAAGAACTCGTATTTACCTACATATTATCTTTCAAATATATATACGTATTTTGGTTTTGTTATCTATAGTTTTTTTTTAGCACACAATTTTGTGCCCCCGGGGAAAATTTTCAGGTTTTGGTCGGCCCCCCCAAAAAAAAATCCTAGATCCGCCACTGTTGAAGACAATGTTTACAACAGCAAGGAAAATTACTCAATGCAAGTGGATGTGATCAATTCCAACAGTGATAATAACGAAGGAAATAATAAAACAGCACAAATACCTATTCATAGGCAAATAAATAATAATGATAAGCCGACTCCAATTGTGGTTAAAAATGCAGCTAATTTTACAGCATTTAGGGACTTCCTTTTAAGCATACCCAACATTGATTTTACATTGAAATCCACATTATCAGGAGTTACCATTAACCTGACAAATCCTTCGAGCTATAGAATGATCGTTAAATCACTCCAAGATAGTAAATGTTATTTTTACAAGTACTCATTATCACTATATAAACCATGCAGGGTTGTATTAAGGAACCTGCACTGAACAACTGAAGTTGCTGATATAAAACAGGCCATAATCAATAGTAGTTAATATTTAAAACATAAAACTAGACAGCCTCTTCTAATGTTTTTTGTTGATTTGAAACCACAAAAAAATAATGAAAAGATCTTTGAAGTAAATAAACTACTACACATGGTTATTGCTTTTTAAGAACCAAGGAAGAATTTCGATCTAAAACAGTGTAAGCGCTGTCAATTGTTTGGCCACACCGCCAACTACTACAATTTACCTATTTGTTGTGTCAAGTGTACAGGGAGACAAAAAACAAACAAGTACTCCAAAGATATTGAAGATCCTGCCACATGTGCACTATGCGGGAGGGCTTATCCAGCAAGTTATAGAGGATGTCCCATCTTCAAGGAACAAGCACAATTCTAAAATAGAACCTACATGAAAAAACAACATCCAGTTAATTATGGTATAGTACAACAACCTACAGAGGGATATCCATCTCCAAATACTTCTAGAGAAACATATGCAAATAAAGTTAAGTTGCATTCCAACAAAGTAAGGACAGTCGACTCGCCAGAAACCTACAATGATAATACTGATAATATACCTAAAATGTTAACACCATTCTTATCAGCATTCAAGTCTCTAATAAATCATTAAGTACCTTGCTTACAAAAGCTATCGATTGACTTCTGCCATAGATGCTAAGTAGTACCAAAGTAGTCACTCAACATTCATTGGTGATAATGTTACAGAACGGTAATGGAATAATGCAGAAGAAAAATGAGCTGTAAGTATCCCTAAATCAGAATGTTATAGATGTAGCATTGATTTCTGAATCGCACTTAACTTGAACAAAAGTGTAAGAATACTTGGATACAGTATATATACGGCTAATCACCCAGATAGTACCGCACACAGTGGCACTATAATCTTAGTAAAAAGTTTGTACATTCAACATGAACAAATTTCCCAAAAATCTTATGCCTACCAAATAGTAGCAGTTAAGTTATTTACAGTTAACAATCCCCTAACAATTGCAGCCATCTACTGTCACCCTGGGGTCTATATTCCAGAAGTCAAATTTACTATAATCACCAAGAATCTAGGTAGCCACTTCTTTTGTAGAGGAGATTCCAATGTGAAAAATCAAGAGTGGGGCTCGAGAATAAACAATAAACCTGGGTGTATTTTACATAATGTCATTTGCGGCAATTCTCTTTCCATACTCTCATCTATGACTCCTACTTACTGGCCTGAATGTGTTAACATATTGCCGGATATGCTGGATTTTTTCATATGTTGAGGTTTGGAAAAGTACTATAAGACATGTCACACTGTAAGTGACCTCTCATCCGATCATGTACCAGTAATAGCCAGTTTAGATATCAATCCTATGATTTTTAACATAGGCAGATTAGACTACACAATCAAACAACATACTGGAATTATTTTGCAAACATTATGGAAAACCTGAATGTTAGACTGAAGTGTGGAGAAGATCTTGAAGTGGCAGTTAACAATCTTACAGAATTAATACAGACGGCGTGCGTTAATTCTACTATATACAAAGCCCATAAAACGAATATTAGAGATTTTGATTCTATGGAAATTAGTAAACTAATAAAATTAATGTGAACAGCGAGACGAGCTGGGCAATCAATTCGTTATCTAACTGCAAAAGCTATATATTATCAACTTCATCATAAATTAAAGGAGAAGATTAGGATTTATAAGAACAACAATCTCAAACAGTACCTAGATTCCTTAAGCGCTCAGGATAACTCATTATGGGTAGCAGAAAAATAATGCAACAACATTGTGAACAGTGTAATATTAAACTAGCAGATGGAAAGTGGGCCAAAACCGACGATGAAAAAGCTAACGCATTTGCAGCTCATTTGGAAACAATGTTTACTCTGTACACAGACAAAATTCCAGCACAAAAAAAATATAAAAAAAGGCATATAATTGTTTACAAAATATTCCACACAACAAGGCACCTAGTGATGATGAAATAAACGGCAAAGTGCTATCCAACTTACCAAACAAAGCGACAATTCTTCTATGTTACATATTCAACGACATAATAAGATTGGGCTACTTTCTGAAAGTCTGGAAAAAGTCCTTAATTTAATGGTATGTAAATCCAACAAAACTCAGTTTTTATTATTGTCTTATAGACCCGTTACTCTTCTGTCTACTCTACCTAAATTTTTAGAAAAGCTAATATTGAGAAGAATTCAACCTATTATAACTGCTAGTAAGGCTATTCCCAATCATCAATTTGGCTTAAGAACCATCCATTCAACAATACATCAGTGCCATGGGATAGTGGATATAATCTCAACGACTCTGGAAAGAGGGGAGGTGTGCTCTGCAGCCTTCATGGATGTATCTCAGGCATACAATCGAGTATAGCACCCTTTGCGGTTAGCTTTTTCTTTTCATTTTTTTTTTCAATCTAACAAGACTGAGCAACAGCAATGTGTGGCCAGGTATAGCTAGTATATATATATATATATATATATATATATATATATATATATATATATATAAATATATGCAATATATACATAATACTTGTATCTTCTTCTTATCATATCGGTCAGCATTATAGTTCTTTCTTCGCCCAATAAGCAACAACCTGGATCGCATTTTCGGGTATAGTTTTGGACATCGTATCCTCAAATTTGCACTGAATTGGTAGTAAGGAGCATGTAAATAAATGTTCCGAGTCTTGTTCGATTCCATAGTCACACTTCTTGCTCTCTGACATACCCCATTTTTCCAAGTTATTTTTCGTCCTTGCTGTTCTTGTCCACATTCTATTTAAGGTTTTCCACGTTCTCCAGTGTAATTCACTTCCCGCAGGCAGATTTTCGATCGGTTCTTTCCATATTTCGAAGCGCTCTTTTTCTGTTTCTCTTTTCCACATACTTATTCTTGTTGACGCAGGCGTTTCTGAGAGCGAGCTTGTTGTCTTTAAGAAGCTTTTTCTTGACTTTAGACGGTATATCGGCGTCTCGTGTCCATATAAAGGGTGTCTACAATCTGTTTCTTGTTTAGATTTTTCTATCATTGCTGCTACCTCTCGCCTTATATATGGAGGTGCAATTCCGCATAACACTTGCAGTTTTAGTATTGGTGTTGCTTTTAAACATCCTGTAATTATCCTGTTAGTTTCATTGAGCACCACGTCAACCTTCTTAGCGTGTGTTGAATTACGCCACGCTGAGCAAGCATATTCCTCGGCTGAGTAACAAAGTGTTAGCGCTGATGTTCTTAGTACTCGAGGATCTGCACCCCAGGTAGCTCCAATCAGTTTTTGTAAGAGCCCGTTTCTTGAATTTATCTTATTTTTCGTATTCTCACAGTGTCTTTTATATGTCAGTGATCGGTCCAGCGTTACCCCAAGGTACTTAGGGTGTTCACAGTGTTCCAAATGTACACCATTCCATTTTACTTTTAGTTTCTGCTTGGCATTCTGATTTTGCAAATGAAATGCTGTAACTTGAGTTTTCAGTGGATTTGGTTTGAGGTAGTTTTGTTCGTAGTAACCTTTCAACGTGTCCAGCATTTCTGTTGAATCCTTTTCTACCTCCTCAAAAGATGCTCTTTGAGCTGTAATGGCCAGATCATCAGCATATATAAAGTGTTTTGTTTTGTCTCCGATAGGTTGGTCGTTGGTGTATATATTAAATAGTACCGGTGCTAGCACACTTCCCTGAAGTAATCCATTATTTTGTCTTCTCCATCTGCTCTTTTGATTCTGTAGTGTTACATAAAATCTACGACCTCTCAGTAATGTTCCTACAATTTTTGTGAGTTTAGTATCTCCGGTTAATTCATACATTTTTTTCAATAGTAGTCTATGATTGACTGTATCATATGCTGCACTTAAGTCTATGAAGACAGCACCAGTAATCATTTTGTTTTCGTAGCCATCTTCTATTTCTTGTACTAGATTCAGCACTTGCGCTGTGCATGATTTACCACTTGGAAACACCGCTTGTTGTCTTATGAGTTTATCATCAATTTTTGTCATTATTCTATTTAATATCATCCTCTCGAAAGCCTTATAAGTGTGACATAGTAGTGATACCGGTATAAAATGTTTAGGATCTATGGGTTGTTTTCCTGGTTTAACCAACGCTATGACATGCGATTTCCGCCATTCCTTTGGTATTTGATTGGTAGTGACGCACTTATTTATCATTCCAAGTAACCACTGTTTTGCTTTGGGTCCTAAATGTTTCATCTGTTCAGTCATTATCCCATCTATTTCGACTGCTTTCCTGAATTTCATTCTATTTATCGCGTTATCCAGCTCTTCTAACATGAAGAGTTCGTCAAGGACACTCTGGGTATTATTAGTTTCTACTTGTATTTTTAGCTTTGTTTTAATTTTATTTCCTTTGAGTTTCCCATTCATCAGGAGTGTATGAGCTATTTGATCAGATGTCACATTTATATGCTCTTTTAGTTGTTGTTTTTCATTATTCATATTTTTAAGTAGTTTCCAAGCCTTGTTACTATTTTTAGTCATATCTAGATCTTCAATTGTCGATATCCATTCTCTTTTACGTTCCTCTGCGATCATTCCCAGTACGCGTTCTCTGGCTGCGATTGTTGATGTCGCAAAAGGATCGTCTTCGTATTTCTTATAATACTCTTCTAAATCTTTAAGAGTATCTTGAAGTAGTCCTTTTATATACTCTATACGACAGCCTCTAGGAATATGATTTCTTGATACCCTCTTTAATATTTTAACAAATTCGCTGTAGTTATTGGGGCTAGATTGTATTTGTTCGATTTCTATGTCCATGTACTTTGAGAAATCTGCCCAGTTGGCTTTTTTGAAATTGAATCTTCGTTTGAAGGGCACATATCGTGGTGTTATCATTGCGTATATCTGGCACATTATTGGTCTATGTTGAGATCTTGGAATGTGATTTAATACTGCTTTAGTGCTCATACTACTTATTTTTTCACTCACGAAGATATTATCAAGGTTATACCCTCTATGCCATCTTCCACTGTTAAATGAGGGTGGTAATTTTGGATCGTGTATTAGGCTCATGCAGTTTATTTCTGTCCAATCTTCCACCGCTTTCCCATTTTCATCGCTCTCTGCATATCCCCAGCTGACGCTGTGACTGTTAAAGTCTCCAATTACAATCGCTGTATCCCTATTTTTATAATTCTTGGGTTCTTCAAATACAAAGGGTGCACTGGGTGGTTTATATACCGAAGTTACTGTGCATTTTCTTATATCAATTGTCGGTATTTCTACATCCCGAGTTTCTATAAGTTCTGTCGCCACTATTTCGATATTTGGCTTCACAAATATTGCACTTCCATATTTACTATGTGGCCTATTAATTGTTAATCTCATTCCTTTAATACTTGGTTTTTTATGATCTGTCCCGCGATGTGTTTCTTGAATGTAGAGTACATCACATTTTGTCTGTTGGCATATATTTGCCAAAATTGTTTCTTTTTCTGACGTTAATCCTTCTATATTGATTGGTATCACTGTTAAGGTTGGTCCTGAAAAGGACCTTTTCTGTTGCTGACCGTGGTTGGTAGGATTGGCCAACGAGTATTGCATTGTAAATTTCAATTAATCGTTCATTGTTTCCAGGAGCACCATGTGGAGGTTCCTACCATGCACTTGTATATTATATATATATATATATATATATGTGCACACATTGTGACATGATTTTGGTGGACAAATTTTTGGAATGACCCCAGCCATAAAACATATACATGTTAAAAAAACTAAAGTTTCAACTGTAACGCTTAATAGTTTGAGGTGTAATAAACAGAATGTAATGATTTCAATTAGCATCTATCAAAATTAATTTCATAATCCAAAGCTGAAAGCTTAAGCTGTATTTTTCAAAGACATGTTGTATTAAGTTTAAGCTGTATTATTATTCAGCTTTCAAGCCCTATTGATAACACAGTGTAATGAAATTGAAATAATATGACAACAGTGTAATAAGCATGACCTCATGTATGAATTTGTTTCCTGAAAGAATTAATAAATGCACGTGACGTGACAGCAGTCTGCTTCTACCAAGGTTTGAAAGCCAGCCGAAAGCCAAAAGCTAAAAGCTGAAAGCCAATTATTTTTAGATGTCATAAGCTTAATCCAAAAGCCATATTTAAATTTCCATAAGTTAAAAGTTTATAGCTTAAGCTATATTGAAAATTTAAAGAGTCAAAAAACGAAAGCTTAAGCTGTGTTTTTAAAAAAGCAAAATTAAGCTTTATATTCGGCTTAAGATTTGCTTTAAATTTCTTGATTTTGCATTTTTGACATTATTATTTGCATAGGAAATTGTTTTTAAAAACTTTTATTTTTGTGCGTAAAGAAAAAAGCTGAAGTTTCAATAGCAATGCTTAATAGTTTGATGCATAGTAATTAGTAAATGATTTTAATTAACTTCTATTGAAATTTATTTTGTAAGCCGAAAGCTGAAAGCTTAAGCCTCATTTTAAATTTAAACAGCCAAAAGCCGAAAGCTTAAGTTGTATTTTTGAAGGACATAAACTGTATTAAGTTTAAGCTGTATTATTATTCAGCTTTCAAGTCCTGGCTTCTACCTTTAAAGTTACAGCTAGACTTTGTATGTCATACATATTAATAGCATTTATACTGCGGCAGGATTTTTTTTTTAATTTCTTTGGAAAATATTTCAAAAGCAAACAAATGTATAATCTAGTGGATATAGGATTTAGTGTATTTTGTTATTGCACGAGGTAGGGGGGGGGGGGGCAGCTGACCAGCTATACATATATATATATATATATACAGGGGCAGAACTACTTAAGAACTTTTTGGGTTGCAGACCAGGGCTCCGTGGATACAAAGGGCCCCAGCCACCATTAAAAACAATAGACGATCAATACTGTGAAGTAAAAAAAATAATATCTAAAATTAAAATTCAGAGATATATTTAACTCTAATTTTTCAAAATTATTTTTGTGTAATATATATCATCCTGCTTCAGAATCTGCCTTAAAGAGTTGACATTAGGCAAGCAAAAAAAATATAAATCATGATTTCTTTGTTTTTATTTTATTTTTCAATACTAAATGAACTCTTTAATCGTTTTTTTATTTTCAGAAAAATATCAAAATCTTATGTCACAATATGTTTGCTAGAAAATATAAAAGTGAAGCTGAAAAACAAAAATAAGTAGAAAAAAATAAATGTGCAAAAAGTGAAACCTTTTTAAAATTAGAACATAAAAACGAAAATGAAATAGCTACAATCCATTAACAAGCAAAAAGGAAGGGATCTTATCTGAAGAGAATCTAACCAAAGGGAGCAGAAAATCAAAAAACCAGGAAAAAAATACAATTGATGAAAATGTGCAAGATCTTGACTACCAGCAACCCTCTATGAATAATATTGGTGTTCATCAAGAGGACATTAATACCGAGGTGGAAAGAAATTTAGACAATATTAAGTTCGAGTTTGAAAAAAATATGTTGACGCAGGCTTGTGGCCAGTATTGCTAAATAATGATTTTATTAATGACACCCTCTCACATGGAATGACTGATTTTCCAAATAAAGATCTGAAAAATAAATATTCAGCTACAATAAAAAAATACAAAGAACAAAACAGATAATTTTCAAATAGTTATTTCATTAAAAAAATGAAAAATGGCCTATTACTGGAAAGATCTTGGTCATGTTATTCAATAGAGTTGGTACTGTTTTTTTTTCGGCTTGCAAACTTTTTTCTAAAACCCCTTCTCAATAGACAACCGGAATTTCTAATTGGATACACATAGGAACTTGTTTAGAAAATTATGAAAATTCTAATGAACATAAGAATTCAATGTTAGTGTGGTTGACATGAAAAGAAAACAAGCCTGTTTTAGACAAGTATCTTCAGGAGCAATTAAGAAAAAAAACAGAATATTATCACAATGTCCTAAAATGGGTTATTGCAGTGATAACATTTTTGAGTATAAAGGGCTTAGTATTTAGAGGTTCTGAGGAAGTATTTGATTCTTCACATAATGGTAATTTGATGGGTGCTCTGGAGTTATTGGCAGAGTTCGACCCATTCATTTGTGAATATACTGAACAACGAGAACTGCAACTAAAACCGATAATATCATACTTATCAAAAACAGTATATGAGGAAGTAATTGAGATTGTGGGCAAACAGATAATTAAACAATTATAACTCAAATAAATAACAACGACACAAAACATTATTTAATTTTGATGGATTTAATCCCAGATCTGTCCCACAATGACCAACTTGCTATTGCATTATCATACTGTTTTCGGGGAAAGTGCATAAAAGATTTATATCGTCCATTACAATTAGTAGTCATACTGGCTTACATTTATTTAATATTCTATAAGACTTTTTAGAAACACATGGACTACTACTGGATAGTTGTAGGAGGCAGTCTTATGACAACGCTACTGATATGGCGGGTTACTACAATGGTGTACAAGCATTAGTAAAACAAAAAAAATACCAGTTGGTGAAGAATCTGTTAAGGTTGCAACCAAAATTGTGATCTTTTTTGGAGTAGTGCAAAAAATATGTTTTCTTTTCCACTTCGACCCATAGGTGGGAACTGTTAAATCGTGAAACAGAATTAAAATTTACCTTAAAAAGTTTCAGCCGGACCAGAGATGGTCTTGTTACTATGATGCTGTCAAAGTTTTAAAAAATAATTATGATGGCATTATGAAAATTTTTAAAAGTTTCAGAAAAAATGAGGAAGAGAAAGTTGATTCCTGAAAAGAGGCACAAAATTTATTTAATAAACTGGCGAAACTCAATACTACAATTTTGATTATTTTTTGGGAAGAAATTTTGGAGAGATTTAATTTAATTAATAAAAAAATACAGATCCTTGGTTTATATATTTGTGAAGGCAATGAGTTAATTGTATCATTAAAAGAGTTTGTAAACAACATACAGCACCAATCAGATCAGAAGCTAAAGGAATACAAAGAGAAAGTTAAAAAATTAAGTCCTAGTATGGGGACAGACTACAATGGCATAAACCAGAGACGCATTACTTCAAAATTCTTAGATAAGTCTATAGATAAAGTCTCAGTATACAGCGCAGAAAAATTTAAAAGAGACACACTAAATGTTGCATAGGATAAGCTGATTATGGATTTCTCCAAATTTCGCTTTTCCATAATTTCCTCCTCGTACTGTCCTCTCCACCCTGATGATACAGTTATTTACGACGTCAATCATGTGTTCTTCCAGTGTTCATCTCTTTCTGTGGACCGTTCTGCTTTGTATTCCTATTTGTTGAGACTTGGGCTTCGTGCTCCTTATTGTGCTTCTTATACCCTGTCCTTTCCTTCCCCACTGCTATTTGTTCCTTTTTAGCAAAGATTTCTGATCAGGTTAAAATATAACCAACTTTTTTCCTTACTATTTGTTTCTGAGTAAAGGTATTTGGTTGACGACCCCCCTCCCTAAGAAAAAAAAAGAATTGATTTAAATAAAAGAAGCCAAGTCTATGAGACATATAGAAAAAAATTCACATTTTTAATGGATTTGCAAGACAAAAATATGGAAAACATAGATCTGGAAAGTGTACATAATGTTACTGATTATTATCCAGATAACATAGATGAACATTTAGCGAATGAGTGCATTCAGCTAAAATCTTATTTACTACAGTCTAAGCCAGAGTCTTACACCTCTTGTAGTGAAATTTTTATGTTAATTTATGAAAAGAAACTTGTTGATATTTTCTCAAATTGCTATACCATCTTAAAGACTTTTTGAACATTGCCGATCACTAGCTGCGAAGCGGAGCACTCCTTTTCCAGGATGTCGCATATAGAAAACAAATATAGGACAACAATGTCGAACTATCGAATAAATCATTTATCAGTTCTTTCCATAAATTGTGATTTAACAAAGGACTTACAATGTGATTAGCAAATAAAGGAATTTGCAGCACAAAAATGCAGAAAGGTTGCTTTATAATTTATATAACATAACTACACATAACCTGCCAATTTGTTTTGCAATAATGTTGTACAGTTGCTGTTTTTATACACAGGCACTAAGTCATATTAAATAAATAAAATATTTTATTGTCCTATTTTTTTCTTATACTGTATACCTATATCAAGCCCAGGGCCCCACAAATTCATAATCTGCCCCTGTATATATATATATATATATATATATGTATGTATGTATGTATATATATGTATATATATATTATTATATTAAAAAGTTAATATAAATATATAACCGAAATAAATAACAGCTTATTTAAAAAAGAGCTTTATTTACAGATCATTTAATTTTTAAATACTAATATACATATATATATATTCACACAGGATATCTAACAGTGCTGGCTTTCAAGTATTTAAAAGTTTTCTTCTCTTAGTGACTATGTTCAGACAATGCAACTTACTCCAATGTTAAGTGAGTATAATATGAAAGTAGTCACTTAGGAAGTTTTTAAATAATCAAAAGCCAGTACTGATGTCTGTTTAGTCTACCCCTGCTGTAGTAGAACAGTATGCAAAGTGTTGTCAGATGGCTTGCATGTGCATACATCATTCGATTCTTCTAGAGGGAGCAACAAGTATTCTAGGGTGGGCAG
The DNA here is from genome assembly GCA_039619475.1 of Icerya purchasi. Lineage (NCBI taxonomy): Eukaryota > Metazoa > Arthropoda > Insecta > Hemiptera > Monophlebidae > Icerya > Icerya purchasi. The sequence continues at coordinate 267,368,843 of CM077116.1, forward strand.
TACCCCCACCCCTTGTCCCCTCTAGCTACACCCATTGGTATAAGTGTTGATTCAAATTTCACAGTGAAATTTTTGATTTTACAATTTTAATTGAATATTATTATTTTACATATAATGAATTGTGAGAAAGTGGTATTTCCTAGCATTTCAATTAATTATATGCCGTAAATAGAAGAATTTTAGTTTTCCATCGAACTCTATGATTTTAATATATTTCATGGAAATTAAATTAAATTTTATCTTTGAACCGATTAAAATAAATTCATATAACAAATATAATCTTCACGAGACATAATAATCGAAACAAATAATTACATAGAATAGGAGGATAACAAGTAAAAAAGGCACTGTAACCGTATCGCGGCATAAGTTTCACCAATGTCTATGGCAGATAGAATCTAATATATATGTCTATAGAAATATTAGAATGAAAAGGAATTTCTTTCGTGTCACTTAAGTCGTGTTCTGTGTGACTGGGACTTTATGAGTATTTTATCTAGTTACAGTTTAAGTATTACTTGTATAATAAGATAAAATATCTAAAAAATTATCGTTACATAATCGTGAATATATTTCATTTTTTCCAAAATAAATATAAAATAATCAAATCAAACGAAACTAAATTAAATTAGATTTTTTCTATTAATTGATGCAACTCATAGTCAGTTTTTGTACTGTTGATCACGGCACGGATTAGTGTGCAAAGAAAACATTTACACCGTACTGAGAAAAAAGATCAACACTGAGTATTTGATTTAACTAGTTATGTTTAAAGATTCGGCGTCGGTTGTATTTATTTTAGGTATTTATATGTATTATAAATATTTGGATTAAATTATTTAAAAGGTGCGTACATTTTTGTTTATACAATAGTTTAAGTAATATTTTGTTGATCTTAATCTATAAGCTTTGGGAATGCCTTGTTCCTCAATTTAAGTTATAATTTTTTAATAAGATATTTAGTTTTTATTTAAATATTATACTTAACGTTAATCATATTTAATTAAAATTTGTAAGAAAATTGGCTGATTTTGTTATTTAAATAATCGTAAAAGGTTGAACTTTTTAAGAATTTAATATTTACTTCAATTATTAAAACAGTTGTAAGGGAATAAAATAGTTATTCATCAATGGAAATGCATTTGATAATAATGCTTACATCTTTCTTGTCAAATTTAAATAATAGTGGAATCAATTTAAATTTTGTGCTTTTAAAATATTTTCATATTTTCCGAGAACGATGAAGAATTATCCTATGTAACATCAGTTTTTGAAACTTAATGGTTATAGAAATATAATTTATGTCTCTAAAACTTTAATAATAGATGAAAAATTAGAAGAGGTGAAATTAGCATAGAAAAATATTTTAAATCTTTACAAATTCTAAAACGAAAAACAAAAACATAACCGAAAGTTATTCCAAGTTGTTAAAAAAATTGAACATTTAGAGATCATTCTTAAAGGTCATATAGCATATATTATACTAAAGCAAGATATAAAATACTATCGTGAACTGCTAAGAATATATCAAAATATGTAGCGATACGGAGTTACAAATATGGGTGGTATTGTATCAACTTGTTATGGAAAAACACTGATCCATTGTTATTCTACTTTTTTCAATAAGTTAAAAATAAAAGCTATAAATGGGGGAGTGTTACTTCCTAGAAATTAATCTATTTTGAACTCAGCAATTCTTGTGTTCTTGGGAATTATAAAAATCTCCAGTACATACATTTTTAATGAATAGACTGCAAAAATAATAGTATGTAAGACAAAGTATTCAAAATAAAATAAAAAGCTATTTCTGTAAAATCTGACAGAAAAATAAGACTAGGATATCATAATCGCCAGTTTTTCTTTGATTCATAAGTTAAGGAGATACAAAATGCATTTTATACCAGACTTTATATAAAATAGTTATTTATCGGACACAGCGAAATTAAATTACTTTTATAAATTTGGACTGGTGGAAAACGTCAAATACTTAGTAAGAAAGATATATGGGAACATATATTGTACTTTCTATATTCAATATAATTATTTCAGGCGATTTAAAAAAACAACTTAAATTTATTGAATAAGGAAGATACTAACGAATTTCAGGGTTTCATTTATCACGGAAATAGTTTTAATTTTCAAATAACAGCACTAAACATATTTATAGAATTCCCCTGGCCGATCCTGTGCCATTAAACGTGGTTATCTGGCCCTATTCAAATATCCAGTCGATAAAATTAATAAATAAACAAAATAAAAACAAAGAAAAATAAACTGTTTTAATTTTTCATTGCCGCTATTAATATCGTCACACAATTAATATATTAATTCCACTGTGTGGATTTTGTTTTGCTATCAGTATCAATTTATTTGTCGGCTTGTTCAATTATTTAGTATTTCCTGAACAGTAATACTTAAATAAACCCTTATTAAAATAATATATTCATTACATAAGACTGACGTGTTTCGATGCTTAGGGATTCATGAACACGAAATAATTTCGAAACGTGTCAGATTTATATAAGAAATATGTGCTTATTTTAGTATTATTAATATTGCAAATAATTCCGAGCAATAGTTATAAATTTTATCAATAGTTATAATAATGATACGAATAAAAAATAAAAATAAAAAAGTAAATAAAAAATTATACTACAATTAAGTTGGGCATAATCTTTTTAAATGTATATTATTGTTATAATTAAGTAAAGTATTTAAAAACTGTTGTAATCCTTCCTCGACCAAGATTAAGCTTGACGGTGACGTTGAGGTGACTACTTTCACATACTAAAATTGAGAATTTGTACGATTAAAAACAAAAAAAATTAAAGCAAATATTTTATTTGAACTTTTTTAATAAAACTTAAAATTTCATTTATAAATTATTAAAACATTCATATTAATATATGATGAAATAATTTTTTACTAAAATTATTGCTCGCACGAATGCAATTTTTTGTTAGTTTCATTTTAGAAAGTTTTTACGTAAATAAAAATCTGCATTATCAGTAATAATTGTCCAAGTTAATAATTACACAAAGTAAATATATCAAATATATTTATATTTTAAATTCAATTAGTATATCATCCTAAAATCCATTTCTTGCCAATTTGATTAAAGAAGTTTATTCCATATAAAACTAGTTACAAAATAAATATTTACAAATTGTACATATTTATTTTTTTCCCCTGTGAAGGAACAGCTTAAATTTTTAATCTGAAAATAGAAAAATAACGATAAATTTAATAATAAGAATTTAATGAAGAAATATCGCATATGAATACATCTGATAAACTTATTAGTGAATTATGTAATGATGGACTGAAATATTCAGACTTTAGCTGTAACTATTTCATGACGCGCACACACATGCATACACACATCTATACACATATATATCTTTATATATATATAATTCTAGGACACGTGTGTTTGTCACTGAACTCTCCTAAACGGCTTAACCGATTTCGATGAAATTTTTTGTGGGTGTTTGAGAGGGCAGATTCACAGTTGGACCAGGTAGCCCCCCCCCCCAATTTCACTAATCATTTCTGTCTACTTTTATAACTCAAGAACGGCTGGACCGATTTTTATTATCTTTGATTTGTTGGATTTGTCTCCGCTCTGAAAGTAGATATAAAATTTTTAAAAAAATGTATGAAGAAATTTTTTCTTTTTTTCGCTGTTTTTGGCCTAAAAGGGGGGTTTAAATAATTTTTAACCGTAATTTTTGGATTTTGGTGATGAGTTATCAATTTTTTAAGGATGATTTTTGAGGTCGTTCTAAATTCCATATTATATTTTCTAGAAGATTTCTTGCCGCTCAGGATAATCGCTCAGCTTAAAGTTGTAAATTGTCATAGATAAAAGTTTAATTGTAATTTATGATCCAATTGTGATAAGTCAAACCGTTTCCGAGCTATTGCATAATTGAATATTTTTGTCGTTTTTGAAGTATTTTTTTGGAATTCGGTACATTATATGTGTTCGAAATCCTAAAAATCGGTATAAATTTAATTTAAGAAATTAAATTACTTTAGAATCACATTTTTTCGTGTATACTCATCATCAGCTAACAGCACAGAGTACACAGTTTTAAAAAGTATATAAATTGAGTATGTACTCTGTGTTGTTAGCTGATGATATAGCCCGAAAAAACATCTTTCTAAAGTTATTTACTTTCATTTTTTATTAAATTAAATTTATATTGATTTTTGTTATTAGGGGGAATTTAATTATTTTATATATATAGAACGGATTGCCTGATTTCGATGAATTTTTTTTTTTTTTTGTTCGTCTCGGCCTGGAGAGTTCAGATTGAATATGCCAGTTCGATCCCTCCCCTCCCCTGTCGCCTATTTTTTCTGTTACTACTATCATGAATTACCATTCACAGTAGAAAATTTGATTCAATCTTGTACTACTCTTATTATTGTTGCCATTGGGCAGTTTGTGATGCACTTCATTTTGATGTTTAATATGTTTTTTTTTGATTTTTCGATGTATTAATTACTAATGAACGCAATGGAATAATCCAAACTGGGAAAGAGTTAGTATAATTTCTGTCGAGTGCTTATAGAAATAAGAAAAGATTATATTTATTCCAAACTAAAACGCATATGCTTCTAAACATAAATTTTATAAACATAAAAATGAAAATATATTGATCCTTAGAATTAAACAATACCATCTCATATATATAAATGTTTCTCTCACGGTCAATTGTATGTAGCACGTTCACGTGTCGGCAAACCATCCGCTTTGTTCATTCTCGCACCTGACAGCAAAACGAAAGATGTTGTATATCACAAGGTGCTTCGATGAAGGAAATCGACCCGAATGTAAACAATCCAGCAAATCGTTTTAACAGAAAGTAGTGCAACAATGCTACGCGAATCATTTTGATTCGCTTCAATAAATGAACATGCCTTGCTGTCACGTGTAATTAAAATACTTTTCGATGTAATTAAAATACTTCTTATTTTGATTTTTGCACATTTATTGAACTTAATTCATTTTGAGTATTAATTTTATCTTAATAAAAAACTGAATTTAATTCAGCTAATAAGCTAACACAACATTTATTGATTCCGAGGCGGTACAAAGTTCGCCGGGTCAGCTCGTATATATATAATTTTGTTTAGTCATTTTTATCTTAATATATACATTGGTGCCCCGTATCCACGGTTTGTCACGGAACGATTAAAAAAAAAAAAAAAACCTTGTCACAATGTTTTTTCAAGTAAAGCAAAAAAGTGTCAGCCATCGAAGATCCTGTCCCATCAACGTCATCTACATTACCAATCCTAATAGACCGATTTTTTCCAAACACTGCTCCTATTCCACTTTTAGATGAAGATGTTTCTGATTAAAGTTTTCTTACTCAAAGTTTAACTTTCAACTTTTCATACTTTTCATCACACGTAGTAATTCATTTTCTGAAGTGTAAACTGTAGCCTGTTGTACAGTGCATATATACAAAAAATTAAATAACTTTAAATTAAATTAATTAACTTTTAAAAAATCATAAAAATATTATCATCGGTAGTCATTTCATAATCATCATAATATATACCAGGTTGGACAATATGATCAAGAAGAATAGAGTACAGGACGTGATGATGAGCACATAATTATAATGATGTAAATATGTACCATTTACTTTAATAATTTTTAACATTACGTATAGTGTACTTAGACAATTTAGGTATATCTATACGGTACTGTAATTGTTTGTATGAGTAGTATGTATGTTAACACACTAAGCTCAATGTTCTCTACTATCCGTGGTTTCACGTATCCGCGGTATAGCTCGCAACCATTAACCGCGGATACAGGAACACTACTGTATTATAATTTAAGAAGTTATACAAATGGACTTCTATTTTGTACGATTCATTGCATTTGTGTAAAAAATACTGAGAGGTCAACTTTCTAAATACAACATGTATTATTTTATAAATGAGTAAAATTTATTTTGTGTTTTTGTGAAGGTATTTCAGTTGAAAAATTATTACGAAGAAGATTCATACGGGAAAAAGAAAATGAATGATAAAGATGATACTGCTTCAGTTTCTAAGCAAATAATGTATGTATTTTTTACATCAGTACAATTTCTTTTCATTGTTAAAGAATTAAAAAGTTAGAAATGCATTTACTATTATTTTGATTTTGATCTTTCTAGTGGTTTTACGGGTACTGATGGATTGAATATTTCTAAAATTCTAAGTAAAAATGTTGTAGTAAAATCTGTTTCAAAAATTATTGATAAAGAACTGCCTGGAATTGTATTAAAAGATAGTGTTATTGATTATTCGTGGGAAGAGGAATATTTCACGGGATCGACATTTGCTATTCATGTCAGTGGAAATTATATTGCATATGGCGTAAAAGGTAAGTTTATCAAGTATTTTATTATTATTGCTGTGATAAATGTTACTAAATCATGTCAACAAAAATCATTAAATACTTGGTTAAACATCACTCTGTAAATATGCATCCATAATTAAATAATATTTTAATTCAGAATGAAATACAAGTTTTTACTGTCTTAAATCAGATTATTAGTTTTGGAATTATAGACAATACCACTGAGTAGCAAAAAATTATACCAATAAGTTTCTTTATAACTATAATTAACGTAATAATATCTTTGGAGCGAATTTATTTATTTTTCGTTTTTTTTTTTTTCTTTTTAGAACACAATGTAAGCTATGCTCCGTTTTAGTTGTTCCTAAAACAGTAAAAATGTCGCTCTTTCTAACGTCCGTGAAAAGCGTTTATTTTTAATTTTCAGATCACTCCATAATTCTTTTTTTTTTGATTATATGGTTTTACTAGAATGAATAAAAATACTCTGTTATAAACTGTTCTATTTTAAAATACATTTAATTTGCAGAAATTATTTTAAAAGCTTTTAATTGTTAAATTTTATAATTTTGTTTCAATTATAGTAAATGTAGATAAAACAAGGATCAGAGTTTGGAATTATCCAACTATGCAGAAACAGTTAATAAACTTATTAAACAGTCCAGTGCACGATATTGCGTTTTCTTATAAAATGAGTCCAGTACTTCTAGGTGTAATTAGTAAAAGTAGAGTTTTCGTTTATAAAATCATTGATCAGGATGAAGATTGCAATAAGTTTAAATTAGAACTTTATATCGAAATAATCAGGGTATGTAATTCTGTTAAACTTATAAATTGACTATAAAAAAATATTTTTTTTATTGTAATAATACGGCATCTAGAAATACGAGGAACAGTTAAAAAGCAAGTTCCAATAATTTACAAAATAGAAAAAAACAGTAAAAACCTGCAACAAATACATCTTTTCATCTAAAATTACCTCTTTTTTCTCAACATAATTATTGAAAGGATCCAAATAAATATTGTAAGGAAGCGTGAGTTTTTCAAGTCTGTATGAATACTATTTTGCCGTCAAATTTGAGTACACCATAACCGCAGTTTTGCGATCCTCTTAGTGTTACGTACCGTTAAAGATTGAGTTCGCTTTCAAATAAGAGAAATGTGAAAATCGGACGGTGCTAAATCAAATAGTGTATCCAAATGAGTTTCATTTGAATGATGCGAGCAAGTTTTGGGTCACAATCTGCAAAAGCATTCCCATTTTTACGAAACTAACGTTTACGTCATATGCACAATATTTTTACAATGTTATTAGGCAACATTACATTTTATTCTGTCAAAGTCTGATTATGCTAGGGTATTTTCTCACTGAGAAAAAAACTACGAAAACGTATTTTCTGATTGTTCCTCGTATTCAGTACATTTGTTCAATTTTTGGTATAATGAATTATTTTATAGAAGAATAATTTAAAATATTAGTTCAGCGGTTTATGTAATATTAGACAATTTTTATAAAATTATTATAAATATTTTCAAGTATATTATAATTATTTCTAAACTTTCTATTAATTTTTATCACATATTTGTTATTTTAAATGTGTGTGTGTGTGTAAATGTAAAATATAATACAACAAAAAAAGCACAAAAAAAAACCAGTTGTATAAAGTCACCTTTTCGATACACTAATAAATATGCTATCTGCGCTTAAATAAATTGGATTACAATAACAATTAATAATACTCTTCCAGATAATCCAAGACGAAGGCTTAAAAGGAGGAAATGGTGCCGTGACGCCCTTCACTTAATAGCATTTATAACTTAAATTATTCAGTAATATAGAAATATTTAAATCGTTACGGGCATAAGGAACATACTTGCTGTAACGTAGTTACGATAATGTTGATTCTTTACGTGGAATAGCTTCTACCGGTACTCTATGAGCAATGCATAACCGCATCTGTCGCCATAGTGTGGGCTATAAGCTTTATACATTCCTGGACTCTTATGGGCTGTGCTTGAGTGCATTTGCTGCCATGGTGTCCAGGTGCTATATGAAATACATTCTTTAACCAGAGTCCTATGGGCAATGCTAAGTCGCATTATCGCCATGGAGGCCGGATATTGATATTATATATTTCCTAGCACATCCTCACAGCAGAATTGGTATCTCGGACCTAATTCTCTCGTTGGAGAGATTGGCCTGCTTTATTTGGTAGGTTAAAGTGGAAGTCACTGGCGCTGTTTATGGCCTCTTAGCCGGTACAGTGGAAATAAAAAAAAAAAAAAAAAAAAAAATCACTGAAAACTTATATTTAGTTCTTTAAATTGTGTCTTTCGATTGTAATTGTTTCAGCTTTTATCACTTAGTTTTCAAAATAAATCAAATGGTAATAACTGAACGTATTTAAAATTTTAATAAAAACCGAAATTATATAAACTGATTTCTCTATATAGGTTATATTATTGTGTAAATTCAAATATATCTGTTCGTTAAAATTATAAATAATAAAGAAATTAAATATACAAATAACAAATGATGAATGAATATGTAAAAAACTATTGATTTAATGATGTGTGTTTTTAGATTCCAATTTTGTCACACAATTTGATTCTGTGTGCTTGTTTTTGTTTTTTTCAATTGAAGATAAGCTATGCCTGAAAACGTTACAAAATTGATATATTTTTTATACATTTATTTATCGTTTGCTATTGGTATATTGAATTTTTCTATTATTTAAAATTTAAACGTGCTGTGGTGTTCCAACATATGTTTTTAACTTATATCAACATATAGGTGTAAGGATAGAAGTAGCAATATTGGGTATTAAAACAATGTACTACGATCTTGTCGGGTTATTATTTAAAATGCCATATTTTATTAATTCAGTATAAATTAGCGCATATATATATATATTAATCAATTTCTGTCTATATATATGTCTGTGTGACCACGATTTTTTCGTATCCTATTCAACAACTCACTCCCAAACTGTACGATTTTATTGTTCGTAAGATAAAAAGGTCAAAAAGTATGGGAAATAAATTTAGAATATTTATGTTTTAAACACGGACAGTTGCGTGTTCTGTGTTTAAAAAAAATAACTGTCCTAAAATTTATTTATTTATTTATATGTAAGGTAGCAAAATAAAAAATATTGTATATAAGAACCTAGAGAAAAAAACGCGGGGTGAGAGTTGGATTTAATGGATTAAAAAACTCGGAATTATATTGAAAAATATTTGAAATTTATTATCAACTAGAATTTTGTTATTAGCCTGAAAACAATTCGAAATAGTTAAGAGAGGCGGGTAATCAACATACGGAGGGGATCAATAAGTAAGTTACACTTCGCGATTGAAAAAAAAAAAAAAAAAAAAAAAAATCGTAAAAAATATGTAAATACATTTTTGAAATCTACAAATCTTTCTCTCTTTTTCAACATATTCACCTAAAATATTCAAGCACTTGTCGTAACGTGGTACCAATTTTTTGATGCCTTATTTGAAAAACGTCCGTCCAACTTCGATTAACCACCAATGCATGGCGAAATTCTTCACTTCTTCGTTATTCGCAAAACGCTCTCCTCCCAGAGCTGTTTTCAGCGGACCGAACACATGGAAGTCACAAGATGATAAATCAGGGCTGTAAGCTGGATGCAGCCATAATTCCTATTTAAATTGTTTTATCAGCTCCTGTGTTATCCGGACAATATGCGGTGTGGCGTTATTGTGGTCCTTTGCTCAATTTTTCCGGTTTACGATTTTTTATCGCCTTTCGAAGGTTCGTCAAGGTTTTACAAAATGTCTTAGCGTTGATTGTGGTTCCTTTCGGTGTAAATTCTGTGTAAATGATGCCTTGAGAATCGAAAAAAACCGTCAACATGACTTTACGCTCGCTGATTGTGGATTTTTCTTTTTTCGTGCGCGGAAATCCCGTATGTTTCCATTCGTTCGAACTTCTCTTCATTTCCGGGGTTTAATGATGACCCACGTCTCATCTCCCGTGATTATTTGGTCTAAAAATTGCAAACCTTCTCGTGCATATCGCTCAAGAAACACCAAGGCGGTTAGAAAACGTTGAGTTTTGTGTTCATCAGACAGTAAACGAAGGACCCAACGTGAGCACACCTTGCGAAAAAGTAATTCTTCATGAATATTTGTACTCACCAGTTTTGCTGCATTGCCTTGAATTTTAACCCGATGATCCGAAAGAATGAGAGTTTCTATATGCAGCTGTGTGCGAAGCTGGCGGTCGACTGCTGCGCGCTTCATCCTTCACATAATCTCGTTTTTCCTCGAACATACGGCACCATATGGACACCATGGGTCTCGACATTGCTTTATCACCGTACACTTCACATATTTTTCAGTGAATTTCAGCAAGATTATGATTTTTTCCCCATAAAAACCGCACCACACTTCGCCTCTCAATGTTGGACGAAAACACTGTAAGCGAACCAAACGAGATACCAGTTTCATTCTTTCACGAAGGGATAGAGAATGAAAACTGGTTTTGTTTAAGCCGGCGTTGGGGTTGTACGTTAATTTAGGTAGAAACTGCGCGCGAGTGTAACCTATTTATTGATCCTCCCTCGGAATTTGAAAGTCAATGTCTGATGTGGGATTATTAAGAATGAAATTATCAGTCAGTCCTCTTTTCTTTTTTTTTTTTTTTTTCCATGGAAGTATGAATCATAATGGATATTCAGAACTGCTGTAGGTAATTCGATTTCAGAAGAAATTTCTGAGGTTGAAAACAAGGGTTTCAGGAAAAATATTTTAAACAGAAGTTTCTTAGGGTTCAGCGCAGAGTCACTTAATCCTGACAATAAAACAAAAATTCGGCGCAAGACTATGATGGTTATATCTGACGATAGATTCTAGTAGCTTTGAGGTGTGAAATAAATTTGAGTTTTTGATTGTAGCTGTCGGATAGTTCGGATTCAAGAGGTTCCCTTTGGGATATGTAAATTTCTTTGTTTGCGAAACTTCGGACATTCGATAATTACATGATTGATTGATATTGGGACATTGCAAATATCACATACCGGTCGTGGTTGTTCGCTTAGAATGTAGCCACGTGTTAAGGCGAAGTGGCCTGTTCTTAAGCGGAAAAGTATTACTTCGTCTTTTTGGATCCTTAGATTGAAATTTTCTATAGAACAACTTCATTTGCGTCTGGAACTAGATCCTCTGTATATGTTCTGAAAAGATTTTGGATATTTACTTTAGAAGTCATCGTAGATTTAAGCATAGATTATGGGATTCGGTTATATTTGTCAAGGTTTATGAAAGATAAATCTAAATTTGAAGTGAAATAAAATTCAATAATTAAATGAGGAGAAAGAAAAAGTAAATCATAAACATAAACTAAAACCGAAATACCATTAATGAAATAAAAGTAAAAAATAATAAAAAGAAACAACGAAATCTCTTCGTATAAACTAATTATATTATTAAGATAAAATTGACAACTAATAAACTTAGAACAGATCAAGGGTGTAAAATTTGATATTTCCCTTTACGATTTTTTCTTTTAGGTATATTTTCTAAGAGGCGAAAATATGATCGATGCTGATTAAAGTAGATTATTTATATATTGGTATCAAGAGAGCATATATTTTTCTATTAAACAATATTCATGTTTTAAATATCTAATATACTCATATATATGCAAGTAAAGTTATAAAAATTAGTTATCTATTTTACGATTGTTTAATAGCTGAACTTTACTAGGTTATTCATTTTATAAATAATGTTTGTTTTAGATAAATTTTAAATTCATTGCATTCATGTTTTTCTTTTTCAGCCAGCTAGTTTTACTTTGAAACAACTCGGGTGGTGTCCTTTTGTTCCACCCGAAGACGGAGAAGATGAAGGCGTAGACAATAATGACTATTACGGAATTTTAACGATTTTCACCGACACTTTGGTAATTTAAATTTCGCGCCGTTTATTATTATTTACTAAAGTTTCCGAGTTCATTGTAAATATTAAACCAATGTTAAAAAATTAAAAAAGTTATACTAAGAGAGAACTTTAATTTTTTTAAATAACAGTACAGGCCTACCATTATATAGTGCTATATAAGTTGTACTCTTTCCAGTTATTGACAACGGTAAAAAATAGTAACAGCATAAATGTATTCGTTAAAAATTTTAAAAATCTAGAAAAATTGTAGATGGTACAAACTTTTTTCCTCTCTCCCAAAAATCATCATTTATCCGCATGATATCCGAGTAAAGAGTACCATGCACAAAGAGAAGAACTGATGATATGATAGAAAATGGTATGGTACAGTACGTAACTTGGAACATAGGAGCTGATGCGCTACCAAGACAACCACGCACGTTATAGCTGGTGCATATGATGGCTGGTATAGATATACCAGGGGGAGAGAAGAAAAGAATTAGGATTACATGGTAATTGTTAATATGCAACGCTCTAGTGAAGAGCAAGACGGCACTTGGAACTGATTGTAAATGTTTGATTTATCGAAATACAAATGTAGTTCCGTGTGTGTCTGCCTACTACACATCAACATAAGCGGTGGTTTTCCGTTACCTTTCGCGTAATTACTACAAAAATTAATTTAAATTAATTGCTAATACTCACAAATATAGAAAATGTTACAATATTTCTGTTTCAGAATTAGTTGATAGCTCGACTGATTGATTAGTTTTTATTATTAAAATATTTTTCAAGTAAAATTATCAGAAATAACACTTGCTTATAAACACACGCGCGTTTGCACACACATACATGTGTATATATATATATACACATAGGTTGTTCAATAATTAATTCCTCCACCGCTAGATCTCAGCACTACGAACAGCTACGGTGTCGCGCATGTGTTCACTGGAAAAAGGGAGGAATCTAGTTTCGAGTGATGTGTTTTCGAAGGCTTACGTGTGTTCTCGCGTTAAATATGGCAGCAAACGTAAAACGAAGTAGTGAGCATCGGTACAAGCAGAAGGCAGTTATCGAGTTTTTAACCCGTGAAGGACTTCAACCAAAGGCCATTCACGACCGTTTAAAGGTTATTTATGGTGAATTCGTGATGGACATTAGTGCTGGGCGCAATTGGGCTCGTGAAGCGAAGAAAGGTTGGATACCATTATTCGACAGAGATCGTCCGGGTCATCCGGAACTGCCAAACAGGTGAATTGCGTCGAAAAATCGATAAAACAATTCGTTCAAATCGACGGGTTATTCAGCGACAATTGTCAAACCAGTTTGGTATGGCAGTTGGGACTGCGAATAAGTTTGTGAAAAACTTCGAGTATCGGAGGTTGTGCGCAAAGTGGGTGCCCTAGTTCTTAACGAATGAAATGAAGGCAACGAGGAAAGCTGCCGCTGAGGAACTGTTATCGCGCTATTTCGCAGAAGGCGAGCATTTTCTTAAGAATTTAGTCACAGGGGATGAAACCTGGATCAGTTATTACGATCCAGAACTACCGTCAACATCAAAAGAATACAGGCATAGCGACTCACCGCGACCACAAAAAGTGCGCAGCGAAAGATCCGCCCGTAAGCTAATGTTGACTGTGTATTAGGAAGGAGTCGTGCATCGGGAATTCATGCTGCCAGGCAAGCGAATAAATTCAGATTCATACTGTGTCACACTGACGTCCTTGAAACGACGAATGAGACTGTGCGACCGAATAGACAGCTGTTTCTATTGCAACACGACAACGCACGCCCTGACACTAGTGCCCAGACTACCGCACGTCTGGCTGCACTTGGTTTCGAAGTCGTTGTACACCCTCCATACAGCCCTAATCTCGCTCCTAGCGACTATTACTTCTTTAAACACATGAAGAGACATCTAAAGGGTATTCGCTTTACATCAGATGATGAATTACAGACCGCTACGTCCGCTTGGCTGCGCGAACAACCACAAGAATTCTACGAGAACGGGATTAGAAAACTTATTTCACGGTGGCAGCGTTGTATTGAATTAAACGGCGATTATGTGGAAGGTTATCGGTTGTAATTTGTAGAAAATAAAATTTCCTATATTTTAAAACCAAAATCAGCGCGTAATCTTTTTTTGTTACTTATTGAACTGCTTTTGTATATATATATATGTATGTATGTATAGTGTGTGTGCGCGTGCTTACGGACGTACGTGTATGTATATATTTTATTTAAAATGGTCAACTTTATTTTTATTATTTTATTATAGCCATGGGCGTCGCCAGGGAGGGGCAGCTGCCCCCCTTCCCCCGGGAGCCATGAAACTTTTTAATTAACTGGCATTGATGAGTATTCATAGACGCGTAATCATGGACAATTTGGAAAACTTATGTTTTCACTAAGATTTTATTCTTATTTAATAAAATATTAAGCTTCTACAACTTATAAATTTTATTTTTCCTATAACTTATATCCTCTTTCTATCATCTTGCCCCCCCCCCTGGCGGTTGGCAACTCATCTTGCCCCTCTCTGGCTCATCGGCTGACGAAGCCCTTGATTATAGCAATGCTGTTAATTTTTCTGTATGTCTCAAAAAAAAAATTATGTTATCCTTGGTTTTGCTAGACCAAAATTTTTTAAGTAAAACAATTTTAACGACTTCGTCAAACTATTTTTTTGTATATATTTTAAAGCGCAGTTTTACTTCTAAAAGAAGATAATACAGTATGCGTTTTCTGAACGCGTTGCTGATAAAATATTTTTTTATTACTAATTAATTAAAAAAGATATTGTTCATTATACCGCTTAAGAAAAGGTAAATATTTCTTCCATTATATTTACACTATTAATCATTTTATATTCGAGAACTTTTAGCAGGTAAATTGCGAACAAAATGTATTTTTAAAGATATTCAGTACTTTTTTATTTTTTTTTAAATTTTTGTCTTCTAGTCTGTCGATGTTAGTCTTCTTGTCAAACATAAAGAGTCGGATAAAATTAATATTAACATCAAAATAAAAATAATATAGATCATTTTAAGTTAATTTGTAATCGTTTCACCCAATCTAAGGCGTCGTTTTTTACGTCGTCTATATCTTTTAAATACAACTGACCCGAAGAAAAGACCGGGCATTCTTCGACAACGTGCTGTGTATATGTTTATACTCATTTTTTACTGTCGATGTTAGTAAAAAATGAGTAGTGAATATTAATCTGATTTGTACGATTTTTTTGATTTCATCTAATATAAAATAAATTATTGCGTTGTAGGCAAGTATTCATATTAATGCTGAGACAATTTTTTTGTTTTTCCGGTTATAATTTAGCTAGAAATATGGAATGTTAATATACTCGAAGCAAATCATGGAAGTGAATCTTCCGTTTTGGAAGGTTCATTAGGAGAAGAATATGTCAGAATAAAATGCGGAGACGTAATAAAACAAGTTTGTTTTGCACCAGATGCTTCAACTCTGGCTGTTTGTATGAACAAATCAGTCGCTTTTTATCAGGTGAGTTAACAGTTAAATATATTTGTAAAAGATTTAATTAAAAAAATAAGGATAGTACGTCTTATGAAAATATAAAACGAAAACGTTATCATCGACAGAAAAAAAAGGAATAATACGGAGAATAGAGAGAAAATAAATATAGGTAAAGTTAAGTTACCTACGGTTTGAAATTTTATATAAAAATTCTTCGAAATACAATTTTTAGTCGTGGCGCTAAATTTATGCAGTACTTATAAACTGCTTAGCGTGCACGCCGAAAATTATTGTAATTTAGATTTATGCAGTATTTTGCAATTTGAAATGAAGTTGTAGTTACTTGATTTTTATTTTCTAGAGTTTATTTTTAGTAAATACATATTCAGGGTGCCTCACCTGGCCGGAAAAACCGAGAATAAGCCGGGAATGTTGTTGTAAAACCGGGAAAAAAAGTAAAAATAGCCAAAAATGATATTTTTAATAAGAAAACATAATTTGAAACGAAAAATGAACGCACTTTTTAATGTACTTTACTCAAAATAAATTACGAAGTTCTATTTTATTCATCTAAAATATGTTACGGCGGTCAAATATTACCAATAGTAATAAAAGGAAAGGATGTCTGGAGAAGGGAAATAGTTAAGGAATGAATCAAGGAGCTACGTTATTGCCGTCAATTCCGGAATGATTGGAGATCCATAAAAAATCAATAACAATAGAGCGATATGACTTCAAAATGGAGGTAAGAGAATGAATTGAGAGAACAGTACCATCAGAGGAATGGGAAAGAGAAGAGGATATGGCTCGAAGGGCGCCTTTAGAGTATAAATGATGAGGAATTGGGAAAGTCCGCTTAAAGAGAAAATAAAAGAGATAGCCTGAAGAATCGCTATCGACTTGACAGAAAAGATAGAGCAAAAGGAAGGAAGCCGGAAGGAAGGACTCCGAATGCCGAAGCGACGGGCAGTAAACACACAACCGTCGCCATCCTCGCTCTTAGAATCATCGGTAAAGATAAATACATGAGCTGGAAAAGAGGAATTCAATAAATGAAGAAATTCATTGTTGACTGCGCTGTATGAGGAGAAATGGGCTCGAAGTGGAAGAGGGAAGAATCTGATAGGCTGCCATAGGCTATCGAAGTCATGAGAGAAGTAAGGGAGAGAGTTATAGGAAATGACAACAGGATAAAAATTAGAAAGACGGGCTACAATGAGTTACGGGACTGGGATTTCAAAGAATAAATAAGTTTGGACGAGGAGATGGGGAGACGTTTAATTAGGAAGCGATACCCAAGCTGCGAACGGCGTATAAACAGTGGTTAGGTAACCGATTCTGATAAAACTGAGGGAATGGGAGAGAATTTCAAGGCTCCAATGTACAAACAGAGGCAAAAGTTCTGGATTGCGTCAAGTTTAGAGAAGAGAGACTTAGAAGAATTACCGTGGATAAAGGAACAGTAGTTTGAGCTTGGGCCAAATAATGGCTTTGAAAATAATTAGAAGAATAAATCTGAGGGGAGAAAGACATTTAAGGAGATTAAGTCTTTTAAGACAGGAATTATAGAGGAAATTAATGTGCTCCTGGAATGTGAGGCGGCTATTCAAAAAAAAAGGCCGAGATAGCATATGGAATTAACAACAGGAATAGAAATACCAGATACACTGATGCGAGTTAGAACACGGTAAAAGGAGCGGAAAGAAAAAATGATACAAGACGACTTGGTATGGGGAAGAGAGAGGTGAAGACGAAAAAGGGAATTGTTAAGGATAGACAGCGAATTATTCAACTCTTCGCTAGCGGCGGATAGATCGTCAGAGTTGGAATAAATCAGAATGTCGACAGCGAAGGGGAAGAAGAAGGAAGGAATAGGAAGGTAGGCGATATCGAAAGAGTAGATATTAAAAAGTGTGACTAAGACAAGAGGCCTATGATAAATGCATCTGGAGGTGGAAAGCGAAGGAGAGGGAAGAAAGAGAGAGCTGTTCTGGAAGAGATTGCGTATGAGAGTGACGACGATGGAAGAGAGGTTCAGAGAAAGTAGTTTGGAACCCAGAGAGGGAAGATGTACATTATCGAAGTCGGAAGAGACGTCAAAAAAGGAGACAGTGATGAATTTCTTAGATAGGAAAGACATAAATATCCGAAAGCGAATAATTGACGCAGTCTACCGGTCCAAGCCCAGGGCGAAAACCAAACATATTAGGAAGGACAAAATTACTGTGTTCCGGTCACTACACGAGATGATTGTTAATCATGCCTTCAAAAAGTTTACGAAGACAAGAGGCCAGGAAAATGGGACGGAAAGAACACTGATTTCTTTTCTGAATAGGAATGATAACAAAGTCGTTCCAGGATTTAGGAGTAGAACCAGAAAAAAGAAAATAATTTAAAATATGGAGAAGGGAAAGCAGCGCAGTAGGAGAGAAATTTTTAAGAATAAGCCATTTTCCAGATCTTGGAGAAGGGCATATCTCTAGAGAAGAAGGAACAGAAAGGGTTCCAAGAATTCTTGGCGAATTTAAAGATGAAACGAGCTTTTGTATTGGCTTCTTTATTGGTTACAAAGTTAGACATTGAGGAATGAGTGCGAAAGGCTCTAAAGGTAGCAGAGCTTTTTCGAAACGCTGCTTTACACTGCTCATTCCACCAGAATAAGAAGGTATAAGAAGAAGAGTGACCGCGCGTGTGCGGGAAATAGGGGGAGAAGATGCGGAGAGAGCAGAATCTAGAGTTTGAGTGAAAAGATCGTACCGGAAGAAGGGGTTAGAAACATCAGAAATAGCAGAGAGAGAGGGGAATTCACCAAGGGATGAAATTTAGCCCAGTCAGTTTTAAAAAGAAGCCATACGAGAGAGTAAAGGGACTTGAAAGGCTTAGTGAGTAGAATGGGGACATGATCGCTGCCAAAAGTGCCGTTGTGAGTCCTCCAAGAGCATAAAAGACCAAGATTGGGAGAGGAGACGAGAGGTCTACTGAACTAGAAGAAGATGGATGCTTCAAGAGGGTAGGAGACCGATCATTAAGAAGAAAGATATCATGATCCAGAATGAGATTTGCAAGAATCAGACCATTAGGATTATGCCTAGAGCAGCCCCAAAGAGGAGAGTGAGCATTCCAGTCACCTCCAACGATGAAGGAACCAGATAAAGATGAAAGAAATGAAGAAGAGGAAGATTAGAGAGGCTTCAGTTGGGAGAGTTATACACGCAAGCAATATGTAAAGGATTAGAGAGAAGATTTAAAAGGGAAATGTAAACTATGTTAGGGAGATTAGCATAGGGAAGAGGAAGACATGGGATATCGTGCGACAGGTAGGATAGATCGCATCTAATAAGAAGAGGGTTTTGTTTGTTTTTATGTGTTTCCTATTTCTTTTTTCATCTTGTGTTTTTCATGTTTTTTATATAATATTGTATTTTTTTTAAATGTTTTCATATATTATGTCAGTCCTTCCTTTTGTTTTTATTCCAGATTACATGTAATCATTTATTTGTAAGTTTGCCCTCCTTAAAAGTGTTTTTGTTCGCTGTCGTTGATTTTCATTTGCTGCAGATGTGCATAACGTAACTTCACATTGGACCATATTAGGATCTGCGATTTTTTCTCTAATGTTATTATGTTGGAAGTTATTATTTTTTACTTTATTTACGATCAATTTTTATTTTTGTACTTAGTGAAACCTTCTATTTGGTTTTCGTATCTCATTTCTACCACCGTATTTACATATTTCTTTTACCAGAACCTCTAAATTTCCATTTCAGTGTTTACGATTATATTCCCTACATATGCAGAGTTGTGTGTTCTAAAAATATTTCTTATTCGGTTATTTCTCTTTATATTATAGTATCTGATGGCAATCTGCATCATCATAGGTGTCTGTAAGTATATTTTTTTTCCCGTTTATTACTGTTTCTGATACTATATTTTTGAAATTTTTCATATATTTATTTATTTGTTTCATCTTTATCTCCTGTTTTACATCATTTTGTTAATCCGTGTTCTACAAGTTTACTTCATTTTCGTTAAAACTTTTATCTAGCACAGGATTAATATATCGCAAGTCTCCTATAGGACACTAGCTCTCTGTTTTATCGCAGTTAACCTGCATTTAATATTAAACAAACACAGGGTGGATTAGAGTAAATTTTCGGATAGAAAAATCGGCTCTGGGAGAACATGCGAAAAATACGAGGCATTGTATACACATTGGCATTACCAAGACTATAATAAAAATCGAACGCTTCAGTACACGGATTGTGAGTGAAACATTAGAAATCGAAAAACATCAGAATTTTAATAGAGGAAACGGTTATAAAGTGAGTCAGATTTGGAAAATAGTTGAGAAAAAACGAGGAGAGATATTGTGCATTAGTAGTAGCATGGAGTTGAATTTAATTCCCCGTACGCAGCCCAGTAATATGATATCGAATAAGAAGAGGAAAAAAATCCAACTAATAATAGTACTGAATACAACTGTTTCCGGCAGGACTGGACTGTTGTAATTTTTAATGGTTATTTCTTCAATTAGAACTGATTTTAGGAGAATGGTTGTGTTCCATTTCACTCGGACTCTCGTACATTCTCCTAATCTCTCGCGCTCAGTATAGCACACTCTGGCAACGATGAAATCACGTTTTATCAGTTCACGGCATTGTTGCTCGGTAAAATAATTAAAACACGCCTAAAGAAGTTTTACTTTAATTAAGCATAGCAATTAAGATTTTTTACATATTTCGAACGACATGGATTTGTACTGTTACTGACTACACTTCATTTATCATGATCAGAGTCCCCTCCCCTGAATTATAATATTAGGCTACAGAATTTTTTAAACAAATTGAGTATGTTGGGATTTTTTGATAAATTAATTTAGTTATTTGGAAATTTTATCTCTGGAAGAGAACATTATGCCCAGTTTACTATAATGTAAACTCATCTTATTTTCCAAATAACTCAGGGATGCTGCAGGGATCAAATTTAGACTTTATATATATATATATATATATACATACATACATTATATAAGTTGCGGGTCTTGCAAGTTAAATATTTGTCGAAATGGATAAGTTATTTAGATTTATTAAATGAGTTTAATACGAGAAATTTTAAGGTACCCGGGTGAGATGGCCTGTATTTATTAATTAAAATCTTGCATGGGCAAATGTTACTTCCCGTTTTATTAGAGAAAATAAATATCAAAGTGTCAAAATTTAATTGCTAAAAAGTAAAGTTATTCCATTTAAAAGTAGCCAAAATTATACATTTTTTAAAATTAGCGTTAGAATTATTGGAGAATAATTAAGAGTATAATGAACATGTACGAAAATTTAAAGAACTGGATTATTTTTGCTTTTATAACGATGACAGTTTCGTAAAACAAATTTATATGCTAGAATTATCAAGTTTACGTTCAATAATTAATTTAACGCAAAGAATAGGTGAGAGTGTGTGTACTAGCGAATTATATTTGAATGTTTGGTTTTATTTTTTAATTTTTCTTTCTTGAAAGTTCTAATATTTTATTTTCCTACGTTTATTTATGTACTATAATTTTTCGAAAGGCTATTGTGTACACATACAGTAATAAATAAATAAATGTTCTTTTTTATTCGCGGAAATTTTCCGTTTTGAAAAATCGGATTATCTTTTTACTATATTAACTCGATGTTATACATACATTACAGGTTACTATGAAGACTGAACCGAACTTTGTTTTGTTACACGAATGGGAACCTCATAGTGGTAAAACACTTACAATGATACATTTTTTAGATGATAAAAAAAGTTTTGATGCGCAGTAAGTTTTAAAATTGTTTATACTTAAGGTGTGATTCCTACGATGCGACTAAAGCGATTGTAACTGCATGGTCTAAGTTGTATCGTAAAAGCCGCATGGCTAGAGTCCTCTGCTATAATTTCACTAAACGCAAGTTATTTTCGGTCGTTCTACTTAGTGACGTGGACATAAATTAGTTTATTCTTCTGTACATTGTTGAAGAAAAAAAAAATGAAGAGTTATAAAGCAAATGAAAAATAAAAATTCGGAAATATTTTTTTTTTAATGTGAGGACCACATTTATTAAAAGATGATTTAGTATTTTGGAAGTTTTTCCCGTTAAATATTTAACAGTTCATTTGTATTTTACCAGTTGTTGAGAATGGGCTAATAAGGCAGCCGAACCTTGAAGTGAAGAAACTAATAAGCCTTATTGAAAAACTGGAACTAATGCTCACGTAAACTAGTTAATTTTAATATATTTGTAAAATTACGTTTCATTAAAAATAAATGAAATTTTAAGCAGAAGCTAAATTAAAGGCGATCTAAGAGATTTTTGTTTGGAGGGGTGTAAAATTTCTGAATGCCGATTACAAACATTAATTTTGTTTTCGCCTGCTTTCTAATTCAGTACTATAACTTGTAATACTTAAATTCTTTAGCGGCAGAAAACTTGGAAATTATCTTATAATCGATTAAAAGAATAAAATTGAAAATTAAAACTATCTGAAAATTCCGAATTATCGTATATTATATCTGATGAAAATTTTATTGTACGTTGTTGAAATACTGATTTTAAGGAAGAAATCGATAAAACGGTTTAAATTCATAGAGATTTAGATACCAAGGCAGATATTAAGAATACCTTTATAAAAATTTTAAATTAAAAAAAGTACAAAAAATCACGACAATAATATAAAAATATGAGTACTAATATGCTTCACGGAACAATTATTCCATATTCATGGTGTAATTTTATTTTTTCGCGTAGAATAAACAATATAAAACAAGTTATTTTAAGTCTTCAAAATTTTAAAAAAATCATAGACAAATAACGTCAACCAATAAATGGGAACATAAAACATTAGATATTTTATACTGAAAAACTGAAAAACACAAATAATTAATCTGATTTTCGAATATTGGCACAAAAAGAAGAAAAAGGAAGATGAGAAATAATAAAACAAGTCTATAAGAACAAAGAATAAAAACAAAAATAAACGGGGGCGACTCAACGTCTAGAATCGTCATCGTCGAGTCGCTTCAACCGCGCACCTTTAAGCGCACAAACATCTCCGTCTTATGACTTGCGGTTCCAGTCGCGTGGTTAATCTTCTTTATTCGCGTCGTCGTAGGAGTTACACCTTCGCTTTAAATGTAGTACATATATTCATTTTATTTAAGTATTTAAGGTAGGACTATGCACATCGTTTTACACCGATCAGATTAACACGAAAAAAATATATCGCTGGTAAAATTTCCCACGCTGAACAACCAGTATCTTTTTTCTATTTTTATTTTTAAATTTTCTGTCTCCTTTGCCCTTCGCGGTACTAAATAAATTACAGTGTATATTTTTTCGAATCCAGTTACCCGAACGTGTATATTTTCTCAAATGAGAAATATCGAGAAAATTCCTATCCCGAATCATTTTACTCGAATGACTTCATATTTAAAATGCTCGAATACTGGTATTTTGAATACTGGTGTCTAGAATTGTTTTACATTTGTCGTGGAAATGATAAAAATTTTTCCCATTCAAACGAAATGCGATTCACTTAAAATCGAACTTGACGGTAGAGTAGCAATTAAAATAGTACAAGGAAAACTATAACGGGAGAATATATTTACATTAAATCCAAAACTGTTAACGAAATAATTTATTGGGATTGTCGCAGACTTTCGTGAATTGAAATTTCGAAAAAGCTAATTGTAGAAATAGATTTCTTTGAGAAAACATGTGTTACCGGAAGATCGAGTCTTGGTCTTTGCCGAACTGTGCCATTTTGATTTCCGCAACACATATTTGGAATTAGTTTGACGCCACGGTAACAAACAGACATAGAACAAGCAATGCGTTAGAGGATTGGCACAATAGATTCCGCGTTGGAAATTTGAAAGTATCACCCAGACCTGTACCCTGCGATTAAAGAACTTCAAAGGGTAACGATCGGTGATGGAAACTACAATCGCAGAACTCAGCTCCCCGCAAGGGAGGCAAAAGCTGTATGAAGATGAAAATGGATCGAATTATAACGGTGACTGAAAACGATCATGAGGCCTTGCCAACAGTATGCAGATGTAGGAAATGAGTTACAGAATACATTGTGCGACATTAATTTACAAGTTTAATATTGAATAAGATTTTTAATTTTTTTGCGGTTTTTTAGATAACCGGACTCGTGATTTAAGCATTAATGATATTTCATTTGGAAAATGTTTGGTTATAGTTAGATTGTGCTCGTTCTGAATCATTCACTGTGAACCGCAACGGACTGAATTTATTGTGAGATGTACCGTGTTGTAACTGTTATAGTGACTGAAGATGGTGAAATGATTATGGAATAATAAATTTCGCTCATTTGTAGTTGACAATACAATCGAGGATTACTTAACGTATGAAAACCTAGTCACTTCTGGTTTTTTCGTCCTCGTTATTACAAATGAAAAGAATACTTTCTGTCAGTGATCAACTACTTTTCGTGTTTGTGTGTGTGTGTGTGTGTGTGTGTGTGTGTGTGTGTGTGCCGTACGTCAAAGTTCCGTTTCATTTATTTTCTAACCGTCCACAATTGAAATTTAATAAAAAATATTCGTTGATGAAAACTTTTTTTTTTTCTTTAAATTTATTTTAATGCCAATATAAGTAAGACCCCATCCGTAAGCAAACATCTTTTTCGGCGAACGAGATATTTGAGTTCATTCGAAGCGAGAATTTAATCAGATTTCAGGTATTAACGGTAAATTAAAAAGATTCTTCCCAATGAAGAATACTAGACGATTTGTATCAATGCTGACATATTTAGAATTAATCAAATTTTTACAGGTTACAGTTTAAGAGTAATCAGGGAATTTTTATGTTTGAAAAATAATTTTACTTTTATAAATTACATTACGGTTGGATAATGTATAATGTTATATTTTATTGCAACTTACGTATGCGTTTGTATTTTTTATTCTTATTTTATCTGAAATGACGTGTAATAATTTTATTTTTTATAACATTACGCTTTATTTGCGACCTGCGCGGTTTTTGTATTAATGTCTTATGAATGATTTCAAATTTTTTCGTATTTGTACATTAGAGTATTTTGGAAGTATGCTATAACTGGTGCTAACTGTAATAAAGAAATTAAAATATGGACATGTGATGAATGGCGTTGTTTGCAAACGTTAACATTTGATAGGGAAGATACGGAAGCGTTTCAGGTTTCTCTCGATTTCACCGCCGAATATTTGTTTCTTTACAATACAAAGGTACATTTTTTTTCCTATTATTTTTGTGTGCGTTTCCTAGAACAGTTTCGTCTGCTACGGTATATTTAGTTGTTGTGTATTTAATATAAAACTGTTACGTTTTTCCATTGTTAAAGTATGTTACTGAATCTTGCTTAAAATTTGAAAAAGATTTATGCAGAAAAGACATTGATGAACTGTGAAACAGTTACGAAAAATATCTTCGTCATCGCAAAATGTGTATTCATTATTTTTTTTTAATCCCCATTTTGTAAAAATATACTTAAAATTTTTCGTATTGCATTAATACGTGCGATACATGAAAACCTAGTTCGAATAATTACCTGTAATTCTTTTTTTAATGGTTTTATAGTAATATAAGTATATTTCTTTTACGCTTTATTCGTTCGCGATTATATTTTTCTCCGATATTGTACAATTTACTAATAATAATTTCTAATTTTTTAGTATTATATAATTTTAAAAGTATTACGTATATATATTTTATCTTTGGCAATTTGTACCGGCAAATTTTTATCTATGTGTACTTTTTCTGAACTGAAATACTGAATTTAGTATTTTCATTAAAGTTCAAAGGTATGTATCGAATGTATGTTCTATGTATGTACGAAATTTTACTAACTGATGCGGTTTTAGTTAATTACGGGCATTTATCATTGAATTATCTTCTTTTTTGTAGCGTAATGTTTCTTAAAAGGGGAACCGCGAAAATTTTATTAAAATTTTTTGTGTTCTGAATTTTTTTAAACTGAAATGGAAAGTGGAACGATGTTTCATTTATATTTCTTTCAAAAAATATTTTAATTGTTAACAGAGAGACAATTATTATTTCGTTTGAGTTTTCTGCCGTTATGGTAAGCGAATAAAATAATTACTTTAAAATAAATATTAATGATTATCATTATTGACGAATAAGAAAAGACAATTGCTATACCGTTGTAGATATTTTTGTTATATCGAACAATATTTCTATAAGGTAGAATGTTACTTCCCCATGAACATCTTCATCGAAATGAAACAAAATTCAGAAATTGTTATTCGATTTATTGTTACATTTACACTCTAAAGGCTTAGCTTGACTTGTCTTCATTTACGTGCCATGTACTACAACAAAGACTAGAGGCACGGCAAATTAGGGTTTTATATTTGAAATGGGAAATTAGTAGATTTATGATTTCACGACTCTTTCAAGGAAGACGGAAGTAACAGTGTGGAGCATATGTGATTAAATTCGCGACAATCTAATAGAATATGTGTCGAATAGGTTCGTTTAATAATGGGATATTAAGCCACAATTCGAATCATTAATTTGATATATTACGTTTTATTTTGTAAATAACGTTGGAGGCAGATAGTTGATTATTCGGCGTGGGAAAGTACGAGGGCGATTCCCTTGTGGCATAGTCAGCTGTTTCACTTTGTAAAAATACCTTTGTGTCCTGGCATCCGAGTGAATTCAATTTTAATAATTCGCAGTAGCCGGTGCAGATATTATTTCTTTAGCTATTAAGCTTGGGACACTTGTCATGAAACCTTTGTAAGCACATTGAACAGTGCAGAGAGTGAACTAGATACGAATCTCGTTGCTGGACAATAAAAATATTAAATTATAAATGTAAATAATGGAAATTGACCGTTAACATTCGGTTACTAATGTTATATTTTTTATATTATTCGAACGACATTCACAATTCGAAAAAATATATAACATTATTTATATTGTAATAGACTGAAATTGTTCAAAGCAAATTGAAAATGAATGACAAATATATATATATATCTTTTTTTATATATATATATATATATATAATTCTTCTGTGCGTGTGTTTGTGACTGAACTCCTCCTAAACGGCTGGACAGATTTTGATGAAATTTTTGGTGTGTGTTCAAGTGGATTCAAGAATGGTTTAGATTCACAATTCGGTCCACTGCACGAAATATGAGGGTTTTAAATAGTTGAGATGAGACCAGGGGCACAGATATGTATACGGGACGAATAAAAAGAAATTAACAAAAATTTTGTTACTAAGGTGAACAATACCTTGTTGCCACGTGAATTATATTCATTTCAATGTAATTAAAATATTTGTCGTTTTGGTTTTTGCACATTTATTGAACTTAATTCATTTTGAGTATTAATAAAAACTAAATTTAATTCAGCTAATAAGTTAACACAAAATTTATTATTTCTGTGGCGGTATATGTATATAAATGTTCTGTAGAATTCTAATTGTAATATTAAAATAACGTGTTTTGAACTGTAATTCTAATTTGTTTAGGTAATGTACGTTGTTCACATTGATAAAACCTGTGAAAAAGCAGCTGCAATGTATATTGCTGAGTTTTGTTTTTCTTCTCCAATTTCAAGTTTTGGTATATTAAACGTTAATCGACAACCGAAAGATGATTACAGAAAAAGTGAGCGTTTCATACATATTTGTAGTAAACACTTCATGCATCACAGAAAATAGACTATTTGAGAAGACAAAATAAACGTGCGAGAATTTTAATTGTACATTGAATGTACATTTTTCGGGACGAATGAAAAAAGAGTGAAAAAAGTTCAATAATACAAAATGATAATATAGTCTTTATTTCGTCGAATCGGTCTCTACATAGACCGCTACTATTATTTTTATCCACTTTTGTGTATGTATTAATCAGTGTTTTTTTCGTTTGGTCCAACTTTCGCTCCTGGCCAGATATGACTAAAATACGAGCGATAATTTTAATCATTATTTATAATTGTGTACAATTCACAAGTTTTTCGCAAAGTAGTTCTCAATTGTAATCATCGTTAACGAATTTTTGCTATTTAAAATCAACAGTCCATCTATTAGATGTCTGCCCACATGTCTGCATAAAAGATTCCATTTCCACGCGTGTAAAGCGTGGAAAAATTATAATATTAAAAAAAAACAAAATAATATTATGTATAAAGAAAATGATTAAAAAAGATTCCATAATTTCTTAACATTTTGATGTTAATTATTCATATTTTAGATTTGTTAGAACGAATTTGTAAACTGAAAGTGCTAATTTTTAATCCTTTAGATACCAATACAAAAATCCCTAATATTTTTTACTTCATTCAATTTATTGGTAATTTCGTTCTTATATTACTATGAAATCTAGCACTTTGTTAATTGACTTTTATTTTTCCACTGTTTATGCATTAAAATTGATTTATGATTTATAAAGCTCATGACATCAGCGTTAAATAGCGTAACTATAGCATCAAAAATATAAAATGCAATACCATCATTCAAGGTATCGACTTGTACAGCAAGTCTAGGGGCATTAAGCTTTTCTTGTGTAATCTTATACGAATTATTAGTACTACAATAAATGTGATTTTGCCGGTTTATGCGACCATTTATTTGTTACATCGTCTGTTAGTAGAATACGTTTTGGAAATTAATTATCAGCTATCGACATATTTGTTACCGCAATGCGGTATTCAGCGAATTTTAACCAGCTATCAAAATCACCGTTTTGAAGTTGCGCTTCAATGGACGAGTGTGACAGCTTTATTTTCAAAAATGTCAAGATTTGTCGGATAGAGCATTCGGATAATTTCCAGTGCTATTTCCTGTTTGTGAATTGAATGTGGATTTTGAACAATGCTTTGGGGGCGATGAGATGTTCAGTTTTTTCGTATTTAATTCTGTTTAAGACCGCTCAGATTTAAATTTATCAGTCACATTTCCCGTTTACTGAAGCCGTTTGTTTAAATTATAAAGGATCTGTTCAGACCTTCAGCTTGAGGAAACTTTTTTCGCGTGAATTTTTTAAGAATTTAGAATTTATATCTGTTAAATGTTCTAATATCAGTCTCTGATTCGTGGACTAATTTATTACTTACTAACCATTCAAGCAAAGTACACACAATAACACGAGTAACACAAACCGAGGGTCTAGAGAAGGGAAATACGAGAACCATTTTGTTGCGAAACTGTTGCTTAGTACAATATCTATTATCAGATTAATAAATCCGCCTGTACTATATTAGTGTACATTATGTTGTCTACGATATGATAACATTCTTACACTGGTTATTTTTGCGTCAGTTAACAATAACGTAGCAAATACTTTCGCTGAGATTATTACTCATTATTCATTATATTAATAATAATAAAAATAAAGATTATTAAAGCGATATATTTATGTATAATTTCGATGCTTTTCAAAGCTTCATAAAACCTTAAGCTTCAAAAGGCGTCGGAATTATATGTAAATATTTTAATAAGTATTATTTTGGATATTGTTAATAACAACCTATAAAATCGAGCTTAGTCACCCTGAATCTACCACACAAAAAATCTTAACTTTATTTTTAATAAAATATTTAAAACACCGTGTACGCTTTTTTTTTTTTTTTTTATAATAAATAAACCAGTACCACTGTATTTGTTGTTCTTACACATTGTTAACATTTTTAATTATGATAAAAATAAACCAGTAATTACTAAAACGAAAATAAATCAAATTTTCGGATTCATTGTCAGTATACTATATATGTAGATTTGATCTGTTTCGCGATGAAATTATTTTCTTCCATTCCTCTACTTTAGCTGCATCTTCCTTAGAATGCTCATTAGTTTATTATATAGGATAAACAATTAAAAAGATTTTTATTTATTGGTTTTGAATAAAACGTTCGCCATTCTGCTAAATAATCTTAAATTACTGAATCAAAATAAATAAACTATCCGAACTATTTTAAACACGTGTAGCTCGACTAAAATGCCACCGATCCTAACAACTTCTTTTTGTGAAGGTATAATTCTTGATTCGGATTTTTTCTTGTTTTTATATATATGGGTGTTTATGCCGGACTTTTTTAGTATTTTATTTATTCTTTTTACTCCCTCTCGACTGTCTCTCTAAGTTACTTATTGACCTGTCAGGATTGATTGTAAATTATAAATTACGCGGTGTATGTAATTTATTTTGTTGATTTTATTTCTTATGTCCAATGATATAGGGTGGGCCAAAAGAACATCCCGAATTTCAAACGCTCGTCAAAATCATACACTGTGAGTTAGCGTAGCGATTGCAACGCCATCTGGCGCTAAATAATATGCCGTTTAATATAAATATAGTTGGTTAGTAGTCATAATGTCGTGGACGCGTAAACAACGCTCTTTCGTTGTCGAGTACTTTGTGAAAAACGGTGAAAGTGTAATCGCGGTACAACGCGCGTTTAAAAAACAATTTGATTTAAAACGTCATGACAATTCCCCCGACCGTAAAAGTATCCTCAAATGGGTAAAAAACTTCCGAGAATACGGTAGTGTGGTGGCGGTCAACCATCAAGGTCGCCGTCGATCGTCTAGAACCCCGACAAACATCGAAAAAGTGCGCGTAGCATTGTCGCGAAGTCCGCGAAGTCCGCGCAGATCCGTTCGTCGCCAGGCTTCCGCCTTGAAAATTCCCCGTACTTCACTCAGAAGAATAATTCGAAACGACCTCAATATGCACCCATACAAGATACAACTAACCCAAGAATTGATACCAACAGATAAGCCAAGAAGGTTAGAATTTTGTAATAAATTTTTGGATATGCTGGAGGAAGAAGACGTCGATTTGGATTATGTTTTTTTTAGCGACGAGGCGCATTTCGATTTAAATGGTAACGTTAATAAACAAAACATGCGGTATTATGCTACTGAGAACCCTCGAATCGTTCACCCGGTACCCTTGCACTCCCCTCGTTTCACGGTATGGTGCGCAGTCAGTGCGAAAGTGATAATCGGTCCCTACTTTTTCTACCGGAGCTCAGACGGAAGAGGATTGCATTATCTAAAACGTGGTTTCAACAAGACGGGGCCACACCACATATTCGTAACTATGTTTTGCGGTTATTACGAGAGAAGTTTCAGGACCGCTTGATTTCGCGAAACTGTGAGCTGTTTTGGCCGCCGCGCAGTCCGGATTTAACACTGACAGATTTTACTTGAAAAGCAAGGTATACAAGGGTAAACCAGCAACAACCGACGAGATGAAATTGACCATTCAGAAGGAAATTGCGGCGATTAAAAAACCAACTGTTAAAAAAGTAATGCATAATTTTGAGGAAAGATTGCAACAATGTAAAAATCAAAATGGTGACTATTCATACGGAGTATTGTTCAAAACTAATAGTGTACAATAAATGGCGTTCTTTTTGAAGTATTTCAACGTTTGTTTCATTTCCGTAAGTATATTAGTCTTTATTTGACGAGCATTTAAAATTCGGGATGTTCTTTTGGCCCACACTGTACTTCTTAAAGAGAGAAAAAAGACACGCCGTTTTTTTAATACAATTTTTGGCACGGTACAATATAAAAATGTTTTTTTTTCTAAAAATCGAATAAAAATTAGAAAAAAATTTCAGACTTTTTCGAATGATACACGTGTACTCGGCTATAAACGACTCGTTAAATATATTTTAAACTGTTGATCAACTTTTCTAAAATCTTAATTTTTTCCCCTTATTTTCTTTATTACAAGTTTAAATATTTTACTTTAAATTTTTCAACGTAATAATAATTACTAATTTTCGTTTACTTCTGATTACCTTTGTTTACAGATGATGATTCGTATGTGACATCGATAGAAATGTTAGCTATTGTTCCGAAACAAATTAAAAATTACACTATTAGCTATCCGGTTAGTTTGCCAAGTATACGCGCTTCAAATCAGCCTAATAGTAATAATGACGGTAAATGATTTGAAATAATTTTTTCCGCATTTTTACACGTGCTTATGTATTTTATTACTTTTAGGAGATAGCACATGTATAATTAACCTTTAAAAAATCATCGCCCGATAACCTGTTAAATGTGAAATTTATAATATATAACAAAACATCAGTGATTGATTGTTCCGGTTTTTTTTTTCCTCTATTTTTTAGCAATATACACATGTAAGTTATGATAATTATTAACTTAATGTACGGAATGTTCAGTATGTGATTATCGTACTTGACTCGCTTGTTTCACTAACAAATAGTGATATATTGTATAATTTTAGCGTAAATTTATCGTCTCAGCATGAATGAATATCGAATATATATATACATATATATATAAACTCGGCCACTTTGGCCTCGCAAGGGGCTGTGCCCCTTGACCCCTCTTGCTTTCATTTCTGTCTCTTTCTCTTCTATACTTTGTATAAAATGATCAAAATTTACAACGTAATTCTTACTGGCATCAACACACACACAAAAAATAACATAACCACAAAAATCCTATTCTAACATTTAACTTCGGTTAAATATAAAATTAAGACATTTTTTCGTTACATTTTTCGTTACATATTTCATTACATAAAATTGTGACATTTTTTAAATAACAATAACAAAAATCCTACAAAATATAACAAACGTTACATAAAATTAGGACATTTTTCTGGGACATTTTTCTGGGACATTTTTCTTGGGCATTTTTTTGGGACATTTAGCGTTACATAAAATTGGGACATTTTTTCGAATGGGGGGTAGCCTAAGAATTACGTTGTAATTAATATATATATATATATCGTGTCGGATAGTAACTTGGATAAACTCAAAATTTGAATATAAGAATAAAACGCGCACGCGTTCCGATGAATATTAGTTTAATTAAAAAATCATTTTGTTTGTATTAAATTTCTTAAATGATGACGAAACCCGCGTCAAAATTTCAAACAGTAGTTTCTGCAATTGCAGAAGGTTCCTAACAGTTTTAATTTATAACGTGTACTGTAGTCTTACGCGCCGTTTTATAAATATTCCGCCTCATACTCGTATATGTTTTGCAGGTGACACATTAAATTAGTTTCTTTTAGTAATTATGGTGTAAACACAATTTTTGTTTAATGATTAGTGCAGGAAAAATAAAGGCTCAGTTTTTCAATAAATTTAAAAAGTAATTTTTCCGTATGGCAGCTAGTTGTTTTAAAAAAAATTCATCGGTAAAAAAGCGTTAAATCAACTTTAAACAACGATATTTAATCTCGTACGTTTTTTTATCTCCACAAAAATAGGAATTTAAGTACGGCTAAGTTTTTTATAGTCGTGAAAGTATATTTGGTATATAATTTAGTACCCCAAGTTGTTTTCGCTTAATTACTCATATTAATTTCCGATTTGATTTATTCGTTTTTTCAAATGCCGTTTTCATTTTTGTTATTTTAAATACTCGAGAAATTATACAAAGTTGAAAAATACGATATCACAGTGGTAAGTTGGTCCCGTATTTTGTTTCGGAATTATACTTTTCAGTTATATAGCAGCGTGTATATTTAATAGGATCTGTTTATTTTTAAGTGTTCTGATTGAAATACGATCTTTAGAACACTTTTTATAGAAAATTATTAATTTATTAGAACTGAATTTTCTCCATTTGTTTTTAATTCGATACCACTTGTATAGTTTTTGTTTTTTGTCGATTTATTTAGGGATTATAAATGGTAATGACAGTGTACTGAGTGAAGCTGTAACGAAATTTTTAAATACATCTAACAAATGTAACGATGTTCTACTGAATGATGATGTAACCGTAAGTGATACATATATTTTTTTACTCTTTTTTTTTCCCCCGTCGTTATCTTTTTAATTTTTGAAATAACGGTAAAAAATTGAACGCGTTATTTTTTTTATTTTTAATGAAATAAATATTGAAAGAGTAATTAAAAATTACACATATTTTTTACTTAGATTTCGTAATTCTAAATTGTGATTAAAAAAGACGTGTATTTTCTCGCCTTTATATGTATTTCCGGTGACTAAAATTCCGGTAAAAATGTAATTTTAACCATCTTTGTAGAAAACGAAAGCTTTTGCCAAATCTGTTCTCGTTTACATAATGATGATGTTAATAAGTTTGGTAAAAGACCGTAAAAAAGTAAATGGCCGCTTACGCAGTGTTATATTAAATTTAAATACCGATTAATTTCTGTTCGTTAGAATCTGTAAAGTTTTACAAACTTTAAAATATCTTGAAATAGCTGTATTCGAAACTATTGGCTAATTTTAGTTTATTTAACGCGACAAATTTTAAATTTTGCATTAGTTAAAATCTTTTCTTCAGCGAAGGAATAAAAAAAAAAAAAAAAAAAATTATTTAATTTATTACAAAATCTGCAGAAAACCCGTGATTTAGAGGATGAAGATAGCTCCGTCAGTGATGGTAATAGTGAAGTACAAGATATTTTATTTGCATCAGGAGAAGATAATTCCCCCGAGTAAGTTAGTTAAATTTTGTATTTTTAAAACCCGTTGAAAAAAACGGTAAATTTGCGTTTGTATTACGAAATATTTATGTAATAAAAATCATCGAGCAAATTTTATCTCGCTGAATGTTAACGTATGTTGAATAAATAATATTAATGACGAACAACCAAAAAAGATCTACGTGATCAAGATGGAGATACTATGATTGTTCTAGTATGGTCCATCTGTGCACACAAGTTCGGATAATTAATGCTCATTAAAGTACACCCTCTTTAGACGCTGTTCAGGGAATATTTTTTTGGCTAACCCGCGCATACCTGTGATGCGGAAGAGGCTAAAATAAATAAAGCTGCCAACAAATCGACGAAATCCGTCACTGGAAACGTTCCATTTGCATTACATAATTTAAAATGCCCCTTACTTAATGTTTTGAAAACATAATTAAAAATCATTAAAAACGCCAAATATAAATTTGAAGTATTGTAAACGAAATTTTTTCAAATTTTAAATATTAAATAGAGAGAGTGTTATATAGAGAGATAAAATATTAATGCCAAATTGAAAATGCCATTTTAAATTAAACAACCTCTACAAGCGAAATTATTATCATGAAATATATAGTAGAACCGTTTCTTTTGCATTGTTGAACGAGACTTTACGTTCATATATACGAATAATAAAATAAAAAGGAAGTGATCTAATATTAATATAATATAGGAATCGATCGTTCTTTTTGGCTGATAAGACTCGCAGTAAGTTTTCGGCGATGGAAGGTACGCGCGCTTTCGATATATGTCAAATACACGGTCACACATTGGTCGTCGTGATGTCCTTCGCGCAAATCTTATTCTTTTAACGTAAATAATCATCATTTTAATTTCAGAATATTATTACAGAACTACTGCACATTCCCCCGGTAATTTAATTAGTAAAAAAAAAAATGTAAAACCATCCGTGAATTACGTACGTGCCATTATCATTGTATAATTTTATCTTTTAGTTGACACAGGGTTTCCTGCGAAATAAAATAATTTGCATTATCGGTAACGTATTTAATGTTTTATGAAATATTTTACAGAGAAGATTCTGATCATGAAGACGAATCTTGGCCGGATACGGAAAATCTTACTACTGCGTATTTTTCGGCTTTATTAAACCGGTAAATTAGATTTTTAACTGGAAAACTCGTCTTTTTCTATGTAAAATTTTATAATAATATGTAAATCTGTCAAACATTTACGCGTAAAGTGATTATTGAACACCACGGGGTGACGTTGTTTTTACCACATCTGTTTTACGCGATATATTTTAATTTTTAAGTATCTTTTTTTTTTTTTTCGAACTTTCACCATTGTTAGCATTTAAAATATTAATTTATGAAAACGTGCAATTTTCTTTTTATTATGTTGCGTAATTTATATTTTAAAAAAAAAAAAACAACAAAAAAAAACGTTTTAATTATATTTTTTTTTCGTATGTTATTTATCGTAATGAAATGAATCAATGATAAAAGAACCGTTTGACAATACGACATCGATTTGTTACATTTTTCGATTATAATTTTAAAATGTGAATTAATATTTTAATTGAGATGAAAATATTTTCCGTATTTTTAATTTTAATGAAATTACCGGCAGAAAGCTTCGAAAATTTCAGGGGGGGGGAGGGTCGCTTCTTACGATTTCATTTACGTTTTCGTTATTATACTCTGTCGGGAAGAGATTTTATTCGAGTAAAATTAAAGACATAGAACGTAAAGTTGGCGCCAATTTTTTTTTAAACTCCGAAATACGACAAACAGTTGTTCACCGCCTTATTATATTTTGTATCGTATTTGGTGTTGTAGAACGGAGAATAATAAATCGGTTCCCTTCTCGGAAGACGTTTTAACGAACATTTCTTCAGAACGTGCATGGTTACACTAATAGTAGTACAGAGTAACTTCTTAAATGCCGGGACGAGAAGGAGAGAATACATACGCCATAGGAAAACTTACCGAAAACTATGAAAACTGTGCTGGAACAAAAGAATTAAAAAATAAAAAAGTAAAACTAAAATGAATATTAAATTCTGATTTTAATCGTACGAGTAGAACATTAAGAAAATAAATTCGGTGTAATAACTAACGGAAGAATTGGGACAGTTCTTCTGGAAGAATATTTCATAAAGAGCGGATTGAGGTAATGTAAGTAATTTAAGTATTAAATATTCGCTTGCAACGAGTGGCTGTTTGGACGGCGCTAATTTGGCGATACCTCGGGCGGAAATGACCAAAAATATAAATAATGCTACTAGTAGAGTGGATCGAGTCACTGCAAACATACCCACACAGTTAAACTGCACTTATGTAACGGTGAAAGAAACATTTACAATGAGCCTCGAATGTAGACTTGCATACATTGGCGTTACAGAATTTCTATGAGCACTACCTATATCTCTCTGCATAATACGACTATAAAATAGTGTCGTCATGGCTAGCCAAGAAAGTGAACTGAAGAAATTAGCGATATTTATCTGAAAATCGTTTTTTTGCCGGAGGCTGCTTTAATTTCACGTACGCGATAAAAAATAAAATTATTTTACCTAAGATTATATATTTAATCGATTATCGTATTTTCATTCAGATCTCAGAATACTGACAGTCAGCCGGCAGTTACAGTGAATCGTTTGTTGGAAGAAATGAATGAAATTAAAAAGGTACTCACGGAGCATGGGAACAATATTAGTGCAATGAAAACGGCTATTTTCGATTATAACAGCCAAATGGCCCAAAATATCAGTAAAAACGAAACTTTCTTGAAAAATGTGGCTCACGAACACAGCAATCAGTTACCGAAAATTGTGCAAGAAAATGTACAGACGACAATGACCGATATTCTGGAAAACACAATTTTACCCAGCATTAAGCGCAACATTTCCAGCGGTTGGTAGACACTATGATACGCATTCGTTCGTTGTTTTCTCTTACGTTAATTTTCAACTTTTTTCACAATTCTCTACTCACAATATAATAAATACCCCAACCGGTTTCCGTTATTTTAAATGTAAAAAATTATTAAATACACCTTTTCAAATTATTTATAAAAATTGGCAAATATATGATTTTCGATTTAAAATGTTGCGAAAATGTTTAGAAAATTAGGCGTTTTAATTTTTGTCGGTTCTGCTCGTTTTTTTTCGTTTTTTGTATGATTTGTAATTTTAATGTAACTTTCAAAAGAAGGAATTTTTAAAATCGATACGATAATCCTCAAATTTTACAGAAACATGCCATAAAAAAAATGAGTACGCAAACACATTTTCTTCTTTTATATACATTTATTAATATAGATAAATTACAAGTTTTCCTCCTCGATAGTTTGAAGTCTTGTTAATTGGATTTTCCAGCGACGTTTATGTAGATTTTAATTTATCTTTTTTTAAATGTTAACTCCGATATTTAATATGTCCCGGGAAGTAATAATTAAACGCTCGTTTCTTTATTTTATTTTATATTATCGTTATTAATGCGACACACAACAGAAAAAAAAAAAAAAAAGAATTAAATTTATCGTTTATTTTCTTTTAGAAATGAATAATATCAGTAAAGAAGTACGCATCGAACTGGAGAAGAAGATTAACAGGATCGATTCAATTACAAAAAGCGATTTGAGCAATTTTATTAGTGATCCAGTTAGACTTTTATATTAATTATATACCTATCATAAGCTTTAAGACTATTGTAAAAAATCCTAGCATTGTTTGTGCGTTACCGTAAGAGGAATGTATAAAATGTTATTTGAAATAAATATTGCAAATTAATTGAGTACGACAGCAAAAATGATCTTTGAAATTTAAAACGATGAATTCCTTCTACACTGTTCAACGGAGGATACTGTTTTTCTCTCTTTTTTCTTTTTTTCAGTCTAATGTCTTAAATCCTTCATAAAACTCTGAATAATTAAGTGGCGAAAGTTTTGTTTTAAATATAAACTTGCGCGTTCCTTTTTTTTTTTTTTTTTTTTTTTTTTTTTGGTAATATTAATTTAAAAATGTGCAATTTTATAGGTGACCGCAGAAACGTTGGGTCATTCGCTAGCCTCAGTTCTTTTTCCAATGTTAAGCGCATCATTTAATAATATATTCGAAAAGGATTTGTTCCCGTTTTTCAGAACTTGTTGCCAGAACATATTTGATAGGATAGATTCAACTTTTGCAGTTGGCATTAAAGAACGTTAGTACTGCCATATTTAATTTTGCTGTATTTGTTATTATTTAGA
This sequence comes from Icerya purchasi, assembly GCA_039619475.1. Lineage (NCBI taxonomy): Eukaryota > Metazoa > Arthropoda > Insecta > Hemiptera > Monophlebidae > Icerya > Icerya purchasi. The sequence continues at coordinate 267,407,338 of CM077116.1, forward strand.
CTTAGTTAAGTTCGCGCGTTTCTATAGTAACAGTACGTTCTCGCGCGATTTGGTTTATTAAACGTAAACTTCTTTAAATATATCTCGGCGGATATTTTTACTTAAAGGCCAGCGGCAGTAGCGTCTACTTTAATGTAGCTACAGTTATGCTACGCATATGATCCAACTAACAAGAAATTTTTTTATAATGTAATCTGTGTTTATAGAGCATTCCATCTTAGCGTTACCGTGTAATATGACTAACAAGTAATACGCTCGAATTTTAGCTATTTTAAAACTTTTCTTGTAGTTTAAATGTATATACAAGTCTTTCTAGTGTAATATTTTGCTGAGCATTTGCCATTTACAAACATTAACGATGCGCGTGCAATATCAAAAATACAGAACGAAAATTTTCGCTTACCAAGGCTGCCAAACGAAAGAAAGGCTAATAATAATTGTACGAATCAAATAATAGAATAAGTGCAGTAGCATTTTTGATTCTCGTGTAATATAGATATTTTGTTTTCGTTACGTTTCGGGAATTGGGATAAAACATTTACTTTTTTACTTTATTCATCCTTAGCGATTTTTAAAATAAACTAGCTAAAAGCACAACTTTGTGACGGCTCGCAAATTGTGTTCCGTGAAATATATATTTCTAAAAGGAAAATAATTATATTTTATACGTCAAAAAATATTTATAAAAACAAATATAAAGATCACTAAAAAAATTATATCGAAAAATTATAAGTAAAAATGTGAAGCATAATAAACATAATCTATTATTTTCAGCAGTTCCAAAGTGAAATATCTCCAGCAATTAATTGGTAACTTTATTTTTCAATTTGAAAAATATTCATACGAATAATGAAAATATTTTTATTAAAAGCGGATTAATAGTATCAATAACCCGACTATTTAAAAATAAAACTGTCACCTCCTCTTTACTAATGTATTTCCTATTGGACCGTTCGTAATAAAATCAATTATTTTTCACTTATTTAATCCGTGCTATACTTAGTTCTTGTATGCATTTTATTTTTCTGTTTTAAGTTATTTTAAGGGGTTTTAAAGGTATTATTGTAAGTCCGATAGTGTGATTCTTTTTATGTCATTCGGGCTGAATCACTTATTTTACACATATTAATATTATCATATATGTATAACATTTTTTTTTTCTTTTTTTCTTACCATGAGCCGTGTATAACTGCATAGGTCATTACGGCATATGACAATTCCTAGAGTTTAAATGACAGGATCGATCTGATTTGTTTTAATATGTTAAAATTCCCTCGTGGCGCATATATCATCGCAGATTTGAGCAAATAACTATTTGAATTAAAACTTAAAATAACTATACTCAGTATAGTATGCAGTAAATAAAATTAGGTATTTTTATAGATTAAGTAATCTAGATTCCATTTTTATAATTTTTTAAATATATTTTCAAGACTTCAGCAAGTTTATTGAAAAATAAAGCTCCCATATATACTACCCGTGCTCTCATCTTGGTTTTAACAAAGTGAGATTTATCAATATATAGTTTTACTTTGGAATATAAGAATTTTAAATTTATACTCATGTTTTAAGACAAAGCCTAAATTTGATTTATAAGCAAGATAATAATTTCACACTTGTTACATATATATTCAGTTCATCAATATATTTACATAAACTCTGAATATTCAACATAAAAAGATTAATTTTATTTTTGAAGTTCATTTTGGTTCAAAATAACGTTTACACTTTCATGCCTTGATTATAAAGTTATGAAGTAAATTAAAGTACATATATCATTTAACACTGCGATAATTAAGACTAAAAGTAAAATTTCTTAAAAAAAAAAAAAAAAATTTAAAATCAAATTAACTTAATAAAACGGTGTAAAAATTATCCAGATATTATTAATGTAACATGCGATATTTCACTACTAGGACAACTGTGTAATATTAGTTAAATCTGGTAAGATATACATTAAAGAGATAAAACAAATATTTATGTTATAATTACCAAGAACGTCATAAAAGTAATGACAAAGTTAACGCTGTGTAGTTTACTAATAATTGAATAAACTAAACGAATAGTCAGTTTATTTTCCTTCAATTCATTTAAATTTTTTTTTTTTTTTCCATTTTTTTATATATACTATTAATATACATACATATATACACACACATATGTAATTTAATATTAAATAATTAATACAATAAGTAGAAGTGTAAAAATAAATGGAATAAGATGAGATAAAAATACATTACATTACGCTTGTGTGAAAATGTAATTTATAGAAAATACATCCATACATTTAAAGGAATAATTTAAATTTTATATTTCTTATCAGAAATTAAATATAGCAATACACTTAAAGATTGTATATAATAACTAAATTGTACATATAATATTTTAAACTGGAACGATAAGTTAGAAATGTATAATAAATCAATTCTAAACTGTTATTGAAGTTAATACCGTTACAATTTGAACATTTTAAGTTATGATGATTATAAACAAAATTAAATTAGGTAACATTTGAAATTGAAGATATAAAAGACCAGATGGAAGTAACTAATACAGTATCAGTCGAACAGAACACCGTTAACGTAGAAAATAAGATAGCAAATGGCGTAAATAATGATATTAACACAGTCAACGCTGCTAACGTAGCAACTACTATAAATAGTAATATAAGTAATAAACTCAATAAAGCAAACATGACCATACCACCGGTACTGGTTAAAAATATTAAAGATATTACGCTATTTTACGAAATGATCTTCTAACTGACGCAGATATAAAGTTCGCCTTAAAATCAACGAGATCAGGTGTTACAATTATTCCGCAAAACAGTGATAGTTATCGTAAAATAATCAAGTTGTTAAAATGTAAAAATTATTACTATTTTACATATCAACTATCAGATGACAAACCTTTTAGGGTAGTACTTAAAAATTTACATCCAACCACAGACACGGAAGATATTACAAAATGTTATTAATATAATACACCCTCGAACAAAAAAAACGAAGCTACCGATGCACTATATTGATCTGTACCCGTCACCTCTGAATGAAAATATATTTTTATTGAATTCACTATTATATACTAAGGTAGAAGTTCAGGAAATGAGATTAAATAAACAAATAATACAGTGCAAAAGATGCCAGTTATATATATGGTCATTCTCAAAATTATTGCAATCTACCATTTCGTTGCGTAAGATGTGGCAGTAAACATGATACTAAAAAATGCAATCAAGCTAAGGAACTTAAACCAGTTTGCGCGCTGTGTCAAGGGGATCACCCTACTAACTATAGAGGTTGCCCTGAGTGCAGGAGATTAATACAGTATCGAACTCAGTCTACAAATAAAACTATAAATAGAAATTACTCAAGACGATACCAGGATTTCCCTCCTCTGGAGAATGATCATGAGATAACTAAACAAACCTGGGCAGAAAGAGTAGGAAATTCTGGAAATAAACAAAAAGAAAATAACACTCATATAAATGAGGTTAATGTCGATGATTACAGTAGTTTAAAAATTATGGAAAAGTTTTCGTCGCAACTCACTGAAACAATAGATAAGTTAATTAATAACTTCCAATCACTGATTTCACCATTGGTCACAATATTAAATAAACTGTTAGATAAACTTGCACTATGAGTTTGGCTGTACCTACCAAAAGTTCATTAGTGATCATGTTATGGAACTGTAATGGAGCAATTAATAAAAGGTATGAACTGGAAATATTTCTTAATATGAACAGATTGTGGCACTCATCATCGAGACTCATTTAACTTACAATAATAGTTTTAGCATTAAAGGCTATAATAGTTATTGCATAACGCACCCTGATCAGAGAGCTCATGGAGGAGTAGCAATACTAGTCAGATCTAACTTAACTCATGTTAAAAGCTATGACGAAGCCACGTTTGGATACCAAATAGTAGCGGTCAATTTAAAGGTGGACAATGATGATTACACGGTGGCCGCTATATATTGTCATCCCAACATTATGATACCTAAGGAAAGGTTAAAAGTAATAATTAACGGGCTGGGTAGCAGAGTAATTATGGGTGGTGATTACAATGCTAAGCACTATGCATGGAATTGCAGCACAACAAATGCAAGGGGGAGAATAATTTTCAAAATAGTAAATCAAGGTGATCTAAATGTGATTTCACCGGATAGTCCAACCTATTGGCCGGCACACACAAATCGCATACCTAGCGTCTTGGATTTTTTCATCACTAAAAATATACATAAGGTAAAAACTAGCTGTAAAGCAATTCCGGAGTTAAGCTCAGACCATATGCTGGCATGTTTCAGTGTTGCTCCTATCTTCCAAGATTATAAACAACCACTAGTTAACAAACATACCAACTGGTCTAAATTTGCAGATTACATGGAAGATAGTACATCGCTGGATATACGGTTAAAATAGGAAGAGGACTTAAATAGCGCTGTTGAACTATTTACAAATAATATTCATAATGCTTGTAAACTAGCCACTACTCAGCACAAATCCAAAATCCACTACAATCATACTGATACTGTACCCATAGAAATTAGAAGAAGCCGCACGAAAAGCAAGACGAAGATGGCAATATAATAAAGTTCCGTCACGAAGATATGAATATAATCTAATTCATAGGCAACTACGCCAGTCTATCATTCAATATAATAATAATAAATGGTTCGCGGACAAAAGCGCACAAGACAAAAGCGCACAGGACAAAAGCGCACATGATAAAAACGCATCGGACAAAAGCGCACAGGACAAAAGCGCACACGGATAAAAGCGCACACGGACAAAAGCGCACACGGATAAAAGCGCACACGGATAAAAGCGCACATGGATAAAAGCGCACACGGATAAAAGCGCACATGGATAAAAGCGCACACGGACAAAAGCGCACACGGACAAAAGCGCACACGGATAAAAGCGCACACGGACAAAAGCGCACATCGATTTGCAGAACAGAAGCTAATTTATTAATTTTTCCGTTCTCGGCAATTGCATCATTTGTGAAAAAGCAAAACTGGACAGTTGCCCCGCAAAGAATTTAAAATTCAAAAAAATTATTGGTAATCAGCGAAAACAAAGTAAAAATAATACAATTTTTTGTATGATTCACTAGTCATTTTTCTGTTTTTTTTTGTTCTTATATGTGTATTTGTTTGTTAATAATCATAGTGTCTATTGACTATGACCGCTAGGAAGTTACCGTATATAAAAAATAAAATTTGTATCAATAATGTATTCAGGGGCGTCTCAAGCATCCCAAGTTGTGGGAGTGGTGCATTACCCAAAATACCGATTCATGAATTCATATAATTTAAAAATATATTTTTTTTATACTGTATAGCTTATATAACAAAATGTTATATGGTGTTTTTTAATGATTTTCTTTAAACTTTTACAATGCGGGTCTTTTATTTTTTACTTCTGCAGTCAAAACTGATTTAGATCGAACTGTGAGGACTAAAAATATTTAAAAAAAAAAATTTTATTAAAAGACATCTCACCTTTTAATGCTAAGCCTATAAGACTTTGTAATAATGCTTTACTTTTTCAAACAGTGAGGGTGACTTTTATTTTACACTGTTGTATACTAACCGTTTCTTTGTAAATTGTTTCAACTGGTCTGAATTTTCTTAATAATTTTTGATTTTAAATTAGTATCGAAAAATCCGCAACTCTTTGTTAACTTGGTAAAAGTTTTCATTATATTTGACACTTCTATATCGTCAACCGTTTGTTTGCTTATTTCTTCTTCATCATTTTTATCATTGTTGTTTATTTGACTCTTTGATCGCGGTTTCATTGCTGATTAAAACAACTGTTGCAATATTTTTGTTAACGTTTAATTATTCCTTTGATAATAAATTTCCCGATGATCATTCTAATATTGTGAAAAACTTGAACTCTGTTTTTATTCCGCAATACTTCAAACTTTTGTATTAAGGGAATTTTACTTACTTTCATTTTAATATGATCAGAATAAAATATATAAATATAATGATTGAATGATTTAAAACTGAACAGAATTTGCTGTTAATTAAGCGGCTTCTATTGTATAATTCTTTAAATTTCTACAAGTCTGTTGTAGTGACCTAAATTGTACGATTCTTGGCCGTTGTTAAGAAGTTCGCAATTCGACCATAGTTGCAGACAAATACATAAATTAAATATATTTGCACTTCCTTGTTACTAGGTTAATATCTTGATGCAGAGGGACTAAAAACGTACACAAAAAAAATCTAAAATTTATTTCAATGAAATAGTTCGGAAATTTAAATTATGGTGAAGTTGTGAAAGAGTTTCATGTAGAGTTGAGAAAAAAGACGTCAAGAACATTATGTTTGATTTACTTGTTACTTAAAATAATCAAATTTCGTACTTTCAGCTAAAATTCATCTGCTTTTAAGATTCATTATTTTTAATTTTGCGTAACAAGGTCCGATTATATTTAATTATTATTTCTATTATTTTCGCCGCAATATTTATATTTTTGTTTTATTTGATAATTGTATGCCAGCGCCTAAATTTAAAAGGTTGCCATATTGTCAGGATAGCGTTGGTATGTATTTTTTTAAGGACAGTATGGCTGTCGCGGTCGGCATCAAGTAGTTTTTAGGTTTAGAGACGCGTATGTAGCGAATTGGTGTGGGTCATTGTGTGTTTTGTTTACGGGAGAAAACGTGTCTCCTTTAGGTGTTCGAATATATAAAGCGTTGTTATCAATTTATATATGCATATATTTGTTGTTTGTAAAAGTTATGTTCTGTTAATTTGCGTGAAAAATTAATAAAGAGTAGAATTTAGTAGATTTGTTTGTATTTTTTATTTTCGTCGATCATCTGTTGTGTTTTTTTTTGTGTAAACAATAAATTCGTTAGTTTAAAATTTCGGCTGACAACAGTGACTTTAATTCAAATTCTTTCCAATACTAGAAAACGTTATTTTCAAATGATAAAGTTCTTTATAATACAATGTTAAGGCTGAGAATTGTTTTAAAAAATTGAATTCGTATTTTAAAACAAATAAAGATTTTGACAGTAAAACACATGTTTATACCTTTAGTCCGCTTAAAAAAAGTTAATCTTTGATTTTATTTGTTCATTGTTTTTTGCTAAAAGTATCATGCGTAAAATCAAAAATTTAATGGAATCATTGAACAGAGAACTCAGTAATAAGTTTGATGTTACACAACTAATTCGAAGTACGATAAAAATATTTCAAAAAATGAAAAATGATAAACAAATTACTGCATTGATCAACTCTCTGGTTCTTTTTGTAAAAAATATTCATAATCCCGAACCTGATTTTTCAAATACAAAGTGCGTTGTGCGCTAAAAAGTTGTGATGAAGCCCTGGTGAGACTACATGTGATGTAGATTTTATAACATTCGATTTAAAAAAAACAGAGCTCTTTTTGAAGTCTTTACTTCTTGTATTCATGACGACTTATTTAAAATTCTTTCAATTTTTTAACCTTTTCGAAAAATATTTACAATTCCAGTAAAAAAAATAATTCTTGAATCAAATTAATAATAGATGTAACTTTAAATTTTTGAAGGAACATATAGAACGTTTACATATTGACGTGCAAATGCTTCTCAATTCTTGCGAAGATTTTACAAGTTTTTTAAGTATTTCAAAAATTGCATTTAAATCATAAAATGTACTGCCTTTTGCATTCAAATCTGGTGATTTTATTTTATCATTTTTTTTATTGTCACCGTCTTGTGAGCATTTGAGCGTTGAAATTAATTTCCGATCATTCACATGCAACGATAAGCGGAAACCGTTTGTTTTCATTAATGTTACTTTTTTCTTGATAGAATGTAGTAAATAAAATAAATACTCATAAAACAGTCAAACTGTAATCAAAGTTAAACTTTAAAAAATAAAAACGAAAATCGAAATTTACTTCGCAATTAATTTCTATTATAAAATATAACATTTACTTTATTTAATTCAATGCATATTGTCCTTTTCAGGGTCGATCAAAAGTAGAAAGAGTTTTTCAAGTTTAAATAAAATACATACTTTTAAAGTCGGACTCATTAAATTCGGAGATTTTATATTTTAATTAAAGATTTTATAACATGCTTATTGCTGTTTTCAAATTCGGCCCATTTTAAAAAATTTTTATTAATTTCAATAAAATATATATTTTTATTTTTTTTTTTTTTTAAATAATTTACGGGTCCCACAAGGCAATTGCCCGTCTGTGGGTTCCCAACATAATTATATCGTTTATGTGTTTTACTGTCAAAATCTTTATTTGTTTTAAAATACGAATTCAATTTTTTAAAACAATTCTCAGCCTTAACATTGTATTATAAAGAACTTTATCATTTGAAAATAACGTTTTCTAGTATTGGAAAGAATTTGAATTAAAGTCACTGTTGTCAGCCGAAATTTTAAACTAACGAATTTATTGTTTACACAAAAAAAAACACAACAGATGATCGACGAAAATAAAAAATACAAACAAATCTACTAAATTCTACTCTTTATTAATTTTTCACGCAAATTAACAGAACATAACTTTTACAAACAACAAATATATGCATATATAAATTGATAACAACGCTTTATATATTCGAACACCTAAAGGAGACACGTTTTCTCCCGTAAACAAAACACACAATGACCCACACCAATTCGCTACATACGCGTCTCTAAACCTAAAAACTACTTGATGCCGACCGCGACAGCCATACTGTCCTTAAAAAAATACATACCAACGCTATCCTGACAATATGGCAACCTTTTAAATTTAGGCGCTGGCATACAATTATCAAATAAAACAAAAATATAAATATTGCGGCGAAAATAATAGAAATAATAATTAAATATAATCGGACCTTGTTACGCAAAATTAAAAATAATGAATCTTAAAAGCAGATGAATTTTAGCTGAAAGTACGAAATTTGATTATTTTAAGTAACAAGTAAATCAAACATAATGTTCTTGACGTCTTTTTTCTCAACTCTACATGAAACTCTTTCACAACTTCACCATAATTTAAATTTCCGAACTATTTCATTGAAATAAATTTTAGATTTTTTTTGTGTACGTTTTTAGTCCCTCTGCATCAAGATATTAACCTAGTAACAAGGAAGTGCAAATATATTTAATTTATGTATTTGTCTGCAACTATGGTCGAATTGCGAACTTCTTAACAACGGCCAAGAATCGTACAATTTAGGTCACTACAACAGACTTGTAGAAATTTAAAGAATTATACAATAGAAGCCGCTTAATTAACAGCAAATTCTGTTCAGTTTTAAATCATTCAATCATTATATTTATATATTTTATTCTGATCATATTAAAATGAAAGTAAGTAAAATTCCCTTAATACAAAAGTTTGAAGTATTGCGGAATAAAAACAGAGTTCAAGTTTTTCACAATATTAGAATGATCATCGGGAAATTTATTATCAAAGGAATAATTAAACGTTAACAAAAATATTGCAACAGTTGTTTTAATCAGCAATGAAACCGCGATCAAAGAGTCAAATAAACAACAATGATAAAAATGATGAAGAAGAAATAAGCAAACAAACGGTTGACGATATAGAAGTGTCAAATATAATGAAAACTTTTACCAAGTTAACAAAGAGTTGCGGATTTTTCGATACTAATTTAAAATCAAAAATTATTAAGAAAATTCAGACCAGTTGAAACAATTTACAAAGAAACGGTTAGTATACAACAGTGTAAAATAAAAGTCACCCTCACTGTTTGAAAAAGTAAAGCATTATTACAAAGTCTTATAGGCTTAGCATTAAAAGGTGAGATGTCTTTTAATAAAATTTTTTTTTTTAAATATTTTTAGTCCTCACAGTTCGATCTAAATCAGTTTTGACTGCAGAAGTAAAAAATAAAAGACCCGCATTGTAAAAGTTTAAAGAAAATCATTAAAAAACACCATATAACATTTTGTTATATAAGCTATACAGTATAAAAAAAATATATTTTTAAATTATATGAATTCATGAATCGGTATTTTGGGTAATGCACCACTCCCACAACTTGGGATGCTTGAGACGCCCCTGAATACATTATTGATACAAATTTTATTTTTTATATACGGTAACTTCCTAGCGGTCATAGTCAATAGACACTATGATTATTAACAAACAAATACACATATAAGAACAAAAAAAAACAGAAAAATGACTAGTGAATCATACAAAAAATTGTATTATTTTTACTTTGTTTTCGCTGATTACCAATAATTTTTTTGAATTTTAAATTCTTTGCGGGGCAACTGTCCAGTTTTGCTTTTTCACAAATGATGCAATTGCCGAGAACGGAAAAATTAATAAATTAGCTTCTGTTCTGCAAATCGATGTGCGCTTTTGTCCGTGTGCGCTTTTATCCGTGTGCGCTTTTGTCCGTGTGCGCTTTTGTCCGTGTGCGCTTTTATCCATGTGCGCTTTTATCCGTGTGCGCTTTTATCCATGTGCGCTTTTATCCGTGTGCGCTTTTATCCGTGTGCGCTTTTGTCCGTGTGCGCTTTTATCCGTGTGCGCTTTTGTCCTGTGCGCTTTTGTCCGATGCGTTTTTATCATGTGCGCTTTTGTCCTGTGCGCTTTTGTCTTGTGCGCTTTTGTCCGGTCACCTTACAAAGTGTACATAAGTTGTGTATTTCACAGATTAAGTAATTTTTTAAAATTCGAAAATGATAGAACATATTCCGTAAATTGCGATGTTGCAATTTGAAAGAATAATTATTTATTAAAAATAGTGTAATGTAAATAGCTATGACAAAAAGTTAGTACAATGCAGAGTTTTAGTGCAATTATGTAGGTACAATAAAAATAATGTAGTGGTTGTTTCTTTTTTAATAAATAACTATTTTTTCTAATTGCAACATCGCAATTTACGGAATATGTTCTACCATTATTTTCTGATTTACAGTTATATAGGCATGAAAATAAAAAGTAATATTTTTTATTTATACAAGTTTTTTTTTTTTTAAATAACAATTGATGGCAAGTCTAGACATGGATATGAACAATTGTATTCAATTTTATGTCCATATGTTTAATCGTTTTTTTATAATGACTGGAACAAGAAATGCTCATTATGATCTATAAGTAGTCTCGCTTCGCTCGCCTAATAATAGTAAAGAAACAATTTTTCTTGATATTCACTGCTTCTTTATTAGTAACCGATTATTTAAAGAAAAGGAAAATATCGAACAAGGAAGAACCTTTCGTCGGTATTTAGCCTGAAAACGAAATGCATACATATAATAGTTATTTCTAACAAACTATAAAAAAGTATTATGATTAAGTGTCGATAAACTACTTTGTAGACATTACGCCTGTTGTTTTCACAAGACATTTAATTGCTGTGTGTTTGCCATGGATTTAGCAACCCGAGTACTCTCTTTCAGAAGCTATATTTAAAATGCTCACAGTGTGATTCTTCTTTGAAGTCTTTAGTTACATGTTAATTGAGTATGGGAAACATTAAATAAAAAAAAAAAAAAAAAAAAAAAACTGAAACATTGAAGAATTGAAAAAGAGTGACTGCAAAAATTACGAAACAATTATGATGAATTTGGAATTTATAACTAAAAGCGAGGCACGATTATAATTTGTTTACCAATAACTATATCTATATCTATCTGCATGGTTCAGTTCTAAAACTGGTTTCCGTCCATGATGATCCTTCTCCAGTATTCCCAGCTTTCCGCAGCCCTCTTTAAATCCGTGTAGCTGTTCAGCCCTGTATCTTTTAGTAATGTCACGACAAACGAATTTCGTGGCCTTCCGCGTCCTCGTCTACCAGGTATTTTTCCTTCCAGTACAACTCGAAGTAATCCGTCATGCCGTAAGACATGACCCATCCAATTCGGCCGTGTCTTGCGTACCCGGTCAAGTAATGACCTCTTTTCAGAAATTTTATTTAATATATCCTGATTTTTTACTTTGTCCATCCAACTTATTTTTTCCATCCTTCGCCAGCACCACATTTCAAAAGCTTGCAGTTTATCTGCATTTCGTTTGTTATGGTACGTTAAATACATTGTTATTTCTACTTCACTACTCATTTCTTCGTCTAATCACCGATGTCATTGTAATTATAATTTATTTATTTCCATTCTATTCATTAAGGTCACTAGTACGCAATCACGCGTGATTTTTTTCTCTACGTAGTTTTTTTTTATACATATAGTTTTATTAAATTTCCTCCGTACTTAAAAAGCCTCGCTTTTATATTTTCCTCGAAATATTTAATTTTATAGTATTTTAAATCGTGTTTTTATATATCTATTAAGCGTATTTAATTTTAAGCAAACGATTATTTTAAGGGAGAGGGTCATTATTATCAATATGATTTTTTTTAGCCCTATCCTAAACAAAAAAAGCACGAGACGCCACTGGCTAGAAGTACAGTTTGCTGATAGAATTAATATTGTTATGAAATGATCGAGATTTTTTTCTTTTTTTCTTTTTAAGAAAAACATTGATTTCATTGTAGAAGAATAATCGGGTAAAATATATTTAATCAGCAAAATGAGTGAAAGGAAATATTTGCCGGTTTTCTTGAAGAAGTTGAGAGCAAATTAAAGTGAATTTTTTTTAGCAGTTGGCAACGAATGATGTCATTATGTAATAATGATGTTAGGAGAAAGTAATTTTAATCGAACTAAAATTGATCGTAATTTTTTTTTTTTTTAAACAAAATTACGTCGAATAATCTGTCGAGATTAACAGTAGAATGTTTAAAACCGGATTAGAGTATGGTTGGTTCCTTTTTTTTTTTTTTTTTTTTTTTTTTAGTTATTACGGTCCATATGGGTGGAATATGTAAGTCGAATAATGTTACTGGTTACTGAAGAACATGGTATAAGGAGCTTTTTTAGAGAGTCAAAACGTATACCGTGTGTATAGGGTAAAAAAGAGGTTATAATGTAATTGATACCGCTTGTTAATTTTAATGTAAATAATTTGTCGAAAAGAATGGTAAAGCAGAAAATAATAAAGATTGATTTTATTTAATTAATTTATTTATTTTTGAGTGTGGTCCTGTGCGTTCACATTTTGAAATTTTAATCGACCTGTTATTCCTATTAACGCTATAGTAGTCCTTGATGGACATTTAATAAAATAACAACTGTTGAATTCTGTTTTTAAGAAATGGCGTAGGTTTAAGATTGTAATTTAACTTCTAGCAAAATTAATTTAAAAAAAAAGATTATGTGTTGAGAAAATAAAATCTTTTTAAGGGGCCTCGGTCAATAACATCGAAAATGCTTTAAGAAAGATAAAAACTCTAAAATTTTATACGTAGAACTATAAAAAAAAAAAAAGAAGATATGTGTATATCATTTTTTTAGTAATTTTAACGTAATTTTTAATGATCTGATTTTCCTGAGAAAAATAGCGCTATCAGATATATGCATATACTCGTACTCGTACATATGTTGTCGTCGCGATAGCCACGCGCTACTAGAGAACGATCAGTCTACCAAATAGGAGAGCTGAGTTCAAAATTTAACGGCAACAAGTAAAAATTATTACGAATATATATGTAGTCGGTAATCGCCGAATGGAATACAATAGCAAACCACCACGCATATTGCGCACGCGGATATCGATAACATATACTCGGATTGGATTTGTATAACGATAAAACAAACATTTCCATAAATTTCTCTAAACTACAGTTTCCCATATGAGCACCGTCCATGTTTAGGAATAAGTAGTTTCCTGAAAATTAAGTGATAAAAAAAAACAAAAAACCAACGGATATTTAATTAATAAATATAAAGTGTAAAATTGAGAAAAATAATAAAAAAGAAACTGATTATGTTCGCGGTACTTGGAAATAAACCTGGATTAACAAAGAGACTCAAATTACCTGCCTCGGCTTTAGGAACAATGGTATTATACTTAATTCGCAGCAAAGCTATCGTATAATAATGACGCAGTAGTTCGCAAAATGAGTATAAAAAACGATGAAAATTATAAATTTTTATAAGTAATGTCACTTTACATTTTATCTAGGCTTAGAATGTTAGCATGATAGACTGCATGTTTGTAATCGCGGAAGAGATTGCCTTTCATGTAATTAAAAAATATAACAAATAATTTAAAAACTTATTAATTCCTTAAAATAATTTGATTATCACGATTGTGTTGCTCGATAAACACGTAATGAAAATTTTATCCATACCGTCGTCAGCAAAAAAGGAAACATTTTCAGAAATCTTGTGACTAATAAATAATTACGGTATATTTTTGGATTTGTAAATTTTCCGAATGATCTGCCATAAAATAAAACGGGGAAAGTCGGATAAAGTAAAGAATTCTCTCTCGAAAATTAGTACTCGCTTACAAAAATGAGGCTTCCGAAAATTTGAAATTTTGCAGCGGCTAGTATTATTTCATATGCAAAATAACATTCGTAGCACTACACGTATATTTGTTTTTTGAAAATAAAGAAAGGTGGACAGAATTTAAATAATAAATTTTGATTGTAAAACACGGCGAATATATAATCTAACCCGCGGGACGCAATTCGTGAATTGCATTTTGACTATCGAACGAAAAGTACCGACTATTAACTTCTTCCTTATAGTGCCATACTCAGCTTCTGAGCGTCGGCGACTACCTATTCGTACATCTGAGCTGTACAGATATAGGTAGTGTACTAGGCAATTGTTATATGCAACGCAGGCGTACACACGCAAGACTACACTTGGAACTGATAGTAGCCGCTTGTTATTGCTCTACAAGTGTAGTCCTGTATGTGTCTGCTGTGTACTGACCTAGCGCGCATATGATGTTATACGTGGTAGTTTGTCATTGCTTTCCACGTGATTATTAGCGAATACTTTAATTTAATTCTTATAATAAACTACCTAACATTAATTCAAGGAGGGCCCGTAACCTAGCTCGCGTAATTCGAAAATAAGTAATTGATTTTCGTGCAATACAAAAATAAAAATACGTTTTAAAAACCGAAATGACGATCTATTGGCCACTTTATTATTTTTTTATTGCAATTGCCATTTTGTTTTTGTAATACTACAAAACGTTAACTACGGAATGCTGTTAATTAATTCTTTTTTATTTTTTTTGCGCAGTTATGGAATCTTTTAAACAGCACACATCGTCACTGGTGGAGAAGAATGCTGGAAACGCGACGACGTCAACGGAGGAAGAAATTAGCAAATTTAAAGATGCTCTAACGGAACAAATGAAAAATTTAACTCTGTCAATCGATGGGTACGTAATCGACTATCGGAATACTACAATTAGTTCTAAATTATTCACTTTTTTTTCGAAGAATTTGAAAAACTGAAAATCCATGATTTCTTCTTTCCTGTTCATCATATTTTCTAGCAGCTAAGATATACCGAATTCTTTCTGGTAACGTTCTTTTTCTATCAAAACTTCTCATTAATTCGTTCTCTTCATTTTTTTATTTTTTATTTTAGTTTACTTCAAATTACGTCTTTTGGAAGTGGTATTTTTTTATTTCAGTCTCCATAACCTGAACTGTGTTTTTTTTTTTTTTATTTTATAGGCTTTTATTATTCTTACGTTTATTTATGTAATTTTAATATCTTCCTCATTTTTAACTTCTCGGAAGTGGAACGTCTCATAATAACTGCACAGATCGAAACTGATAATTTTATAATGTACTTGTTTTCAGATATAAAAAATCTCAATGAACATTTTTGAAGTAAGTGTCTGGGTGGGGTACATGGCATATACGTGTCTCGATGCATTTATCTGCATCGTAAGCGGAATTTGGTTATGCGTTTACGCGTAAATGTTTACTTTTGGTTGGTGTCATTCGATATAATTAATATATGGTCGCAGCCATTAGATTTTGGGGCTTATTTTGTCTGTGACTTTTTTAGCCATTTAAGAAAATGTAAAAAAAAGTAACGGAAAATTAATTTCATTTCGAAATTAAGTATGATAAGCGACGTGTCTTGATATTGAGTGTATAAGATCCGATGCTGAAAAAAGTAGGATAGAGGTTGTTTTTTGCTTTAAAAAAAAAAAAAAATTAAATAAAATGAAATGAAATGAAAGTAAATAAAATAAGTTCAGTCAAACATGATGTTTCATGCGCTGAGAATCCCGTATGTTAACTTAAAGATAATTTTAATTTACATTTACATAATATTAAATTCAAAACAAAGAGATCTGATTTTTTGCGTCGCAAAGAGGGAGACGTCATTTTTCGCGCTCTTTTGAACTTTTCGCCAACTTCAAAAGAGTTTCGTGAAGTAAATAAAAAACCGGTTCGTTCCTGACAAATAGCGATCTTTCCACCGACGTATCACGTGCTCGGGGAAAAAAAATATGTTTTTCAAAAATTTCGAGCTTTCTGCGCCCCAAGGATCTGAATATAAAGTTATAAGCTTGGCTATATTTTTCCTATGAAACGGTCCTTTATGCATGTTTGAGATACGTTTTGGTTTCTCCAACATATTTACTCGGTCTATTACTTACATAACCTTCCTTTTTTTTTTGCTCTTTTTGGCCCAAAAACGTGTTTTTAAATCATTTTGTAACCGTTATTTTTTGATTTTATGAAAGGATGTCTGCATTTTATTTTATATTTTGAATTTCACTTTTAAAAGGTTGTCTCTGGTGATGAGTTATGAATTTTTACGTGGTTTTTGAGGTTGCTTTAAATTTTATATTATATGTTGTGGACGGCTTTTTCGATTTTTTTTGCCGCTCAGGGTAATCGATTAGCTTAAAGTTATAGATTGTCTTAAACATAATTTTAATTGTAATTTATGATCCAATTTTAAAATTTATAAGTCAAACCGTTCCTGAGTTTTTGGAGTTATTGATTTTTATTTGATATTTCTGTCGTTTCTGAACCACCTTATTAGGATTCCGTACATTATATGTGTACGGAATTGTAAAATGATATATAGATCCATATAATATGTAAAGTAAACAACATTTCTGATATGTTTCTGCCTCTAGACAAAAACAAAACAAATTTATTCGCGAAATTAGTAAAAGCAAACTTAGAAATTTAGAGAGAAAAACGATACAAATGCGCGTAGTAAAAAAAAACTTGGAAATTAAAACATAAAATGATATAATTGCACGCGGTAAAAAAAAAAAGGAAACTTAGAATTAGTTAAAAACTCGCGATAATTAGTAAAAATAACTTAGATATTATGAAATATAAATGACGCGTTAAGTGTAGTACAAGAAAAAACTTAGAATTTAGACAAACACGATTCGAAAAATTTAGGCTTTATTGATTCTAATTTTTGTAGCGCTTTTACGGGACGTAAAGTGGACATGTTTGATATCGTTGGATATGTTAAAGTCAGGGCTACAATCCCTATTTCATTAGAATGCTTGTTAACCGCTCCTCTTGTCTTTATCATTCTGAATCTTTTAGGCTTCCTTCCTCTTCTGCTCTATCTTCACAACTGAGTCAGTTTCCATCTTTCACACAGTATCCCTCATTTCTACAACTAGTGAAATCTTCAAATTCCTTATTTTTACCGATTTGAAAAGCGTCTTTCAGGCAATTTCTTCTCCTCCTACTCATTCTTCTAACAGTATTATTCTATTAATTCGTTCCCTTATCTCCAACTTACTTTCATCTTGTTCTATTCTTATGGACCTTTATGGATTCCCAGTCACTCTCTGACATTGAGAACAATGACACAGCAGATTTCCTAGCTCGGACGGACGCCCTCAATGGTCCTTTCTCTATTCACCTTTCAGCTTCTGACTTAGTCCTCCTTTCCTCAATTAATCTTTTCAGACTTTGGTCGGATATATACCTTTTCTTTATTCTCTAATCCCGCTTCGCGCTATCTTCTTATACAGCTGGCACCCAGTCCTCAGCCTTGGTTTCTTTCCATTGCGTTCAGTCGTCGTTCTATACCATTGTGTCCTTAATCAGATTAAGAATTAACGGTTCTTTTCTTCCTACTTCTCGCTTTCGTTTCTTTTTATCTCCTACTCCGTACTGTCTCTTCCACAACTATAATTCTCCTTTTCAATGCGACGCAAACCATGTTTTCATCGAGTGTTCGGCTCTTGTTATCGAACGTTCCCTTTTTTATTCGAAAATCTTGGCCCCTGGCCTTTTAGCTACTTACAGTGCTTCCTTTATCCTTTCTTTCCCATTTCCATCAATAATTCCCCTACTTCAATCCTTTGTTCTCTCCATTTCCTATCGCCTCAGAATCTAATTTTCTAGCCTAATATACGGGAAACTACCAGAGTAAAACATTCCCCAGGACAGTCACTGTCACCTCTTGTTTACATATGTCAAGAAACCATAAAGCCATGGCCCTCAGTCCGGGGCAGGTGTTAAGTCACCAGAGGGTGCGAAGAATACCCCCGCTCGACATGAGTAAACACAAACTTAGGGTTGGAACGTGGAACATCAGAAGTTTGCTTGCTGCGGGAAAACTGGCAAACGCAGTCAAGGAAATGAAGAGGATGAAAATGGACGTGCTTGGCCTCAGCGAAGTAAGATGGCCAGATAGTGGTACTTGCTTTCATGACGGAGCAACGATTTTCTATACTGGTGGAAACAGCAAAGATAAACACCCGAACGGCGTTGCAGTGATCGTCAACGAGCAGCTGAAGAGAGCCGTCCGGAACATCACAGCAATATCCGATCGCATAATTTTAATTCAGATTGCAGGAAGACCAATCAACATGAATCTAATTCAAGTATACGCGCCTACCGCGGATAAATCAGACGAAGAAATCGAGACCTTTTACGATCAACTCCAAACGGTGCTCAAATCGCTCAAAGCGCACGATGTTAATTTGGTATGCGGAGACTTAAATGCTAAAGTTGGAAATATAAAGACCGAACCCGTAACTGGTGCTTTCGGACTAGGAGAAAGGAACGAGTGGGGCGAACTATTAGTGGAATTCTGCTCGAGAAACCATCTCGCAGTCAAAAATACGTTCTTCAAGCTGCCTCCACGACGACTGTATACATGGTCATCACCACGTGACAAGAACGAAAATATAATTCGAAATCAAATTGATTATATTATGATTAACCAACGATTCCAGAATTGCATCACAAGAGTAGCAGCATACCCAGGCGCGGATATAGGTTCCGACCATAACCCACTGATAGCTGACTGCTGCTTTAAGCCCAAAATTCTGAAAAGAGGCCGTAAAAAGCGGTATGAGATTCGGAAACTTACTAAAGCAGAAGCAAAAACTGCATTCGTCAATCAAAGAAAAATTCGACAAAAATCCAATACCAACAGACGCAAATGCGGAAGAAACGTGGAAGATAATTAGGTCAAACATAAAAGAGATGACGGAGAAGGTGGTCGGTGAATGCAGAGCTACAGGAGTCAAAGCATGGATGACCGATGAGATCTTGCAGCTGATGGAAAAAAGAAGAATGGCAAAAATAGAGAAAGAAAGCGAAAAATACGCACAATTACAACGGGAAATTCGAAGAAAAGTGAGACAAGCAAAGAATAATTGGCTAATGGAGCAGTGTATGGAAGCTGAGGAATTGCACCGAAAACATGACTCTTTCAATTTCCATAAAAAACTGAAACAAATTACCGGTAATTATAGAAAACCGAAGTTAGCAACATTTCGTAATGAAAAAGATGAGTTAGTGATCAATGAAATGGAAATACGAGATCTTTGGAGAACATATGCTGAGTCATTGTTTAGCGATGAAAGAGATGAAGCCATAAACGAAGATGATAGCACGGAAGAAATGACGGGTCCAGATATCTTACAGTCTGAAGTGGAAAATGCACTACAGGCAATGAAAAATGGAAAGTCGCCTGGACATGATGAAATATATATGCTGAAGCGCTGAGACTCATGGATCCAAAACTGCTCACGGACTTATTCAACAAGATATACAGAACTGGAAAAATACCAAAAGATTGGTTGAAGTCAACGTTTGTGGCAATACCGAAGAAAACTCATGCTACAAGTTGCGGAGATTACAGGTTGATCAGCCTAATCAGTCACGCCCTGAAAATATTCCTAAGAGTCCTGCATAAGCGTTTGTTTCCTAAATGTGAAGAACTGAGCGGCGAGCCACAGTTCGGGTTCAGGAAAGGGCTAGGAACACGAGAAGCCCTGTTCTCCATGAAAATATTACTGCAAAAGGCTTATGACTATAGAAAATACGTGTTTGTTTGTTTCATAGATTATCAGAAAGCATTTGACACCATACGGCACGTTATCATGATAAGCCTTCTCCGAGAAGCAGGAATTGATAATAAAGATATCAGAATAATTCAGAATCTTTATTGGGGACAAACGGCAGAGGTCCGTATCAGAGGCAATCAAACAACAGATGAATTCCGGGTGCGAAAAGGTGTACGCCAGGGGTGCATATTGTCACCGATGCTGTTCAACCTATACCTAGAGAATGTGTTCCGTATTGCTTTGGAAAATGTAGAACAGGGAATCAAGGTGAATGGGAAGCCCATTAACAACTTAAGATATGCGGACGATACGGCAATTATCGCAGGCACCATCGAGGACCTACAGAGTTTAATAAATGCGATAAACGAAGTCGGAGTCCAGTATGGTTTGGCCATAAATATAAAGAAAACCAAATTTATGGTCGTCAGCAGAGAAAAACACGAAGACGCAACTGTGAAAATAGATGGAAAACAGGTGCAGAGAGTGCCATCGTTCAAATATGTACCTGGGTGCAATGATAAACGAAAAAGGCGACGACGACGAAGAAGTACGTGCCAGAATAGGACAAGCAAAAAGCACATACGGAAAATTGCGCGCGTATTTAGCATGTAGAGACGTACCATTTAATCTGAAAATGAAAATAGTCAAATGCTACATCTGGCCGGTATTGCTATACGGGGCTGAGACTTGGTCGTTGAAAGTCAAGTCTATGAATCGTCTGGAGGCCTGCGAAATATGGTTACTGCGGAGAATGCTGCGTATACCATGGATAGAAAAGGTCTCGAACGTAGAAGTAATGAAACGTGCCGGAGTAGAAAGAGAAATCATGGAGACCATTAAATCCAGGAAAGCTGCCTATCTGGGACATATTTTGCGAGGACAGAAATATGTAATTCCAAAACTAGTGATAACTGGCAGAATGGAAGGAAAACGGGGAATTGGGCGGAAGCGGCACTCATGGCTCAGAAATCTGCGTCAATGGAATGGAATTGAAGACGCGGAGACCATTTTCCGACTGGCGGTGATCGGCGAACTACGTGGACAAATGGGACAGTGATCGCCAACGCGCTATGTAGCGTACGGCACCCGAAGAAGAAGAAGAATATATTCAAGTGGTTGGGTCAAAGCTAAGCCCCATCCCTAAAAGAAAAGAAATAGAAAAAAAAGGGGGTTAGTCCAGTGTTTAAACCGGTTTCTGTTCAAGGACAGAAAAAAAAAACAACTCTCTTTACAACTTCTACTCCATTTACACGCATCCTTCGCTTAAACAAACCATTAATGTGTGCTAGGAACTTCAGGCTATCACCTAAAATCACTTTGGAACCATTAAAGTAATTTCTGTAGCCAAAATTTTAATTTTCATAACATTGTTCGCAAGTGTTCCCTATTTGAAAAAAAGTGTGTAGTTACTTTTCGGCCCACCCTGTGTATACGATATATCTGCGGCTAACACAGAATTTTGTAACAAATATCTATGTAATCGAGAAGTTATTCTTGTGGCTTTTATTAGCACCGCAGTACACTGCTAATTTGTATTATTTGAAACAATTTTCCATTCCTTTCATTATTTTCGAGCGAAAATAATTTATGTAGGTGCAAATGTAACTAATAATGGGAATTGTAAAGCAGGAACGAGAAAAAGAATCACAACAGTAAAAGACGTACTTATGAAATTTATAAGTTTTGGAAAGATCACCGTATTACCGGATGTAAAAAGAAATTTAATTAAATGTTTGATTATTCCCATTGCCGTGTATAGTTTCAAAACCGTAACTGAATAAAAACTGACGTAAACATATTGAAATTTCTGAAGTAACTATCGCAGAATGCCGTAAATACCAAGGAATGTGGATATTATGGAAGCAGAAATGCAAATTCGTCGATACCATCAGATCAGGAAATGAAGACACGATCATTTATTTAACTGAAAAGAAAAAAAAGAGGCGATTCAATTTATAGGTACGTTATTTTAAAGATGGCTCACAAAATGAGCGGAAAATGTAAAAATAGCCGGAATGATGATGTAATATCACAATTAGCGAGGTTGCTGATAACTGAAATGGTGCAAAAAATTTACAGTAAACTAAAGTGGAGGAATATATAGAATCACAAGTATGTCGAAAAAAAGAAGAAAAGACTTCAAATGCGTGAAAGTTGACGTTTTTAGTGACATAAAATCTGTAAATTGCTTTTGTTCTGCGATTACCTTAATGTTATATTACTCGCTGAATATTTATCTTTCCTCGGCGTTTATTTAACTCGATACGCATTGAAAAAATTACTAAATCAGTATGTGTGGAGGAAGAGTTAGAATATCGTTATGTACCTCCGAACGCGAATTATACATTACAATCCTTGATTTATTAAAAGGAGTACATTTATATCGAAATGGGCATTTCTTATAAATAAGTAAAGTTGAGACCTACCTATCCCTGTTAGCACTAGTTAAGAAGTGTATAGATCGTTCCGACAGTTGTTAATTATCATGTTTTTAAGAGAATAGGTATATATGCATCGTTGTTTTATGTTGAAATGAAGGTAGCAGTGAAACTTCAATGATTATTTATTATTATTGCGTTATCTGAAAGAGGCGGAATGTGCACATCAGTATTGATCCGGAAATTTTTCTTTACCGATTACTACGGTTACGATTACAATTATATATCTTTTTCTATCAGAGTTCTAAATTATTTTAATTACGGAAGTAATTTCTTACGAAATTGTAAAAAATTGCAAACTGTATTCTAGAAGTTAATTTTTGAAACGGTAAACATATCACTTCGCTATTGTTTGCTTTTAAAAAAATATCTTTTCTAAATTGCGAAATATAACTTTTTAAATTTTAAAAAATTATAATATCCACCGGACAAAACAAAGGGAGAGTTAATATGAACAAACGTTTAAGAAAAATAAATAAATTACGTGTAACATTAATGGCAGTGTAAGTTACTGTATACGTCATTTAAAGATCATAATAAAAAAATTCTTAACAAGAATTTTACTTCACGGTAATAAACTGGAAAAACAAGCCAGCTGAGATGTAGTTAAATAATTCTATCATCACTTTGACGAAAATGATGGTGACCTAATCTTTATTTCGCCCTTTGAGCAGTCTACTAACATAACTCAAAAATTCACGAAGCACGCAAACATCTAAGACATTTAAATTACGTTAAATCGCAGGTCTACCAAAAAAAAATACTTCACTGAGTAGTGAAGAATTTGGTGAAAGAAACGTGAAAAAACTTCCAGATAAACGAGAACATAAAATGTATTTGTTTTTTATTTATTTATTTTTTATTTTTTTAAAGTTCTAAAAGATCGAAATATATATTTTAAAAAGTAAGAGTAAAAATATGTTGGTTTTATCGTTAGACAGTTAATTCATTCGAAATTTTTACTTTAAATCTTTTGCTTTCCTAATTGTAATGTTTGTATAATTATGTATTTTTTAACATTTCACATCTGATTAATTTATAATATTTATAATTTATTTCCGAAAAAATATGATGGTGTAATTTCATGTTTCTTAACTCGCCAATTGTTCTCCTGGTGCTACCCCAGGCGTTTTATTTTTTAAATATCTTTTAAAGTTGGTTAGCTGCACGTCCGTGCTTCTTAATAACTCTCAAAAATATATTTTACTATAAAATTATTGTAGTTTGAAATTTTGGACTACGTTGAAGTACCTGAATTTTCACGATTTTGCTCGCTGGGATACTAGAAGACCCCAGGTGGCAATTAGCGTTACAAAATATCATTGAATTTTTTTGCACTTTTTTTTTTAATTTTGCGCATTTTCATGAGTTACTAATTATCGTGAAAAATGCTACAAAATAATATGTATAAACCACTTGAAGAATGTTTGCGAAAATAGTTTTGAGAATGGATTAGCCAATTATGAAGAATCCGACTGAAGCTAAATAATAATTTGATACAAATTTTTATAACTTTCAAATTACAGTTTTGAAGACTTTTTTTTTTTGTGATTTGTATATGAAATTGAATATATTTAAAATTAGTTAATGCGGTACGTTTTTTAAAGTATTTTACAATAAGGAGTAAAATCGGCAAATTGACATGGGGTACTGAGAGACCTCAGGTGGCAGTTGACGTTACAAAATGTCAGGTGGCAGTTGACGTTACAAAATGTCAGGTGGCAGTTGACGTTACAAAATGTCAGGTGGCAGTTGCGGGTTAATAATGGAAGGAAATGTGCATTTTGAGCAAGACCATGAATTAAACAATTACATATCAATAACGATTGCTTTATAATCAAATATAATTTTAATGCAGATATTAAAGATATTTAAAACTAGTAATATAGATAAATCTGTTTCATATAAGTAACAGAAAAGTGCAGTTGTTAATTTAAACAATTAAATGCGAATACAAATAAGCAAAGCCATGAACAGGAACTAGATATTTCCGTGTGTACATATATGAATCGTTCTGTAGAAAAACAAATTAAGTCAATAAAGATGATTTTTTTTTTTGTTATTTACTTTTTTAATGTTTTTGGGATAAATACATCGTTTGGCAGTGAAAGGAATTAAAATAAGTTTTCTATATTTTTTATGCGTTTTGTGCGGAAAGAAACCATGCCCATTTTGGAAAGCAACTTATTTCTCACGACCAACATTTCGAGTTAATTCCATGCACACGCAGCTATAGAATCCATAAAGTATTTCACAAAAACAAAAAAACAAGTCATCGTTACAGATAGGATGATAGATGGTTATTTAGGTCCCTTGAAAAGTTAGCTTCTTTGACTTAGTTCCATTTTTTACCGGACGATTCATATACATATACAAGTACATGTATGTGTATGCGTACACGTAATTTAGACAAAATAATAAAATATTTCAAATAGATTAATGTGATCTTTTAATATATTTGTGTTTGGTTTCTTTAATAAATTTTCAGTATTAAACCAGCTATTTTGGAAGCCACAAAAAAAACAACTGTCGAACAGATGAATATTCTTCAAAAATATTTGAACAGTTTGTCGAATAAAAATGAAGTACAAAATAAAACCCTTCTTAATGATACATTGTTGCAAGTGGCAGTTTCAGGCGATTTAAATCGAGCTTTCTCGAAGGTATTTCTGTTAATATTTCATATTAATACTGTAGATTTAATAATGTACGGAATATTACAATTTTAGTGCTATATTATTAAATATGTATTGCTGAAATTTAAAAATGTTATTTTTCAGTTTAAATAAGTGAAATTTCAAAATCCACTTGTATTAAATATCGCGACCTGCTGCAAATCAGTTAATAAATAATTTAAAACGAACTTACATCCACTTCCAAAAAAGCTTCACTCAGAAATTGACAGTTTTAAAAGCTAATTATTTTCGAAATTGTTTATTTGGGTGTAAACATATTCTTTGTAGGGACTGCTGATATATTTTTTCTGTCGTCATTACGGTTTTGATTTATTCTGAAACAGTTACTCGAGTGAACAATAAAAATAGCAGGACAACGTGCTATCGCGATAAAACACCCATTTAAGAAAATAGAATGCAGGTGGTAATTTTTTCTAACTTGCAATATAACAAATAAATTTATTTCGAAAGCGGAAAAATATAGAGATCATTAGAATTTCCAATCTGTTTAGAATTATAAAATTTAGAACTATTTTCAGTATTGTGGATTTTTTTTTCTTCTGTTATTTAAATGACCGATTAGATTAAAAATTTTATATTTCATAATAAAATTTTATTCACTTCTCTATAATAAATTTATACATTTTATATATTAACATATTAATAATATTGCATATATTATTTAAATGCATTTACATAATATTACGGTGTCTCAGATTACTTAATTTGATACAATGGTACAAGTCTTAAAAAACAACCTTATTTCAACTACTACATAAAAATTAGAGAAAAAAATTATTCGGTACAGCGGATTTTTGGATTAACGAGAAAAAAGTCGCGTTAAATCATCGCAGTTAAAATATTCTGCTTTTGCAGTATTATTTTTTTTTGTAACTTTTTCACTATGCGTTCATGGAATTACTTCTAAAATGTACTAATTCTCTAAAGAAGAGCGTTTTATCGTTTGATGTAACATTATCTATTGAAATTAAATGTTTCGTTCAATCCACAACGGTGATACAGAGGATTTTGGCTTTTGGCTTTTATGGGGTATTTCGGATTTTTTTAAATGCTTAATTTTAACGTAAAAGAATGAGAAAATGTGATTTTTATTTTTTTTGTTTGTAATTTTTCAGAACTTTGGTTTATATTAGAATTACGAACTGTGTTTTTCCCGTAATACAACGTTTGATTCAACGAAAAAATAAATTTTTTAATTTCACAATTAAAGGTTCTTGGTATCCTGTTTTAGACTTTATTAGTAATGTTACAAGATTTATCCGCTTTTTTGCTCTTTATGTATCGGTCGGTTTTAAGATTTTATTTTTAAATTTGGTAAATTATATTTCTGTATATGCTAAATTTCGCATTTATAAGTCTATGATTGTGCGAATTTGGAAAAAATTTCTTAAAAGAGACATTCGATATTTAACACAAAAAAATATTTCACCAAAACAGTTATTTACTGTTACTAGAAATTATTCCTTAACTTTTATCTTAAACTGAATTATGCTTTTTTACAGGCTTTATTAAATGAGTCCGTGATATTCCTATGCGAAAATCTTGATGTCGATTATGTTTTCGCCGATACATCAAAATTCCAACAACGTATTATTTTGTTATTAATTAAGAAACTGACGATGGATTTCTCCGTTAAGACAGACTTAAAATTAAAGTATGACAGTAATTATTTATTATTTACCAGTTTTTATTTATCTATAAATACATTTATATTTTCTGCGATATACGTAGGTCTTTGGAAAAATTAGATTTCCGGCGCTACCCTTCATTTTTAGTTTGTTTTTGTACTTTATGTTAGTTTAGTTGGAGGACGTTGTTGTATTACTAGCTTACTAATTATATGGTTCAATTTTATTTCATTTCGTCAAGTGTAATCCGTTTCGAAACGTTAGAGTTAATGATAAATTCTTTCAACATGGGTGGATAATTTTACCATTTTTCTGTCTCCTCTGAAAGCAAATAGTTAACCATCAATCGCTTACGGTAGATGGTAGTGAGGATATCTCGGATCCGAAGCTGTGAGTGAGAGCTCTATATTGGCGCAACCTTGCTTTTTTTTAGTGTGCCATATACAGACTACTAGGAATTTTACAGTTTTAATTTTCCTGTTTATTATGATCATTTTTTTTTTTTGTTAGAACCTTTTTTGTTTTTTTTTGAAATGTCGAGGTTAATTTTTTTTACGAAAAAGAGTAGGTAGCGCAGTAGCCTAGTGGTCAAGGTGCTTGGCTACTAAATCAGAGGACCCGAGTTCGAGACAGGTTTCCCAGCCTGAAATAATTCAGTACCAGGAAAATCTGGGAAAGTAAAGGCGGCTGAGATAAAGGAACTCTTCCCAGTATTCTCATCAGATCTATTAGGCTTAGTACATTGTGAACCTTAACTTCACAATCCCCAACACCCTGCTAAGGATATGAGACTTGCTTTACTTAATGTGTGAAAGAGAGAATCCTCGAAGAAAATTCCGTAAAGAAGATAACACCTATTTTTGGTTGCATCGTTACAAGCCATTTGTTAATTTCAATAGTTTATAAAAAAATATATAGAAATGGAAGCTGCTGTATGGTTAAAAAGAAAAACTATTATAGACAAACGTTGTCATAATGATAATAAAAAAAAGGAAAAAAAAAACAAGTTCACCATGTCCCTTAAGCTGGCATTACATGCTCTTTATGACGACATACTAAAATACCTAGTTATTAGTATTCAGTTTTAAAAATTAAAATGAGTCATAGAAATTATTTACATTCAATTCCACTTCAGTGGGTAAAAACAATTATTCGTACATTATGACCATTGATAACTTCATAATTTTCTATTAAAATTGCATTCTACAAAAGTGCTGAACTTTTTTATATCTTATATCTATGTAAGTGTAAATATATATTTTTCATGTTACAGATATTTAGAGCGAGCGTTGATGAGTCTAAATAAAGATGATCCGACATTAGATAAAGAGGTACTGACTTCAAATATTAGTGCTTCTATAAGTGATCTGTCGAATTTTATTTCAAACAAACCGAAAGCTTATAAACATCTTACAGCTATAAAGATCCTAATAATGGCTTTAAAATCACTTTTGTTATCTCAAAGTGATCTTCAAATAGTCTGAAGGAATAATCCGACTAAGAAT
Source organism: Icerya purchasi (assembly GCA_039619475.1). Classification (NCBI taxonomy): domain Eukaryota; kingdom Metazoa; phylum Arthropoda; class Insecta; order Hemiptera; family Monophlebidae; genus Icerya; species Icerya purchasi. The sequence continues at coordinate 267,435,785 of CM077116.1, forward strand.
ATGTAAGTATTTACCTTTATTTATTGCGTTTAACTTACAAACGATCGATTTAAGAGTACATTTTTACGGTTACTGTAAACTATAATAGAAATTAAGAGTTATTATTAAAATACATCAGTTAAATAAAATAGCACGGCTTACCGATGCGTATTTTAAAGATAATGCAAAAAATATAAATTTGAAAGTTATTAAAAGAAAAATTGAAAAAACTATGATCAAAAAAGAGATTATCTATGAAAAAGTAGGATTAACTTATTTTTGAGATAAAGTAGATTTTCTTAAACAGTGTTTGGTAGTCGAACGTTAATCTAGTAGTAAATTTAAACTCTGTTCATAATGTTTTGTGAAATCATGTTATATTGAAGTTTTATTTATTTACTTAATTCTTTTTTTTTGCATATATTGTGAAAAAATTGAAAAAGGAAGAATGTAATTAAAAATTATTAAAAACCGTGAAAATTAAATTCAAAAATTAAAAAGTTTACAAAATTCTTTTATAAACATTTGCATAGATCAATTTAAAATCTGTGCGCGGGGTAATGTGAAATTTTACTTTAAAAATTTAGTCAGTTACTTATTCCAGTCGTCCATCGTTATCCATCAATTTCATACTTTTTTTTTACAAAAAGTATTTATCTTTTTGCCGCTCTTATTTTGTAACACTGCAAATCCGTTTATACATTTATTCCATCAATAATTACGAAGCCATACAATTCTCTATGGAATATTGATGCCAACGCAGTAGTAATATCTATTTTCATAAGAAGAAATGCCTGCAATTTATTTGAATTTTATTGCACTTTATACATTTCTCCAATTATATACTACAATTCTGTTTTGCAGCAGATTATAGTTTTCACGAATGAATTATTTTTGGCACCTACTTTAAACTGGTGGCTAGCAAACCGATAATATTCCATTTTATCCCTATTATTTTAGTTGTGTAATTCTTCCGCATGTCACTGAACAAAAGAGATAATATAATTTTTATGCGACGCTAGCGCACACGCGTGACTGCATTTGAAACTGATTATAGTCGCTTGTTATCGCGCTATAAATGCAGCTCAAAATGTGTCTAACTGCTGTATAGTAACTAGCGCGCATATTCTATCATCGCCCAGGATCAAACAGACCTTCGAAACAGAAGCCAAGCGCTCTAGCCATTAAGCCATCGCCAAACTATACAAAGTGTGAAAAAAAAGCATTTCCACAATTTCCTTTTATTCTAACGTGAGTCAATTACATACGGTTTGTAATGAGATCTGTATAATTTGTTATACTTCTATCAAGGAAATCGACGTTGGTTAAAAGAAGTTATTAATGGGTAAAATAAAAAATGTATAATTTTACGAAGGAAATTCTAAGTCAGATTTTTAAAAAATAACTGATTAATAAAAATATTCAGATTAAAAATAACTTCGCGTCCGTTAAAAATACAAAAAAGAAGAACAAATTACCCGTCAAATTCGTTTACATTTTAAAATAATTTATATCGAATTAAAATATCGTCTTTTCGTAATAACTCATATAAGACATGGTAATGTACAAAAAAAAAAAACGCTGATGGACTTAAATTAACATAGAATTAAAAATTTAGAAATATTACTTTCTGTAAATTGCATAATAGCAAACATGTTTGATATGATGGGAAAATGTGGTATTTTTAGAAATATAGGATATGAGTAATCGTGTAACGAACAAATTAAATAAAAAACACGTGTATGTATAAGGTCGTCGCAATAGCCTAGTTATACTAAAACGCTTGGCTTCCGTTACGGTAGACTCGGGTTCAATCCCGGGTGATGACAGAAATTGTTACGAAAAATTAAATTAAATACTCGCTAATAGAATCATATGGAAGGCAATGGCAAACCATCACGTACACCATCATATGCGCGCTAGTTAGTACATAACAGACACACCGGGGGACTACATTTGTACAAAGGCTGTTCAATAAGTAACCCCTCCGCCGCTATATCTCGTGAACAAAAAAAGATTACGCGCTCATTTTAGTTTTAAAATATAGGAAATTTTATTTTCTACAAATTACAAACGACAACCCGTTTAATTCAATACAACGCTGCCACCGTGAAATAAGTTTTCTAATCCCGTTCTCATAGAATTCATGTGGTTGTTCGCGCAGCCAAGCGGACGTAGCGGTCTGTAATTCATCATCTGATGTAAAGCGAATACCCTTTAGATGTCTCTTCATGTGTTTAAAGAAGTAATAGTCGCTAGGAGCGAGATCAAGGCTGCATAGAGGGTGTACAACAACTTCGAAACTAAGTGCAGCCAGACGTGCGCTAGTCTGGGCACTAGTGTCAGGGCGTGCGTTGTCGTGTTGCAATAGAAACAGCTGTCTATTCGGTCGCACAGTCTCATTCGTCGTTTCAAGGACGTCAGTGTGACACAGTATGAATCTGAATTTATTCGCTTGCCTGGCAGCATGAATTCCCGATGCACGACTCCTTCCATATCCCAATACACAGTCAACATCAGCTTACGGGCGGATCTTTCGCTGCGCACTTTTTTTGGTCGTGGTGAGTCGCTATGCCTGTATTCTTTTGATGTTGACGGTAGTTCTGGATCGTAATAACTGATCCAGGTTTCATCCCCTGTGACTAAATTATTAAGAAAATTCTCTCCTTCTGCGAAGAGATCCAAGTCTCGTCCTTTATCTCATTACTATTTGATGGTTCTTTTCTGTTTACGGTTTTGTTAGTTTTTGACTTTGTCGTGTCCTTCCTGGATTTTAGGCTCTCACTGATCATGCTTTATTTCGATTATAAATATTAAGCTGTCTGCATATATTGGTATTCAGATGCGTATTACGCGGCATTTTTTTATTTTTTTGGCATACATATATATGCTATTACTTTAATATAAATAATGCTAAGAGTCTGTTATTATTGTTAGTTTCGAAATAATTTAAGTTAGTTTTAATTTATTGTACTATATACCTATTATAATAAACGTTGATAAGAGTGTTGGGCACTCACACAACGGGCATATTTGCCCTGTGAGACCCACAACTTATTCTAAAAAAAAAAACAATTCCTCAGCGACAGCTTTCCTCTTTGTCTTCATTTCATTCGTTAAGAACTTGGGCACCCACTTTGCGCACAACCTCCGATACTCGAGGTTTCTCACAAAATTATTCGCAGTCCCAACTGCCATACCAAACTGGTTTGACAACTGTCGCTGAGTGACCCGTCGATTTGAATGAATTGTTTTATCGATTTTTCCATGCAATTCACCTGTGTTTGGCAGTTCCGGACGGCCCGGACGATCCCTGTCGAATAATGGTATCCGATCTTTCTTCGCTTCACGAGCCTAATTGCGCACAACACTAATGACCATCACGAATTCACCATAAATAATCTTTAAACAGTCGTGAATGTCCTTTGGTTGAAGTCCTTTACGGGTTAAAAACTCGATGACTGCCTTCTGCTTGTACCGATGCTCATTACTTCGTTTTACGTTTGCTGCCATATTTAACGCGAGAATACACGTAAGCCTTCGAAAACACATAACTAGAAACTAGATTCCTTCCTTTTTTCAGTGAACACATGCGTGACACTGTAACTGTTCGCAGTGCTGAGATCTAGCGGTGGAGGACTTACTTATTGAACAGCCTTTGTATCGATGAATTAAACATTTAGAATCAATTCCGAATGTAGTCTTACATATGTGTGTACACATTCGTACTGCATTAACAATTGCCTAGTACACTATCACTACAGCTGAAATGTACGAATAGGTAGTCGCCGACGTTCGGGATCTGAGTATTGGCACTATAATGAATGAATGAATGATATATGTATAAACATGAAATAAAGAGTATATATTTTTTTTAAAATTATCTAACACTACATTTTTATTTTAATTCGTAATTTAAAAAACACCATAGAACACAATGTCTCTTTTTCTTTCCGGTAACGCTATATGCCTGTTTTGTGAATTCTCGCCTTTTTCTGGTTTGGTTATGTATTGAAATATGCTGTGAAAGTAAATAGCAATATAAACAGCGAGATTTTACTGCTCCTTCCAAGCAACATTCACTAGGAAGCACCCTACTACAATATTTTTTTTTTCTTCTAAATATTAATTAGTACGATCTTAACGACTAACGTTAAATAAATACTACATATATTAAAATGTACTTAATACTAGACAGAATGTATCTTCTAGACTAAGTGAAACTTGAGCGGGGACATTAGATCCATTGATCAAAGCCCCAAAAATTATTTACAATATTTACATTAACTACAAGACCAAGTCTTGTGGTTTATAACGCTTAAGGCGTCGTACGTCATATTCGGTGTCGAGAAATTGCAGTGCCTCAACGTTGATGTCTTGATGTGGGCGCTTCTCGCGTTGTTCTGCGAAATCCTTGATGACTTCGTTGACGAATTTCACCTGGAGATCGTTATGTATATCGCCGTTGCGTGAGTATCTGTACGCGTTTACGATAGCACGTAGAATGATGCTCTGACGAGTTTGTATCTTGTCTCGATTTGATTTCTTTGCACAGCCCCACACAGCAAGACCGTACATACAAATCGGCTTAATTATTTGATTGTAGAGTAGGCGTTTACAAGTAACGTCGAGAATAGATTGACGCCCAATCAGCCAGTATAACTTGGAAACCTTGTATTTGATTTGCTTAGCTTTCATCTTAACATGGGGATTCCGCGTTAGACGAGAGTCTAAGTACATTCCAAGATATTTGGTACAGTCTGTTTATGGTACTTTGACCGTGCCTATATATGCTTGATGGAAAGAATCAGCGTGTCTTAATGTGTATAAAACGTGTTGGGATTTGGCTTCGTTGAGCTTAATCTTCCAGCGTCGTGTCTAGGTATGAACGCGATCCAACGCGCGTTGCAAGTTGTTGTTTGCTTCTGGCAGCGAATCACTTACGGAAAGGATTGCGGTGTCATCAGCAAATGTAGCCATGGTAGTCCGGGTTGGAATATCCATCGTGTACAAGAGGTACAAGATAGGTCCGAGAACGCTTCCTTGTGGAACTCCTACTTGTATAGGATGAAACGATGATTTAGCATCTTCGTGTGCTACCCGAAATTGTCTATTAGACAAGTATGATTGAAGCAGCCGACAGAAGTTGCCTGGTAAATGGTATTACAATATAATGAAACTTTTTGAACTTGATTGAACATTGTGTATATTCTTCTATCTGGCGTATTTGTATTTAATTGGCATCGAGTCCGTTACTATTATTATTATATTTTTTTAATATAATTTTTACAAAAATATTATGTGTACAATTACAGTTCTATTGATATTAAAATGAACCCCGTATGAAAGATTTAATTTACTTTTTATCATTATGTATGCCAATATCCAGAATAAAATTATATCGCAACTGTAATAATGTCAGTAAAATAAGATGCTCGTCAGCTCCCACTAGACATTGTCTTGTTGCTTTATTTCTATATTCCCTTTAATATCTTTGATTTTCACTACTCGATAAATCTGTATTCAAGTTGATCCATGTTTCACTGTTATAACGATAGGAGTAATGTTTAATTAAAATATGCTTGATGTTTCAGGGTTCCTAAAGAAAAAAATTAGATCAATACAGTCATGTGTAAAAAGCGGTTTATTTTAAACATTGACCTTTATATTGACTTTTAAATGTAATGTAAGTTTTGATATGTTTTTACGTGTATGTTTTTTGAAATGTTACGTTATCAATTATGTATCCCGCTACTAGATAATGGTTATTACTTGTACGGTTCGTTTTTAATGTTTTTCGCAATTTTTTTTATTAAATAACTGTTTGTTCTTTGTAAATTTTTGTGTTTCTTCTTGTATACAACGTCGTTATTTTGAAATCGCAGTATATTTTCCATCCATGATATAAAATAATACCACATATATTTTCAACAAAAACTGTTTTTGCTTCCAGTACTGATATTTCTCAGTGTTTTGATATAGTATGTTTTTTCTTTCTGTATTTGTTTCAATTATTGCTTTTCTGGTCGCGTTTCAAATTTTCTTACAGGCACCACCCGAGTAATTCTAGCTATATATTCATTCCTAAATACGTACTCATTTATCATCTTTATCGCAGTACATAAAAGTTAAGAAATTTCCATATTAAATTTAACCGTGTTTTTTTTTTGTTTTTTTTTTTTTTTAATTTTACAATATACCTTTTTTTGTGTACATTAGTTTTATATTATATATTTTAGTCAAATATAAATTAAACCAAATGTATACAACTTTTGTGAAATGTTTATTTTTAAAATTTCGATTAAATATTCAAAGCTCGCTATGAACGAGATATATGTATCGTATTTTTCAATTTTTCAAATTTTCAATAAAAACTGTTAATAATACGTCACTTTACAAATCTTTAAGTAGACAAAAAATATACAAAATTGTATAACGAAAATGCATTAAATACTCGATCAGCAAATTGTTAAAATCGTACAACGAAATAAAAAAAAAAATATATGAAAGTAATAGTAATAGACAAATGATGATTTAATAAAAATAAAGTAAATAATGACTCAAAAAAGTAACCAGTAGTTTGGTAAAAGTAATATGCAACGCAAGGGGGGCTATATACAAAGTGGAAAATTAATGAATGTTACTATTTTTTATTTAATTACTTAATAATAAAAAAAAAACAAGTATCCTGTTAAATTTAAAAATAAAATGAATATTATTTACACGGTGCGTTTTATTAGTGCCTTTTAATGTATCTAAGATTTATTTTTTATTATACGTAGTTATCTCGTAATAAATATTTCCGAAATATTTTTCTATATATGTTGGATTGAATTATACTTCATTAAAGTTCAGTTTTCGAACTAAATTTAGTTAATGCGGTAGAATAAAATAGAAGAGTGATCTCATCTGTTTCCAATTATTGATAACCATGAGCTAATAATATTATTCACCAAGATTTTGCCAAATAATTAAGCAGCTGATAATGATTAATCGTTGAAGCTCGTATCTGAATCGAACGAACAAGACAATGACTATGAAAAAATTTAAAAAAGTACATATCTTGAAAAGTGCAGAACGATTCCGCAAATCAACACTTTTTAGGCAAATAGTAAATTAAACATAAGCGAACACATTAGACACTTTCATTATAAAAATTAATTTATTAATTTAAAAGCTGCTAAATCGCAAAAATAATTTTTTTTTATTAATTAGCTGTTAAAATACACAAAGAAGTTTTCTTTAAAAAAAAAACAAAAAAACAACGCAAACTTACTCTACTCTTGTCTGTTAGCTAACTTATACTTAAACAATTCTTCTTTAACGTGTTTCGAAAGTTTAATGCGTTTTCGTTTCCGTTTCCGTTTGTTTCTTTCGGTATTTTTATCGTCATTTTGCCTATTATTACCGTCGTCGGTAAGTGAAGTCTTCTTTCTTTTACAAGATAACGGATTTGGACCTTTCCGTTTTTTGGGATATATACAGTCGTCTTCCGTATTTGAAATTAACGCTTTTTCACCGAATACTTTGAATTTTAATTCTGATAATATATTTTCTTGACGTTCACTTAATTCAACGCTAAACAAAAGAAAAACAGATCATAAATTTCTGCTATTGAAATTAATGAATTTGTCTGACATATTTATGACGGCTAAAAAGGGAGAAATATTCTAATAAAACTTACAACGTAAATAATTTGTTATAATTTCCAATTTGAAGTGGAGTACGTAATCGTTTTAAGTGGTATATTCGTGAATTCTATATGGGCAACATGATATGCGATGTAGGCCACATTTTAGACTGATTATAGTTATAGTGTAGTTAAGTTGGTGATATATGTGCATCACCGCATCTACGCCGCGTACGATTGCATATTTATTGTCATTTACCATGCGACTAACAAGGAAAGTACCCGAACCCGAACTCACCGATTTCGATGAAATTGATATATGTTGTAGAACACAAAAAAAATAAAAGACCCGTGTTTTTTTATATCTGCTAATAAACTTATTAAGGGGGTGAAAACTACCCCCAAAGTTAGCCAAAAAAATCGTTTTTTTCTAAATATCTCGACTAATACTTAATATTTTTCGGTAAAACAGAATGGAGATTACTCCTTTCGGAAAAGCAAGTAATCCATGATGATTTTAACAATAAGGGATGCATCCTCTATTTTATAGGGGTTGAAACCCCATATTTAATTTATTATTTTGATGATAAGAAATAGTAAAAACTCTAAAAATAATTTTTTAATTAATAAAATGAAAAACTGAAGTTGACCTGTTTCGGTATTTTCGTTAATTTCACCCCTAAAGTGGTAAACCACCCCTAACACAGAAAAACCAAAAACAGGAATTTCAAGCGATCAGATTTTGAATTCAATTCGGATACAGGGTTTTTGACGTCGCTGATTACGAATCTGATATTAATTTTTTTTTTTTTTTTTTTAGTATATATATTTAATAAAGTTACAAATAGAGAAAATGAATGCGAACATTTATAATTCAAATTTAAAATAGTATAAAAATTATTTTTATTTTATCTTATTGCAAGTATACATCATATTATTCAACAAAATTTCGACAGTAATGGTAATCTTCATAGAAGTGTTTAAAACACAATGATTTTTTGCACCAACCACAACGTACAATAGCGACATTTGTGCATCTTTCTATTTCGCAATGCGTATTACAAGAATCTTCAAAACTAAAATCTACAGGATTTTCAAATTTATCCGGTCTTTAATTTACATAACCACTTTTGTACCAGGAATATATAAAAAGATCTTCATATCTCGGTGAAGACAATTGGTTGCGAACCAGTGATTGAAGTTTTATTATATTATTTCTAATATGCAAAATTTAAATCATAATTCATTAAAATTACGTCATCAGATAATTTTCGAACATAACTTTTCCAAATCCGGAATCCAAAAACATCAAGTGGTTGAATTTTTCCTGTCGCTCCAGTAGGGATTTTCTTCAAGTTAACAATTTTATTGTCTGACATTGTTTCTTCTACAACTTTATGACAATGACCACTCCAAGAGTCAAGTAATAGTAAAGAGGTATGACCTACATTCGGTGCAATAAGATAAAATAAAAATAATTTTTATACTATTTTAAATTTGAATTATAAATGTTCGCATTCATTTTCTCTATTTGTAACTTTATTAAATATATATACTAAAAAAAAAAAAAAAAAAAAAAAAATAATAGATTCGTAATCAGCGACGTCAAAAACCCTGTATCCGAATTGAATTCAAAATCTGATCGCTTGAAATTCCTGTTTTTGGTTTTTCTGTGTTAGGGGTGGTTTACCACTTTAGGGGTGAAATTAACGAAAATACCGAAACAGGTCAACTTCAGTTTTTCATTTTATTAATTAAAAAATTATTTTTAGAGTTTTTACTATTTCTTATCATCAAAATAATAAATTAAATATGGGGTTTCAACCCCTATAAAATAGGGGATGCATCCCTTATTGTTAAAATCATCATGGATTACTTGCTTTTCCGAAAGGAGTAATCTCCATTCTGTTTTACCGAAAAATATTAAGTATTAGTCGAGATATTTAGAAAAAAACGATTTTTTTGGCTAACTTTGGGGGTAGTTTTCACCCGCTTAATATGTTTATTAGCAGATATAAAAAAACACGGGTCTTTTATTTTTTTGTGTTCTACAACATATATCAATTTCATCGAAATCGGTGAGTTCGGGTTCGGGTTCGGGTACTTTCCTTGTAAGTTGTATATTTTAAATAATTTTAATTTATCCTTTTTAGACATCGACTATGACAAAGAATAATACGCAATCGTAGTAATCATTATTATATAATTACTTTATCAACATTAGTGTATAATAAATTTAAAATTAAACAGTTTTGCTTTGCGGTAGATTTGTTCACGCAGCAATCAGAAATTGCCATGAATCGTACAACGCATATGAAAATCTACGTTTGTAACGCATTACGTACGCGTCGTACGATGACAGTTTCTGACTGCTCTTCTAACAGGCCAAGTATTGCGTGTTTTCTATAAAATTTTCTTTACCAAATTCGAAGATCTCTAAAGAGAAACAAATTATAGAATAACCTTTTTTCAATTCTGTACATAATTAATTTGAGTATATATTTCAATCGTATATTTAATCGCAGAAACATTGTAAAAATATTTTATCGTTAAAATTTTTTTAAACAATGTTACATCCAGTTTTGTAAAAAGAGGGGGGTTTAGTAAAATTAGACCGGCATAAATCAAGCGCTTCCTCTCACCGCAATTAGTTACTTCTAAAAACATAAAGCCGGTTTTATTTTATTCTTTTTTTTTAATCTTAAATTATTTCTTTTTTTTTTTGGAGCGATGTCAATTACTGTCTCCAATTTTAAAGGGACAGAATTGACCATAATTTACGCCTTTACAACGATCTGTTACGTACTAATTATCAAAACATGTGATCTATTTCGTCGCGCTATGATTTTAAAATTAATATATATTAATTTAATGTTTAACGAAACTTGTGAATAAAAATTTGAGTTACGACGACAGGTTTACGAATTCTTTTTGTTCGAATAAAATTGTATTTCTTAAATAATTAGCAATTCGTTTCAGGCAAAATTTTACACAGATACTTTTAAATTATCCCCGTACTAAAATGAAAAATTTGACCGATGTATACAAGGTGGATTCAAAAAATTTTCGAACTGCGGATATAAAAAAGGAAAAATCAACGTAATAATCTATCTGCGATAAACGGAACTAATTAGTTTCATCTTTTTCAAATATGTAACCTTTTAGGTTATTCCGAAATGTTCATTACTTCGTACTTTATAGCATTTAGTTACCTTTTTTTTTTCTTTTTTTTTTTTGGTATTTGCCACTATTAACCTAATAGGAAACGTGCTATAATTAGTCTTGATGAGTGGTAAAGCGACGTTAGAAACCTTTTATATGATAAATGCATGTCATAACAACTGTCTATGTTTCAATAAAGTATATTTAAACGGGGTATTATTGGTTTAAAATGGCCAACGTGTAAGGGGAAAAGTTTGGTCGAAAAGGCACTGGTCACTAACCGCCCACTATTCATCAAAATGATATCGGAAAAAATTGTTATTAATATTAGTAATATTCTGTTCACACAAAATGATTTACTCGGAATATAAAAATTACCGAATTATTAATTTTTTATAAATTGCAAAAGAAACAATGTGATGACGGAATTTTGTTGAGCGGGTGGATAACTGAATTTTTGGTGTTTTCAGTACAATCCGGCAACAGAATGTCAAAAAATCAAACGGAGTACAGTGCTGATGGAAAAAAGACTGACGAAAGTCGAATGAATGAAATTAAAGCAAACCATAACGGAATGCATTTTCAAAAGAGATAATAGAACGACTTTGAAGAAAAATTCGTATACAGTCAGTTCTGAATTGCATTAATTCAGAGACTGATTTTTCTTGCTGTATAATAGATGATTTCGTAAAAATAAAAAAAGAATTGCAAGTAGTAAAACTTTATAAAACACAAAGTATCTTTTTCCTGAAATTTATTTTTTACCATGCTTAACTTTAAATATATTTTAAATTCAGAATGAACTTATTATATGATTTTCAATTATGTTTAATAAAAAAAATTATTTCGATAATTTAAGATATATACAAACATGTCGCGAAAATATTAAAACTTAATTCTCTAAAAATTCGAAATCTAATATCACTTTGTAGCTTTCATTAGAGGCCACTCAAATATAATTTTTAAATTCCCGGTCCAGATACTCCCGATTTCCCAGTTACTAGAATTGTACAAGGGCTTATACGAACGGTCTCTTCCGCTTGTATAGTAACAAACCCAACAAATTGAAGTGAAAACAAATAAAATATCAATGTAAAAACAAAAAAATTGCAAATTAACATTTCTAGTTTTTTAAATTTTTATTCACATTTTAAATACTTTACCGTTACAATGACCACTAACTCAACAATATATGCTTACTTTTTCATCACAAAAGTTAATAATGAAGTTTATAACCGGTTGATTTACCTCTTCCACATTTAAATAGTTCTAACTTATCATAATTTACTGGCAATAAATATAAATATATTACTCATCATGAAGACAGATCTGCTGTTGTAAAAAAAAAATCTTTTAATCGAAAAATTAGAGGCAAATATATAGTATTATGAATGGAGGGTCAAAGGACGCTGGATGCGCAATATACAAGGGGTGAAACCTTTGGCTAGCCTCTCCACGCCAACACCTACCTCACCTGCACGTGGTGACCCTTGCACGCTTTGACTAATATGAACGTATGGGTACCCAATCCAATAGTAGTAATATTAGAAATTGCGACTAACGAGGAAGGTGGAAATGGGATTGCAACCCCCATTTTGCCATAGCCCAGTTTAATTGGAACATTTAAAGCAGTCTGACAATAGTTAATATGAACAGATAAAAAAAATTCGGAATACGGCAGGATAAATTTTGGAATTCCACACTAAAATTTAAAAAAAAAAACAACCAAGCTCCGGGGCTTACAACTTCGGTTCTAACTTTGAGGAGGATTTTTTCCGAATCACATTTGTATTCACAACTAAGCATCATGGATTATAGTCCGAAGAGAGACACTACCCCAGGTGGTAACCGTTTAAGGGAATCCACCACTCCTAGGAGTGTTAGTAGGCAATCATTTTTCATAAAACAGTTGCGACGTCAATCTTTAAAATAGAACAAGTTAACCGGAAGAGGTCGCTTTCGATAAGCCATAAAAATGCCTTGATGGAGGGTCTCAAGAAATACTGGAAAGATGTTAAGGAAGGAAGAAGGAAAAGATGTAAAATGAAAACTTAGTTGTTTAGCGTAGTCCATAGAGGCTGAAATCGAAAAAAAAAAAAAAAGTATTATGAATGGAATTTTTTTTTTATTACTACGGGTAATGTTTGACCACTGTAGCATATTTCATATAAATAAATAAAAAGGAACTCCGTAATTTGTTATTAAATAGAAAACATTACAAAACACATTAATTTTCCCCTTCAAATGATTTTTTTATTTTTTTTATCAAAACTATCGTTTGGCTGCTTTTACTTTTTTTTCCGATTTTACAACAACCAGACTTATTCTTTTTTTTTTTCGGTATGCAAAATTCCTGGCTAATCATTGGTTTCCCGGTTTTCCCTATTGGGTGGACAACTTGGCTTTTATTTTTAACTTTATACCGCGATTACATTATTAAAAAAACTTTTTTCCAGAAAATTAAATTCTTTTTAAAATTGTTCGATTACAGTGTACTTCTGTTTAACAATACGTGTTTAAAAATTAGCTGAAATGATAAGATCACTGCATTACCGAAACACCATACAATTTTTTCCCGAACAACAATTTAAAGATCAATTATTCTATCCTAAGAAATAATAATTACAGCTGAGGTTCAAAAATATTAAAAATTTTCCCGTACAATTTTTTTATTTTACCGTTTGTATATAATTTTTTAGCATTTTGTAAATTGCACAAAAAACAACTTGTACCTTCTTTTGTTGTTTTTTGTATGTAATCATCGTACTCGTACAGACTGCTATATTACAAGAAAAAGTAAAATAAAATAATATAAAAAAAAATCTAAACATAACAAAAAGACTATAAACGATCAGAATTTATGATTTTAAACACACAAAGCATTTAGTGTTAATAAAGTAAACAAAAACTAACCACAACATATTATTTTACTTACGTCTTTGCCTTCTCCCTGTTTGCAATTTTTATTGTTTCTTCTGATGGCGGTTTTAGTACAGCGGAGGTACGATTGAAATATAAAAGGGGTATTCCTGGCATAAGTTCAATTTTATGCTGTAAATCTTTATCCTGAGTTGCAATTATATACCTAAAAAATTTATACGACATAAAAAGATAAGCAATATGAATACATCAACTACCACTTTTTATTGAGTTACAATATTTTAATGCAGCAGCTATTATTTTATAGATTTGTATGCTTTTATTATTAGATTATAATTAAATTTAGAACGTATTAATATTGTAGCTTAATATCGAATTTTATACCGTTCTTAATTTTATATTCATTTAACGCGACTTTATTATTAAATTCAATTACAAAATTGTAATTAATTATTAAGAAATTAATAATCGAATTGAGAAGTACTAATTATCCGTAACAATTAAAGCTAATTTAAGAAACCCCTATTTATTGAAATATCGACATGAACAAATCATTTAATGATAGTGAAATATTAAATCGATAACATTGGGAAGATTCATAAAATTGATTTCATTGACGGTCCAAAATATATAGAAAAGAGAAATTAATTTCAACATGCGTATATTAGTGATGAAAAGGTCAGGAAGGATACGTATCCGCAGATCCGTCTTTCACAGCGAAGTTGATGATATAACTCCGACTACAGTTCCAGACATTATTCATAACTCCGACCCAATAAATACAAATTGAATCGAAGTACATTATACAGATGTTCACAAGGTTCCGCTATAGAAGCTGAAATATAGACCTCAAAACAGAGAAGAATAGCTGATCTGTCCTTTTCTATGCTTCATATGGGAAATTAATATCTGAGCCGAAAAATGCCAGATCAGCTAGTTTACATTGGAATTAAAAAGAAACGTTTTTTTATCGTTTTTTATTTTGTAGGCACAACTCTCTGTATGATTATATCCTTGCATTAACTATTTTATAATATCCTCTTCTCTCTAAAACACACGTAATCTAATCTAACACTGGTAAACACTGCGTCAAAAAACAGTGCAAACTACAATCGTCTAAAATGTACCCCCCCATGAGGAGCCATTTCATTCGGAAAGTATCGTTGAATTTATGAGGTTTTTGCAATGAAATGAAGCGGTATTCACTTTTTGAAAGTTATAAAAATAATATTATAACTAAAAAGAAAGCGGTATTTTTACAAATTTAGAGTTGAATATATTTTAAAATAATTATTAGCGTGTAACAACTATGATTAAAGAGAAATATTTGGAAAAAAAATTTTTTTTTTTCGTAAACCGTATTTGAAGAAATATAGGGTATAATTTAAAATAATCACTTTGTTTTATTAATATTTAATGCGGATATTTTAGAAACGAACAGAATGGTGCTGTTGCCTGATCGCATTATATCCTCGTTTTTAATATGGTCGAGGAGTGTGTGCCCGAGAGACCAGCGAAACATTTTCATTTCAGCCACATGAAGTTTTTGTTCCATTTTTGTGGTTGTCGCCCAGCATTCAGCTCCATATAGCATTGCAGGTCTGATAATCGTCTTGTAGATCCTTCCTTTGAGATATATTGGTATTCTCTTGTCGCATAATACCCCGGTTAGCTGCCTCCATTTCATCCACGCTGTTTGAACGCGGGAATCTATGTCGCATTGTGTATCCCTATCTGAGGTAATATTTGAGCCCAGGTATTTGAACTGAACGGTCTTCTTTAACACCATGTTATCTATTTTGATAGACTTATCTGTAGGTGCTCCACATTCCAAGTATTCAGTTTTCCTGATGTTAAGCTGAAGTCCATTTTCCTGAAATCTATTTTTCCAGATCTGCACGCGCTTTTCTAAATTATCTTTGCTTTTATCTGCGGTGTTACGTACACTATTTATAGTAAATAGCTCGCCGCTCCAGTTGGCGGTATAGCCTTTTTCTAACAGCATTTTGACTTTACTAATATGAACAACATCTCCAATCTTGAACCACACGCGCTTAGCATTAGGGAGATTAGCCTTATCATACGTCCGCGCCAAATTCTGAGCAACCTCCTTCTCCACACATGGTGTAACATTGATGGGGACGAATTTTATTGTTTAGTCGCGCTATAGGCGCGCATAAGTTCAGGCAATATAGTTAGCCACTGTTTGCTCCCGTTAATGGTAAACTCCTTTCACATGCGCCCCTTCAAAGTTCTACTAAACCGTTCTACAATGGACGCTTTTAAAGGAGTACTTGTACTGTGCAGATGAATACCACATCGATCAAGAACAGCTCACACTCGAGCACTACAGAATTTGGTCCCACAATCCATTTTCAAGTGTTGCAGGGCTACAACTCTGGGTTCTGACAGTATCCGTTACAAAGACATGGCAATGAGATTTCCGCTCTTTTTATTTACCGGGACAATCCAAGTGTATTTACTGAAAGCCTTTATTACGGCCAAAATAAAGTTATAGTCTCGATTAACATACATGTATTGCCTCACATCAATGAGATCAGCCTACCGGTGATCATTCAGCCCGAGCACACGCACGCACTGCGTACGATATCTTTTCCTTGCTGGTCTGTGTAGCTCACTCACTATATCATACTAGAAGCTACTTACCGATGACGCCTCTTGCCCGCTAGATATACTAATAAGGCGGATAGATGTCGCCGCCCTCAATCAATGCTTCGATATCAGCGTCAGTATTGCCGCTGTTCCTGCTGATGTGTAACAATTGTAAGCGCTGTACCAATTCTTTAACATCGTCCCAATACTCTAAGTGCGGCGTTGACAATGTAACTCGACTTATACCGTATCCGCGTCGCCCAATAGCCTCAGCGCTAATAGATCTACGTCGAAATTGCTGTCTAATTACTTTATAATACTTATTGATATCGGTTCCTTGTAGACTTTTATCCTTTCACAAGTGTAGCATCGTTAGCTGCAGCAGTTGTTTATATAAAGTCAAATCTTTAAATATGTACAGTTTATCATCAACATCCAGCCGAGTCAATAAAAGCCTGATCCCACCCCATATATATTTCAACACCATCTTCACTAAGGTGGAGGGACTTGTTTTCCAGTGTCACTACGCTGTTTTTTTTTATCGATCTTTACCTTATAATAAGGGTCCGAAGATGAGGCAAATAGTGCCGATTCCCGCTTTACAGCAGTATCCGGCTCGACTTTTACCTCTACAATTGCTAGTGATGTTGCATCGGTTTTAGTTCAGAACTATAAACTTGTCAAACCCACGCCTGCAGCTATTTATAGGGTTTTCATCATCCAACACTAAGAACCTATATTGATCCTTCCAGCAAAGGCGACACATATCGTGAAATGTCTTCAGTGAACACGTCCCATTCACAGGGTCCATATACATGTGATTCATATTGACGTTATCATGAGTGGAAAGTGCGATAATGTTCACGTTGTCTCGGATTAAATGTTTTGGAATTTTTATATACGTTTAATTATCGACTGATCGCCATTCAGAGCCAGATCGCCAAAGACAAGCACAGAGTTTGCTTAATATTGTCCGGTAAAGGCACGATCAGCCTCCTCACCGAACGTGTAATACCTAATTTCAGGCAGTGGATTGAAAAGCTGACATAATAGAGTGTACTTTGATTGATAGAGAGAGACTTGCTGTACACGTAGGCGTTTTCGAAGCACAATCCGTTCAGGTGCATTAGCAGGGCAAATATAGAATTTGTTTTAACATGCCTGCTAGGTCCCACAAGCAGGCAGCATATATTGTTCGGCAACAGCGGGCTATTGTTGTAAATATTTGTGTTAAATTTGAAGATGTGTTTTATACCGAATAAGTTTTTTGAACAATTTGCGTGCTTGCTGTATTTTAATTAAAATTTTAAAAAGTTCGGAGTATAATGATATATTTCGAGAATTATAATAGGGAGCATTTTTAAAAAATTCGGACATAGTTTAAAATATACTATACAAAGCAAAACGATAATTACTCTAAATTTCTTGATATGATGCATAGAAGGAAAAATTCGGAAAACCGAACAATTTTGAATAAAAGAAAAAACTTTGATAATTTCGGAAGTTGGATCGCCACACGAAAAAACTTTATGACACTGTAATTACTGTGATGAAGTCAACGGGAAGATGCCAGAACGGGGGAGGTCAAAGGTCAAAACGGAGAAATTCGGCGTTTGAGGAGCTGATGGTCTATCTGTGGCGGTGTAGGGGGTTGAATACGGTATCCGTTGGTTGGTCAGGGTAGAGGGGAGTTGCTAGAACACGAACGAAGAATGTACCGATCATTATTATTATTACCATGTTATCGCCGGTGACGTCACTTCACAGCTCAGTGAGAAGGACATTTTTCTCCGCCTCTCCCTCCCCAGGAGTAATAAGTGAAATTGTGCGGGTTGAGAGGGGTCTACCTGATCCAATTGTGAATTAAACCATACATGGACCCTCTCAAATACCCACAAAAATTTCATCGAAATCGGTTAAGCTGTTTAGGAGGAGTTCAGTGACAAACACACGTATCCTACAATTTTATATAAAAAGATATAATATATAAATATATATATTTACAGTTACAGCAAAGATCAAAAGTAGTTTGCTGTTTTCAAACTGATGCTATGTGGTTGGACTAATAATTATTGGTTTAGATATTATATTGTAAATTGTAAAATACCTGTTTGAATTATCTGAAATCATTGAAAGGAGACAGTCCGACCCGCTCAGTGGTGTTTTGTTGTGACCACATTTATGTATACCAAAGGATTTTACAATTAACATAGCACCCTTCGCTTTGTGTCCTGCAGAAATGTACAACTACATTTAAAAAAATAAGTCTCGATTTAATTATGAAGAAAACTGTATTTTTTAGAAAATGTGATTAGTTTTGTAATTTCAAAAATAGTTTATTTTTTCTGTTTTCGCCTTTAACATTTTAATGCTGTATAAATTATAACTTTAAAATAAATAAATTTACATACCTAAACGTTCTGTTTCCATAATTACACATGGTGTTGTAAGCAATTTCACATCACCACCTAAGTACTTCGGAATCTCTTCCTTTATTTGAACACGATTCTGTCGATTAAAAAACACAGTTCCATGTATTATTAATCAAGAAAAAAAAAAAACGAAAACTTTACAGATATTATTTTTCTATTTTTAATATTTAAATTTAAAAAACTAAACATTAAACCAGTAATAATATTTATAAAAAAATTTGAATTTGTTTCCGTCACAGAGTGCTACTAACGATGTGTCTTTTATATCATGTCAATTTAAAATTATTTACTAAAATAATTTTCCCACCAGTTTTTTTTCTTTTTTTTTTAAGTTTACGATTCACCGATTAAAAAACATTTTTTCTATAATTATTAGTTTTTTTTTTCAAATTCCATATATATCTAAAATAAGTACATTTTAAAACCACATACAGAAAAAAAAGGCACTACTACTTAAAATTTAGTTTCCTCTTCGTAAATAATATCTACTTTGTTAAAAACTACGTAATTTTATAACACACATACATACATACACGCATATAAAAAAAAATGGGTTTTACTTCCATACCCAGATGAATTTACTAATAAAATTTATTAAGTAAATTTATTTTCACTCATTGAAGACTGACGTAATTTTGTAAGAGCGAAATTAATAATTACTAAGCGTTATTAATATCCTGAAATAAAAATGAAACGTTAAATTTTCGAAAAAAGCTGAATGGATAACATTAACATTGACTAGTGTCACAGAAATATAACAGTTCTTTCTTAATAAGTGTATACATTCAACTAAAATCTGAGATGGAAATTTTTACACAACCGCAAGAGATTACAAGATGGGATTTTGTTGAAGAAGGAAGAAGAAGGTTACTACCCGAGCCAAAGAACCAGCTGTCTCATTACCAAAGATGCCAAAGTGGTCAGGAACCCATATCAAAACAATATGGATCGCATGGAAAGAAGAAAGAATGTATACGGAGAATAATAAAGTCACAGGAATGATCAGTAAGAGGGGAGGAGATGGATTGAAAGGCACTCATGGAGTCGGAAATAATCAAAAATTAGGATAAAAAACAATTAGAAGAGATCTTTTGTACAAAGTCACCAAACAGATGAAGTTGCACACGCAAAGTATTTACCAATGTTAAATGATCAACGGAGGTGCAGTTTCATATGTAAGATCTAGAACTGCATCCTGGCTGTATACCAACCAGTTCAAAGATGTGTAGTAGTGCTAATCGCTATTATGTTGATTACTTCCTTTTAATCTGAGGATGCAAGCGAAACTGCTGTGCAGTACCAATTCTATATGCTGTTTACATATGTATTTCACAAGTTATTTAATGATATCGCTGAAGTATTGTTTGCTACAATATTTCAGAATGAAAGGAAATAATTTTAATGTAGAAAATTAATGTGATTATGCAACTGAGCAACTGCTTAAATATCCATAAAGATCAAATCAAATCATCTTTATTATTAGTGTTACTATTATTATTATTATTACACAAAGAAGTGAACAGCAAATGCGCAGCATGGTGTGAACAGTGGTCTATAAAAAAGTGCAATAGAGCATAAAAAGAGCATATTACTAGCAATTATATAAATACGAATTATAAAATTTACATTTTAATTCTGTTATATAAAATAAGTATAAATATAAATTTGTATTCACATAAACTATACCAAATGACATATTCATTCTAATAAATTATAATTAAACTATATAAACAAATATAATTACATATGTAATATCCAGCGAAAAGCGGTTATAACGGCAACAATTGCTAGAACCGACAGAATTCCTTGAATCTATACGTTAACCAACTTCTATCGGTTATAATAACATCCAATGTAGCAACTAATCGGTTATTATGACCAAAATTTTGTACAGATAAATAATTCTCTTATAAAAACTTCAAAATTTGAATTGGAAATGTTTTAGCAGTTAAATATAATGAAAAAAATAAGATAGTGTTTCGATCTTCTTCCATAAAGAATAAAGCTTGTGCAGAATAGAACAGGAGTACACTATTATTTTTATGCTGTTTTTGCCATCAGTGTAACATGTTAAACGCTTATTAGAAACTTAACAAAACTGATAAAAATCTCTCCAATAAATGTTAGAAAAAGGCTATATCCTACTCGTCTCGTTATAACAAAAAATTAAAAATTACAAATTTCTTCAAAAATAAAGAAAAAGTGAGACTGATACATGGTAACTTTTTTTCTTTTTTTTAGTTTTTTATATTGGTCTAGGTTTTTTTTTCTCGTAATTGTACTTTCTTGTATAAAGAAAAAATTTAGTATTTGTGCTTTAGAATGTATTAAAAATGTATACAGCTATAATTATAAATAAATGATTATTTGTTTAATCAGTGAAAAAAGTTATTTCGCAAAATGTTTTATGAGTTTAGAACAAAGCAACTTCTAGGCAATAACTAATCAAAGTACTTTATTTAATATCGGATTCAACGGCAAAATGGTTATAACAAATTATTCACTCCTTTCACAGTCGTTATAGTCGATATATATAAATACATATACACGCACACACGCGCATGCATATATATATATATATATATATAAATAAATAAATAAATAAAAATAGGCAAAGACAAAACAGTTCAATACCTTTTTTTCCTCTGTTTATTAACTGATTTTCTTTTTCTTCTTTTTGTTTAACAGCTATTGACGACCTTCAGTGTTATCAGTACAAAAATTTTGAAAACAGTTTCTTTTTCTTTTCTTATTTAAATAAAAAATGAATACTAAAAATGAAAAATGAAATCACTATAGCCAGTGAATCTGTTCTTATTAAAATGTTTTAATTTTTCTTAATAATCATCATTATTGGCTTTTTACAACTAAATCTTAACGTGTCATTTAATATCAATAAATGAAAGTTTTTAAATTGTAATTTACTGTTATTTTATTGAATTTACTTTTTTATTCAATTATAATGGTACTGAACTGTTTTGTATTGTAAGTACATATAAAAGTGTTGGTTCTCAGATATACAATGAAGGAATGTATAAGAGTAGAAAATTCCGAACATTTACAATGTTTAAATTTAATAATGTTAAGGCTTTATCCATCTAGGATTATTTAAAGTATACAAACAATTATATAAAAAGAAAATATAGTCTAATTTTCTCGATCATAAAAAAGCTAACGCAAAAGCTAGATATATTATAAAAAAATTGAAAAAAAAATCTTGGAAAAAATTATGTTCTTCCTTTTCGCGAACTACTCCCTATTCTCAAATCTGGGAATTGGCCAGAATGTTTCGATCCCTTTCAAAATCACGCCCTTCACTTTATAACACGTCAAAAGAAAAACTGGAGTCCTTTATTAATTCCATTGCTTCTTGCTACGTACCAAGCCGCGAAGAAACGGACGCTCCGCCAATCCGGAATAGTCTTCCCTCACATTTCCTAACTTCTCCAATTAATATCCATAAACTCCAGTCCTCGCTTCACAGAGCAAAAAATTCCGCTCCAGGGGCAGATTGTGTTCCCTACCTGGACTTCAAGAACTTCTCGGACCATGCCCTCGATTTTCTTCTTCGCCTTTTTAACTCCTTTTTAACATTTGGTTTATTTCCTCTGTCTTGGAAAAAGTTTATTATTGTTCCTATCCCCAAAAAAACTTCCTCTTCTTTTCGTCCGGTATCGTTGGTTCCATGCATAAGGAAACTTTTCGAAGGCGTTTTGAACAGACGACTTTCATGGTGGTTAGAAAACAATAACTTAATTCCTGGTAACATGTTTTTGGATTTTGTTCGGGGATTGGTCCTTCTGATTGTATTGGTATTCTTGTTTCGGACATATAAAAAAAATTCATGTAAAAAAATTACACGATAGCGGCATTTATTAATGTAAATAATACTTTCAACAACGTACATCTTCCTCTACTGTATGAGAAAATGCTATTGATTAATATACCTTCTCACTTTGCTTCTGTAATTTTACGTCTCTTCCTAAATCGCTCTATTCTTCTTTCTGCTCCTTTCTATTTCGGTAAAAGAAAGGTATTTCGGGGACTTCCGCAGGGATCTTGCCTCAGTCCCACTTTGTTTAATATTTACACCTTGGATACATACAGCCTTCCAAGCTCATTTATTCTTATACTTCTATACTTCACAATTGGCGATTTTCTTCCAAAAAGATCCCCATTCTATCGTATATTTATTGTAGAATGGAAAAGTTTATCCCCTACATTTCCATATTTTTCTTTAAATTCCTATGATTTTTCTCAGTCAGTCAATTTAACCTTTCTCTCTCCACACAACTCTCGCTAATCACGAATTCATCATCATCATTAACAGCTTATTTCCTCAACAGATCTTTATTTACACTGATGGATCTAAGGAACCACAAGAAGTTGGAGTTGCATTTTTCGTTCCTAGTAGACGTTACGCTGAATCGTTTAAATTGTCTGACATATCTTCAATTTACTACGCGAAATTAATTGCAATTCTTCAAGCATTGCTATATATATCCTCGATTAAGGATAATAGTAAGTTTTTTAATATATAGTTTTCGATTCCCTAAGTGTATTGACAGCTACATCTTCCCCGTACTATCCATCATTTTTTGACTTTATAATTCTTCGCATTCGATCTATGGTTTCTAATCTAACTTTATATACACCCTGTCAAATAGATTTTTTATGGGTACTAGGTCATGTTGAAATTAAGGGAAATGAAAAGGTCGACAATCTAGCGTTCTTAGCCACTACGAATGGTAATTGCATCAATCTTTATCCAGCCAATAATATTCTTTCCCTCTCCGAAAAACTGCACTCGAAATTTTGGTCCAACATGTATGCCCGTTAGTTTTCCAATCCGCACTCCTTCTATCTTTCTATCCAACCTTCCATTCCTGATAGTCCATGGCTCCATGGCTGTCAAGTTCTTCAACGTAACTCCATTGTGTTCATATGTCGTCTTCGATTTGACCAATCACTCCTCCCCGCTTCTCGGCACTGGATTTTTCCTTCTTCACCTTCATTCTGCTCCCTCCACCCATCGAAGAATAATTACATATGCGACGCTTAATATGTATTTTTTGAATGCTCCTTTTTATTCAATGAACAATCCGTACTATACTCTAATTTACTACAATTCAATGTTCCTACAACTTATAATATTTCATCGATACTTACGTTCCCAAAACCCTCTCATTTTTCCAATAATTGCATCTTTCCTTTGCTCAAGTTTAAATTATCTCAAAAAAAAAAAAAAAAAAAAATCAGAATAAATAAAGACATGAATCAACGCTCTTTGTTAGCCGAGCTCAAAAAAAAAAAACAAAAAAAAAAAACAAATTGTAATAAGAAATATACTTATATTTATTTTTAAAACGAAAATTCATTTTTCACTATTTTCCGATATAAAACTGAAAATTTTAAGAATCCTATTATCATACAAAAAAATTGATAAAATCTTAGTTATGTGAATATTATCATTACACATGCAAATAATTCCCTGTGATCATGAAGCTATTGGCTTCGAAACGTGTTAGCGTCAATACTTAAATATATTATTTTATAAAAAGTGTCCGTTTATATTTAATTTAATAATTTTAGTGTCTATATGTTTCGAGTATATAGAAAAAAGGATAATTATAGATATTATAAAATTCTAATAATAACAAAAGGGAAATTTAAAAATAATGTAATAAAAATTATTAATTAACCAGACGATAATTGGGAAAACATACTGCAGTTAATCGTAATTAGCACCTTCAGATAATACAACTTCAAAATAAAATTATATTTAAAATAATTAATACAAATTATACATGTGATTAAATTTTGGTACATCTAAAATAACATTATTATTTAACAAAAGATTGAAAACCATAATTATAAATACACAATCCAGTTATATATTTTGTAAAAATTTTTCTTAAAAACTTTTTTGATTTCGCACTAAATTTTATTTTAGGCTACCTAATTTATTACTTCCTGGAGCAGAAGTATTATTTAAAATTTTATAAAGCAAAATATACGATAAGTTTTGTAATAAAGAGTTTAAAGTTTCAACAACTTTTTGCACAATTTCGTAAGGAAGATTTTATAGAAAAAAATTCTAATAATTTTTATACAAAGAAGAGAAAAAGTTGTAATAAAGAAGATTGTCATTTTTATTTTGAAATTTTAAATAATTTTATTATATATTTAGACGAACGATTTTCTAACTTGCAAGTTCAGTTAAGCAAGTGCGTTGAGGATTCCGTATGTTAAGTCAAAGGTAACTATAGCTTAAATATAAAGTTTTAAGTTTGGCTATAGTTTTTTGTATAAAGTTGTCCTTTATGCATATGTTTGAGATACGTTTAGGTTAACTTAACTTTTTTACTCGGGCTGTTTTTGATTTTATGAAAGAGCTTTCGCGTTTTGTTTTATATTTTGAATTTCACTTTTAAAGGGATATTTGATAATGAGTTATGAATTTTTTAGTGATTTTTGAGGTCGTTTTAAATTCCATATTATACATTCTTGACGGTTTTTTGCCGCCTAGAGTAATCGGTTAACTTTTGTTATAAACTGACTTAAAGGGAATTCTGATTGTAATTTATGATCCAATTTAGAACTTTGTAAGTCAAGTGAGTTTTTGATTTTTATTTGATATTTTTGTATGAAACCTTTAGGCTTTTCTCGAATTTAATAAATTCAAAGAGTATTTTAACAAATTTCTATCAAAATTTACAAATTTATTTCTTAATATTACTGCAACAATTGTGTCAACACAAAAAAACTGTTCAGCAGTAAAACGCATTAAATCATATAATAAAATTACTTCTTCACAAGATCATCCCTACAGCTCAGTATCAATAAGTATCGAAAAAAACTTGTGTAGGTTGGCAAAAAAATTTCCAAATTTTTATGAATCTATTTTAAATATTTTTGCAGTATAAAAAAATTAAAACTAAAAAAAATAAGGTTGATCTGAAGTACAAATAAGTTTGGTAAAAAGGTTCATCTACAATTACGCATATTTAACATATTAACCATTTCGTCATGTTTAATATTAGTCCATAAAAAAAAAAATATATATATAAATAATTAAAAATTAAAATTTTAGATATCCTCATATTAATAACTTTCATCAACTATAGTACTTTAGTTTTAATTATAAGAACTGACACTATTATCATGTTCTTTTCGGCTTCTTCTAAAATCCTAACGTTCAAACGATTTTTGGAAATTTAAATAAAATAAAATGAAAAAAATATGTGTTTATTTTTTTCATTACATTAAAGTAAAGCAAATCCCATAACCTTGACAAGGTTTCATGGATTGTAAAGTTAAGGTTCATAGTGTACTAAGCCCAACGGCACTAATGAGAGTAATAGGGGGGACCAGTTCCTTTTTCTCGGCTATGATTACATTACTAAAGCTATAAATCGTAAAGTACACTGTTTAAATAACGTATATACAATCATACTACATTTATGACAAAAACACTTTTCCCAAGGTTGTCTACAAGTTGGATCAGCTAAATTCAATTTTACTTATTTCTTAAACAATAAATATACAGAATTTTTCACCATTAACTTCAATTAATAAGCTCATTAAACTAAATAAAAATTTTGATTATTACATTTATAAATGATCATGATTTATCATCAATCAAATTTGAATTATAACTAACTTCTCGATAGATTTTCCAGACTTGTAAACTATATTAAAGCCATTACAAATACAAATTTTCATTTATTCATAATTTCACTAAATGCAATTTATATGTTTTAAAAATGTAATTATCGTAACATTAAATAAAAAAAATTATTTGTCATAAGAATCTGATTGAAACAACTGAAAATTAAGGTTTTTTTTATATATAAAATATACTTGCTAGAATGTAATGTAACATACTTATTAATCAAGCGCTATACACTGTAAAAGGCTCTGAAGAAACAATTAAAAAATATAAATTTAAAAATCAGTTCTAAAATATAAAGAATTACAATAAACTTAAATGTATGGTTTTAAACGAATTCTAGAAACCGCAAAACTAATGCAGAATTAAGATGAGTAAAAAACAACTATTAATTAATAAAAGAAAACAAAAACAAAAACGTTACTGCACTTGACCCACGACACTTTCATTTTATAACTAAAATAAAATATTTATAATTATTTGAAATAAGAGCATTCGAAAAATTTTGCCCAAAATATTAATTAGGAAGTAACTGTATCTTTAAGAACAAAAAAATCGTGATTTTAAGAAATATTTTTATTAGGAAACTTTAAAAAAAAAAAATAAGAAACATAAAACTGCCGCGAAATATTCATATATATCGAGTGCTCTTTCACAAAATATTATTCCAAGAACAATAAGTATCAGATTTTTACATAACGAAAAATGAGTAGGTAAAGGAAAAAAGGATAGGATTCAAAAGGAAATTACAAACAAACGTCCGATTACAAAAAGTGCGAAAGTCAAGGAATAAAAAACTTAAACGTTCAGAGAAATGAATAGATAATTCAAAAAAAAATAATGATAATAGTATGAAAAAAATTATACTTAGGAAAATTTTTGAAAACGTCTTACAGGCTAAGCATATAAAAAACAAGGAAATTGTTAATTCACTTGTACTAAAAGCAAAGGACTTTGTAGTCCTCCACTGAGTATGTCATTAGGTGATTTAAATAATACATTTTACCAGTTATTTAAAACAGTATAAACTTTAGATTTTACTGATAATTACAAAAACTGAACTACTATTATTTTACAATTAATTAAAATTTACTTGTATTTTCTATTCATTTTTAAAAAATAAAGCAAGAACCACAATAAACGTTACATTTATTAAATACTACTCTAAATAAATAATATTAATTTCTCTAGCAATTTTTGTCAAATAAAAATAATGCAGAACTTACACCGATAGCTGAATAACAGAAGGTTCCATCAATTAATAACTGAAATGGCTTATGGAAACCAAAATTTACAGCATAAAAATTTAAATACTTATTTGCCTTTTTATATCGATTAATCTTCATTGCAATTAATTGCAGAAAAAGAACAAAATACAACTGAAAAATAACTTTTTTTCTTTTATCAGGTATTGTTTCCGAAGTGCGCCTAAATTTTATTAACTTTCCGGGTAGCAGCTATAATTTCTTACGTCCAAACTATTTCATACTATTATTATTTCCGATTTTATGAAATAATTATTTATTTAAAATATATATAAAAAATATAATTTATTATTTAAAAATAACAATTACTGGGTTTCTTTATTAATATTTCTTTTTAATTTATTGCTGTATAAGTATTTAATATATCGATTAATTCAAATATGAATCATTATATTGAATTTTGAAGCTTCTGTACTGAATAGTATTTGTATAAATCCGTAAATTTCACTTTATCACTTTAGGGTTTCACAATTAGAATATTGTTTGGTTGCTTAATAACTGTAATTGTTACTCGATTAGAAATTTATATAAAGTTGTTTCAATAAAAATTACATTATGGGGCTATTTTCTGCTGCATCCGTATTTGATAGCGATGTCGGTTAGTAATAATATATTTTATTAGTATAAAATGCGTTTTGATATCTAAAGCTAAATTTTTTAATAATCGAAGTATTATTGACGCAACCAGTGGTGGTTTATTTTTATTAAAGACGAAATATTACAGACTCATAATATATTCATTATTTTAAAGAAATAGTAAACATTCATTCACACACGAAATATATTATGAAATTATAAAAACAAAATTTACAAACATTAACTAGTTTCGAACGGTCATGAACAAAGTGTGTGATAATATATACGCTGATTATGAACCTTTTAAAACTAGTTTTGAATTATTCAATTCTTGTATGTATTATGAAAAATTGATATTTTCAAAATAATTGGAATTTTTTAAATGCAAAAATTTATAATTTTATCAAATAACTTCGATATTAATTGTAGAGAAAGCTACAGATGAAAAAAATACCTCAGAAGATTGGAGTATTATTATGGATGTATGCGATAAAATCAAATCATCTCAAACTAATTGTAAAGAAGGTCTGAAGTCGATTATCAAACGTCTGAGTCATCCTGATCCCCATGTCGCTATTCAGGCGGTTACAGTAAGTTGATAATGTTACAATTACACTAATCAGTAAATTTTACGACTTCAACTTTTTACATTGCGTGTAATTATAGTTCGAAATCGATTACTTTTCGAAGTGCATTAGAAAAATAAAAGAAGAATTACTGAAAAAATATATATAATTAAACATTTAAAAGTTCCATGATGTATGGAATTAGAAATTAAATTTACGGTATACAAAATTGATATTGTAAGCTTACAGAAACGTTAAATGAAAATATTTTAAACATCGTGTCATCTGTACATTATATTTTTAAAATACATATGATTTCATTGAACAATCTATAGATCAAAATAGTAGCATAACATGATATTTGTCGAAATTCAAATATTTATTAAATGTGTTAAAATTCCAATTTTCAATCGCAGTGATTATTGTAATAATCGGATTGGTAATTTCTAAAAACCTACAATGTAACATTGAAATTTTAAATCTAACAAAGCAAAAAATAGTCTTTTTTAACATTATTAATATATATTCAAATTAAATTTCTATAAAAATTATACAAATCAAAATATGTAGCAAATGAAAACTACCAAATTTTAACATCGTATAATAGCAATAAAACAAAAGAAACTATAAATAAGTTTTAAAATTCATGGTAAGATTGCCTACGGTATAATGTACTCTTTTTTTATAGCTCTTCCATGCAAACAATGGAGTACATATATATATATGTATATAATATATATTAATTTAAATTTACAAATAACTTTAAATATGTGTGAATATATAATTTGTAATTTTTTATGTCTATTAATACAATCCCATGCTATTAAACTTAAAGGTTACATTATTAAATATATTAATAAGATGATAATATTTTATTCGTTAATAGATTTCGATGAAAAATATTTCGTGTAATTGTGTATATTGATATTGTAAAAATTCTTTGCTTTTATTAAATTTCATATTCATTTTACCTTAATCTTCCTATTTTATAATTTTATTGTAACTAAAATTATTAATTTGTTTAAATTTATTGTTTATCATTACAATAGCTATGTATTTAATTTTTTCAAATAATTGCATCTTATGAAAAACATGTTTTTCGTTATCCTAGTTTTTACATGTAACACAAAAGTCGTTAAAATATAATTTTTTTTTATATCAATAATGTTTAATTGCTTGCATTCGTAAAGTATTAGAATAAAAATTAAATTTTCTAATTTACCATAAATGTAAGGAAAAAACCTTAAAGTTTTTACATTATTATGTAATCATTGCTAAATTTAACGAGATAATATAGTTCTTAAATGTTTTTAATTTGATTTTTTGTATGTGTTATGTAATTGTTGCTGTAAAATTGAATCGATCTGAATGGATACCATCTTTACAGTTGTTAATTGTGAATAATACTATATATTTTTCTATTTTGTATTATACAGATGTTTTCCTGTTTTAATACTAATGGTGAATAATAACTGTTTCATATAACTGAGATATATTTTTTGAAATTTTCTTATTAAATTATTAAATCGTTAAACTTTTTAATATATAATATATTTTTCTATATTATAGCGCAGTGCATTACGTTTCGTGACATAATGTTTTTCTACAATTTAATTGTTTATTACAGTTTATTAAAAATTTGTGTGATTTATTCTTTACATACTTAATGCTACTATCCAAATTTTAAATCATTATCTATTAAAACATATAAGTATTTAATTTATTTTATTTTTCGTTATTTTAAACCATAATCTTGTAAATTTAAACTTCTGTATTTATAATATTTACTATAAATGATATCAGTTTTTCTTACGTTAATTTTATAACTATATTTCGTTTAAAAAATTTATTTTCCTATATACGTAATATTGTTTATCTTCAACTACTAGAAACAG
Organism: Icerya purchasi; assembly: GCA_039619475.1. Classification (NCBI taxonomy): domain Eukaryota; kingdom Metazoa; phylum Arthropoda; class Insecta; order Hemiptera; family Monophlebidae; genus Icerya; species Icerya purchasi. The sequence goes on from CM077116.1 coordinate 267,466,455, forward strand.
TCACCAACATATGTAAAAATTTTAATATTTTTGGAAAATATTACTTATTTGTGTAATTATTATGTTCGATCAATATAGTGATAAGACGAAACATTGTAATATACAATTTGCTAATATTTTTTTAGGTGTATCATTTTTTAGTTTAATAAATGTTTTTCTGTTATAGAAATAATTATTTAATATAATTAATAAGTTTTTATCGAGATCTAATTTTTTTAAATTTATTTAATATCTTTTCTACTTTAACACGGTCCAATGGTTTGGGGATACTAAAGCGACAACTATAAACTTGTATTTTTTTTTATTTCGTATGCAGTCAAATTCTATGGATATATTTAGACTGATCTAAATTTATATTTATTAATTTTTTTTGAAACTAATCTCCTGTAATTATCAAAATATATATTCATATATTTTAATAAAATCTTATACTACTGAAATTCTTCAATAATGGTTTTATTACCTTTAAATACGAAATGTGATCTAATTATTTTTGATTAATATAGAAAATAAATTATATTTGAATAATGAGTGTATAAATTTGCCGATAAATTCTTCATGATTGTTATTTATTTTTTTTAATACAAATATTAGAAACCATATCCATTCCTACCGCTGTATTATCTTTCAATTGTTTAATTATATTATTTATTATTAATTATTACAATAACTGTTCGTTACTTTGAACGTAATTGTGGAGTTTTTTCCACTTATTTAAATTTTATTACATAAAATTTCTGCTTTTTGTTTGTCTAATGTGTATACGTACCATTTAACATAGGTATTTGTGGTCTTTTATTTTTATTCATTGAGTAACTTAACGTTATCAATTGATAACGGTATATGCGAAACGGTTTAATTGTCATTCTATCAGTAAACTTCGTAGTGAATGTAATATTTTATATGATTTATTTATTATTGTTTTAAAAATAATACAAAATTATTTTATTTAATACACGTAAATCAACGAATTTTGAAATATTATGTGACTTTTGATCTCTATAACTATTTTTAATATCCCATAGCACAGGACGATTGTTTAAGTATTTTAGTATCATCAGCTTTTAAAAATTGCTACTCAATATTACATTAATACTAACAAGATATTTATTTGCTAAACTACTCAGCGTTATATAAGAAAACATAATAATGATGTTAAATAACGTAAAATTATATGATTCGTGGATGTGCCTACATCGAATTTAGTATAACTGTCACGTATAATTTATGTTTTATCTTGTATTGTTTACATTGTTACGATCAAAAATAAAAATTATATCTATATTATTTTTAATAATGAATATACATAAATAGTCTTAAGATATTTTACAAAAGTGCAGTTAAATATTTAAAAGTTAATTATACTGTATTAATTTCATTACTAATTTTTTCAGTTAAATAGATACAGGATATTTATTATCTAAAAGACTATGACCTTTGCTTCGTTTTTTCTTCCATATAGTTAACGCACTCTTTGTGTACATTAACATTTACATTTTCTTTATTACAAAATTTAGCTCTATAAACGTAGTCATATCAGTTGTTGCATCTCATTACTTTAAAACCGGAATTATTTTATTTTGTTGAAAAAGTTTTCGTTTATCATTCCATTTATTATCACCAACGCTATCGGAATATTTTTGACATCCATCGTGTTCACTTATTATTGTAATGGAATAATGAAACACACAATATATGACCTAACTAACATAATGGTACAATCTGAAACCGTATATTTTTTTTTATTTTAATTTATCAGTTAGTACTTTGTGAAATATGACTGCCGATTTTAGAATCATTTTTAAAAGGTACACAGGCTGATAATTTTACAATTTAGTTATAACATACTTCCATTATCAAAATTACTTAATTTAAGCTAAATTTACTATTTCTAATCTAATCTACGTTATTCGCGTAATTAAGTAATTAGAAGAAAACAAAAATTTTAAATTTAATAATGTCCGACATGGTATATATTTTTTTACTGTCTGATAATCTGTTGTACTGCATTTTTAATAAAACAGATTAACTATATAAATATTATCTTAAAATGTCGAGGAACTGGAAAAATATTCACCTAAAGCGATTAGATTAAAAATTTTAAAAAATCCGTAACTCTTTCCATGGGAGCTAGAAAATCAATTTTTTTTGTTTTTAAATAACGTATTTTCATTGGTAGAATATAGGTAAACTATGGAGCCCCCAACATTTTTAAGAAATACAGAAATCGTGCCCCAAAAAGTTTTTATTAGAAATTTCACGGTTCGTTCTATAGTAACTGTAGAGTTAATTTTATTTTAATAGGCGTATTTTGTTCTTACCGCAAAAATTTAGAAGTCTTAAAATTTTCAAATTTAAGACCCCAATTTTGAGAAAATGTAAGATCAAAAGCCCAAAAAAGAAATCCACAGTCCATTTCATTTGACTTAGTTTTTTTTTTAATGATTCATTTTTACCGGTGGAATATAAGAAAACTATGGAACTATCGAAATTTTAAAATTAGAGAGCCAAATTTTGAAAAATGTGAAAATCAAACCACAAAAAAAAAATCATAAATTTCACAGCCTGTTTTATAGGAGCTACTGAATTTATTTACTTTTTTTGTTTAAATGGCATTTGAAAATTATTGTTTTAATTTCAGTTGCACTATTCGCTATACTATGCATTTATGTGTTTAACCGTTATAAGTAAAATGTTAATATCACTTTTGAGATAATTAAAGGTATGTTATGTAATAAAAATTTTATCACGTACAACAGTATACACTTTTTCTTTTTATCTTTTGGCTACATATTTCTTATGTGCTATTTATTTATTATTTGTAAATAGGATTTGTTCCGTGAATTTATCTTACATTTTATCACTTGATAAAATCGTTTATATATTTCCACTATTAATACCGTTTACCTATTCTTTTAATTTGCATAAATATTCCTTACTTAATTATTGTTGTATATATTTAACAGTTTATTTTTTTTTGTATTGTTAATCCATCTTCATTTAAAGAGTCGGAGTTAAGGTAGAGCACTAGCTTTTTTTTTCTTCTTTGTTTTTTGCGGTTTACTTTAAAATTTGTTAAAACATTTATCGATAAGATGCATTATTTTTTTTAAAAATATATATTTATCCTTTAATTATGAATTAACCGTCTAGAACGCTGCAAACATACTGTTTTTGTATGATTCTGGAGGTACTTTAATGAACCAGTAATATTTGAAACCACAAAACAATCCATAGGTCAGTTTTTTAATTCGCAGTTGAAAGTGATACTAGAAATATTCAGTTTTGTTTTTTATCACCAATATCATCCATTAGTTTCTCGATATATAAATAATACCGTAGATAATGCATTTTTACAGTTGTATTACATTGCAGGACCAGAATATTCTCTGATCAGGTAACACAAAAAAACAAAAAACAAATATATATATATACATATGCATATATATTAACTATACAGTCTTTACAATATAGAAGAAAAGAAAAAGAACACTATTCCATAATAAACGTTCCTTGTTATATCTATCCAGTGATCAAACTTCTAGTGACAGGTTTTTCTGACCCTTCTGTCCGATTGAATAAAAACCTACTGAATTTTCAGCGTCCACTAGTTTGGCTAGTTTAAATTTTAATTTTGCACAATTAGATCTCAACGAGAACTAAAAATCTTAAGCTGCAGATTCAACTCGTTGTCAAACGTCTCCTATGACCATAAGACCAACGAAGTGCCATCCATCTAAAATCACATGGTTAACGTAACTGAAGACGATAATGAATATTTCGTCGTTATTATATCATCGGCTACTTCTAATTTTTTATAATTCATTTATTTAATTATTGATTGTTTTATTTCTGTTATTCTTTCTTCTTTTATGTCTTTAAACTTGTACTTTTCCTTCCAGTATACTCCCGTTAAGTTAGCTTTGCGGTTATACCGGAATATATCAGTGCACCTTTAAGTTATTCGTAATTATAAATAGTAATTTACTTTTAAAACTTTTTAACTTAATATTAACACACGAACGTGCACTTCTTTCCTCTCAACTTTTGGGAGCATGGCTAACTTCGTTTTACCTTTGACAAATAAATTGTACTGGAAACCATCCGTTTACCACTTATGCTTTACATCGGGTTATTCCTTTGTTTTTCTCTTTCTTTTTTGTAAACGACTTTTTTGTGTGTGTGTGTGTGTGTAATAAAAATATTTGTTAAATTGTTTCAGTGAAATAGTCGTAATATGTATAAAGATGAAATTAACCTGTTAGATTTAATTGTAGTAGTATTGATTTTTTTTTTTACTTTCGACAACTTAATTATATCCTTCTTGTTATGCTTCGATTAGCAGATGTACCTGTTACAGGCATTAATGACAGATGTGGAAGTACAAAATACTAACAAGCAGTAGGCTAAAACATCTTTTTTAAATTTCTAACTCTTAACAACTTCAACGTGAAAAGCTTTTAGATTAATAATAAATGAATAATCTTGCTCGATTTCTAATCGGAAATTGGTGTTAGTTGTTAGATGCGTGCGTTAATAATTGCGGTAAACAATTTCATTTGGAAATAGCATCGCGCGAGTTCGAACAGGAGTTCCGAAAATTACTTAAAACATCTCAACCGAAAATCGCTGATAAATTAAAATTGTCGTTGAAAAAGTGGGCTGAAAGCGATTTTAAAATTGATCCTCAACTAAATCTCATTCCTTCTCTTTATAATAAATTGAAACAAGAAGGAACAGACTTTCCATCGCAGATGTCCGATTTAAAGGTAAGTTCACCAAATTCGATGATATTATAAAATTTTTCGTAATAGTAGCTTTGGATATTTCAGTATTTTTAAAAGAATCCAAAAATGTTTTTAAAATAATCCCGACAGAACATTTTAGTTTTTAAAAATCAGTTTATTTTCTTATTACCGACACTGATATTAATCATTAAGGGATTCGAAACTTAATACTCATTGTTTTATTCTATCGGGAAAAAAATTTAATAACCATTTATATAATAATAATTATATTGAAAAAACTTTCAAGTATCAGTACAGACTTAACTGTAAGCATTTCAACACAATCAGACTATGCGTTTAGCTGTGAAAAACTTGAACGCAATTAAATGAAAAATAAATTCAGTATTAATGTTAATAAACTAATATAGTTATCCTCCGCTGTGATAAATTTGAATAATACGAACACCTAAATAACGTAATATTATCTTCTTTTTTTTTAAATTGTTTTTTCAATTAGAACAAATTATTTTTAACACGATTACGAATCAAATACTGGTAACTGCGCGATATGGTTTGTCGATTTAATACGAAATTATTACTAAGAAACGTACAAAAATGGTAATGAGATTCTTTCCGATTCTTACAAATTTACTATGTGTTGCACTTTTACTGAATTGATTTTGCAACATTTCAATTTTGTATTTATTACCTTCAACCTTTTCCCGATTTTCGATGATTTGTCTCTTTTGTTTTACCCTGTTTTAACGCTAGCAGAATCTTTTTGAATCCTCTATCGTGACGTATTTCTTTTACATTATTTTCGGTTTTTCTTCTCCATCTTTGTTTATTTATTTTAGAATTTGAGATTAAATCATTTGATCGGTTTTTCAGCCATATATATACTTATGTCCTAAACTAGTTTTTTTCTTCCATTTTCATCATTTCAGATATTAATGTTTCTTTTGGGTAACCAATATCTCTTACTTTTTCTGGGTTATTAAGTGTAGCTCTGCTTATTCCAATTCTTTTTCTAATCGACCATCACAGATTACTAATAATGTTCTTATGTTTCCGAATTAGTTTATGCTTTCTAATTTTTTTTGTTTTTTTGATCTTCGTTCTTGCATTGCCATATTTAATCATCTTAATTTTTTCAGTGTAAATTTTCATTTTATATTTTAATCCATTTCGATTATGTACCTTTTTTTCTCTCTTTTTTTTATTATGATCGATGCAGTTTATTCTTTTACCATTATTATCTCGCATTTCTGATTATGGATTTTTCATAATGTTATCGTTATACTTCTTAAATAACCTCCGTGTTAGAGAAAATCGCTTTCTTATCATTATTATTATTATTATTTGATTTTGTGACATTTAATTAAAAATTTGTTTCTTATTTCATCTTACCGCCATTTTTTTATTTTTTCTTATAAATGGATTTCTGATCACTATTGTCAGTTGTAGCAAACTTTAAAGTAGTCTTATTAACTCTGTTCCTGATTCATCTAGTCGAATTTTTGTTTTTTTTAGTAGTATTATGGTTTAAATATCTTTTTGCATAATATAGAAGCGTGCCCCAAAACTATTGCCACTAACGCTTGTGCCAGTAGGTAGCGCAACCCTATCGGCATCCGACAAAGTAATATTGAAGTTCATTCGATTCTGTTACTGTAAAGTCATCTCGACCGAACTTCGTTCACTACATAATAAACAATATCTGTTTTACTGAAGTTTGCTGAAGCATGTTGTGTAGTCACTTACATGACCGTCTAAATGATAAAGCGGACACATATGATATCTTTGAAATATGTATGCATATTGTCTTTGAAACATTTATCCCATGTGTTAAATCAAATCGTATAAATGAAACATATCGTACCTATGCGCCGTATTGCAATTCTTCACCTTACGCTACCGATGTATAAATTTCGTAAACGATAAGTTAAATACTATATTCTGTACATGATAGGCTAAACACTAAACATTTATTTGGTTTTATTTGGTTGCTTTATAGTGTGCTCTTTGATTTTTTATAATTAAATTATCGTATTGCAAAATAATAATATGTTTGAAGAAAATACATTAAAATGCTCAAAAATGCCTGATTCGTTTGAAGGTTGTAAACATTTCTAAGGCAGCATATTTATGAAGATCAGGAGAAAACACATAAAACCGAGGAGCGCAGTAACTGCAGTAACTGCAGTACTACAAAAATCATATTTAAAAAAATAGACAACAACGTCGTTTATTGCGTATGCAAAGAGAAGATTAAACCTCGAAAAAATTTTTGGAACCCGTTCACAAAGTTCATACAAAAAAGATTAAAATGAAAACATATTTGAGGCAGCTGAACTTCTGCATAAAAATTGATTTAGTTGTGAACAGGACTGCGAAATAATTTTAACTAAGTTTAGCAGCATTATATTTAAGTACGTTTTTTAACACATTTGTTACTTTATGTTTGAATAATCACAATTTATAATTCAAAAAACAATTAAACAAATTGTTACAAACTTGTAAAAGAATTGTATATATTAATTTTTTTAATTTCTATCTTTGAGATGCCTTTATATTTTTCCAATTATACAATTATTCAACATTACTTAAAGATATTTTAAAATTGAAAAAAAGAAAAAAAACAACAAAAAAACACTTATAATGTTATGTTAAAAATGCATACTTATACTGAAATTTTGGTATAATTTTTAAAATAATGGAATAAATGGCAAAATTTTAATTACATTTGTTCAAGAGTCACGATGTATTTTACAATAGAAGAAATAAGAACAATTTTTGTTCAAATCTTAGCACATGCCTGGAAATAATTTGCTTTATAAAATTTTATTCAACAGGCGCTTTATATGTTTCAACGGCAATAATACGACGCATACGAACTTCGGAGATATTACATTTGTTTGTTTTACTACTTAGATGTTTGTTTGTCTTGTCGCGATGGGGAATGACCTAACAAAAGTGGGAGCAACAGTATGCATTCCGGTGTAATATTTGCCGCAGATTATCTCCTATCAAAAACTTTACAGAATGAAAGAAGCATATACAAAACAATGTTTTAGCGAGTGAACAATTTTTCGTTCCCATAAATTCTTCTGTAAAGGCCGTAAATGAACAAAACCGATCATACGCGGCTGCCGCAGAAATCAGAGGTACTGTATGTAGCATACAGCCCCGATCTCGCAAGGTATGATATCTAGCTTTCCCTTTTCTCAAAAAAGAGTTTTACGAGAAGAAATTGCCAACAAATTCACAATTCTGCAAAATAGTTAAAACCTTCTTCAAGTGCGTGCTGATTGAGTAATTAGAGAAGACCATCCACAGCAAATATCGAGCGATCGTAATATCGACTACTATGGGAGTTTATTTCCTCAATCACTGTGGATGTTCGTAGATCATTTTGGATGATACTGTTGCGCACGAACCATGGTGCGTCGCATAAACGTCGGAGAGATTTATTATAAAACGCCTGAATTTTCTTAAGATTAGAATTGGCTGTCGTGCCCCATAGATGGATACCATATTTCCAAGAAGGCATAACGATTTGTTTGTATATTAGTAGTTTGTTTTCAAGTCGGAGTTTACTTTTTAGGCGAAGTAGCCAATCCAGTTTCTTCATTTTGTAGCGACAATTGTGTAAGGTAATTTTAATATGCTGTTGCCAATTACGTCGCTTGTCCAAGTACATGTCGAGGTAACAAACTTAGCCAACTTGGGGAATGACTGTACCGTCGTAGCTGATATCTGCGCACATAGCTCTTCTCAGTGTAAATGGGCAAAAAACGTCCTTTTTTTCCCGGGTTTACTGATATATTTCACCTTTTGGCCCATACGACGAATCGGTTAAGATAGTTTTGTGCTTTGTCTACAGCCTCTACTGGACAGGTTAAGTTAACAAGGAAGGCTGTATCGCATACGTGTTGCAATTAAGCCACTGTTATCAGTTGGAAATGGTACATCAGCAGTGTACAAGGTGTAAAGTATTGAGCCAAGCACGCTGCCCTGTGGAACTCCAGCTCTGATAGCCGGAATAGGTGACCGAGTATCAGGTACCTGTACATAAAATGTTTGATTGTACACATATGGTTGGAATAGATGAGTAAGTGCTGGCGAAGTATTCATCTTGAGTTTGTGCAGAAGTCTGACTGTCCACACCCTGTCGAATGCCCGTTACATGTCTAGAAATATAGTTGCACAATATTGCTTGTTTTCAAGAGCTGATAAGATATGTTGAACAACTCGATTGAGTTGTTCGATGGTGTCATGTTGTCCTCGGAAGCCGAACTGATGGTCAGGAATCGCTCTCGTTCCTAAAATTTCCATTATTCTGGATAACATTATTCTTTCGAATACTTTAGAGAAAGTAAGAAGTAAGCTTATTGGTCTGGCACTTCCACTGAGTTGGGAAGTGAAAGATTTGTAGCATGGCATTAAATATTTTTACAATGAATAACACTCCTTTGACCGGGAGAGCTTTAACTGCTCTGCCATCAATGCCGTTGTACCCTGGGGTCTTCTTAATTTGTAGTGTGCTGATTTGTTCTGCAACTTCGACGGGTGTGATGTACCTAATTGGAGTTGGAGGAGTACTCTCCGCCTGAAGAAACTCTTTATTGGATTGAACGTCTTCAGCATCAGCTAAATTGAAGTGTCCGAATCTCGTTTCCAATTCCTCAGCAAAAGCGTATGCTTTTTGTTGGTCGGTGAGGCAGTTGCTGCTTTAGACACTTGTTTGCTCTCCATAAGTTGAAGCCAGTGGTTTTATTCGGGTGCTAAGTAGGCAACCTGGTTGTGGCGAAGGCAGCGGTTACATGAAGGTTTCTCGTAAAGAGCTCTACAGCATCGTCGATGTCTTCGGGAGAAGAAATGCGCATGTTGAGGTTCACAAGTTCTTCTACCTTGTAAGTTCGCATAACTTGGCAGCATTCTGGGATTAGTAAGATGGTAGTTAGCTGCTACCATCATAGTTGTAATAAGTGCGTTGTGATCCGAATTCAAATCAGCTCCTTCTGTGATAGTGAAGTGATGGGGGGTCTAGTCCGGCATAGATTGCAAAGTAAACTGCATCAGGGTATCGAGTGAAATCGTACGGATAGATTGTTGGAGCCCCTGCAGCTAGAACTTCGCGGTTTGTGTGAGCAACTGAGTTAAATAATCCCCACAGCCTGTGCTTAGCGTTCCAGTCACCGCCTACAAGGAATTTAGGGTCCAGCTTGCTGAAGAAACTATTAAATTATCCTTCGAAAATGTTAAACCGAGGAGGGCAGTAAACTGATGAAATCGTAATCTCGCCATGATCAGTGCAGATTTTGATGACAACAACTTGGATCGATAGGGATAGTGTTTCAACGCAGAACGAATGAGGATTGTTGCACCATCACGCATGCGATTATCATCGGGGTGATTGGCTGTATAAAGTTCATAACCATGTACCTGAAATACGTTCGACAAGTGAAGTGTGTTTCACAAATGAGCGTGAGATCTATGACATGATTTTTAATGAACAATTCCAGTTCATTTTTATGTTGAGTTACACCATTAGCATACCAAATTCTAAGAGGCAGCCCTATTTGCGACATATTTAATTTGCAATCACCGATATAGCCTCCATCATCTTTATTTGGTAAGCCATCATCATTTCAAATCGAGATAGAATCTCGTCAAATTTATTAAGGATGGGCTGCATAATGTTAAGGGGTTCACTCTGCGGAAAATTCCATGGTTCGTGTTTATTGTGCTGCGATGGTTGATGCAGGCGCTCATTTTGGCCTACTTTCACTACACTCGTGTAAGAGATACCTCTGTTTGAGGATTGCGGCTGAAATATAGGTGTTTTAGATGATGTGGCCGAACGTGTGCTCGGAACTCGGTTGGACATCATTTCTTTATAAACCATACATTGTAGTTGACAGTGTGAGATTATTGGTACAAGGCGCATTGGGAGGTTGATTATGCCCTTCTCCAAATTTTACACAGCGGAATTTCCGTCTGCAATATCTCTTCGTGTGTTCAAATTCCTGATACCGACGGCATTGAGCAAGATCATCGAACCACTTTGGTGGCTCAATTTTAACAACTTGCCTACACAATTCGGATAATTCAAAAATAATTTTGTTGTTATTGTTCGGCTCTAGTTCAATATAAAATATATTTATAGTTTCCTCTTATCATTGAATTGGTTCTTCAGATTGTGGAAGTTTCGTACAACATGTCCATGTTGAGCCAGTTCATTTTTTGTGCCATTTTCGGAGGTTGACTGGTGGATTCCTTTAATCACCACTCTATAAGCTTGCTCAGTTTTGAGCTGGTAAGAATAGTAAGAGAGAATACATTTATCTAAGTAGATAGTAATCGCTCTGTAAGCGTCTATGGGGTACCAGGCAAAACACGAATGATGCCTCTTGCGGTGGTCTTGGTCGTATAAGAATCAGAAGTGACTTCATCTAGACTGGCCATTAACCCATTGATGTTCTTTACGCCAACAAATATTCATTGGTGGAAGTTTGGGTGATTTTGTGATATAAGGCTGGGTATTTTTTTTACCAGGCATACCGGAAGGTTTTTTAATTGAAGGAGAATCGGCGCCTTCCGCAACTGTACCACAAGGCTGTTCGACATGCTTCGTTCCATCGTCATTTTCGTACTCAGAATCACAGCTGAGCACAGAAAATGAGTTTCCGGCCCCATTATAATTTGTTGGAGGCGCAGTAGAATTCGCTTTTGCACTTTTAAGACCAGACTGCGTAGGAGAATTACGCTTACGTTTCCGAAGCCTGTTTCGTTTTACTATTTGAAAGGCATTGTCAGCCTCCACTTCAGAATACTATTCAGTGCTACTCCCGCCTAGCGCGATGTTGCTGCTGTCATTGATAGTTTTACGCTGTTTAAGGAAATCATTAGTGGAAAGAGTTGCACGGTTGAGATTTGTTGTAACGTTATTAGGTTATTAGTTGACTTAGAGTTGACTTCATGATCGATGGATTGTAGTGGCGAAAAATTTTTATTGTGGTTCATCTTATCTTGCTACGGTTTTGGTATGATAGTATGGGGGGAAAAAAAATGCTATTGAACATGACGTGTGTAAAAATGATAGCGATCGATAATATACTAATATATGAATGTTCGATATTTCACATTTTGCATCTGGCTACGCTGACAAAATATTTTGTCGTGCTCCCTGCGCGACAATTAGCTGATGTAAAAAAAAAAAAAAAAAAAAAAAGTTCTCATCGACTGGAACAGAATTTTGGCGGAAAAATTCGATTTCACTTTAGTTCGTATTTTTTACTAAGCGTGAGAATATTATTCTTAGAGTAAGCACTTTTAGAAGACGAGCGACACACACAATATACACAAGCCGTCATCAAAACTTCGCAACCGCGTCTACTTTGTAAACAGTTGCGTTATCAAAATTTGAAAACAGATAGTATATCAGTAAAATTAATTATTTCAAATTAATTAAATATCTTTAAAATTGAACAATAAACTTTTACCTCTTGTGAATATAATCTCAGTATTATTAGTGCCTAACCAATTTTCGATATTAATTTTTACAGCTAAAGATTTTTATTCCATATTTCAAATAGGTGAAATTAAATTTTTTCAGATTATTAATGATAATACGATTTTACTTCCACAAAAACAAAATATATGTTTTGCTTTGAAAATATTAACGATATGGGTATAAAAGTATCACATCTGAAATATTATTGTTTACAAGGTGTTAACGATTATTGATAAACAACTCTTGGACCAGATACCTAAGAATTACCGCTTTTTCCATACTAGATAGAATCTGATGTGTTGCAGTGTTTTGAAAAATATTAATTCTCTCGTGATTATTCTGGTTGCTGATATAATTAGCGGGATTAGTTTAATTTCATGTCCCATTTTCTTTTATTTTAACTGCTCTTTGTATTTATTTATTTTCTCTTCGATAGTCTCTTCCTAACATTCGCTACATCTATTATTGTTACCGTTTTAGTTTCTTTTTTATCGCTTCAGATCTGGCCTATTATGACCAACAGTTTTATCAGTAATTACTAATCCATCAATGTAAAATTTGTACTTTTTGTCTTAAAGCACCCTTTCTGATTTATATCTTAGCACGGAGTATTCGGAGTAATCAACTTATGAAATATTTAATAACTTAACCATCAACTTTATATATTTTCGGAATAGTTTGCAAAACTAGGCGCGACTAGCGCTGCCAAATGCTTTTACTGGAAAGGCTCTCCCTTGTAGTAGTATTTGTTCTATTCCATTTTATTATATAGGCTTCAAAAGTTTCTTGTAGCTTTTTCTCTATGCTATCAATCTTTGTTACCGATTTAGTTATTCTTTGTTTGGTGGTTCATTTGCTACTGTTATTTCGTTTTCTATGTTATGGTGTATTGATTTTCCTTTTATTTTAGTCATCTGTTTTGATGCATTTTCTTCTATCGTTTCTCTTCCCAGGGTTGTTAAACAATTATTGTTTATAATAACTCCTTTTTGATCTGGCAGTTTTTGTTATGTGACATTTATACATTTAGGATGTTTTTCTTAAAACATTTTTAGAAGTTGTGTCCGGTTTAGTAGTAAGAATATTTTTCTATTTTTGTAATGTAATAGTAGCACCACATGACGTGATTATTCATTTTTCTTTGGTTCATGCGTTGCCTAGGTTTTTGTGCTTTTTTATTTACCGGTTGATTAGTTGGTAAAACATATATTTTTATGCTGCTTGAGTTGTTGTTTGGACATCGAGCTCCCCAGAGGCGATATCTGGCGAAATTTAAATTATTATTTTCATTCATATTTGTTCCCACGAGGATTAGAACAAAACAAACGTCCGCCGTGCCGGTGTTCTGTTCCATGGTAATCCGGCATATTCTGGGTGGGGGGAGTTCCCCAGAAATTCTTTCAAGGTCACCTCTGTACCCGTAGGTGCCACGCAGAAATCGTCATGGGTCGCGTTAAAATTTAGCTTCAGATTTTTGGGAGAAGTTAAGTATAGATAGAAAAAAAATAGCATCAAGGTCAGAAAAAAAAAAAAAACAAGAATTGGTCAAAGGTGACTAGCTCAGACAAAGAGAAAGGAGCTTCACCTAAAGAATAGCTATAGACTAGCGAAACAAGATGGGGGACAGCTAGGACACTTCGGGTGCGCCAATCCCGCACTGACTAGTTATCCAGCAGAAATTATAAAAGTGCGCCTATAGGCGTATTTCATTGTATACATTAAAATACCATGAAATACAAAAACTGAATTAATATTAGTGTATACAATATATTGACAGGTAGCGCGGTGACCTAATGATTAAAAGGCTTGGCTACAAAATTAGAGGTCACGGATTCGAGACCTTCATACCAGATCAAGTCGCTCCCACCAGCCTGAACTCATTTGGTACCAGAGAAATTTAGGGAAGTAAAGGTGGATCCCAAGTAGAAAGGAACTGCCCCACTCTCATTAGTACCGTTGGGCTTAGTACACTGTGAACCTTAATTTCGCAATTCATGATACCTTATCAAAAGTGTATAGAATTTATTTTACAATATATTGATACCTAATTTCTATAGAGGAATTTCCGATTTCCACGAGATCATCTCGGCTATCCACTTGTTTGCGGTAAACGATTAACAGTTGTCCATAAATCTTTTTTCTATTCGGTAATCTCTTTAGTACACTTTTTTTTTTATTCTGTTCTGTTGAAAGTCGCTTTTACACGAATATTTACGATATTTCATTTTGAAAGACGTTCAATTTGGGTTTGTTCTTCAATTAAGATTTTTTTTTGAATAATCACATAGAAAGAGCTGCACCCTAGAACTCAGATTACTATGCTGTGGGAACTTTACCAAATTTTTATATTATAGTGAATTTTAAAATTGCAAAGATGTACGCGAATTAAATTAATTGTAAAATCTATAGTCCATAATTTGAATCAATTACAACTTTTAATATATTTAGAATCAATTTGCATATATTTATTTTGTTATTAGACCGGAAACCCGCAGTCAAAAGATCAATTATCGGCAGTTTCCTTACAAGAAATAGATGATATTGCAAAAGGTTGGTACAGTATAGCGAATTATAATATTGCTACTCAATTACACACCAATAATAAGTTTTCAATAGTATTTTCATGATAAACGTAATTTTCATTATTTCCGACTATAATTAAAAATATAAATTACATCGATTGTCTCTATTTAATAATCAATATTAAAGCGTGTTATTTCGTGTGTTATTAAGATTTTTAATGAAATTTTAATTGTTTTAGCTATTGAATTAAGTTTGAAGGACACGAATTCCTCCGTGTCGGCAACGAAAAATTCAACTCGTAGCCTTTACCCGAGTACCAACAATGTTTTAAAATCAGGCATAACATCAATGCAAGTGGTACCTAAGGATAAATATGTTAAGGCATTGTATGATTTCGAAGCGGTCGAAGATAATGAATTAACTTTTTATACTGGCGAAATTAGTAAGTGTCTTTATTGGTTTAGTAATGTAACTCGAAATTTACTTTAAAAAAGAAAAGAAAAAAAAAAAAATTCATATAGAATAATAAAAAGAAGAAAAAAAAAGTATGTTTTAGACTATTCAATTCTTTAAATAATGTACCCATAAATAAATCTGCGAAGTTTATTTTTTCTTTATTCTTTCTCAACTATTTTTATGTAAACGATGAATTTTAAATTAAAGTAATTTATTGATGAAAACCGAAATTTGTTCATCGTTGTATCATATCGCCGACAAGTGCTGCACATCCTTCGACAAATTACAACTGAAATGCTATTTCTATTTTACTGTGACAATCTGCTACGATTTGTGTTGCAACCGGTCAGAATCGTTGTAATCCATTTAAAATGGTAAATATTTACAATGTAAATGAAAAGAACTGTATCCTATACATTACAAAAATTAGTCTTGAGAATAGTAAAAATTACACTTTTTTTTATTATGTGCATGAAATTTTTAGCGGTAAATATTTTTGATATTTTTTTTATAGAATATCTTTCAAAACCTAGTATTTTTCTTTATAAAACCTATTAAAATTCTTTACCTAATTTTTATCCAAATGATCTTTTCTAAAATTTACATGCGTGTATTTTAAATTTATTTATCATTTTACAAACTTGTAATACTCGTTTTATAGACACAGATGGCGATTTAAGCTTTAATAAAACATGATTACCGGGGTTGTTGGGTCTTATTTTAAACAATCAGTGAAAATAGCGCAGCGTTTTGAATAAAATTTCATAAAACTAGGACTTTGGCTTAAAACATTCATGTGTTGTCTTATGTTGTAACTTTAAAGAAAATGCAAAAAGAAACAGGAAATGTTTACATAGTTTCGTTGATGTAGTAATTTTTACAAATTAAAGACAACACGAAAATTAATTATGTATTCAGAATACGTTTAATTTAAAGTTTTCAATTTTTTTATTTCTATTCTACACACTAGTTTATATTTATCGAAACGTAGGGAATAACTCGAATCACCTAATTACCATTGTGCGACCGGCTTCTTCAAAACTTTTGCAATATTAGTTATCACTTTAGATAAAGTCTATTGGCTAACTATAAATTTTGTGGCCTTTTATACTTTGCATTTACTTACGTTTGCGTTATATTTTCAAACATATATGTACATATATTGATGCGAATCGTACTTGTAGCGTCATTTATTTAAATTCCAAATGAAGAATTTCGATTATATCTCTCGACTGATCGTGGAATAATCATGTATATACGCATATCTCGCTCTTTTAGTACCATGTGCTGGATTATACATCGGCTATACTCTCGTAATTATTTCTACCTCGAGAGAAGAGAGAAGAAAAAAATTTATATATATACTTAATCGTAGTTCGATCGACTTTCGTGGATTTTTGTTCTGACAACTGGTCGATTCGAATATCGGGAAGTTGCTAAGAAAATCTAATGTGTGATCCGAGGGCGAAATTTATCCGTGTATAAGTGTGTTGTTCTCTACTCTTTGTCTGTAATGTATTTACAACTAGGCAAATATACTCTTAGTTTTGAGTAGGGAGTGTTTGTACTCGCGCATATGAAATATTACGTGTAGTCGTTCAAGCAGAAGAAGAAGAAATTGCAATAGAAAGAGAGAAGATAGAAAAAGTTTCATCCTTCAAATATTTAGGAAGTTAGATTACAGAGAAGGAAAACTCAGATATGGGAATTAAATGCCGAATAGAAGTAGCATGAAACGCATTATTGAAACTCAAAGGCATATTGTACGGCCATAATATTAACACAGAATTAAAACTGTGCCTGATTATATTAGATACTATAATATACGGGCTGCAGTAACATACGCAACTAAAACATGGACTCTCACGGCAGCTGCATTGAAAAAGATTGAAACGTTCGAAAGGTGGATTTATCGGCGGTTCTTGAAGATCAGCTGAACTCAAATAGTAATAATGATGAGGTGCTACGAGAATTGCAAAAACCCCCGGAACTGCTGACCTTAATTAAAAAGCGAAAGATTAATTATCTAGGCCACATTATAAGAGGAGACAATATGGGACTTCTGCAACTAATATTGCGAGGAAAAGTTGACGGGGAGCAAAAACTTTGCAGAACGAGAATGTGTTGGTTAGATCAAAAAGTTGGATCGGCATCAATAATATAAGGAAACTAACGGACGTAACGCGTAACAGGAAATTATTAAACACATTGGTCGCGTCAACGTTCGGTAAGTGGATAAGACAAAGGAAGAAGAAAAAGTCGCTCGAGCATTATCGCCGAATATTCACATCTTTTTTTTTTCCCATTAAAAAGGTAACTTATTCAACTCCATGTTTTTTTTTTTTTTTTTTTTTTTTTTTTTTTTTGGCCCGAACAGAACAGTTCATTTGGCCAACTCCATGTTCCTTATTAACCACCGAAAGGGCGTGGCGAAGGTAAATTCTGGGTACGGTATGTACGGTTTTATAGCGATCACGTTTGTTATTCCGCATAATAAGCTGTTTTATGTCGGTTCTTATAACCAAATTCAATTTTTCACGCAATTTATCCCACTTGTAAGTTTAACACTCCCACATATATACCTTAATGTTTGGTGTGTATCTGAAAAAAGATACAGAATTGTTCTTATTTACGTTTTATTGTCTTATCTGATGTCTGTTGGTGTTTATAAAAGACATTTCTGGATTAAATTAGATAACAGCTGTAATACCATACTTAAAGAGAAACAGAGCTAGAAATCTTATAGGCTAACTTTGGTTATTCTTTCACTGATTATGATATCGCAAGAACTTATTGAAGGTAAAATTACTTTAGCACAAAAAATTACAGAAGAAAATTAAACTGATAACGAAGACGCAACTTTGATACCAAGTAATGCTTAGGCTGTGGAAGCAATTAATGAATTGAAACGGTATATACCATCTTTAAATGGCTCTGAAAATGCTTTTCAGAGGTTAAATGCTATTGAAAATGTAATTCTTGCAAACGAATCAAAATCAGTACAGAAAAAAATCGATTTTAATTTCCGGTAAACAGTATATGTGTGATATATGTATATATATATATATATATATATATAAATAATTAAATAAAAAGTGGATTTACAATTTTTTCTTTTTTAGTCTAATATACGTAGATATATTTTTGGGATTTTCCGTATGAAACCTTTCTCCGTTTAATACAAACTCTTCGCACGGTTCATTGAAAAGTGTATTAAACACGTTTTACTTTAAATATATACATATATTTTATATGTATATAAAATATATTTGTACGGAGAGAGGGGCTTATGTGTATCAATAGTTTACGGCACTTAAAATGAACATTGTATAAAAATTAATACATCTTAAACTTTTTAATTTCGAAATTTTTAAATAATCTAATTATTATTAGTGTGTCTAATATATTTTTCTCGTTCGCCTTTTAACATCAACTTCCGATTAGTAAATAAAAATTAACAAAAATATCTTAAGCTCTTTCTTGTAAGCTCCGGTAGCATGTTTTGATTAGGCAGCGATGTTTCTTTTTGACGAAACTCGGTTCGAATTTCACTACCGCACATTACAAATATGAAAAATCGATCCGAAATAAATTTAAAGAAAAAAATAAATAAAAGATTGTCTTCGAATAAACTTTTTACTTGTTTATTTGTTTGTATATATATAAATATATATATATATATATATTTTTTAAACTGTATTTCTAGTTAAAGTACTAGATGATTCGGACAAAAATTGGTGGCGCGGTGCAAATGAAAGAGGAGAAGGATTATTTCCAGCCAATTTCGTTACAACCGATTTAAGAACAAATTCGCAGTTGTCTAACGAAAATGAAAAAGCAAGCGGTAAAGATATATTTATGATTTGAATTTCACATGGCGTAAACATAAAAGATAATTTTACGAATTTTGCTATTATAATAAAGCTGTTCCCCACAGCTTCGCCCGTGTATTAATACTCGTTTAAATCTGCACTTGGCAATTCATAAAAAAAAAAAATTGTTTTATCTGGAATTGTATTTATAAAAAGATTCTTTCTCTCTTTGGAAAACATGTTTATCACCGTCCAACAAAAAATAGTCTTCACGTTTCACGTTTAGCTGAAGAGTATCGATCATTTTATAACCTGTCCGTTGTGGTCCAACAAAAAGTTTTTCTCATCTAAACAGCACATACAGCTATCGTTTTGAAGAGGCCGAGTTATTCACATGATGATCTCCCTAAATTACACATTTAAGAGAATATTTTTTTCGCTCATATCTTTCAACCACTCTGTCTCGAGCTTTTTATTAAAATTAATTTATTACCGCAACAGCAAATTGCAGCAGTTGAGTAAGGATTTTAAATTTGAGTATAAATAACAAATTATTAAAAAGAACGTTAAACTGTTATTTAAAAAAAATTATACAGCTGTTTTGGCCGAAAAGTTCTAATATTTAACATATCAGTTAAATACTCAATTTTATTTTTATATGTTCCACATTAAGTCCAATAGTACATGGCTTAAACCTCTTCCAGTTTTTACAAACATATTATACAATTCATTTTCGTATTTCTACTCCTAATAATTCATTATTATACAATAAATAAGATAGAGACGAAAAAAAACATGCACCATTCTTATCTATGTATTTTATATAATGGGGAACCATTGTATCATCAATACATATTAATTCTTCACTTATAATTACAGTGAATACATATATATATATATAAAATTAAACTTAAACACATGAAAGTGAAAATTAAAGAAATAACAATTATTGAATAAATATTTACAACATGTAAAAACATAATACATAAATTTTATAATTAATACATTTACAGAATCGCTTGAAATAATACATGTGGAATAATTCAAAAACAAAAAAAAAAAAAAAAAAGAAAAGTAACCCGTTGTCTTTGCCAGTAATTACAGAGACAGTAGTGACAGAAGTAGTAAAAAGAAAGTTAAAAAGTTAATCAAAAAAATGTCTATGGCTGTTTTGAATGACCAGGCAATTCATAAAAAATTTTTAAACGATTAAAAACAGCACATATAACGGACAAAACTTACGAAAACAAAATAATTTCGATGTAAATGATACGAAAAGAATATACAGATCAAAACAGATTTGAAACGAACACGACAATACAGAAAAGAATTGTTTGGTATAATAAAAACAGTTTAATTTTCCCTAGCAATATATGTTGTCCCTGTTCAGAATAAACGCCATATTGTTTACATTGTTATTACTAAACTACCCAGAAAAAAGAAACTAAGTTAGAAAGAGAATATGATGTTGAATCGCTCGAGAGAAAAAAACATCGAAATCAAATGAAACCACCATTCTTTCCTTTTGAAATAAACAAATAATCACAACACAGCTTAACACTACGACAAAAGTACGTTTTGTTACTTTTTTTGGGTACGATAAAAGCTGTTCGACAGAAATATTTCTGTCCCCTCCTAAAATTGGCTACTTAAATTTTCGACAATTGCGGTTTCTAAACCACTTTAATCCGAAGCCAAGCTAAATATTTTACAACTTCTTTCTGGATGTTGCGTGATATTAAGTTTTCCCAAAAACAGATTATAAGCCTTCTTCACTCTTAAAATTCCGAAGATATAAAAAAAAGTGGAACATCCTTCGTAAATATCATAATATGGTAAACCTATTTATTACGAAGATATAATACTTTAGTTATTTTCTGAAAACAGTTTTCAGCCACTTTTCATCTCATAAAGTTCAATTTTTCAAAAAATCTTTCTTATTTGATATTTTCGGTACATGGTTTTTCAAATGGACTTTCTAATAACCAATGTAAATGGTTTCAGCTGAGGCGTAATCATTATTTTATGCCAAAAAGGGGGTGAAGCCTTTGATACAATTAAACTTAACTTTTGGTATGCCGAGTAAAGAATATTAAGACAAAACTATTATTTGATAACTCATTTCTACGGGAAATATAACGGTTTATGTATTTTTTGGAAATTGTTTTTTTATCTCTTTCCACGTCTCTTTAAGTTCAAATATTCAAAAAAGCGTTCTTACTTAACATCATCAGTATATACATTGTATTCACATTGATAATCACGATTAATTTAGATTGCAGCGTGATTTTTGGCTTTCTCAAAAATAGGATTTTGCCATTATTTTCCCTTAAAATTTTGGGGAAGAAAACAATTTCGCACACTTTTAGTACACCATATATCTCCATGCGAAATTACAATTCGGTAAACCCATTTACACCAAAAAAATAACAGTTTGTGTATTTTTTTTTTTGGATACAGCTTTTAACTCCTTTCCATCCCTTAAAATCCGAATGTTCAAAATAGCGTTCTTATTTGACATTTTCAATATATACATTTTATTCACATAAAATTACACGCGATAATCACGATTCGTTTTAACTGTAGCGTGATTTTTGATTTTCTCAAAAACGGAGTTTTGCCCTTTTCCCCTTTGAAATTTTAGGGTTTACAAAAAATTTTGCGCACATTTAATACACCATATGAGGCGTCTTCATGCTGAATTACAGTTTGATAAACCCATTTGTACCAAAAATATTGCAGTTTGTGTGTTTTTTGAAAAATGATTTTTAACCCCTTTTCACCTCTTAAAATTCGAATTTTCACAAAATTGTTCGTATTTGACATCTTCCATACATAGGTAATTTTCGTGTAAAATTTCAATTATCTGGTGTAAATGGATTTGGCTGTAGTGTGATTATTAGTTTTTTTAAAAGCGATTTTCTGACTTTTACTCCCTTTTTCACCCCTAAAAAATTTGAATTTTTTAATGCATTTTTAAACGGAGTCAGTACTTAGTATTGTTGTATTAGGTGCCAATTTTCAGCTTCATAGACCTAGTAGTTGCAACGATATGTTAATAATTGCTGTACCTTTCAAATATTTCGAGATTTTCGCTTTTATATATATGTCGATTTACGAAAGAAAAAATAAAAACAAATCGAATTTGTTCAAGTCCACCGATGTGTTATAGAAGAAAATATTACACGCAGAATTCAATTTGTCTTCCTTATAAATTTTAAAATAATGCGATAATTTTATTGCAGAAATTGCTTTAGTATAAACTGACAACTAACGATATTAGTTCTCCACTGCTTTAGATAACATTGAAAATGTATGTATTGTTTGTTTAAAACAATGCCACCATCTGTGTCTTTTAAAGCGTTTTATTAATGTTTTTTATTTTACTCTCAAAAAAGTTTTAAATAATACCATTTTAACGATAATTTTTACCGTTTAAGAAAATTTTAGTTACGGAAAATACATTGATCAGCAAATTATATCGTTGTCATAAGTATTGTGTGTAATGATAAGTTTATTAACATTAATTTTCGTTATTTTCATTTTAACTATTCTTTCCTTTATTAGTTTTGTGATTTTTTCTCACATTATTTTATTTCTATCTTGTACTTTTTTCTTATCAGTTTTTCCTAAATGACTGTTAAATACTTTTTCAAAATCTTTAAAACTTCTTCTGCTAATTGTTTCTATTTTTTACTGCAACTCTTACTTATATGTAGTGACTGCTTTTTTATCACTTTCTTTTCATTTCCTTAGCAGACCTGCACCGTTAATATAACACTCTGGCTGCATGAACATATCTAAAAAAATAAGTATCACAACTCTAAAAGGATTTTTTTAACTTCCCCTTTTTTAACATGTATTTTAATTCACATATTTTTAGACTTGATTATTTATTATATCTCAGATATATTAAGTTTTTAAAAAATATTTGTTAGGAAATGTTTTTGTATCTCTTTCAGAAATTCATAAATAGAAAGGGCTATTTATAATTTCGGTAAAACTGTGTAACGAAAAAATTCGAAAAGTGTAAGGAAATAGAATTACATTTAAAATTCAAAAATGTTTGTGGGGATACCATTAACCTTTATTTAAAATATTCAAGTTTCAAGTAAATTTTAATACTGACGAATTTAATTTAGTAGTACATATATGAAATTTGAATGAGCATGATATGGGGAAAAAGATGAGTGTGATGAAATTAAATGTCGGATGTATATAATAAGAGGCAAAAACAGGAAATCGTAATATTAATTATAATCAGAAATATAAAATTTGATGTCGTAAACGGTGTAAAATGAGAAGTTAGTGTTAAAAGTGGCAGGCAAAGTTGGTTTAAAACGAGATTTGAGGAGGACGTTAATAATAACATTTTTCATTTGTTTTAAGAAACGAGAAATAATAAACGTATATCTATTTATATCGGTTAATAATTTTCCGTGAATTTATTAGTAGAATTTTTATTTTTAATTGTTTATAGAAAAAGCGGTTTCTGTTAAAATTTAGCATGTACTCAGAAAAATAGATTTTTTAAATACATAAAACAGTAGCTGCGTTGACGGATGTCGGCTTATTAATTTTTATTTCGGATGTAAATTTAAAATTTTTTAAAATAATTTATTCGGTTTTGCTGGTCATTTTTTTTTTTTTTTTATATAGGAAAGGAATCAGTTAAAAAAGAAACTCGTTCTGATTTTGATGATAATGATCCCGGGTTTGTTACAATTAATCCAGAAAAAATTGACGAGTAAGTAATCGACCTTTCCATTAAAAAATTTAATTTTAATGCAGAATTTTAATTTATTGATGGATTTGATAACGAAAAATTTTATTTGATTATAGATTATAAGAATTATGTAAATTTTACAGATTATTACACTTGTTACACGAAGCAGACACGACCGACGAAACAACTGACACAGATGAAATGTTAAATTTGGAAGGTTGGTATTATGGATTTTTATGATTCAGCGATTTATTTACATATAAATAATATATTTACAATTCAATTTTTTGATATAAAATATTTATAATATTAGTGTTATTACGATTTCGATAATATGCTATGCTATTATTACTTTATTATTCGTTTATCATTTAAACAGCTATGTTAAGAACACGCTCAGCCGTTTGTAGTAATTATTGGTTTATTCTCGTACATAATTAAAACAAGTAAATATTGTATTATAAAAGTATTCGTGTGGAAATGGAGTAGTTATTTGTACGTGTTAGTAATTATACTTTGTTTTAATCGTAATTTGATTTAATTGCGCTATGAAGTAAATATTGTTTGTTTGCTTTTTTTTTTTTAGCTGAAGTCCTCAATATGAGTCCATTTATTGACTCGGCACTAGAAAAGGCTGATGTAAAACATGCTCAGTTAACTCAGTTAAGTTCTAGACTTGTGGATGCTTTTAATTTGTACCATAGTTTAATGCGGGAACCATTTCACACAGCTCCTCAAACTACACCGTTTTCACCGCCACCTCCTCAAGTAATTATTTAACGTTTGCATATTGCGTTTCGTGTGCATGTGTATGTGGTATATAGGAAATGTGTTAATAAATATTTCTACGAATTTTTCAATGTGACAGAAACACAAAAGAATATTTGCTTAATTAACTAAGATTAGAAATTTCCTAGTCAGGGCGACTAATCAACATAAAATAGATGATAGTATGACTTTTTTCCGGGTCAAAACGCAGTCCAAACTAATCGAATCTATGTGTAACAAATTAAATACATTTAATTTTGTTATTCGTAAAATTATAAAATGAAAATACTTTTAAAAAATGATTCCAGAATAGAGAAGCTTTTAAAGTTACATACATAATTTTCAGGTTGTTAATTTGTAAATTATAAAAAGTAAAATATATAATAATTTACTTAATAGCCAGCTATTAATTTTAATTTACAGTAGGTAATTTTTAATTTTTCGTTTATTTTATATCTTATGAACGGTTAATATAATTTTAAGTAAATATTACTGTAAAAAGCAATTTTTTAAAATGAAATTAAAATATTCACAGTCCACAAGGTTTACCCCAAACGGCAACATTTATGCTGAGTACTTTAAAAATTGATGTGCATAGTGATATGATTTCGAATTATTTCTCGAAACCCTATTTATGAAGAGCGAAGGTGACGAATTTCTCGATGAGCTCCCTTTTCGCGGCTGCCACACGAGTTCAGGGCTATTGACTATTTTCTTCTCTCTTCTCTTATCCATATTTACCACACGAAATTATGAGCGCCAAGCACTGTCTTCTATAAGTTTACATGCTAACTGATTATTACTATGATTTTTTAGCCGTTGTAAATATCGTATGTTAGCTACTTCGATCTCTTCTTTAATTGGCGATATATTTAAATCTCTATGTATTTCGTCATTTCGTATATACCATAACGCAGTGATTATCGATCGTAGAATTTTTGATTGAGTTCTTTGCGTGTTTGCTGTATTTGATTTGTTCGCTGTGCCCCATAGTTGGATTCCATAAAACCATATAAGTTATACATTTCTCGAAATTTAATTTTCTTTCTGTTCTGCATTTATTTAATAGATATTTTACACTATTGTAAGCAGTCTTTTCTGATCTGAAGTTCCGTCCATAAAATCTTCAGTGGATATGATTTGTATTTTAATTCCACTGCATATAAAAAAGTCAAGTTTAATGAGGTTTTTTTCCCATATTTGTTGGCCAATATGTTGGTTCACCTCTGAATTCTTTGAAACTATATAGTTATTTAGTTGGTTTCTACGTGGAGTTATTAATCGTGAGCCCCATTCGCATTGAAATTACGACCGGAAATAAATTTATTACCAAGTGTACTTTAAGAGTATTCATAAAATTGTTCTTATTTTATATTACGTTTTGGAGGGCAATATATACCGAAGAGATTACTAGAAAGCCAAATAAGGTATCTATTTTAACAGTAATGGCCAAAAATGTTATTTCTTGAATTCATTCGTTAAATAATGTTTCATAACCGTTTTTACGATAATAATTGTTGCTTGTGCTTTATCATCGTGACGATTTGTATGATAAATAATGTAATAAGGTATTTTTATATGATTTCGATTAGAGTGAAATATGTTTTCGACAATAATAAAACGTCTATTTTATTACTAATTAAAAATAATTCTATCGCTTGGCAATATTGAGCCACGCCATTGATGTTTCATGTAGCAATTATCAAAGTCTGATTCATTTTGAGGTCAGTTTATTTATTACTTTTGATACCATGTTAATTATCATACTGTTTTGTTGTATTAATTAAGCGAACATATTTCTGAACTGAATATTACTATAATTTTTGGAACGAAGTTCTTTTACGCGGCTTGTCAGTAACAGTAAACTGGCAGAAAAGGCGAGGTCACGAAAATCACGTTATACATCATCCAAGTGACTTTCACTCTCTTTCTCTTTCACTTTGTCCCTTTCTATTATACACGGGTGTGTATGTGTGTGCGCGTTCGTGCAAGTATCGAGATTCGACCAGCAAGCACTGTGCGCGGTCAGCTGTATAAGCTCAATTCTAAACATTCATTGAATTTGAAAATTGGTGGGGTTTTTTTGTGCGACATTACCACACTTCAACGAGTTTGATGATTTATTTATTGTTTTTGTTTTAATTAATTCATACGGGATTTATATATTGTGTCATTTTTTATCGTATACTTTATGAATGATTTTATACTTGTATATCTACCAAAAAGTGAAAGGATCTTCGTTCCTACCGGATGTACCCCTCAGACACCACTTCCCTTTTTTATTCACTATTGGTTTGTTTTTTTTTCATAACTTATTCTTTGTGAGATTTTATCTCGAAGTGATATGTTCTTCGTTTCATTTTGTTCTGCGTGAGATTTTGGTTAACTAACAACTGTAGAAAATTCGCTATAGATGGGTAATTTTGCCGGCTATCATTATTTAATACTTGTGGGGTTGCTCAAATTTTACTTTCACATTAAACAGATATTCTATTTTATATATTTCCTTAACGTTAACACTAGATTTCAAGTTTACAAAGTACATAGGTAACAGTGTTTTAGTTTTCAATTTTCTGATATTTATCACTTTCTCACTTGAACACCTTCTTGCTCCTGAGCATTTTTGATTTTATCGTGTAGCATTAAATTATGCATATTTTTTATTACGTCTTTGAGCTGGTATGTGTGATATATCTCTTTATTTTCTTTTAGGGCTTTTTCTGTAACTGTCGTAATTACTGATTTTAAATTTTATTTTATCCTCATTTAAGACTTGGAATAAAAATTATTTTCCTTTTATAAAATTGCATGAATTAAGTTTTCCATTTCCTTATTTTGGACAACCCCATATATAACTACAGGTGGTAGCTTTATTGATTGTTTTATTTCACTTAGCATGTTTATATTAGAGAATTTATAAATTATTTCGTTATTGTGTTCATTATTTGATGCATTAACATCTGTGTCTGAATCTTTTAGAAATGATCAGAAATGATTTTTTTTTTTTTTTATTTACCATTTTCGGAGAGACGTTGGGTGAAAACATTCGTTTTCTGTTCGTTATAAGTACAATCTGCCGTAAATTAGGTAATTTTTCTAATACTTTTAATTGTTGGAACAACTTTGTTTACTGTTCGATAAGCATTTTTCGTTTCTTTATCAGTTTGTTTTTGGTTGATTTATTGTCTTTTTATCGTCTTTTTTTGAGCTATTTATTGTTTGCGGCGAATGCCCGGCTGTGATTAAACAACGTGTGTAAAGATATAAGTATAGCCAAAGCAGTAATAAATATTAAAAGAGTTCGTCGTTTAAACAGAACAGTTTTATGAAATTATCAATCGCAACTGTTTTTACTCATTAAAATAATTACGATTGTTATTAATATCGAATCGAAAAATTAAATTAAAACGAGCTCACCTGTGCATATGTTCTTTGTTTATCCGGATTTTCACTCGTAGATAACGGTTATACTTTTGTTGATAAACTTGTTAAACGTCAGCGTACCAAATAGAAAATTTTTAACAGGAAATTTAATTCTAAACTTTACAACCCATACTGGTCGTTGGCACTTTATTGCCTTAAAATGGTTCTAAAATTTCGTTCATTATTTGAAGTGCCCCACATATCTGTATGGAATAGCAATTTTTTGTCTAGCACATAAAGTAATAATATTTCTTTTATTTTCAAGAATTTCTTATAATTTGTCGGATAAGTTGCAAAATCGAATAATTTAATAAAATTATTTTTTCAGTTTGTCCAATAGAAAATAAAATTTTGAAAGAAATCTTTAAAACCATATCTATAGTATTTATATTTGAATGAGATTTCTGTTTATTAGGTTTCGAAGGCTCTCTCCCAAATGCGCTATTGATATAAAACAAAAAAATCACATTTACTTTAGTAAATACGAAACGGGATTTAACAAATAATCAGCCAAAAGACTCGACGAAAAACATTCATGATATAGGTTAATGTATATCTCTTTTCAAAATAATCCTTCTGCGGCGCAACACATTTCAAAAGATGTTTTAGTTTCGAAACAAATTCGTAGCTAATTTTCAGATGTAGATAAATCTAGGAAAGTAAAGGTGAAAAAGGAACTGATGACCCCAGTGTTCTCTTCAGGTTTATTAGGCTTAGTACATTATAAAAATCTTAATTTCAAAAGATATGTATATATAAATGGGACTTACTTTGCTTTACCTTATATAACACAATGCTTTCTAAAATTCTGTAGACATATCACCAGATAACTATTTAAAATTGAAATTCAAAATATATAACAAAACTCAGAAACTCTTTCATAAAATAAAAAAGACTGCCGATAAAAAATTATTAACCTCATTCTCCCCCTCGGACGAAAACAGCAAAAAGAATGTTCATGTAATAGGTCGAATGAAGAAGTTGAAGAAACCAAAATATTTCTAAAACTCGTATATAAAAGAGCGCTTTAGAGAAAAAATATAATTTATATTACAACTTTATTTAGACTCGCAACGCTGAAAGTTTCAAGTTTTGGTGAAAAAAATTTTCTTAAACTTGTGATACATCAATGAAACCATGTTTTATTTCCTTAACGATACTTTCTAAATTGGCAAAAAGTTCAAGAAAGCACGAAAAATGACAGCCTCTCCCCTTGTGGCGCAAGTACTATAATTAAAAGTGTCGGACAAGTTTATAACGATTATTTGGTTGTAGAAAAATAATTAGCAGGTATCTAAGGATAGAGAGGTATCCATGTTGGTATAAGTGTCGTATCTAAAATCTTTCATTGTGGAATTTTGAATTTCTTATTGTGTTGAAAAACAGTTGTAAATTATATACAATACAGATATGTTGAAAGTAAATATCGTTAAATTTTTTGGAAACCGCAAGTTAAAAAAAATATGTTGCGTTGGTGAAAAAATTACTTTTTATTTCTACAATTTCAAAATAACTTCATTATATTTATATTAATATTGATTCGAATTCAGTAATGTGAATGACGATATTGTTGACATTTTCCATAACATTACGTTTGAAAACGCAATATCAACTAAGATATATATATAACTTAATCCCAAATTTATATCGCTATATAATTCAAGTAAATATTAATGATGATCATTTGAAAATAGACTCTGTGTGGATCAGAGAATGCGTATATACTAGACGAATGGTAAAATTAATATTTACTATAGTATGTATTCTGATATATCGTCTTCACCGGAATGAAATGTTAGGTGCAAATTATATGCTATTACAACCTTAAATTTAGATTGCTTTGTTTTGAATTTAGTATTATATAAATTAATCCTGAACGCATGAAACATCATGCTTGACTGACCTTGTTTCACATAAGCTATGTTCACCGCAATGTTATTAATCAGTGTTCGATTGTCTTGCTTTTATTTTTTATGCTCTCTTGATGGGCTTAAACCTACTCATATGTATAATTTTTCTTTAATTATTCTCAATAATGTGGAATACCACCAGAATTAAACAAAAATGTAAGATACATTACTTTAAAACTTTTTTTTCCTGGAACACAGTTTGCTCAATCCCTAAACTAGCTAAGTGCAAGAAACTTATATATTCGGAAAATATGAATATAGTATTACATTTTAATATATTTTAAAATTTTCTATAAGAAATAATTATATTTACCGGTTTTTGTATGTAATATTTTCACTTTGTCTTCCTATGACACTTGACGTAATTATATATATATATATCTCCGAAATAATAACTGCTTGAATTAAATGGACCGAAATTCAGAAAAAATATATTTCTTTTCAATTTTTGACGAAAGAAAAGAAAATTGAAATTTTTATGAATTCTATGGAAATGACTATTTTTTACTTGTTTTTATTGTAATGTTCAAATATTACATATACAATAATTGACTACAAGGCTTAACACTAGTGTACTATTTATAGATAAATATATTTCATGATAACACACACACACACACATACATTGCATATCCCCCCCCCATTTCGGTCTAGATACGGGCCTGTATATATATATATATATATATATATATATATATATATATATATATGTATATACATTATTTTTTTTTAAAGTACAAAGAGAGAACTAGCATAACGTAAAATATAATTTGAAATTTAAGCAACATATTTTCAAAAGTGGCTTTTCAAATTGAGGTTTTTTCAGTTATACATATTAAGTAACGTTAATCGGAAACAAAAATTAAACATCACTAATCGCTAGAAGCATTATCGAAATGAGATAATTTTGGTAGAAAAATGTAAGAACATAATTGGCTGTTTCGAAAAGAAAAATATATATATATATATATTAATTTTATTTAATAAAACCAAAAATGATTATAACAAAGGCACATTGATCTATTTTATATATAAACAAACTGTTTACCTTGATAAATCATTTAAAACAAATATATCGAAGAAATTATAGCATGTGGATTATTCTAAATATCGGATAGTTCAATAATTTGTTAACGATTTTTGATTTAGGGTATGTACAGTACTCCGATGATGCCTCCTTATTCCTTACCACCAGAACAACAGTATATTAACGCTGCTACCATGCCAACACCATCCTCGAATACAGTTGTACCGTCTCATCCGCATTTAACTCAACCACCGCCACATCAGTTCATGACATTAACTACGCATCCTACTCAACACGTACAACAACTACCTCA
Organism: Icerya purchasi; assembly: GCA_039619475.1. Taxonomy (NCBI): domain Eukaryota; kingdom Metazoa; phylum Arthropoda; class Insecta; order Hemiptera; family Monophlebidae; genus Icerya; species Icerya purchasi. The sequence continues at coordinate 267,497,659 of CM077116.1, forward strand.
ACAACCAAACGAAGACACGCTTCACAACCATAATTTAACGCAAACTTCCTATCCTCTTAGGTAAAATATTTATCGCATTATGTTGAAATTCGGTTTATTCTACTTAATTTAATAATAACTGCAATCGTATTTTGGTATCCTAATAAAAATCTAATATATTTAACGTGGCTCGCTTATCTTTTCACGTAGTATTGGAAAACAATTAAGGAGTAATTTGCCAGCTGATTTTCAGTCTTTATTCATTCGATTTCTGTTGCTTGTCGGTTCTGTTGTATTATTCTCCAATTATATTTTAATCATTTCAGATTACATGATCCTGTCTGCCTTCATTTTAGATACATTTTTTTCCCTGCTAAAATATTTTTGTAATCTATTTTATTCTAATAGTTTGTTTTAGTAATAAACGAATTATGTTTTCTTACATTGCTCGATAAATTACCTTTAAAGTTATCCTTTTTTTCACGGATATCGATGTTTCTGCTTCATATATTATTACTGATGATAGCCTGATTATTGTAATTCTGAATTTAATAGAGATTTAGTGATTGTGTAGAAAATACTTTTCTTTACAAAATGCCACTCTTGTTAGTTATCAACATTTTGTAAAAATATTGATTTTCACTTGATAATCAATTTTTTTAAATTTCCATGTACACAACATTCAATCTGAAAAAAACTTTTCCTGATTTCCTTCTCTCGTTTTATCTTTATTACGGCGTAATTGTTACTGCCTTTATTTTATTTTATAAAAATTTACAATTCATTTTTATTTATTCTCTTAAAATTATGGCAAAATCGAGGAAGGGAGATGAAATGATGTTACGGATATGACCCTATTGAGCAAGGGGAAAAAACAGTATACTAAAAATCGCTTTACCGCGAATATTTCTTGTTCGCAAGCTTTTGCCGATTTATTCACGTATGATAAGATTTTGTCTGTATTATGAATTTTTGATTTCTTATCATACTTTTATTCGTTATAAGTCGCCTAAAATATTTACCGTATAATTTTTCAAGTGATATTGAAATTTATTTAACTGATATATTTTAACTTTGTAACATTCAAATGAGTTTGTTGAAGATTTAGAGAACAATATGTTCACGTAATGAATACCGCGGAGGAAGGAAATAGTTTTCATTGACTCCTTTACCATTCACAATTAATATTGTATTATATCAAGCATTTAAAATTAAAATAAATCCAAGCAATGAAATGTACACATAAGCTTGGCTTGCGCCTCCATCTTAATTCTTCACTTAATGCTATCGTGCACAATACGTTTTAAGGTATGCACGAAAATTTAATCAAGTTATTCGTAACATTTTGTAATTTGAAATCTTACGGAAACTACGGAGCTACTATTATTTTATTAAATTATAGGACAAAAATATTTCAAATTTACGAGCATTGTTTGAAGATACTCATATGAAAAATATTAAACTATTTAACCTTTGTAGACACAAAAATAATGAAGCAAACTCTAAATAAAGGTCTCCGCGAATATTCAATAACCGCTATGATGATTCAAACTATTTACCTTGTAGAAAAATCAGTGTCGAAAGAAAGTTTTGTATAGGAGGGTAGTCTGAAAAGTTTCCGACCTAACAAACAAACGAGACGTTTTTCATTAATATTTATTTTTATTTTTCAACATAATCTCCTTTCAAGTCAATATACTTTTTCCAGCGATGCTCCAACTTCTTTAACTTTTCTAAATAGTAGTTAACGTCTTTCTGTGCAAAATAGGCGTTTACGTATGTCAAAACTTCCTTGTTAGATGAAAATCTTTGCCCTCCAAGCGAAACTTTCAGGTTAGGAAACAGGAAAAAGTCACTGGAGGCTAGATCTGGAGAATACAATGAATGGCCAACCAATTCAAAGTACAATTCGTGGACTTTCGCCATGGCTACAACTGAAGTGTGAGCACGTGCATTGCCCTGATAGAAAAGCACTTTTTTCTTCAAATGCTATCGTTTTTTTTTTGTTTTTTTTTGTTTTTTAAATTTCTGCCTTTAGCTTTTTCAAGTGTAATGATACGTATAATACTCACCAGTTATTGTTTTACCTTTTTGATGATAATCGATGAACACAATTCCCCAACTATTCCAGATTTTCGAAGCAAGTTCACCTTTTGCAATCCACTGCTTTGATTGTTCTTTCGTCCCTGGAGTGCAGTGGTGGATCCAAGTTTTATCTACAGCTGTAAATCGACGCAAAAAATCCGACTCGTTTCATTTAAGTCGTTCTAAAAGGGCCTTAGAAACATTCTTTGAAATGTGTTTTTGATCCAAAGTAAGCAAACGCGACACCAAACGAGCGGATAGCTTACGTATGCTTAATTTTTCAGTTAATATATGACGTGCATGTTTTTTTGGTATGCCCGTGGGGTCTGTGGTGAATTTTTTCAGCGTTATCGGTGATTGCCTCCGGGAAAGTGGCAACATCGGTAACAAGGCGTAACCGATTTTCAAAAAAGGCATTATTATTATGTGTTTGATGCAATTTTGAAAGTACGATCCACTTCGAACTGATTCCAAATGGTTGAACCGTTGATGCTGGACCGCTAGTACGTATGCAAGGCTCAGCAAAAAATACCCAATTTTAATCAATCGAAAATGAAAAAGAAAAAAAAAAACTTTTGTGGCAGAACCATGTTAAACCACATACCAATAGACAAGCCAGGGAAAAGATCAAAAATCTTAACGCTATTGACTCCTTTCACATTCAACATACAGTCCGGTCCTTACGCCATCTATCATTGTTTTTGTTTCATGGTACACTTTCTGTATATACGCAGTTTCAACAATCTGACTGAGGTCGAAATGGGGCTCCATGAGTTGTTTGCCTCTAACAATATTGAATGGTACCGCCGCGGGATTAAACAACTTGGCGATAGATAGCTTCATATATTCAGACGGTCTTTATTTCAGCACTTAAAGTTCTTTTATTGCTGTTACATTTATGTTGAACATTTTAATAAAAATAAAAAACGAAAGAAAAATTAAATCGCATACTTTTCTTTAAATATATTTGTAAAATTTATAAAATTTTAATATCTTAATTTTATTTTACAGCATGCCTGGTACGCATTATAGTCAAAATTATTTACCACCCACGGAAATGGTACACACAGTATATCAAACTCCGCACATGCCTACATCGTTACCTCCTTCTTCGAATACGATACATCCGTAAATTATTAATTTAAATTATTATGCAATATATCGTCATATTATTAACCTTCTTTTTTTCTTTTTCTACTAAAAAAGTCATAATTAAATTTTATTTTTATTATACATTTTCATAGTTTTCGATAAATCCGTTTTTTTTTTCATTCCTATTTTTGGGCTAAATATATGCGTTTATTATTGGATAATTTTTGATATGAAAAATAAATTTTTATTTACGTTTCTAACGACTTGAAACCCGCAGCGCTAAATGTAATGTTAGAATTTTTCCGAAAAATAACAACTTAAAGAACTGGAATTTTCTAATTCTGCAATTATGCGTTAATGGCAGAAGTCGGTTATTCCCGTTAATTTGTGAATTCGCTCTGTTAGTACACGAATTTCATTAATAATATTTTACTCGCAAAGACTTAATACATACTCAACAAATGTTATGCAACACATTCTTTCATTGCAATTAACATTTCGATTCGAAATTAATCAATACGAATACTTAAAAACGAACGTTTTTTATGTATATCTAAGTAATATTAATAAAAGATGAACCATTCTTTAATATGATGGCCACTCAAATATAATTTTTAAATTCCCGGTTTTCCTGATTCAAATCCTCCCGATTTTCTAATTACTAAAATTGCACAAAAAGAAGAGTGGAATTTTTTTGTTGCTATTGGTAATGTGTTTGACCTCCGCAGCATGTTTTATATGAATAAAACAGAACTTCGTAATTCATTTTGAGTAAAATACATTAAAACATGCATTCATTTTTCACTTCAAATGTGTTGTCATTAAAACTGAATACGAGGATATAGCCTCGTTGAATAAAATTGTTTATTTAACGAAACGAATAAACGAAAGCAAAAAGTTCGCGATTACGAAAAAAGTAGCTTTGCAGCTTTGACGACACAAATAACGGTAAATTCGAAAAAAATATTGCTAACTAAATTTAGTGATCCCTAAAAGGAGTTATTTCGAATTTTCACGCAATTCCGCAATAAAATCGAACAGGAGCCCCCTGAAAAGAGCTATTTCAAACAAGTAAAAGAGAATAAGGAGAAAAGAACTAGTAACGAATTAATCAGAGGAAATAACGAAAATAAGAACTGGATGCATTTGAATAGAAGAAAAATAAAAAAAATAAAAACCAAGTAAACGATATCGAGTAAAAAACAATACAACGAAAAACAAACGAACATATTTAATTTTACTCTGCTACGTTTAGAAACACAATCGCCACAGATAATCGATATTGACAACGAAGCGAAACTATTCACTATGCATTATCGCATTTAGATTTCGCTTTTCTTTATTAGTTCCAAACAAAATGATTTTTCTTATTAAAAATATCATTTTTGGCTATTCTTACTTTTTTCCGATTTGAAAAATTCCCAGTTTATTCCCGGGAATTTCCTGGTTGGGCGGCCACCCTGTTTAAATAACTTTTCTTTAGAGCGAATTATATAACGTAATGCACACTTTTTTGCTTTCTTATAACTCGTTGCTGTAGATGCAATTTCGTATTGCTCTGGAACTAACTTAACTAAAGGCATGCTGTCGTGCCACTCACAATATTATAGAAACATGTTAGAATTCCGATAGCGGAATTTAAATAATTTAATTTGAACACTATTTTAAACGTTTCACGTTTTTTTTCTCCCATCTGATCGAAAACGGAAAAGCAAATAACGTTAACGGGTTGTAACGGAATACGGTGGAAAGCAAATATTGCGACAAATAGCAAACGCTAACCTGTTCTAATATAACATTATGAAACGGTGTTTTTATCGACTTACAAAAAGAAGGAAATTATATGTTCGTCGCGTATGTTTTTTTTTTTGTTTTTTTTTTTGTTTATGTTTATGTTTGTTCGCGCGTAATTCATATTCATATGGACCGAATTTACGAATTATTTTTCCATTAGAAAGGGTACTATTGAACTTAGGTGCTATGTAAGTATTGATGAAAACCGGTGAACATAAACTGAGTATTCGTTAAAAAACGTAAAAAAATGTGATCCCTATGGATAATTTTTTTTTTCTTATTTTTTATTAGTATAACGAAGGCGGTTGACTTCAAATACTATCAATTTGCCAAATGACCATGGAAATGTAGCTTTGTTACCGACTTCCAGAAAGAAAGAGGTTACACATTCGTCACGTTTTTTTTCTTCTATTTTTTGGTTTGTTCGTGCATAACTTATATTCATATGGGCCGATTTTACTGATTCTTTGTCTATTAGAAAGTGTACCATTTATGTGAATATCGATGAAAATTGGTAAATATAAACTGAGTATTTGTCAAAAAAACGTGAAAAAATATGGCCTCTTTCGATAACTCTTAACGCGGAACATGCTTTAGCTGTGATCTAACTAGCAGAGAACGTCACACTGAAGTGGGAAGGTAAATAAGAATACAGCATTTTCTTTTAGTTGTCTTAAATCAGTCATGTTCGGGCGCGCTCCAATCATGTTCGTCTGTCATGGTGATGATTGTCGTTCATCGACGGCTATATGTAAATGGTACTACGCGTTATAATGGCGCACCTACAAAAAAAAAAAAAGAAGATATAAATCGGTTGTCGAATGAATGAAAAAAATATAATTACGTAGAAGTATTGAAAAATCAAGTTTTGATGAAATGTGCGAACTGAAGAAAACGAAAACTTTTGATGAATGAAAGAAAGCATGGAAATTGCGCAAATCTCTCGAAAAGTTTCCAACGAAAGTTACAATACCTATACTTCTATCAGGAGATATTAACGTCGATTTCAAGAAAGCTGAAAATCGACGATTATTTATTTCGGTTCATGGAAGAAACCTTTGGATTACAACTCAAAACGAATCCAGTTCTATCAACTATTCGTGGGGGATCGTGTATCAATTTGATCTTCGTTCGTCATATCGACAAAATTAATTCTAAAAATTATATAAGTTACTTCACCTATCATAAACCCATATTGTTCATTACTTCTAAGGATCATGTGACACAAGAATAAAAAAATGTTTAAATCGTTAACATTATTATTTTCTTTGAAATTCAAGAAGTTAATTATCACACCTTTAATTTCAACATATCGTACAGAAACAGTTGAAAGTATCAGGGATATTAACAGACAGAAAACGGTTAAAACAGGTTCCACGGTTTTTGAATTTTAGCCATAGGCTCTAAAGAGAAAGCATTAGAAGGTCCGGGGGTCTCCAACAGGGAGGCGCGCAACTGTTTTTTTCTTCATATTTTTTTAGTGTAACAGAGACGATTGATTTAAAAAAAAAGCAGTTTAAACTGAAGAAATCGTTTTTTTTTTTAAAGCATAAAACATGGAGTATAACGTGACAAAAAAGTTGATTTTTAGCAAGAAAAAAATTCGAGTACAGTGCTAAAAATTGTAAAATAAGATGCTTTTTTACAAAAAAAATAAAAAACACCGACTTCCAGATTTATTATAAAAATTTAATAAAAACGCACTAAAAAGTAAAAAATAATTATTCAATGAAAAATATATTTCAGAGTGATATACCTTAAGATGATATCGTAATTCTTATACAACATTAACCTTTTTGGAATCGGCATTAAATTCATATTACAATATCTAGGAACAATTTAATAAATATTTAATGCAGTTTTTAATTATTTTAATATGAATTTGATGCCGATTCCAAAAAGGTTAATGTTGTATAAGAATTACGATATCATCTTAAGGTATATCACTCTGAAATATTTTTCATTGAATAATTATTTTTTGCTTTTTATTAGTGCATTTTTATTGTAAATAATAAATCTGGAAGTCGGTTTTTTTTTGTTTTTTTTTTTAACATTTTATATTAGTTGGAGTACTTCGAACATAACACGCATAAAACTGTTTTTTACCTCTAATAATGATTCAAAAACCACTATGTGTTCATCTATCTATTTGATTTTCACAAAAAAACTACTAAAATGACATGTAATCAAATTTGACTTATGAGGCTCGTGCCTAGAAGAGACTGATGTTCACACCTGCATTTTTTTCTAAGGATTCGGTTTGATTTTCTTATAACACTTGTTGTAGTGAATCCCGAGTACCGAAATGTAGTTTGTGCGTAGACTGTATTTGTTATTCAAATATTAAAATTATTATAACGTAAATTAGTACTCATTTATATTTATTATATTAGCTTGGAAAATTATTGTTTTGTAGGTATTTCGGAATTTTATTAACGTAACGTAACTTTATTTATCAGGGAAATTTCTTCTCGATTTAGATCTTTGTTTGAAACATGTAACGTAAATTTAATCAGTTCTTTGTATTTGTATGTGGCAACAATGATAAAGGTGAGAATAGTGGTCGTAGAAGAGAATGTGCGGGTGTGTACGGCAGCTATAATTGGTGCATTTCATTGTTGTGTTTAGTTAACGTAATTTACTATTCTGTAGCACGTAGCTACATTAAAGTAATCGGGTTCGCTGATAGCGGTATCTTTTCATGATTTGGAGAAAAGATACTGCCATCAGCGAACCCTATAATACAACACTATATAATTGATGTTACATATGTAAAAGATGGCATTTAAAGAATATTCTGAAAGAATAATTAAACATGTAGTAAGCTCCCGAAATGTTACATAAGAAACAGGCAACAATCGTAGTGAACATTGCGGAAATAAATGGATATACTAGAAAAGATAACGTCAATTTAAATAATACTTACTGGCGCATAAAAGTATTCGTTGCATTCAGCATCATTCAACGTGTCAATATATGTTTTTTCTGCAAAAAATTTTTGCCTTAGAATTGTTTCTGTTAATTTAATTTAAATTATCTTTTCATTTTTAGCGTACTAGATCTAACTGCGACTAAAATTTTTTTAAAGTCCAAAGTCTACAATTTGTAAGATAAATAAAAAAAGCAACAGTGGTGAGGGATATGTGTATGGTAAATAAGCGAAATAGATAAAAATCAAACGGACTTCTCTTTCGTCAAACGTAAGTATAAAAAAAAAGTCGCACGAGCGATATCGCGAATACCAGGTTAGTTGCAAATAAAAATCATAATTTGTGACAAAAATATACCATTTTTTCATCGTACTAGCGGTTGAATTGCAGTCACATTTCGCGATTTCTAGGGACTATGGTAATGAATTAATAAAATACTTCCATTTATTTAGAAGACAACACACACTTTTAATTATTCACGTATTCACTGATACATTTTAAATTTCATTTTTGACATTAAACGCAAACCACTTACGAATTGAATTATTTATTACGGTATAAGGAGAAAAGTAAGTTATAACGTAATGGAACTAAAAAGATACATTTTTTCTCATCGGTCCAATATTTTGACAATACTTTTATAGGTTATCCGTTTTTCTTTTTTTTTTACATATCAATTTCCCTAAATCACCTGCAATAAACTGCTAATAGGAACTCATTACATTTATCCCATCGCAAACAAAAGCAATTAAAACTACCTACAACAAAATTTTCAGTTTTTGAAAATAGAAATTTCTATTTTCTCTTCAATACAGAATAGCGTTGTGAAAAGAATGAAGAAATCTACATATTTTTTGGAAAAAATATTTTATTAACTTCCATTGTTTTTTTTTTTTTTTGCTTATAATTGCCACAATGGTTATCTTATTTTAATATTTACAAACAAAATAGATGAGCACGTGACTATTATATTTAAAATCAACATCTTACGATTAAGATACATTGTCGATCAATAAATTATTTTCACAAAAATATTAAAATCGAAATATACAACGCGTCAAAGAAAGTATTAGGTATAATATATGTCAATATTTATCATTTAATATATCAGCTAATAAAGTTTTATCTTGCAAAGCTACCATTATTTCTTCTTCATTCCATTGCAAATTAACCTAGATAGTTATTTAAAATTAATAAAAATATATTTTAAAGCACTATGCACAAATAATTTTTTAAACGCAACATATATACATACGTTTATGTACACTGGCAAAATAATGAGTTTTTCCACGTTACATTTAAGCATTTTGCTGTGGTCTGGAGAAGAAACTAAAAAATTCCATTGTATTTATTTTTAACGCAAATTTATTTCGAAAAAAGCTTATACCTCAAAGAAATATAATTAAAAAACAAACATATAAAAAGTTGGCATGTTTTGCAAGTATTCGAGGTTTATTTTTTTTTTGTATAATTCTGTCAATTTTTTTTTCTTCGGTAAATATATAATTATCCAAAAATTATATTTGTAAAATAAAAAAAAAAAAAAAAAAAAAAGATATAAACACCAGATTCAAAAAATTAAATAACTACGATTATAATAAAAACAAAAATTTGACAAAACATTACCTTTGAAAGCCGATTCCGTATTTTCCCCTTAATAATAAATATTCCTTTTGTTTCAATCAAAGAGCAGATTGAAATGAATTCCGCTAAATCTAGCATAAGCAAATTACGTTTTTTACAAATATTTTTGTACGTTTCGTGTAACTGAAAATTAAAAAAATATACTCTCTTTAATTTCATTGTAAATGAATATAAGAATTACTGTGGACCATATTGCACTTTCACAAGATGAAAAACATTAATATAGGATGTATAATACACTGTACGAAATACAACTGAAACGTGAAACATAGTGAGAAATGTTACAATGCAGAAATACACATTAAAAATAGTGAAATTATACACGGAAGAAAAGAAAACCGGCACACAGAATTAGCTCTATAAACAATATTCAGTATTTAATATAAATAATAAAAATTTTAAAAACACAGTCACGTCATTGCTGGTCCAAAATTTAATAATTAAAACGCTAACAAATTCATCTTGCAAAAAAATGGCAATAATGGAAAAATAAATAACGATTCCATTAAGTTTTAAAACAAATAGCTAGAAAACATTCAATTCTTTAAAATAAAATATAATTTCTAATCAATCAACAGCTTTTTTTCATTATTTTAAAATTAAAATGTTGAAGAAGAAATTCATAAAAACCGAAAATAGTATATGGTTACAATAAGCTTTTTAATTTCAAAACCTAGTTCCAATAATTTTGATTAGAACTAATATCCGTACATTCTTATTTATAGCTTTTTTTATAACTGGTATTACTTCCCTTTATAGAATGTAACATTTTCATATGATTGCTTTTACTATTTTTAATAAAATTACATATTTTGTAAATAAAAAATTGAATTTAAAACAAAAAACGTTTTTAAAAATTAAATATGTAAAGTTTTGTGCGGAAAATAATCATTTTAATAGGTCAAATTAATTATACGATATTCTCTTACTTAATGTACATAAAAAAACAAAATTATAAAAGCATTGGGTATAATTTAGTACTTTATCACTTTTCACAACAACGTTATAAGTTGAGAATTCTTTAAGATATTGGAAATCATTGAAATAAAATATCGGATTACTAAAAATTGATAAAAAAAAATATGGCTGACAAATTCATCGTTTAAATTATAAAGTTAATATATTTGTTTCACAGGCCTGGTTCTTTTACTCGATTTTCTTATTATCATTATTTCTTAAAACCACTCCTCTAGCATGCTTATATGGTAGAGATTTATGTGAATTCTGAACGATTTAGTTCCTTTCTTTTATTGCCATGAGTGTACTTTTGTAACGTTTTTATTTTCTTTCATTTTTTCTAATAACTTTTAATAATTCAATATTTACTATTATAATTAATTTTTAACAATGAACGATCTCTACAAGACCAAACCAAATTCAATTAAAAAATAAATAAAACATACCTTAGTAATAGTAACTTCTTTACAATTAACTTTCTTCAATAAAAGTAACAAGGAACAAATAATTAATTTGTGTTGGATTGGAAAACCATCTTCACTCGAGCAATTTTCTTTATTTATATTATTTAATGTTTGACTTGTTCCATATACATTGTTGATCAGAGAAACAACATCAGTTAACAAAATTTTCTGTTGATAATTATCATCTAGACAATATAAAACAAGTGAATTTTAATATATATGCATAAAAAATAATACAAAGAAGTTACTGTTCAAATTAGCTATTGCAATTTAATGATTAAAAATTATACAATTCTTTTTTAATCATAATTACTTTCTCAACAAAAGTGTAAGATCATCCGTATTCTCTTAATCCGTGTAAGTTGGTCTAAAAAGATAAATCACTAATTAAACATCTAAAACTTCCATAGTGAATATAATTAAAACAATTTACGGTAGACACCATGTTTAAACAATTAATCTTAAAACTTATCGTTTCGGAAAGCTTATACTTCCATCAATTCTAATGATAGGATAAGTAAGCTTTCCGAAACGTTAAGTTTTATAATAAATTTTTAGGATTGCGTACATATGATATATAATGTACAGAAACGACAAAAATATGAAATAAACATTAATAACTCACGAACGGTTTGACTTATAAACTTCAAATTTGGAATATAAATTAAAATTAAAATTTTCTTTAAAACGATCTATAACTTAAAGATGACCGATTAACCTGGGCAGCAAAAAAACCCAAAAAACCGTCAAGTATATATATATATGGTATTTAAAACGACCTCAAAAATCACTTAAAAAATCATAACTCATCGCCAGATAAACCTATAAAGGTGAAATTCAAAATATAAAATAAAATGCAAGAGACCTTTTATAAAATCAAAAATTATTTACCCCCCCCCAAGCCAAAACAACAAACAAAAAAGGAAGTTTACGTATTAGCCCGAGTAAAAACGTTGGAGAAACCAAAACGTATTTCAAACATATTCATACAAGGCCGCTTCATAGGAAAACTACAGCCAAGCTTACAACTTTATATTCCGACCCTTGGGGACGCCAAAAACTCAAAAATTTTGAAAAAAATATTTTTTTTTCCAGGCATGTGATACATTGTTGGAAAGCTCGTTATTTGTTAGGAATGAAAACGATTTAATTTCCTTAACAAAACTTTCAAAAAAGCGCCAAAAATGAAGTGCCCCCCTTAGCGCCGCGAGTATTACAACTAAAAATTTAGAACGCGGTTAAAAATATGCGATTCCGCGTATATTTCTGTAGTTTAGAACATCCGAGTTTTCAGTTTTAAAATTAGACCCCGGAAGCGCCGGAAGCTGGAAATTTTGGAAAAAATATTTCCCCCCGGCCATGTGATATATCGTCGGAAAGATCGCTATTTGACGTGAAAGAAACCGTAAGTCATTTCCTTAACGAAACTTTTGAAGTTGACGAAAAGTTAAAAAAACCGCGTAATAAAGCGATGTACGTCCCTTTCTTGACGACGCGAGTATCATAGTTAAAAATTTTAAACTAGGTTAAAAATATGTACATCCCCGTATATTTTTTTAGTCTGGAGCATCGCGGTTTCCAATGTCATACCTGGGGGCGCGGAATACTCGAAGTTTTTGAGCTTTTCTTCGATCGAAAGTATTACTAAATTATGTAACTGGATTAGTTCAAAATCAGAAGCATTTCACTAGCAAACTGTACAAAACATTTGAATTTTGAATGTTTTTTTATTTTTTCACACTGTAAGGAACAATTGAAAAAACTAAACATCAGAATCATATGTGCATACGGACAAGTGTTAAACTAAGCATAATTAGATCGCATTCCCATCGTTCGTTCCATCAATTTCAGATGCTCACATGCTAGTCAAACAGTAAAAAATATTTCATTATACAAAACCAACAACGCTGTCCTAAGGATTTAAAGCATTCCGTAGTTGTATCCTATTTAAGACACCTAAGATTTTACGTGAGCAATTTTAAGTCGTTTGAACTAACTTCCAAAATTGATAAATAATATTTTAAGCAGATTTACTTTCAATAGCTTTCTTTATATCATAGTTTTATTATTAAATCAACGTTGTCCTTTTTCTAATCAAATATCTTGTTTATTAACATTTTATAATTTTTTAATTTTGAAACAAACTAAATCTATATTTTTAATTGAAATGTAAAAATCTCAGTAACTAATAATTTATCCATTCCCTATAATAAATGTAATAAAATTTTAATTCAAATCATTTTTCATCACATATACTGGTCAATTTCAAATTTTACTATCTAACATAATCACAGTATTGGCAAATTAAATGACTAATTACGAATTTTAAACGCGTCAGTAAATATATAAATATTGTTAGCTTATGTTTATTTACAATATTACATTATTACATACTAGTAATGGATTTATTTTCCGCCAAATCGATTAAACGTTGAACAGTATCCATTGCTTTCCTTATATCGCCAGAAAACGACGCGATCTTTGCCGCTAATAAATGGACAGCATTTTCCGGAAATATTTTTTCAGTACTAGCCTGTAATTTAATTATTAAATAAAAATCTTAGCATAAAAGTGTTCGTATACATAGATTAATATTTTTTTTTAATTTGATGTCAAGTTACGGAATGTATAACGGGTGCTTGTCAATGAAATTAGTTCCCAGTTTTAAAAAAAATGTGATTTCATTGTTTCATTTTTCAATAAATCCCGAATATGAGACCGAAAAATACATCTACATTAATTACCAACATTTTCATAATCGAAAACCAACAGTAAGACGTTTCACAAATTATGACTGTCCGGAATATTTTTTCTAACCAACATTTTGATTTTTTTTTTTTTTTTTTAAAACATTTACAATATTACTTCATTCTAATCTTCATAATTAATTTGCATCCGTTAGCCTCCACTTTTTCCTGAGACATCTCATCAAAAAAACAAATAAAACGCACTTCAAAATACGCCTCAAGTCGGTATTTACATATACATTTTTTTCTTGTTTTTTTTTTTTTTCAAAATAAAATCTGCATCACGTATTTCTATGATTATCTATTTTACGATATTTTCTGCGCAACGTAAAAATATAAAAATATATTTACACATTTAACTAGAAGCTTGTCGAGGACAACGTTCTAATCCAGTTTACATATAACATCTATACTAAACTGTATTTAGAAAATCAATTCTGTGAGTTAAAAATCTTTCAAAAAAATACAAATTTAATAGCATGCTCTTGATGTCATTCCTTACATCAGAGTAAAATGAGTTAAATTTATTTTATTATGCTACATAGCAAACAACACGCACTGGTCTAATAGGCTAATATCCCTGAATACTCGTATTACAAAACCGATTTAATAAACAAATTTAAATTTCTGAGATGTAAAAAAAAAAAATAAATTCAATCTGATAAAATAAATAATGCAAACTTTTGGTTAGAATCAATTTTTTACGTGATAAAGGTTGCATCTTTTTCGAATGCAATTCTCTCCTCCTTGAGTACAGCGTTTTCTATTAACATTTGTTAAAATTTAGACTTCATACTCTCCACATCAACTAAATTTTAACTTTTCCGTCTCTCTTGGCATTTCGATTAATAATATATAAAATTAATGCTTTCTTATAATGAATACAATTATCAAAAAATGAGGGAAACATTCAGTAATAGGTCAAAATCATGAAATATATACGAAAGTACAAAAACTATCCGACGTGATGAGGAAAAGAAGGTTGGCATTTTATGCGCATATCCAGAGAATGGATGATACCCGGTTAACTAAAAGAATCTCAACATTTTGATAGATTGAAGTCCAGGCCGAAGTGGTTCTCGAACACGAAAAAAGATTTTAACGAAGATACATATATCAACTATTGAAAACAGAATAAAATTTAGGATGAATATGAATTCGATGGCTTTAAAAAAATCAAAAGTAAGAGAACAAAATGGACAGAGGATAGAAAGAAAAAGCACAGTGAAATAATGAAGAAATACTGGGAAGAACGAGAAAGGAAAAGTTCGCTGTTTTCACGCGGTCCATAGATGGCCAAATTCGAAGAGAAGAAGAATACGATTATGTTATCAATACACAAATGTACAGTCAATAAAAAGTATTGATCATTTCTCCCGATTTAATATCTACATATTTCCTTTTTGTTTCTTGAATCGGTAAATTATTTATAATTGTTAAAATATTATCCACTTTAACATAAAATGACACCATAAAAATAAATGGGTGAGAGATGTAGTTTGGAGGGGAAAAAATCTTAATCGAACACGAATGATCACTTATATTAAAAACAAAAAGTTAAAATAAAGTGAATTAAATTCGAAATTTAAAATACATTATGTTATTACGTGATCAGGCATTTACAACGGTTATACTAAGCAGGGTCTTTAAACAATCAAAGGCCGCGAACAAAACTAAGTTATCGAAAAGAAAATAGCTCACATTTAAATTAAATAAAACGAATATGTTGACCTGGATAACTCTGAACAACAAAACAATAAATGCGGAAAAAGAACAAAGATAAGATTTTCCAAAAATATTTTACAGATTAACAAAAGAAAACATGTTACAAACGGATATGTTAGTTTAGTAAGAAATACTCGTTTATGTTTTCTGAAATAATCATTTGTATCATCCGTTAACTTTTTTATTTTAAAAGTAAAAATAAACATAACCTCTAGGCTGTATAATTTCTAGACAAGTAGACAAAAATTATTATAAACATCAGTATATAATACGAACAGATTAACTATCAGATTACTGAAATGTATTTTATCACGTTATCTGTAATATCGATAAACATCGAAGAGACCAAAACATCAGAAACCAGTTCAAGAATAAAATATACCTGTCAAATCACTGAAGATACGACAAAAAGGGAAAAAAACAATTATCGTGTTCTTCTTAACACGCACAAAAAAAGCACCAATTTATATGAAACTTGACCATATTTATTTATTTTAATCTCCTTCTCAGTAGTAATTAACGTTAATAACAATTAAATTACTCACATTCAATTTCCTTCATTTCCAAAATTGAGCCGTTAAATTTTTAAATTTTAAGAATTTAGTATTTTTTCATACTCTAATGACAAGAACACAGCATTAAAAAAGCAATATCAGGTAATTGTAGAACAGGCTGTAGACTTCTCTCTGACCATTTTTCAAAAATTGATGTGCTCATTTATTAAAATTTGATTTTTTAAAAACTACAACATTGGAAAAAAGAAAGCACGCGGTCAAAAAAAAAAATAAACTTTCTAGCCACTAGAGAAGGGGGACAGTGTTTCCTCAATTATCTACTTCTTACAACTTAATCCGTATTTTAAAATTTCACAAATTTAGTTCTCTTCTAAATTTCAATGACAAAAATACGTTATTTTAAAAAAAAAAGTCAACATCAGCTATTAGAGTTATAGGTTTCCAATTTTTTTCTTAGTTTGATAAATATATTTTTCAAAATTTGGGGCATTTTAATACTCTTTTAACAAAATCTATGTGATAAATTAAATTTCAGAAATTTTTAAAACTTTACTAAAACAAGTTTTTTCGTATAAATGGTGTAATATACGTTTGTCTATATAACTATTGTACAACTATTCATAAAGCCGAAGAAATCCTACTTAATCTTATTAAAAACATTATTAAAACCATTCATACGGCAGAATTTGAAAAAAAAAAAAAATGTTTCCTATAAAATATACAAAAAAAGAAATAAAACTGATGCCTAAAAGATTAGAATCTAAGATCAAAACCAAGAAGCTCCAAAATAAATTTATATATAACTTTTTTATACGCGAAGTCTATCCAGAAAAGTATCTAGCCTTAGCTTACAACTTCAACAGGATTGGCCGAGCGCCGTCAGCGTAGTATCATTGTAGAAGGAGACCCTTCGTTTATTGCCTTTCTCGTTTGCAAACTCTTTTGACTAGTTAAAGTTCTAATTTCACATTGTAGCGTTAACGTGCTAAATTGAGCGCGTCGCATTACATATTTTGCAAATATGACCGATCATGAACTAAGACAATTTTTATGATTCAGAAGGGTTTTGGGTATTAAGCTACGAATAAAACTCAAATAAAGCAGCGGTTTAGCCGATTTAAAAATTGACGGGAATCGGTGGAGTGGTTTTCGTTCTGGAACACTTGCGTCAGCAAGAACACCCGAAAATATGAACCGAGTTCAATTAGCAATTGAAGAAGATCGTCGTCTCACTGTTAACAACTAGATGATACTGGAATGTCTAAAACTATCATTTCTGAAATACTAACCGTAAATCTCGATATGATTCGCGCTCCTGCAAAATTCATTCCGCGATTGCTGACGTAACAGCAAAAAGACCTCCGCGCGAAAATGGTGTCAATTTGGATACCGCTAAAAACGATGAAAATTTTCTCAAAAAAATCATAACGGGAGACAAGTCGTGAGCATACGAATATGTTCCGGAGACAAAAAATCGATTCTCAACGTGGAAGCACCGTGATTTACCATGTGCAAAAAAAAGCGTATCTAAGCAGAAGCAACGTCAAGACAATGTTGACTATTTTCCCCCCCATCAAGATGGTGTTGTGCACACGAATATACTCCATAAGGTCAAACAGTCAACAAGGAATATTATCTGGCAGTTTTGAAATGGTTACGAAATGCAGTGAAGAAAAAACGATCTTATCTCTGGGAAAGCGGCGATTGGATATTCTATCGTGGTAATACGCTAGCACACGCTTCGAGCCTTGTTTTTAAATTTTTTTGACAAAACACGGTATCTCACAGGTTCGGCAGGCGGTTCTCGACAGTCCTAACACAGTTCCATGTTACTTCCGGCTATTCCCGAAATTGAAAATCCACATGAGATTTGAGGACATAGAAAACATAAAACGTAATAGGACGAAGGAGTTGATGGGAATTCCAAGAAGTGTGTACCAGGACCGCTTCAAAAAATGAGAAAAAAAATACTGAAGTGAACTCTGGACTCTCAATGAGAATACTTCGAAGGAGACGTCCAGGCGAAGACTTAGCAAACTCAAATTCACAATTACAATCTAAGGCCGGATACTTTCCGGACAGCCCTTGTATCTAACCAGTAAGAAGTTTTTTTCATTTTTTGGTTTTATTAAATTATTTATTTTTTTAAAATAAATAATAACAGTACTATAAAATTCAACTAAAAACACTTTTTACAAAATTCTACCCATCGTTCAAATATTAAAAAATACCTTCCAATTAAAAAAATTTTGAATATCTTACAGTAACTAATGGTGCAAACAATGACGTAGCCGTGGAACATCTCTGAAGGTCAGTCCCCTAAAAATTTTAATATAAATCGCGTAAATTTAGATACACATTTTTTTCTAAAATTACAACAAATCCTGGCTGATAATAAAATATTATATTTCTCCTTACTTCCCAAATAAAAATATTCCATTACAACTAAGCAAAAATTTTTCAGCTACGTCACTTGAAACAACGCATTAGATTAAACTAAAATGAAATAATAGATAAAGAAAACAAAAAATTACATACTTCTTTTAATGTTTGTGTAATAATATTGACTATTTGCTGTTTAGTATAACAGGAAAAGTGTAGTAAAGTCGGTTTCACAGCTAAATTTCCGTGTAACCTGGGTAGACATCGATCAGTTAAGTCAAGAGCATTTGCAATTCCAATCAGAATCAGTTTGCTATTTGGTATCGACGGCCATTCAAATATTGTATACAGTAACGTTTGTTTCTGATTCACTAATTCATCAATTTCGTCTAACACTAACAATCTACATTTAAAATGTCAGTAATTAATTTTACATGTAAACTCTAACGTATAAAATTGTTTCCATCGCACAAATAACATATAAATCAAAAATAATGATTGGCAGTAATACATAAAAAAAAAAAAAATTGTAAAAGAAAACCGAAAAAACTACTTTTCAACCAAAATTATTAAAATGTACCTATAGATTTTTGTATTTTGAAAGTAAAGATCAAACAATATTCATTTCAAAATACGCCAAACTGCATTTTAATTATTTCTTATAAAATATTCATGATCAATGAATCAAGAGCATGGAAATATCATTGTTTTACTGATTTCAATAACTACTAAATTATATTTAATTTTTCAGTGTTTTATAAAAACAATTTTATTATTTAAATCACAAAAAATAAAATTTCATTAATTAGACAAAATTTTACGTCAGGGCAATAGTTAATTTATGAATGTTTTGTTTAGACTGTAATTAAAATCTCTATTATGGAATTAAATATGTCTGTATTTAGTTACAAATAATAAAATAAATATCATACGTCATTGTTTTATTATTACTGAAATATTCATGGATAAGGTCATGCTTTTTCAGCGTTTTCGAGTTCTTTACATTTAATTCTTCAATAATTCTTCCATAAACCGATCCACTCCGCGTAAAAGATGTGCAGTTTAAATAAATTATTTTAAATTTATTCTCGACCTAAAAATAAAAATAAATACACTTAAAAACTAAATATAAAAACCGCCTAATGACCTGAAATCAACTAAGATATAAATGAAATATCATATAGAGCCTTCGTAAAATAAAAATTTCCTATTTCATTACATGGAAATATTACTCTTTTTTTAGGTACAACTGAAAGAAACCTTGGTCTCCCCCTAAAAGTACTTTCATTTTTACTGATTAAAACACTATAGTTTATTTCAAAAAATCTGAACTTAGAATAATTACCAACATGAATCTCCAAAGACATGTACTACAATTTTTTTAAACAATATAAAGAAACACAAACTAAAATCAGTAAAAACGAACCCTAAAATATTACAAAATATGAAAAAAACGGTCAACAAATATAAAGCTACACAACAAAAAAGGCGAATAAACTGTACAAAGTATGTCTATGTGTGAGATGTGATAAATTCATTGACCAATTAAAAACTTCCTTTACCTGAGTATGTCTGTGGCAAAGATTATAGTCCGTAAAAAACCGATAATTCAGAGCACAAGGACAAGAATATAGAAAACGGAAAATAAAACTGTTCATGTGTGATGATAACGATGAATTAAAACATGAAAAAAAAAAAAACAGAATGAAAGGAACTACTCTTTTACGTTCTCAATATAAGGAGGAGGAAGAGAAAATAAGATATAAAATCTTAGCAGAAGAATATTAATCGTATCAATTAATTACTGAAAAACTCCATAAACAGAAGTACACATTTATATAGTAAAACAAAGATGGGTAAATATAATGATAGTAGGTGATTTAATCAAATATACAAAACAGCAAGTACAGAGGAAATATTACAACAAAAAGATTAAAATACATAATAGAATCAAAATACTATACGAACGATTATAAGAAATGTTCGATCTAAACGCTAAGTAATATCATAAAAAACAAATAAAAAACAGTACAAAAAATATATTCAGAGTAATAAGAATATTCATCAGAATTAGATAAAAATGGCATAATCGGTATAAACGAAACACATCAGTAGTAATGGATGTTATCAACAGCATTGATAGTAGCAATATAATACCATAAAAGGCAAACCAAAAGTTTGTTAATAGTCAAACTGTTTATACAGAAATAAAAATTAAAAAATAATATACGATCAAAATCATCAATAATACGTATAACTTCCAATTGAATTCTAACAGTGTTGTAATTATCATTCATAATAAACCAAAGTACATTAAAATAAAGCATACAAATACACAAAACATTTATTAACTACTTAAATTCCCGACTAGTTCTGGATTTTAAAAAACAATTCATTATGGCAAAAAACGATAATTTAATTCATTAGGTAATATATTAGATGCTTCGTGTATTTGTATATTTATTTATTTTAATGTATTAAATGACACAAATGTAAAATAACGAAGATTATAACTTTACCTAGTAAAACCCAAAATGTTTACATAATAGTTACTTATCGTATAAGTGCAACAGTATTATTCTTTAATTATAACGATTTAGTAGCGAATATCAGAAAAGTACAACATTGGAATCAATGAAATAGATGTGATACAAATAATTTTTAACTTCAAAAAAGGGTACTAATTACGAACTTAATATATCACATATTTAATTACAATATTAACTATATATGACATAAATACGATACTTTTGTTTGAGATAAAATAATGTTTAATGATGATGTTTTTCCACTTCCTGGCGGACCACTGATATATAACGATGCCGAGGTTTTATTTTTGTAATTGTCCATTAAAAATGTTTCTAAAAACTCCATTTCTTTTTCTCTTCCGGGTAGCAATTCTGAACATTTCATTTTTTTATTATAACACAAAATTAATGGTTTAAGTAGGTTAATATCAATTATCGTTTAAAATTAATTCTATTATACAATAAAAACGTGCATGAACATTACAATTCCAATCAGCCGAGAAACAAAAATCACTAAATAACAAAAATACGAATTAAAAAGCGGGAAACACATTGTCCGGTAAAGTCGATATATAGATTTTATCATTATCATTATGTTTTTATCGGATTTTTATTTACATTTTTCTTAAAATCAAATAACCCAAAATTTACAAATAATATTTTTTTTTCTCTTTATTTTGTAATATTTTATTAAAGTTCAGAAAATTTACTTTTCATGATATAAAAACGATTTCTTTGCAATAATGTGGACATAAAAACGTAAATTTTGACTTTTATATATCTTAACTAATCTTAAGTTTTTTTTGAATATACTTTTACCATGTATTCTGTAAATGTATTTTGCTATGAGCCGATGCAAACGTAAAAGCAAATAAAATAAGGGCTCGAAAGCCGAATAATAATACAGCCTGCATCCTTAAAAAGTACAGCTTAAGCTTTCGACTGTTAGCTTTCAGCTTATGGAAATTTAAATATGACTTTTAAATTAAGTTTACATTATTTGTAATTTTATTGTGAAAACATGCATTATATTTATTTTATTATGCATAAAGCCAGGGACGGATCCAGAGAAACATTTTGAAGAAAGAAATTATATAATTACGTAACATCGTACACAGTAGACAGTAAATTTAAGAAATACTTTGTTTCATAAAGAAAATCAAATAGCAACCTTTTTAAAAATCTTTTAAAAATACATAATTATTACTATTTAATTTATGTTTTGTTTTATTTTTAAGTGAAAAATAAAATGAAATTATAAAATTCTAGCTAAAATAGTAGTTTAAAATTTGAATAATAAATTGTTAGAAAGAATAGAACACGATAATATTTTTATTAGACTTTACTTTTTTTTATTTTTATGTTAGTAATCCAATCTAAATTCTTTGTCCATGAGCAAATAAAAAAAATATGTATATTTCTCACTGAATTATTTTCATTTACATTACAAAATAAATAAAAAAAACGAAAGATCGATGAAAGTTGCATTTAAAACAGAATAAAAACGTAATATTAATCGTTTTACTAGAAAGTAGTATTAAATATTAGTTATAATTAAATCCATAGGTAACATTTATACAAAACTTTTATAGTATAAATTAAGTTCCTCTATTGTAAATTTTTTTATTGTGGTTTTGCTTTTTCTGATAGGTATCCTGCCCCCTCTATTCATGGATCCGCCATTGCATTTAACTATAATCCATTATAGTTAAAACTTATATATGAAAATAGAAACTTTTTAAAACAATTTTTTCACAAATAGCTGTGTAAAAGAAATTCAATTCTATACACTTTCTTACCTTCACAACTACGTTCCTTTGTAACAATGTTCCTATTTTACTGTGATCTGGTCATTAGTATACTGTTGATAAATATTCACGCGTCACACAAATACATCAATATACATGAATGTCTTACGGCTGTCCCGACTTTACTTTGCTCATACACTTGACATAGATACAGTAGCCACATTAATATTGGAACAGTAGGTTTGAAATTAAAACTTGTCAAAAAAAAAAAAAAAAGGAGGGAAAAGATTTTGATTCAAAATTTATTCAAAAACATGAAAAACAAACACCGTCTCTTATAATACATATGAAAAAGAAAACAGAAAAAATAAAGAACACAGCCGCTGTACAATGAACACAGAAAGTAAGAATTTTCCCGTCACATTAATATTGGAACGGTAACTAAAAAAACGGAAAATGGCTGCCCAAAAAGGCAACAAGCAACCTAATAAATGAAAATCAATACTTGGTATTGAAGCCTTTAGCCGCAATGATTGCCTCCAAGCGGCGCGGCTTGGAAGAAACTAATTTCTGGAGGTAATCTCTTGGAATCATCGTCCACTCTTCTTGTAATCGAGTTTGCAGCTCTTGCTTGCTCTAAATATGACGTTTGCATATTTTTTTATCTAAATAATCCCATAAATTTTCGATTGAATTGCAGTCCGGGGACTGTGGCGGCGTTCCCAGGATCTTCAGGCAGTTGAACAACAATCAGGAACGCGTTTTATAAGCTTTATGCTTGGTATAGTTAAAAGCTGTTCCGGATCCCTATTCTTTCATGCAGATGTTTTTCGCAGTATGTTGATGTACATATCAGCAGTCATCTTTCCTTCAATAAATATTAAAGAACTTACTGCAGCCGCTGAAAAACATCTTCAAACCATAACATGCCCGCCGCCATGTTTCACTGTTGGAAGAACATGTTTTCGGTCGAATGCTGTGTTCGGCTGTCGCCACACCTTTGCTTTCCCATCACTACCGAAAATATTAAATTTGAACTCATCAGTAAAGATGACATCATTCCAGAAAGTTTCAAAGGCCAACTAATATTCCAAAAAGCAAAATCGAGGCGATTCTTCTGATTAATTTTGGAAATGAATAGTTTGCTACGCGTAGTTCGTGAATTGTACCGATGTTTTTTAACGAGTTCCCGAATAGTTTCTGCGGAAACTTCTTTTCCAGCCTTCTCATATAATAGCGTAACTAGTTTCGGAGCACTTACTTTTCGGTTACATTTTGTCTCGCGCATAATAGCCGCTTATCCGGAATTGAAAGTTTTTCCAGCTGACCTTTCTGCGGAATAGAAGCGATTCGATCTTCGTCTTTAAATCGTCGAATAGTATCAAACACGCTCGTTTTTGGTAGGTACACTAACGACTCAATTGGTCGAATATGACAACAAACCCTTTCCATGATGACAAATGACTAATTGCCGTTTGTCAAACGAAATATTTCGCGATTTTCGGTTCATTATTGACGACAAATTTTTCTACCAGGGAAAGTTAAGTAACCGAACGCAACGGTATACTGTTGCCTGCGGGTTGATATTATTTTGTATTACGTACGTACGTAGTATGTACCAGGAAGAGTCCAACTTCGCATG
Organism: Icerya purchasi; assembly: GCA_039619475.1. Lineage (NCBI taxonomy): Eukaryota > Metazoa > Arthropoda > Insecta > Hemiptera > Monophlebidae > Icerya > Icerya purchasi. The sequence goes on from CM077116.1 coordinate 267,521,891, forward strand.
ACTCACACATTGCACAGGTTTGTACACGTTTTCCGGCGCGTCATCGCTGCGTTCCAATATTAAAATGTGACGGGCAAATTCTTGCTTTCTGTGTCCACTGTACAGCGGCTGTGTTTCTTTTTCACATGTATTATAAGAGATGCTGTTTATTTTTCATGTTTTTAAATAAATTTTGAGTTAAAAGCTTTTCCCTCCTTTTTTTGTTTAACAAGTCTTAATTTCAAACCTACCGTTCCAATATTAATGCGACTCACTGTATACCTAAATTGACTGCTTTCGATGAACTTTCAGTCGGATTTTTTTTCGCGGTTGAAAAAAAATAACCGAATATGAAATCTGACGTGTTTATTCATTTTATTGTACAGATAGTGGTTCCGCAGAGACGGGTACGGTATTGACATTTACATCATTGACAGTATTTACATTATTTTTCCGCCATTGTTTTTGATAGTAATTGAAGAAAACACAAACCTATTTCGTTTTTATTTTAAACTTTGTAATTCACAAATTAGAATTACAAATAAATCGTTAAAGTTGATGTTTTAATCTTATTATGTTACTTTGGGCACAAATATCATACAATTTCCCAGATTACGTCAGACAAGCTTGCTAATATTTATATATTAACCACTTTAAGAGGAAGCTTTTTTTCACCAATTAAAATAATTTTTAACTTAATTAAAAGTAGATATATTACAATTTAAAAAATCTACTTTCACGTCTCCCTATATTGTTACTCTGACTATATTTTTGTTAAAGCAGAGGTAATTGCAAGACGAATACATTGATATACTGTTAAAACGGAATAAAATGCATGATTACGTTAACCCGACGGTTTTTTAAACCCTAATACCCCTTTAAAACAAAATAAGCGCGTTACTTGCCACTCACAGTAGCTGCGGTCATTGACCTCTCTGAGCGTATCAGCTATTCTATTTAATGTCACTGCGGCTACGGTACAGTTTGCACGTCTGTGAAGATATACCCGGCCTCACAATGGCCACGTAATATTTATATATACAACGTGCTTATTGTTTATTGATGAATTGCATATCCTTTTTCAGTTTTACGAAAGATGTCATACGAAAATGAACAAAGTCGACTTCTAGCCTTGTTTGAATAAGCTTGTACCACAGTGAAAGTGAACAGTTCAGTTCAGTCGACGAGTGAGGAAGGATATGAAGAATTTACCGAGAGGCTTACATATACGTATTCACGAACAAATTGGGGAAACTATGACCTACTCTCCGAATAAAAATTCGAAAACATATTCGAGATGTAAAGACTGTCCTCCTGCCAAAGACAAAAAAACAAGAGGCATAACTGTAATAAATGTAACAAGCCTATTTGTATGCAACACATTATCCCAGTATGCCAAAGTTAGGTTGATCTCGATAGCGATTAACATAGTATATAAGTAATAAATAAGCTTTGTTTTACATAATTTTGTTTTGTGCCTAAATTTTTATTTTTTGTTTTTGAATATAATTCTAAGTTATGTTCTAACAAATCGATCTCAGGAGAAAAACGTTAAGTTTCTTCAATTTTTTCATAATTATATGCTTATTTTTAACCGACTTCGAAAAAGGAGGAGGTATTTAATTCTTTTTTTTTTTTTTTTGTGTGTTATCACAGAACTTTCTTCTAGGTGAACCGATTTTGATGATTCTTCTTTTATTTGAAAGGTGGTGTTTCTCATGTGGTCCCATTTAAATTTGATCAAGATCTGACCGATAGTTTTTGAGTTATCCTTAATAATGCGGGAGATTGAAGCTTTTTGGATGCTTTTCATTCATGATTATTTTCACCGCCGGGTTAGATTTATTGACTTAAAATACTATAAATTTGCCAAATTACCATGGAAATGTAACTTTTGATGTTTTTACCGTGGAAATATCTGTTGTTATTAAAATGTTTCAATTTAATTGAATAAAAATTCATTAAAAAATAAAATGCTTTTTTACAAAAAATAAATACCGACTTCAAGGTTCATTATAAAAATTTAAAAATGCACTAAAAAGTAAAAAATAATTACTCCCGATAAAAAATATATATCAGAGTGATATAACTTAAGGTGATATCGTAATTCTTGTACAACATTAACTTTTTGGAGTTGGCATCAAATTCATATTAAAAGAATAATTAAAAACTGCATTAAATATTCATTAAATTGTCACTAGATATAGTAACATGAATTTAATGCCAACTCAAGTTAATGTTGTACAAGAATTATGATATCACCTTAAGTTATATCACTCTGATATATATTTTTTATCGGGAGTAATTATTTTTTACTATTTAGTGCATTTTTAAATTTTTATAATAAACCTTGAAGTCGGTATTTATTTTTTGTAAAAAAGTATTTTTATAAATAATGTATATAACTATCTATTTCCCTAATATAGAAAACTAATATTAACATAGGATTGATTCAGTGTATAATAATGTACATGGGTAAAACATACCCGACCGCAACGGCGGTGTTGTTTGGCCGCCACAATGACAAAATACTAATATATATACGAACGACTGGAAACGAACTAATGAACTAATGTTCATTAAAAGCAAGGTAGACATTATTTTCCCCGTGATATTTTTTATTAAGCCAAAAGTGAGATTAAATATTTAAAATTATCAGAAAGATCAAGTTACTATCTGTAGGTAACATTTAACTGTTGTATCATATAATGTGATATTTTATAAACTTTGAAACAAATATAACACACTTTAAATACACAATACTATTATTTATTTCATAAAATAGCACTGACTAGTTTCGGATAATTGTATCCATCTTCATATATATCACTATGAAGATGGATACAATTATCCGAAACTAGTCAGTGTTGTTTTACTAAATAAATAATATAGTATTGTGTATTTAAAGTGTGTTATAATTGTTTCAATTGTGTAAAAGTATATTTGCTAGCTGTTTTAAAAATTATAAACGTGACTAAATTTTACGTTTTCTTCACTTTCTTTCCGAAAACTTCTAGCGTTAAAAACATAATTATCCAACGTCCTTGCTAATGGGTACCATAATAATTTGTAGCGACCAACATGTCAAAATTTCAAATTTTTTTTATTACTTGAGTTAAAGTAACATTATCTGCATTCTCTGTATCAATTAATTTATAAGCCTGTTTTAACCTATGGACTAATGCACTGGGGAAATGCATCCAAAAATAACAGTTATTAAGCTTATTAATCGAACTAAAATATTTCAAATTAGTCATAATTTCGTACGCGTTAGTTCATTATATAAGAGTCAGTTACTATTGTTTATGTTGAATAGAAGTAAAGAATTTGGAATGTTAATTAAAGATGGTATCCCTAAGAGTTGTGGGCATAGTATCAGCTGGTATATCGAAGCTATTGAAAAACTATACACGGTGGCCACTTAATGTAATTTTTAAATTCGGGGTTTTCCTGATCCAAATCGTCCCGATTTCCTAATTACTATAATTGTACAAAAAGAATGGAATTTTTTTGTTACTATTGATATTTGACCGCCGCAACATATTTTATATTAATAAAACAGAACTTATTTATTTTGAAAAAAGTACATTATATTCATTTTTCGCTAAAAATTATTTTTTCTGATTAAAAATATCGCTTTTGGCTATTTTTACTTTTTCCCCGGTTTTACGACAAAATTCCCGGCCCGGTGTCCGCCTGATATATACATACATACATATATATATATATATATATATATATATATATATATATATAATAGAACTTCTTTTATCCGTCACCCTCGGGACCGGGCTTATGACGGATAACAGAAATTCTATTACAAACGTGCAGTTATATATACAGTATTGTACTAAATTTTAAATAATTTGGGAAAGAAATGAAAAAATATGTTTAATTGGATAACACCTAGAGTACGGTATTTTTATTTACAAATTTAGTAATAACATAGTACAATATAGTGCAGTAAATACCTAGGTAAAATGCCTCTAAGTCAAATTGTTTACATCTTTAAAAAATCATAAATTAACATCTTTTACAGTAACGGGTTACAGCGGGTAATTGTTAAAAGAAATTTGACCATATATATATATAAAAAAATTAAAAACAAAGATGTAAATCTCACTTCTTCGCGGATATTGAGTAACGAATACTAATTTAATGATCTAGTAAATATTCCACATGTGGTTAAATATTTTAAAAGATTATCATGATCGATAAGAAATATTATGTACTCGTTTATTGCGGAATCAATATTGTATATTCAAAGTAATCTTCGTAGTTATTATATAATATTTAAGATGTTTCTTTTATTATTTGTTTATAATTGTGCGGAAATTTTTATCCTCTATTATATTCCAATTAGTTTCTTGTTGTCCCCCCTTTTTTTCAATTTAAATCTATCTAATAGCAAATGATTTGTAATTAAATATAGGGTTTTCATTTGATAAGAAATTTTTATTATATGTAAATACTCCATCATCATTCGCACAACTATGCGCATAGATGGAAAGTGTACAATGGCAACATAAATAAACCTTGTTTTTATTTGAAAAAGTTTGAATAATTTAAATATTAAATTTTTTAAGAATTCTCCAGCACGGCTGTTTTTTCCTGATTTTTAAAATTACTTCAATCTCCTCAAATTAAACCAAACGTATAAAAATATTCCGACGTCGGTTATTAATGAAAACTATTTAATACGCCCCTTTTTTTAACTCATCATAGTGCTAAAGAAATTTAACTCGTTAATTACGTAACGTATCGACATCCTTTTATTAAATGGATAGTTATCAGATACAATAAAAAATTAGTTATCATAAACAAAATTAAATAGCATATTCTTTATGTTTCCATTGCAAGCGTATCTTCCGTATGTTTTCCTTTTCCTTTATTAAGAGCTAATTCTCGTCCCTTTGCTCTCCTTTCTAAAATTTTTTTTCGGTCCTTATCCAATTTCAATTTCACAATGACCGTCTAAAAGAAACAAATAAAGCGCCGCACCACATTATACGCGAAATTTATTTAATAATATTTTAAAACAAGTATTCTTACAATTTAATTAAATATAAATTTAATAATGGACTGTTATTGCATCTTATTTAAATTCGCAATAACAAATACCGAGTTAAAATTACAACTAAGTTTTTTTACCGGTAAATTCGCTGTAAAAAAATATTATAAATACTAATATTCAAATAACGTATGTATATAAAATTTGAAATGAAAGTAAAATTTATGTAAATATTAATATTAAGTAAAGAAACAATACATCATATACTAAGTAAATTAAAATTGATTCGATATACATTTCATTTAAAATTTGATGGAGACGTATTTTGGAACTGTATTCCATAAAAAAAAAAATTTACAATTAAAATATAGTTTTAAATTATCAAACTAGATACAAAACACAATACGCTTGACTTAACTATGCACTATTAAAGTAACTCGTAGGCTGCATATAACTTATTACTCAATTTTTCCCAATTTCAAAATTTCATGCATATATTTTAAGCAGTAAATCTTTTTAAAATAAAAAACATATTGTTTGTTATTATAAAACTGAATTTTTCTAAAACGGTATAAATAAAAATTCCTAAAATTATTTGTTTAAAAAAATACAAGATGAATGAAAAATTATTCGAATGACGTACTAAGTAACTATATCGTATATAGATTAGCATAGCTTTCATTTCAAAAAAGATTACGAACAATATTAATCTTCCGCGTATTGCATTAAATTGTTATTTAATGAAGAAATTAAATACTACTTGATTACACTACGGCTATAGTTGTTCATCATGACTAACCCGGGCAAAGCATAACCACAAAAGTAACCACACCAATAAAAATATTAACATTGATATAGAGATATCTCTTTTGTTTGCCGTATATTTGTACTGGAAATTATTTACTTTTACTTTATTGCGATAAAAAATTCGTTAATAGAGTTTTAGATGAAAAAAAAAGAATATATATATATATATTTATTGTACAAAGTAGGACATTATAAAGAACATTAAAATAAAATTAAACTCAATTAGCGAACGTTTATCAATAGTAAAGATTAATCCTTACAACCTTATATATCTGGTCAATATCGTTTTGGATTAAGCGTAGAGTAAATAGGCCAGATAATCGAATGGCCGATCGCCGAAGACGAACATCTCAAAAACCTTTTTAGACGACCTGCTTGTTATATTCTAACCCCGCTGTGTAAATGTAACTTTTATGTTAGTGAAACACATAAATTCTCAAACTTTTTATTATATCACTTTAAACTCCATGCTCTCTGAATAATTTTACACTAAATAATAATAATAATAAACCATCTGTAACTGATTTAATAATATACAGCATTGTAATAAATGCATTAATCTTAAAGTGGCATTTCTCGCGTTGTAATTGTCACAATATATAAATTTTAAATTGTGCATGTAAATCACGGATAAAATGCTCTTCCAAAAAATGTGTAATTTTCGAATAACTGATTATTAAGGGCGGCAAAAATAAACATGCACATCAAAAGAAATTAGTTCTATCTTCCAAATTGAAGTGTCGGATAATAATAATAAACAACATAAGAATCATATTTATATAACGGTAGAACAAAGCAACAAGTGGTCTAAAATGGTTTTTGTTCAATCGTCTGGTTGGCCAGTTTACTCTACCGCCAATTGATTACGCCTAAAAGAACGTTTCCCAATATATCTATATGTTTATATACAAACCTAACACAGATGTGCAATGTAACTTTGACCCTAAACTGAAGAACTGTCGTTATTATTTTCCCCATGTATTGGTACGTCGAGGAAGATGTTTTCCTGCCCAGTCCGTGTTATTTGAAAAATAGCCCATATATTGCACTATTACGGTAATACTTTAGTTTCATTGCAATTATTTTGGTATTCTACATTAAAGTTAAAAGCACTGTATTAAGACAAATTATGAATGAACGTTCCATAAATGGCGTGCTCATTTAGAAATTAATTAGGGTTATCATATAAAAAGGTAAATATACCGTACAGTTCCACGGGAATGGCACTGTTACACTAAGGCGCGTTGTAATACTTTTACATAAAAAAATTAGGAAACAGGAAAGTCAGACGCTATTTCTGAGTCAAACGTTTCAAATTTGAAGTAATTTAAATTATCGATCGGGTATTATATCAGCTGTTATTCACAGACCGATCACATCGCAGATAATTAAATATAGAAGCAATGGTTATAATAATGTGCATGTGACACTTTCTTTTAAAAATAAGTAATTCTTTATTTACCTTGGACGGGTGAATGCCAACATAAACCGTAGAACCATTCGCTTTTTCGCGTTGAATTCTTTCAATGTAGATGGCAAATTTTTTTCGGTAAACTTGAACTATCTTTCCCACTTGCTGTCCTTTGTAATGGCCCCTTACGACCTGCATGTAAAGACACGGTGTAAAATAGAATTAAGCGATTTTATATGAACAGCTCTGAACAACGTGAAATTCACTTCAATTCAATTCTTACTAAATTAAAATACGAAACTAAATGTTAAAAAAACGTTTTGTATTAAACGGTTTAAAATTCATTTTTTTTTATAATTAAAAAAAAAAAAGATCTTTTATACAATACTAGTTAGAACTGTTAATAATATCGAGCCATGTCAAAATACATAACGCGCAACCAAAAAAGTACGCCAAAATACTTTTAAATACGAAGTATATATGTATTTACACTAAATTAAAAATTAGTATATTACAATTTAATGAGTTACAAGATTTTCTGTTTTTATTTTTAACAAAAACTTAATTTCCAGCAAATTAAGACCTATACATTCTCACTAAAAAGTTTCATCTTATTTAAAATAAAGGAATTATAGTTTTACTACGAACGTAACATTTAATTAAAAATTGAATTAAAAGTTTATCAACTGTGTTAAAATTAAATCGCATTGAATATTTTATTTAGTAAGATCGGTTTTCAAGTACAATTTAATATTCAGAGCCTTCGGTTCAGCATTAAAAATAATTGAATTTCAACAAATAAAATGTCTAATCAATCAATTACCTTCGCTATGAGAATGGTTTTGCTCATCATTTCATTAAATTAACAGATTGTCATTGTACTATTTTTTCATAGCAGAAAAACAATCATTTGGACTAGTTTTGTTCATTTCGATTTATTTTTGAGATTTTAATCTTTTTGTATACAAATATTCGATAAAAATGAACGGCATAATTGCAATATAAAACGTAATATAAATGAGCAATTAAAAATGTGCTCATCAAGTAAAAAAACCTTAAACAAAATTAGTACAACGTAAAATATTTCTATTTTTTTTTTTTGCATTTCTGTCTTTTTATTTACTAAATGTATCGGCAATTTAGAAATAATAACGAGTATTCAGATTTGATTTCATTTTTTCTATATTTGCACTTAGTTTCTGTTAGGCATCTACCACTTTTTTTGTTTCCTAATTGTCAACATAAACTCTAACTGAATTTTCCGTGATTCAATTTTTAAATTACATATCATTCAAATAACAAATTTAATTAACGACGATGAATATTCGACTTCCGTCAACTTCGTAGAGGACTGTGATTCGAAATTCTAACTTTAATCATATTTTAACATATGTATGCATAAGTTACCTTTAATATATATTACAAATTATGGCTGGGTAAGCGTTTATATTATTGCCCCCAGTTCATTTTCGCTGTTATTCATAGTGTGTGAACTAACCCAAGCTATGAATAACAGCGAAGTAACAACGATCATACACGAAATGGCGCGAAAAGTAAAATACCGGAATACCGGAAAGATAATATGTTAGTAACGGACATATTTGAAATGGCGCGGAAAAGCGAAATACCGAAAAGGGAACATTTTAAAAATAACGAACATACTATAAATGACATAAAAAAATAGAAGTAACGTAAAAAGAAAATATTAAAAATAACGTTAAAGAAGGAATAAGAAATGTAGTAATTTTAAGGGTGATATTTAATATACTAAATTAACATACCTTAATAAGCGGGATACATCACTGCGGTGGTGTTAAAGAAGGTATGGAACAGTTGGAAATGTGGCACTCGCCGCAAAAAGTAAAATTCCGCGATATAATAGGGGAAGAAATCTTTCCTAGTACCATATTTCGAAATTTTACTCCGGGCTTCACGCCATAAACGTTCAATGTTATTGGTGTGAACCCCAGTATCCGGATTAACATATGTGACGGAATGATTTACAGTACGGTGAATGTAATTAGGATCACGGGAAAGGGGAGTACACCCTTTCTATTCGTCAGATTGGATGATAGAACCGGGACGGATAACACGGCGGATAATTGGAAGCAACATTCAGGAGCTACGATCAGGAACAAGAGTTAGGTAAAAATTTCCGGAAGCAACATCAATAGCGCCAAAAACCCATAAACTAGCCTCATGGCGCGAAGAGGAGGTTGACGCAAATTTCACTTTGATGAACTTTGCTTCATCAATCTGCACAATCCGATCCTTACCTCCTAAAGGAGTCGAATGTTTCTTGAAATAGTGCATCATAACCTCACGACAGAAGGAGGTCCAGCCGGTAATTGTTCTAGTGGATAATTGCAGATGCCGAAGTAGATATGTACGAGGATTACGGACGTACAAGACTGTAGCAACAAAAAGCCACATTTTTAACAGGGGTACTCTGCATTGAGAAAGCCACGATCCAACTTTGGCTGATTTTCGGTAGCCACATTTAACATCGCTGATCCGCCGGCCACACCGAAATTCCAAATTTTTGGTGATGATGAGGAGGCTCTGACACGCCGCGTAAACCCTATAGTAAACCATATTTTGTAATAAAAAAAAAAATAAAAAAAGTGCGGAAATTGGTAATGAAGACACGGAAGTGGAGTAAAAAAAAAGAAAAAAAGCACGAAAGTGGATAGCGAAGACACGAAAAAAGAGGATATTTGGTGCAATTAATTAAACCTGAAATACGGAAGAACACAATGTCGGATATAAAACTGTATGATCTCTTCTTCCGTATAACGAATTAAATGGAAATAGAAGGGCTTACACGGCGCGTCGCACAACTCGATTTCGGCGGGCATAATTAAAAAAAAAAAAAAAAAACAAAAAAAACTAAGAAGAATAACTTTGAAAACCGGGTCGGACCGCAGAAACTAACAATGCAGAGGCTGGCGCAACAGGTACTATTGTAATGCAAATGACAGACCGATGACATGCGGTGACAATAAATCACGCCATCTATAGCAGGTGTGGGTACAATAATTGTAACGGACAAAATCGCATTGTTTTAAAATTAATAATTATAATTAAAATTAACTTAACATTTTTTTATTAGCGTAGAATTTTGTAATATCTTTGAAATAGTAAATTAAAATTTTCAAAACAAAAAAAAACAATATTTTCATTCAGTATGAAATAATTTAATCACAAATGAACATTAATTTTTTTTAAATTGTTAGCAAATAATCACATAAATTATTCTAAAATTATGCCTTCATTTATAAATTAAATTATTCGCTTTTGGATTTAGCCATCCATTGTTCTGAGTAAATTTGAAATATTTTAAGACTAATAAAGTGGGAAAAATAGTTCAAAAAGTTTGAACTATTTTAAAAATAATTAATTTGAATTATTTAAAAAAAAAATAATATTTTTAATTAATTTACAATGAAATATGAAATAAATTGAGACGAACTAAAAAGTAGCGACGACGAACGTATTATTGTGAACTATAAAGAAGCAGAATGAACTGGGGGCATTAATATAAACTATCACCAATTATAGAAACTGCAAAAGAAGAACTTAAAGATTATGTGATAAACGTGCAGATATAAATAAATGAAAAAAAAACGTAAGTATCTGCAGTATGTTAATTAAACATTCATAAACTTTCTTTTAAAGCAACGCATATGCCATCTTAAAATAGAATAAAAAATATATAAATAGATAAACTTGAACGACGAATGAAAGCTTTTACTTTTATTGGAAATTTTGTTGGATAGCAACATTTTAGTAACTATATGATAAAAAACTGAATCTATATAAATGTTATGGTGAAATGAATAAATATTTCAGGATTGATGAAGGAATTTTTGAATAAAGTATTTCTTAGTAATCACGAGGAATAACTTTCCGATCAGAGATAATACATAAAATTAGTTTATTAAAATCACGAATAAAGAATCACCAATTTTTGTACTTAAGTTCTTGTTACATACTTATTTTTCTAATTAGCATATTTTTATTTTTACATTTGTAAAAAATCGCGGGTATGAATGCATATATAAAAGATTAATTTCAGTTTACACATTTTAAATATTAATGATAAATCATTTAATGTTCAGAGCCTTAATTTCAGCATTAAACCTAATTAAATTTCGGCAAATATTAAATCTGCTTAATCAGTTAATTAGGTTTGCTATGAGAATGGTTTTACTCATCATGTAAATGATTTAAGCATTAACAGCAAATTAGTTTAAATATACGAACGAAATTTTCGTTTTTTAGATTTATTAGTTTTTACCTGAACTTCATCATCTTTTCTAACCGGCATCGAGCGTACATTATATTTCTGTTTCAGTTCTTTCGAAAGCGGGGCAGACATTAATCGTCGCCGAACATGTGAGGGAGCAGTGAAATGTGCCTTCCGATTTTTCCGCCTGGAAGCTGTCTTAAATTTATTCGTCTTCATTTTTGTACCTGATGTAAATTAGGCGGTATTAATAAATTTCATAAATTCGCTTATGTTTAAAATACTAATACCGACATAAATTAAACACACACTTACCTCAATCAAACCTACAACGTCAAACAGAACCAACAACACGTTTTACTAGCTGGAGCCGACCCGTAGCTTAACCTACAAACTGAAAACGATATTTGACAAAGTAAACCGCTGATATATCGATATAATTAAAAATCTCTTTACTAGCGGATAAAATGTTACAATTCAAAAATATGTTTTTTTAATGCTTATGAATAAAATTTTTATAATTTCAAAATTACCATTACAAATAATATATGCAATTATCGCGTTTTTAATTACTAGTTGCGAACAAGTGCAATATTTGTATGCATCATTACCACTTGTTGCTCAATTGTACGTATTAAGATTTTTTTAATTTTGCGAAGTTTTTCGATGATTAAACACGAAACACGCTTACCGAACTAGTTTAAAAAAGCATTAATCGACTAACCAATCTTTCTTTCTTTTTTTTTCTCGCTATGACGAAAATTTAAATACAGACGATAATAATTATTATGTAATAAAATTAAAAATAAAAATATGAAATTGATATATAAAAAAAGTTTATTTATAGTTTTAAAAAAACCGCTAACAACATAAATTCGATATAAAACTCGAAAAATACTTTTCGATCATTACACACTGAAAAGTAGGAATAAAACTTTGAGCTTATAACATTCAGTTTAAGGTTGTTATAACTTGAATTTTACAGTTTCTATTGAATACGCTGTTTTAATGTCTCACTTAAAGAAATTCAAAGGCGAATATGAATTTCTAAATAATTACGAACGATCATTGAGGACATTTTTAACTACGATTAGTGTATTTTCTTTTACATTTTCGGTAGCGTATATTAGCCAATCCTTAATTAGAAAAAGGCGATCCGGTAATAAAATTTTTCAACTTATTTCATCTACCTGTTTGTCCTGCGTTACCACCCACTGGTCATTGAAGCATCCTCCGAAATACGCTAATCCGTAATGTCGCTATCGATAGTTACGAAATATTGTTTCTTTAACATGAAGTAAGTTTTTGATATTGTTACATATACAATCGATAAACTTTGTTTTTTGTGCATCGAAACGATGTATAGGTTTTTAAGTATATCGGGAATCTTTCGGTACGGTAATCGACGCTACCCGGTTGTTAATTTCGCAAATGTTCGTTCTTTGATTACGGACAGCGATGCGGATAAATTAATAACAAATGATATAGATGCTTTATTGAATGATGTTTTTCGTGTAAGTCCGCATTCTCAGCAAGTTGCATTAATCCACCCTTACATAAAATGGGGAAAAAATAAAAAGCGGAATACCACTCTAAGTTTGCAGGTGGAAGAAGCGGTATCTTTGGTTAATTCACTGTCCGGTTGGGCAGTTGTAGATAGTGAGACGGTTCCTTTGTTAACGTTCGGTAACAATTATTTCTTCGGAAAAGGAAAATTAGAAGAATTGAAACAATTCATTCGATCGAAATCGGATGTTACGGCCGTGTTTATTAATGTTAAAATGTTGCTAGCTGTACAACATCGGTTTCTGGAAGACGAATTTCGTTTACCGGTGTACGATAGGTACTTGATGGTAATGAATATATTTCGACAACACGCGGTATCGCCAGAAGCCAAACTGCAGATATCGTTGGCGGAATTGCCGTATTTACGTTCAAAGGTACAGTTTGCCGCTTCATTGCCCGGCTTAAATGTCGGTAATAGAGTGTCAGCAATCGGCGGTTTAGGAATTTCTCCAGAAGCATTTCACGAAACCCGTAAAATGCATTTACAGCGTTACGAAAATAAATTAAAAGAGTCGTTAGAAAAATTACGCAGTAGACGAGAAAGTGCTCGTGAGAGACGTCACAAAAACGATTTTCCGATCGTGGCTGTTGTCGGTTATACGAACAGCGGGAAAACGTCTTTGATAAAAGCGTTAACCGGTTCGACGAAACTAAATCCGAAAAATCAGTTATTCGCTACGTTAGACGTTACCTTTCACGAAGGTTTGTTGCCTAGTAATTTAAAAGTTCTTTATGTCGATACTTTAGGGTTCATTACGGATATTCCGACTAATCTGATAGAGCCATTTCGGGTAACTCTGCAAGATGCTATGTTTGCCGATGTACTGGTTCACGTTGAGGACGTTAGTCACCCGGATATTGTTGCGCAACGAGAAGAAGTTAACAATACTCTTCGAGCTCTGGATATTACGAAAGATTTACTAGATAATATGATTACGGTGTCAAATAAAATAGACCTATTGAATAGTGAACAGCGTGATATCGACGTTGATGGTGGAACAGCGTTTAAAGTATCGTGTAAGAAATTGATCGGTTTGCAAGCGCTGAAAGAAAAAATCGAAGATTTAATCGTAAAGAATACGGGAAGAAGAAAATTGATTATGCGAGTGAAGTGCGGTTGTTCGGAAATGAAGTGGCTTTACGAGCAGACGGCTGTAATAAACGTTTCTGCGGATCCGAAAGATGTAAATTATTCTTTAATGACTCTTTTTATTACTGAAAATTGTTTGGATACGTTTAAAAGAACTTTTATTGGTCCCAAATCTAAAATATAATATTTTACAATTACGCTAGTAATTTATTTTGCGAGATTTTTAAATTGGTATATTTTACTATTAAGTTTTAATGTTTTGAAAACTAATAAAGAAGAAAAAAACAAAAAAATACTACTATTTAATATTCCTTTAAAGAGCCGATTAGAATATCATGTAAATAAGCCACATTTTATAAATATTATTACACTTTAATCGTAAATTTCGCGGTATAAGTACGATAGGTATTTGTACATTTGGAATTTCTTATATCTGCATAAAAAATATTAGTAAACAGTTTTTGTATTAAAAGTTACTGTATTTATTACATTTTGCGATCATTAAATCATCGTAAGGTCTTTTACTTTTTTAAATTCAGTATTGTTTCGGGTTTTTATTTAATTTTTATTTAATTTTTATTATTAAAATTTAGGTCATACAAATTTATTATTGTAATAAAATTCAATTAATCACGTCAATTTTAAAGAAAGTAACGAATATCTAGAAATTTCAAAATTTAAAATAAAAAGATTAACTTAAAAATTAAATTGTTAATTTTAAATATAATACAAAATTGACCGATTTAAAAATCATTATTGTTAAGTGCAGATTTTAGATAAATAGCAAATCGATCGATGGACATGATTTCTCCTTAATATTACCATTGGTATTTGACATTTTATACGTTTTGGTTAGTTTTTTAAATAATTATGAAAAGGTATATGTGTGATGTGTTACGTTAATGTGTAAAACGATGATTTAAAATGAAGTGCCCTTTTATAAAAATAAAAAAAGATACCTAATATAGTTATAATTAATGCGTATTTGATTTATAAATCGTTTATCATATTTAGACCGCATTTTTTAAATACCGGATTTATAACCAGTGTTGTAAAAAATTTACTGTATTTGTTGTTCTTACACATTGTTAACATTTTTAATTATGATAAAAATAAACTTTAACACTTTTATAACAATTGTATAATTTTTAAAACCCCGATGCGTTTCGAAGCAAACACTTCATGTTCACGGGAGTAATTATAATATAATTACTCCCGTGAACATGAAGTGTTTGCTTCGAAACGCATCGGGGTTTTAAAAATTATACAATTGTTATAAAAGTGTTAAAGTTTATTTTTATCATAAGTAAAAAATTTAATTTGATCGACTTTTTAAAAACGATGGCGTACCATTTTTTTATATACATATATATACAGGCTCGTGCCCAGGATTTTGGAAAGGGAGGCTTTGAAAATTTTCTTCGCATATTTATTTTATAAATAAAAATACATTTTTCACTAATATTCATGCTATTAATAGTTTCCATCATCTTGATTTATATATTAATAATTTAAATAAACGAATTACTGTATAAACTCAATAAAAATTACATATGTTATTGATTATACTCGTAACAAAAAATTTTGCATAAAATATTAATGAAGTACGTAAGCTATTTCGGTTCTCATGGTGGGGGAGTAACCCCCAAAACCCACCGCGTGGACACGGCCTTGTATATATATATATATATATATATATACGTATCCTATCCTTTTTATTTTAAATAACTTATTTAACTGTTACAAAAAATTTTAAATGTAAATGAACTCAAGAGATTTCAGCGTATAATGTAAATTATATTTACTCGCGTTCGAAATAAAGTTTATAAATTTTTTTTTTTTATTTATTCAAAGGAAGTATTTGTATAAGTATTGCCAATCGTGTGAATAAAATTAATTAACGAACATTGACAAACGATTGTTTCGTACATTTACAATTCATAACTAAAAGAATAAAAGGTTTAATAGTTATGAAATTTTTACCGAAAACTCGTATACGAGCAAAACACGTAAAATCACACATTGTTTTTTTTTTTTTTTTCGTTTGTTCAGGATCATTAACTACGGACATTAATCAAGCGCAAGTGAAAATTTTCTGTATTTTTAATTTAATGAATTGGGATATCAGGTGTTTAATCCGAATGAAACACCACTGCCTAACCATCTACATCACGGTAGCTGGTTTGTAATGTATAGCATGGTGATTTATTTTTTTTTTTTTTTGTCCTGTAAAGATGTTCCACTTGTATTTGTTAAATGACTTAGTTTATAATGCGAGAGGCCCTTAATAAAATTGTTTAACTTTAATTACCAATAAGTTACCTTTGAAAATTATCTTTTTAATAATTTCTTTTTATAAAATAAATGTTCTCTTGGTGCTCAGTATTTTTATTAAATAATTATTTCTGACAGAGATCCATTCATTTGTTTAAATGCACTATATCTTCTTTTTTTTTTTTTTTTTAAATACTTAATTTTTGATGTTTGACCGTATCAACTGTGAATATTACGTACAGTGCATAGTGGTCATGTTGTACGAATGTTAGTATGTCTGCGATATTTGACGTGTAAATTTTTTTGTAATTCTGACCTCCTAGGTAAGTGAAATATGGCAGATGTGGTGGAAGATTTTTATGGGGTTTACTTGCTTTATAATTTGAATACACGATATAAAGGCCACGTTTACATCGGATTTACTGTTGATCCAAATCGAAGAATATCACAGCACAACAAGGGCGTTAAGAGCGGCGGTGCACGAAAAACAAGCAACAAAGGACCATGGTAATTTAAAAAGCGAATTTTATTTGTTGTTTCTATGGAAAGTGGTAGTTTTTCACGTGTACGATTTGCACTTAACGATCGTAATTGTGCGTGAAATTACGTTTCCGGTATCTATGAAGTAAAAATAGATCGTTTTATTAAAAAATTTCGGTCGACTTATTTTTCCCAAAAAATTTTTTCTTCCTCACATTTTCTGTTACTAGAATTTTTTTCTTAAAATTTGAAAAATCTTCTACCTAGTCTTTAATGTATTATCTACCGTAATAAAAGAAGATCGGGTTTCACACATCAGTTTGAAAGTTTTCAGTTCAAATCAAACGATTACTGTTCCCATCTAATTTATCAGTTCCATCGAAGCCGTCCGTTTTTATTATTATTTTTTTCGTTTTTCCCTTACACGGATAGAGATGTGTAGCGCGATATTACGTTTCGGTTCAACTGCAGCCACATTTAAATTCGTTACTTAATTCAAGAGTTACCCGGATTCGTTCAAATTACTGTCGGAAGAAAATAACACCGGCTTGTTATTAAAGTGTTTATGTATTTAGAGCACCGACCAAACTTGTTGATCAGCTACTACCGTGTTTGATTTTTTCTCAGTGATCAGCCTATTTGAGACTACTGTTTGCTTAGGAATTCCTTTATTACCGATTGATTATCGGAAATTACTAATTCGGTGATATTTAAATTTTTCTCATCTGACTAGATATAGATTTTCATATGTTGTATTTTATTTCCCATTTTTATAATGAAGGTTGATTCTGGCATTAAATAAAACATGATTCTTAATAGTTGCTATATATAGAATATGTAGAAATATATTTCTTTGATTTCTTTTTTGATTTGCAGTAGATTGGACTGAAACAAAAGAGCCTTTAAGAGGTATATCATTATATCCTTTTAGGAAAATTTATGCCTTAAAAATAACGCAGAAACATTTATATCGTTTTCTATTTTTTGTCTATCAATGAATTTGGACCAAAATATAAAATAATAATATGATATAAAATTCTAATGACACGTGTATAATGAATTACGAATTATTTTTCATCAAATTTGAAAATCATTAGAAATTGAAAAGGAACAAGCGCGAATAAAGGAAATGAAAAACGTGTTAAGATTAACAAGAAATCTGTTGGACTTGTCGAAGCGGAAAATTTTAATTAATTTTTTGATTATTACTACTAATGCTTTTTAGTTCCAAATCACGAATAAATTATATGTTCGTTTCTTTAAAAATGATTATTTACTTTTACTTTATGCCGTCATTAATTAGTAACTCCGAAAGGTTAAAGTAGTATTTAAATTGGTTTTATTTAATGTTTTTCTCGCTTAACATTTCTGCTTTAATACCTACACTCTTCGAAGTCGAAATTGGGGAGTTCATATCTTTATAACTCATCATCAGTTACAAGTAATTTTTTTTTTCGGAAAAACTAGGAAAAACATGATCTTTTTACTCGATTTTCGAATAATTATTGCGCCCCTTTCCAACCTAAGCATAAATTGCCGCGTAATGGATAGGTAATGATATTTCGTTTCAGAGTAATGATTTTATAAAAAAATTAACATTGGTTCTACACGGGTTATTCGTGGATCACAGCTCCCCTTTCCCCCAAAAAAATCAAAATAATATCGATTCCACTTTTTCTAAACTAGATTTTCAGCTTTTTTTACTTTTTATTTTTAGGGAAATGGTAATGATAGTTCACGGGTTTCCAAATGAAATTTCTGCATTGAGGGTAAGCTTATTTACGGAATTTTAAATTGTTTTAGATTGTGTATATTTTTGTAAAAATATTACAAAAACATGAAATACAGAACAAACTAATATTTTACTCGCTAAATAAATGTTTAAAGCATCTTTTTCATTTAAAATTTCAAAACATTTCTAAAAATGTTTATAGGGTGTCCGCTTTCCGAAGAATTGGAAAATGTCAAAAAAATTTGTTTTAAGTCAGGGAATTTTAAAAAAGTACAGAAACGTCCGTATAATGTATTTTGAAAGTATTAAAAATGATTGCAAACCTTTAGTACATGTACATATTTATTCTGTATAGGTAATGAAATACTTCACCTGATTTTGCTAATAGCCGAAAAAACAGGAGACTAAGTTGGTAATGAATTTTATTCGGTTTTTAACGAGAAGTAAACATTTTAAATGTTTTGAGATTATTTTGTCATCGGGATTAAACTATATCGGGTTACGATAAGAAACATATTGCAAAATATTTAGAAATTAGGTTCGGTTTTTTCTGTATGGCTATTGTTTTCTAAATCGAAAGAAAGGCTTAAAAAATAAAAAAAATATGTAAAAATCAGGAAAATCTTTTTCTTTTTTTTTTTTTTTTTTTTTTTTTTTTTAAATGCCTACCCTAGTTTATAATATTTCAAAGCCATATTCCACCGAAGGCGTGTTTATGAATTTATTATGAATTATCGCACAGTAAAAGAATAATTACATTATCGAAAGTTGTTGTTCCGGTCTTCATTTTAACACCTACAAAAAATTTAAAATAAATATATTTCGGTTACTAATTAACATCAGCAGCATAAAGTTGTTAGTTAAACACGAGGTAGGCATGTTTAGTCATTTTTTATCCTAATCACTCGATCGTTGAAATGATTTAGTAAATGACTATTTTACAAGAAAATTTCGTATTTTCATTTATGTACTGTATAAGTGTGTACTGCGGCTATTTTGCTGGCATAGTAGACGGAAACTGACGGTGAACACTATAGACAGCAATTAAGATTTGGTTTTCAACGAACTGGAAAGTTTTAACGATCAGAAGAGGGTGCGCATAGTTTTTTCCAATTACCCGTTACGAAGTGATTATGGTCTGACATAATGCGGTTTACAATGTATATTTCGTGCGCTAAAAGGTTCTCCGATTAGCTATGCTGCACACAGCTATAGCACGACCCCTAGGTAGAAGTAAGGTGTACTACTAGTGCGTGTATATTCTTCACACATTCAGACTAACAAGAAGAAGTCATAATCTGCGGGTCACCGATTTTGATCAAATTTTGCAGATCGATAAAAGACCATGAGTATGTAAACTGTGTAAAATATTAGAATGTAACTTTTTGATTTACGCGAGAAATTAAAATTTTTGGAAGCCGCATTTCGCGGATAATATACATATAGCCGTTTAGACAAAAATATGCAAAAAATTTCAGATTATGTTTATTTCTCTTGTGCAAATGGTTCGGAAGATTGACTATTCTAAAATAAAGTATATTAATCAAAACAATTATTAAAAAACGATAAAATAATTTTAAACGAATCAATTTTTAATATAACAAAAATTTAAACGTGTTATTTATTATATTTATATAGTATAAAAACGCAAATCATAACGAACTTGTTTTGTGGTGTGGTGGTGAAAGTGACGTCTATTTGTACATTCTTGAAAATAAAGCCTGGGTTCGAATTCCTCCCTCATGTCGCGTAAAAATTTTTATCTTATATTTTAAATTACTAATTTTTATTGAATTATTTCAATTTTTTATACATAACTACATAAATATAATAAAGCGTAAAATAAATATGTTTTATACTCAACGAATTCATTATATATATATATATGTATGTATATAGATAGATGTATATGTATATAAATATAAATGAAAAAATATGTATATAAACAAATATACTCATCTACGTATAAAATAAGAGTGTTAATGAATATTAGTTCTAATTAAAATGCTACAAACTTAATCTTTATATACATAATTTGGGGTGAATCATAAAAATAAATAAAACAGCAATTCTTGCGACGTTTACTACAGCATGTAAATGAATTATTACCACAAGAGCAAAGTTCTTTTAATTTTTCATTTGAAAGACAAATTTCATTTACGTTTGAAAATATTTCAAATTTATTTGAAAGTTTAGAGGAAAACCATGCATAAAAACAGTCGTCGTTAAATAATTTAATTGTTTAAAAATTGTTATTATATTTATGTAGTTATGTGTAAAGAATTGAAATAATTCAATAATAAAAATTAGTAATTTAAAATATAAGATAAAAATTTTTACGCGACATGGGCGAGGAATTCGAACCCGGACCTTATTTTCAAGTGTGTACAAATAGACGTCTCTTTCATCACATACACCATAAAACAAGTTCGTTATGATTTGTGTTTTTATATTATGTAAATATAATAAATGACGTGTTTAAATTTTTATTAAATTAAAAATTGATTTGTTTAAAATTATTTTATTGTTTTTTAATAATTTTTTCGATTAACATAATTTATTTTAGAATAGTCAAACTTCCGAACCATTTGCACAAGGTAAATAAACATAATCTGGAATTTTTTGCATATTTTTGTCTAAACGGCTATATGTATATTATCCGTTAAAAGCGTTCTCTGGCTTGAAGAGAGACTTTGCTGGGCGGCGTTTTTCAGATACATCATCTTTGAAGGAAGCGGTCGCTGTGTTCTTCCAAAATTTGGATGTTACGTGGTATGCGACTGGAATAGAAAAGTTGATCTCACGTTATGACAAATGCCTGCAGCGATATGGCGATTATGTAGAAAAATAGAGTAAGACTTCGTAAATAATAAAATATTTTTTCGATTTTGGTTTGTCCCTTTTTCCTCGTTTCCTGAGGTTTGTATATTTACTTTTCAAACGCTCCTAGTAGGAATGCGACATTGCTGCGAAGGAGGGTAGGTGGTAAAGAAAGAATGTAACGCGCTAGTTATACAAATGATAGAAACAGACGACGTGAGCCGAAAAGAGTTATGTTAACGGTTTTGCTTACGTCGAAGTAAAAAATCCGCCATCAATTGCTAAAGAATAAGCCGATTCTTTTAAAGTTAAGGCGATACTATCTTTTTCCCGAATTCAAAGTCGACTGGTTTACATTAATCTGCCGCTTTATTTTTTAACGTCTGCCTGATTCTACAAGTCGAAGTCGGATATTCTGCTTTATCTCGACAAACATTTTTAACTCTTGAGTTTAATCGCTCTGGTGCAAGTTGACTCGGAGTATCGACTTCAGAATCGAAGTCGTTCGTCTCTACTTTTTACGTTTATTTTCCATGTTTGACGAATGCATTTCGCGTTGTTGCCCTCTATAATAAATTTACAACGTTTTCTTTTTTTTAGGAATCATTGTTTAAAATTACGTAAACCTCTTTCTATGATAAATTATTTACAAAGGTATGTATCTAAAACCGGGACTATTATCTGATAAAAATTTAAGGGCGAATTTTTCTCTTTGGGATGTAATTTCTGTTTAAAACAAGTCTTTATAAAAAATAAGGAGATTATACGTTCGTCGTGTATGTTTTTTTTTTATTGTTTGTTCGCGCATAACTTATACCCATGTAGACCGCCGATTTTAATGGATACTTTGTTTATTCAAGAGTGTATACCATTACCATATGAGTATACACCGTTGAGTATCGGTAAATACACAGATATACTCAGTAGTCTTTGGAAAAATGTAGTCGCTTTAGATTATTTTTTATTAATGTAACAGCCGTGATTAGCTTAAAATATTATCAACATTAAGTATGGGAACACAATTGAAAAAAAGTTAAAATCAATGATAATTATCACAGATAAATATAGATTCGAATAAAAATAAATAAAAAAAAAAAAAAAAAAACAATTTTAAACCGCCATTATTAAGTTGTCAATTTTTAAAAAGTTGAATTTTAGCAAACAAAAAATTTAATTATTACGTTAAAAATTATGAAATAAAATGTTTTTGTTTTTTTTTTTCAAATACCAATACTTGAAGATTTACCATAAAAATTTAATAAAAATGCCCTAGAAAATAAAAAATAATCATTCGATTAAAATAATGTATTTTGAAGTGATATACCTCAAGAGGTGTTATCATGACAATTCTTGTACAACTTTCATACCTTAATTGCAGTAGATCCGTAAATCACAAATAACACTATTAATTAAAAGCCGCATTAAATATTCATTAAATTATTTCTATATATTGTAATCTGTGATTTCTGCGTCGACTTTAACTAAGGTATTAATGTTGTTAATAATAACAAAGTAAATCACCCTGTATATGCATTTACGTAATGTTATATTTCCGTTACATGAATTATAAAATTAGACTGATTTGTAAAAAAACTGTAAAATCACGTAATAATACATGTATATAAAAAACGTAAAATAATATTTGCAAGAAACTAATTTCGCCCGTTTATTTTTTTAAATAGACAGAGGAACCTGGTTTCCTGCAATACTATTTTACGGTTTTTTATATACATGTATTATTATGTGATTTTACATTTTTTTACTATTCAAATTAGTTAATGTTATAGGTTGTGAACTTTGATTTATAATTCATGTAACGGAAATATAACATTACGTAAATACATATACGGGGTAATTTTTTACTCTGTTATTATTAATATTGGAAGCAGTTTACGGAAAAAAAAAAGTTCTTTATATTAATGTGTATGAATTACATCACCTTAAAGTATACCTGAAATATTTTAATTTTTATCGAACAATCATTTTTTATTTTTTAGTGCGTTTTTATTAAATTTTTATAGTGAATCTTCCAATATCGGTTTTTTTTTTTTAAATATTTAAACAACATTGTTTCGTTATAATGTTTCGACAGCAAACGGAATTCCGTAGCAAATGTCATTTATTTCTCAAGGATGCGTATCGTGTCGAGTCTTCCTAGTTTCCTGTTATTCGAAATTCATATAATTAATTCTGTAGTTACAAACAATATTGAAATAAAAAAGAACTTTAATTGTTTAGTTTGAATGGGCCTGGCAAAATCCGAAGAAGTCGCGCCGTTTACGTTTGGTGACGAAAAAACGAAAAAACGAATTCGTATACGATTATTCCGTGCGCGTACTGTCAGAAATGCTACGCACCGGACCGTGGAATAGATTACCGTTGACTGTTAGATGGTTAAATGAACAATATTGCAGAGATTTTCCGGTAAATGTAAAAATGTAAAAATGTTTCGTTATTAATTTCTGTAAGCAATTGTAGAAGAATGATGCTGGGAAATTTTTGAACTTTCTGATTAAATGCGGTATACAATCCCACCCTCTTTATCTTTACGTTGATAGAAAAAATGCGATTATGATGACGCTGCTCGAAAATTGCAAGTGAAACTTTGATTTAATTGAAACTTTTTTGCAAAATAATCTTTATTGTTTGGTGTCGCGACTGAAAATTTCTTTGATTCGGCAATACTGCTGCAATAGAAAGTACATGTAAAATTTAAGAAAGGTAAAGAATACCGAAGAATAAAATTATTGCAGCTGCTAACGAGAAAACTGAATTTGGAAAGAAGAATGTTTAAAAACCGGATTAACAGTAAAATCATTGCGTACGGTGTTCTTCTGGTTTTTGCCTTAAAAAATACCGCTTATAAAATGAAATCGATTTTAAATTTTCCCTACTTTTTTTTTTTTTTTTTTTTTTTTAAAGAAAATACAAACCTCGCGACAATTTCTTTTTTTTTTTTTTAAAGAAAATACGAACCTCGCGACAATTTCTTTTTTTTTTTTTTAAAGAAAATACAAACCTCGCGACAATTTCTTTTTTTTTTTATAATTATAAATTAGTATGCGATAAATTTTGAAGCGGAAAAGTGAGGTGTGTATTTTTGACGTCGATTAATGTGTTAGTGTCATTATTTTGCTTTTCTCCTTAAGATGTAGAGAGTATTTTATTTTCAGAAAATTTTGTCTGCAATATTAAAATAAGTCGCATTTTATACATTTTCTCTCTGCTTAAGTGGAAGTAATCATCGGCTAATTGACTGAAATGCACTCGAATGAGAATTCGAATTGGAATTGTATTGTGGGGTTTTTTATATTTCGAGTAGGGTTTTTTATAAGTTATCGTGTTTATTATTTCCGGTTCTGGAAGAGTTGTTTGGCGCGCAACGATGAAATAATTAACATTCGCTGGTACAGAATCGTAGCTTCGTAGAAAATTTTCAATTGTGCGCAAATATTGTTCCGTTTACTAATCACATCGGTATTTATGAGATAAAGTATATTTATTTAGATGTGCGAGCCAGTCAGTGGATTTAAGAAAAAACTTAGAACCAGTTCAATACCGTTTAGAAATCCGATTTCGATTGTTAAATATTTCAAATACTTAGGCGTTATTATGGATTATACGTTAAATACGTTAAAATTTAATCATCGCATAAAGTATCTAAATGAGAAAATAAATAAAATTTTTCGTACACTGCTGAAACAGCAGTCGAATGTTGAAATACAGAGAACGAGTAATATTGTACAAGGACGTAGTGTTATTTATTTATAATTATTGTAGTGGTGTTTTCGGAAACGGCTATAAGCAAAATATAAAGCTAAACGCCTGCTGAAAAACTTGATCATTGTAATTCTGTGTCTATAGCAGCTGCTCGGATACGTATTATCCGGTAGAGTTATCCATTCAAAACTGCGAGCTTATTTCTGAATTTAATACGTTCAGACGGACATAACCTGAGTGTCACCAGTTTTAACTGTTTTTTATCAACGATTTTTAGGAATAATAAAGAATTTAGAAAAAAGCGTTAATAAAATTATAATCATAATATTTGCCAACTGCGCTGAAACAGCCAAAATACTGGACTTCTCCTCAATAATGCTAAGAACTGGCGATTGAAACTAAATTTGATGACAGTTTTTTCGCTAGCCTATTATTAACCGAGCATCGGAATTTTGGTTCTGACTTAGGTATGAAAAAAAAGTTAACATTCAAGTGTTGCGCACAAATTTTTGTTCCTTTGAATGAATTGCAGGGTACGGTTACTGCGATTAAGCTAAAACAGTATTGCAGTCGCTTTACAATAAAAAACAAAAAAAAAAAAACGTAATCGCTAATGTGCATTTTTACGGAATTAGTTTAGTTGCAGTATAGATGGTTTTAATTTGTCTAGTTAATAAGTAATTCCTCGCCGTTGTTAAAATAATTGGTCGCTTATTGACTGTTCTGCCTGATAATTCATTCGAAGAGAAAGGGGACGCTATTTTAATGGATTCTCGCGTATTGCACTTGAAATTTCCAACATTTTTAGAACTTTTTAAGTTTTTGGAAGCGCAAAGTTCTCAACTTTTCATTTGAAATTTTCCAAAATTTATTAAGGACCCTCGTTCTCCGCGTACTCACAGATTCGAACCATTGTGGACTACGAAGATTGCAAATAAATATTTTTCTGATATTTCGTTTTAATATTCTGTTAATATTTCTTAAGTTATTCATTTATTTCATTTTTATGTCTTGCAGGTTACGTTGGTTTCGAATTATTTTTCACTAACAGTTTTTTATGTCTCTCTGATTTTTTTTTTGCAATATTAATTAGTTTTAAATCTCTTAATCGCCAAACCAGTTAGGTCATAATGCTTTTGTTTTCACAAAATTTCCTGTTTTGGTCAATTAGTCTTTATCACTTTTAAGTACATGTCTGTAAAGAGCCTAATCTCCTTCTAACTGAAACTCCATTAACTTTTCTATCGCTGTTTTTTAAAATTCTTTGCAATGTTTTATGTTCTTTTTTTTTTTTTTTTTTCTATTTTTGTTTAGAATGTTTTCGTATAGTCCCTCCAGTTCAAGAACTACGGGATGGTACCTTAATTATATTCTCATTATACTCGTTTTATTGTTATTATATATTTTCTCACAGCCTTATTGTTTTACGGCCAGAACGAATGTCTTTGTGTCTCGAATTCTATCCGGGGATCTAGGAGTCACAGAGGTATCTGCGTAGTATGTAGGCTGCTTCTAATAGCGTTGACTTTTTGAAGATGTACTATTATTGTCACTGTATTCAATCCCATTATATCCGGTTGTTTTCTCAGGTCTGTTGGAATTGCTGCAGAAGCATCAATTATTATCAGAGCAATAATTACTTTTTTCTCTCCCATAATCTTGTAAGTTCTATTTGCGAGGTTCTTACACCGTAATAGTTTTTCTTGTTCTTTATCTCTTATTCTGCTATTTCCAGGATTTGATATATCTATCAGATATAATACTCGATTTTCTCGACTACAGCGATATCCAGCGTGTTATGTTCTAGGTGTTTGTCGGTCTGGATCCGAAAGTCCCACAGTATTTTATTCTGATTATCACAAATTACTTTTTCACGCTTATGTTTCCAGCATTTCTTACTTGATGGGGTGCCACGTTTTTTACATAGACTGCAGCGAATTATTGCGGCCACTCTATTATGTCTTTATAGGTACTTAGTTTGTGCAGTATTTTCGCAACCATATATTATATGTTCTATTGTTTCCTTTGCTTCTTAATACAATCGACACCTGCTTTGATCTTGGCTTTTATAGCTTTTGTGCAAAGGGCCTGTTCCTGGGCTGCCATTATGTATCCTTCTGTTTCCTTTTTCAAAGTTCCATTTTTCAGCCATTGCCATGTGTCGTCCATATTAACTTTACATTGTATCTTTTTGATAAACTGGCCGTAAGTAAAGAAAAAAAACTGTAAAGCTCATATGGACGCGACACATGGCAATGGCTGAAGAATGGAACTTTGAAAAAGGAAACAAAAGGACACATAATGGCAGGCCAGGAATAGGCTCAAATGCTATAAAAGCCAAGATGAAAGCGGGCGTCGATTGTGTAAAGAAGCAGAAGAAGCAGTAGTACTCGTAAAATATGTGGTTGCGAAAAGATTGCATAAACTGAGTATCTACAAAGATATAATAGAGTGGCCGCAATGATTTATTGGAGTCTGTGCAAAAAATATGGCATCCCATCAAGTAAGAAATAATGCGGACATAAGCCTGAAAAAGTAATTTGTGACGGTCAGAATTATAATTATTATTTCATTTTATTCTCGGAATGATCTTTTTCCGGTATTTATTACAGTTTGTGATAATAATCAAGTCACTGCTGCTTAATTTTATTATTCTAATCTATATTATTTCGTTCTTATTATTTTTACTGTTTCATTGGTTTAGGAATTTTCGAGCTATGTTACATGTGTTCAGAATAACGGCTTTTTGTGCATTTGTGTGTGTGTATTTTGGAATCTAAAGAATGTTTAATCCTTCTATGAAGGAGTTTATAGTTATTCCTGTAACTGATAGTATTAATGGTACTGCTATAACTGTTTGCTGCTTCCAGATCTGCCTGATTTCTGCTGCTAATGGTGTTTATTTCATTATTTTTTTATTATATTTCTTCTCTACGTTGTTATCATTAGGTACCGCGATATCTATTAAGTATGTATTTCTTGTTTGTTTGTTGATTAATATTATATCTGGTCTATTCGCATTTACTGTATAATCCGCTAATACTGCTGTATCCCAATATAGTTTAATTGTTTTGTTCAATCGGCTGTTATGTGCTCTATGGTTTCCTTTGTTTGGTGACATTTTCTACACTGATCGTTTTGCATATTCTTATTTTTAATTATATATTTTTGGTAGTTTTTTGTTAATATAACTTGATTCTGTATGGCGAGTACGAAGCCTCACGTTTCCGGGTACAATGCTCCCTTTTTTAGCCAGGTGTACGTTAAATCTTCTGATTCCATTGGTATTCATGATGTTTGGTTGTTTGCCGTATATTGCTGTACTGAGCCATTTTTTTTGCTTTTCCTATTATTATTATTATTAGTATTATTATTATTACCTTTTTTTATGAGACGATAAGATTTGTCTAATTTCTGTGTTCTGTTATTCACCGTTTGGTGTCCTAATTCACCTTTTTATATTATTTTTTCAAAAAAAAATATTAACATTTGTTAACTCGCTTCTCTTTTTTGAAACTTGTTTCTATCGATTCTGAACCATCTTTAATATTTCTTGTGTAGCTGATTTTTTCAACTCAAATCTGTAAAACAAACCCATTCGTTAATGTTTTCTAAATTTATTAATTGTGTTTATTGCTGATGTTATATCGTTGGCGAAAATAATTGGATTATTTGCAAAAACCTAAGAATCAATGTAAATACGTAAATACGCCTTTTTCTTTTACCCCAAGTTTAAATTTATTCTTGCTATTTTTATACTTTAATATTACTGCTCTCGCCCTAATAACTTTCTATGGGATACAATTTAAGACTAGTAGAGATAAAACGTTTTTTTTTAGCTCGAATCTATTTTGATTTCGAAACGAATCGGATATTTCATTTTAAAATTTGTTGCTAGGCATTGTGCTGTTTAATGTATGTTCTTTTAATTTCTTAGCGATATCGTAAGTTCCATATATATGCTAGAACAGCCGTTCTTAATCACTTTCTTTATTTTTTTTTTTACCGTGGACTAGTTTCATAATAACGAGTTAAGAAAAGATTCGAATGATTTCCAATTTTTCATCCTAATATTTCTTGTATTTATAATAATTAAGTAGTAATACAATACGCTATTAAATAATACGTAATGATCTTTAAAATTAATGAGATCTTTGAATTTTCTTCTGCTTCATCAAATTAGTTTTTAATGAAAATTTATTGTTTTACCAGTTTTATATGTAATCATAATATGGTATATTTACTATTTATAATAAAATAGAAGTAAAAAATTACAACCAATCTTAAAAGTTTTACTTAAAAACCAAAATTTACTTTTCCTACTTTTTTATTTGCAGTGCTCTTTATTGAACGTCAAACTCTAATACTATTTAATTTTCAATGGATAGGGTTTCTGAACTAGAGAATCGTTCTTGTAATGTGGTTGATCTTAAATATGTTTTTGTTAGTTTGAGTTTCGAAAAACTTTTCACTCTACTAGTGCGTGTGGTACTGTTAAAATCACTGCAGTCCATACACTTAGGAATAAATCTTCTAATCTCAGCTGTTTGATGAAATTTAATATTAAAAATAGACTAATTTTATTAACAGCTTTTCTATTGACCGAAATTTTGATACTCATTAGTTCTTCGTATAAAACTGACCCGTTCATGTCACATTTTAAGTTCACGGTGTGATTCTTTTCGAAACTTTTTCGTAATCTAGAAGTTTTTCTTTTTTAGGTTAAATCTTTTATTGACTAATGCTGAAACTGTTTCTAGCAAGCGATTAAAAAATTCACTATTAAATTTCTTTTTAAGCAAAATAATAGGCTCGTCATAATTCATGTGCCATTCTATATGCTTATTTAGCCTCTAATTCTTCTGCTAATAATTTTTTTATTTTATTTACGGATAAAGTAATATTATCTATAATTTTCTATGAATAAATAATACGTTTTTAAGATATTTGTGCATTCGGCGGTGTCTATTTCTTTTGTATGAAGTAATTTCCTATCTCATCAAAAACATAAATGTAAAATTAGGAGCCAAGTTCAATATTACGAATGTGTGTAGTTGTCGATTTCACCAACAAAAGAATTGAGATCTAAATGGGTTCCAAGTTCTGTAAATAACCCTGAAATTTATTTATAATAACATACAACATTCTAAAATTAAAACACAATTTCTTGTTTTTTTCATAGACAACAATGTTTGCTATTTAAAAATATAACTTCATAAATATTTAAACAGTCGAATTATTTACACAAAGCAGATAATTTAGAATAAATTAAAGCTCACGATTTGACTTGGCTAGTTTTCACATATAAGTTATCTTATAGTTGGCTAATCAACTTATCTTCTTTATGTTATACTCAAGTTACTGTTTTTATATTGTAAGGTCACAACATATCTTACTCTTCTAAAAATTTGTTTTGCTGGTAAAAATTAGCCAAGTCAAATCGTGAGCTTTAATTTATTCTAAATTATCTGCTTTGTGTAAATAATTCGACTGTTTAAATATTTATGAAGTTATATTTTTAAATAGCAAACATTGTTGTCTATGAAAAAAACAAGAAATTGTGTTTTAATTTTAGAATGTTGTATGTTCTTATAAATAAATTTCAGGGTTATCTACAGAACTTGGCACCCATTTAGATCTCAATTCTTTTGTCGGCGAAATCGACAACCACACATATTTTTAGTATTGAACTTGGCTTCTACTTTTAATATTAATGTTTTTGATGGGATATCATTACTTTTTGTAAAGAAATTATTATTATTATTCATTCGAATTCAAATTTTATCATATTTATGAATTTCTTCCTTTATTTTTGTTAAACTTCCTCGACTGGGATTTCCTTTACCCACCGTTTTTTCTATTCTCTTTTCTTATTATTCCGAAGTATATATCGGTCTTCATTTCGTGAAATTTCATGTGTTTATGTTAAATAGATTTTGAGTTATTAAGGGGTTAAAAGTGGCTCCAAATGGTAAAGTGCGCTAGCTGTTAATAAAACGTTAATATTTCAGTAATCGTTTGAGTTGTATTTATGAAATTTGGGGTTCTAGTTAATCTAAGGGGGGTTTTAATAAATAAAGTAAATTTCATGTGTTTATGTTTAATTAAATATTAAGTTATTAAACGGTTAAAAGTAGCTTCGAATAGTTCGTGTAATATAACACACGGCTACTTTGTCGTCGCCAGTTCCTTTTTTTTGACTTGAACTAGGCTTGACACGCTGGCGCGTGTCTAGATTTCGATTTGAAATGGAATGTCGTAACAAATGATTAAAAGAAACTAAAAAACTAAAATTTTAAACCGATCTGCTAGTCGCCCTTCTCCTCTTAAGACCGGCATTGAATATTCTTTATGTTTAAGTATTCTTGCGTTACACAAAGTAAAGCAAAATTCGTTAGTCAGAAATTTTATTATAAATTATTATCTGGAAAGCTGTACAACGATGACCTGTGTATTTTCAGATCAAATATCACACAATACGGTAGTTTTAAAAATGCAAGAATAAAAATTAAAATCGTCCGAAACAATAAATATAGAAATATCTGGAAGAGCAAAAAGTGAATAATTACGAGTAGTTTTTATTATTACTTTTCGTTCTTAATGATCTAGAAAAATTTTTTCAGCTTTCTTAAAATTTCACTAGATATTTTTAACGTGTTTATTTTTTTTTTATTAAAATAATTTTGATGAATTTTTCCAAAATTTTCGTTTACGAAGAGATTTACAGATGCTGCTTTAACATTTAATTCATTTTAACAAATATGTGTTACTATTTAAAATAAATTTGAAAAGTAATAATTATATATTTTTTTTTTTTTTTTTTTTTTGTACATTCAATTGTATTAAAGTAGATTTATATTTAGCGTACAAAAAGCTGCAGTTGTCATCGTATAGTCGAAATTACTTAATATAATGTCGGTTCTGATCAACCGATAATTGTATGCCTTGAAAACGCATAGGAAATAATAGATATTAAGGCATCCCAGTTTCGAGATATCGAAACTGTTACTTAGTTTTACTTAATTTCGCTATTATTATGACCTTTTACTTGTGCAGTGAGGTTAGTTTCCAAGACGCTAAGAATAAGAAAAAATAAAATAATTGTTTCGATTGAATGCACGGTTCTGAGTAGAATTTTTTCTATTTAATAGATAAAAAAAAGATTAAAAAAAAAGAAAAAGTAAGAATTTTATTTAATTATTGGTATTATTATTAACTTTTCATTAGAACTGACAAACTAAAACTAATTCCTCCTATAAACATTACTGTCGATGAAAATTGAAAATAATGAAGTAAACTTTTGAACAGGACTATGTAATTTTTATTTTTAATCTTCGAAAAAATAATGCAGATTAATAAGAGAAGGGAAATATCGTTTTGTTAATATATTTTTGTGTTTCACGTTTATAGAGCAGTGAAGACTGCATTTTTTAAAATTTTATGTCTATATAAATGATTCCTCGTTATTTATTTGTTTGTTATTTTATTACAGACAGCACCACCAGTACACATGGCTATCGTTTATGGTTATATTATTAGTAAAAAATTACCGGTTGTTGTCACAAATAGTACAAGCAACAACGATAATATTGAAGTCAACCGTTGTGAACTGTGCAAAAATCAGTTAAACAAGGACGATGAAATGGAATGCTTAAATCCAGTTTGTAATTTCCGTGGTCATTTGATCTGCCTTTCAACCCACTTCCTAGCGAACGATAAGGAAAATTTAATTCCGATACAAGGAAATTGTCCGAAATGCGAACTAAATCTGCTGTGGGGAGACTTGGTGCGTAAAAGACGTGGATGTTATAATCATTTGTAATGCAGTGTATCAGTACAGTAATGACTTTCGATTTATATATGCAGTAGTTTTTAAGTTCGGATTTTTAAAAAATTCTTTACAAAGCTCCCCCCTCCTCCTTTATATTTCAGAAAATTAACAAATCGTAAAATTTATATTGTTCGTGAAGTTCTTTTTTCTTAGTTTTGCGTGTTTGTGGGTACTATTTTTTTGATGGTTTACCGGTTTTAGAGAATTACAGAATACCGATTATCATGTTACATTTTAAATTTAAGTTGAAATATATTAAGTAATAAAACTTTAATTCTGAGACTTTAAATACTATTAATTAATCCTAAAATACGAAATAA
Organism: Icerya purchasi; assembly: GCA_039619475.1. Classification (NCBI taxonomy): domain Eukaryota; kingdom Metazoa; phylum Arthropoda; class Insecta; order Hemiptera; family Monophlebidae; genus Icerya; species Icerya purchasi. The sequence goes on from CM077116.1 coordinate 267,555,181, forward strand.
GATTCACAAAATAGAACAGTTTAAAAGAAAGAAAAAATTATACCGCATAACATTTCTTATTTGCAGTTAAATTTTTATTAAATTAATATCAAACGTACGTGACAAAATTGACCGTTAGAATGTGAAGGTATTCCAGTTTAAATAAATAAATATAATATAATATCCAACCAATTAAAAATTAAAATATACAACATGCAGAATTAATTGATTTAACGATTGCATACGGAGAATTCTAATGTTAATTTTTTTTTAAACTGTACTGCCTTGAGATTTTGTAAATTCAAAACACGTCCATGCTTACCGCTTCGAATTTTATGTAAAAAACATAGAAAAAATTAAAAATTTAGTGGCGCAAAAATTGAATCATAAACGCGCTAATACAAAGAAAATTCACCAGTACTACAAATTAATTACTTAATTTTTACAAAAAATATACTTCCAGGTAAAAACAGATGATGAAGTATCCGATATACATTCCGTATTTACTAGCTACACAAGGGAGTATCATTGCTTTATCTAATGTATACAGCTGATCTCTTAATAATGAAAGTTTAGGAGCCATGTTCACAGGTGATACACTTTATGGCAGCCATTGTATTAATAATACTAGTAAAAATTTACAAAACTCGTTAAACGAAGTATCCGTTTGGTGTAAACAGTGGCGAATAAAAGTCAATGAAGATAAATTTAAACGAGTAATTTTTACTAACAGAAGAATATTAAAGTCAATCGCAAAATTTCGCCACCAAGCTACAGTGTTAAATACTTGGGCATACGCCTAGATAAAAAACTAACACGGCGAAAACATATTTAAACCAAAAGAAATTAATTAAGTTTAAAAGTTCGACAAATGTTCTGGCTAGTTAGTCGCTATTCAAAATTGTCCTTAGAAAATAAAATTATAATCCATAAACATATATTAGTTCCTTTTTGTATATATGGATGTCAAATGTGAGGCCGCACTGCTAGGGCTAACATAACGGTAATATAACGATTCCAGAACAAAACATTAAGAATGATGGCAATGGTTCGTTACCAATAAAACCCTCCATCGCGACCTGGATGTTCAATGTATTGCTGATGTGATAAAAGAAGAAGCTACGAAATACGCTATGAAGCTATGCGGAACTGGACGGCAATCAGCCTGCTCAACAATTCAACAGAATTACGTCGACTGCAAACAATTAAAATTATTTAATTTAATTAGATAATTCCAAGATATTCATCTTAGGCGCACTCCTTTGCTGGAAGGAGTGCCGTTCAAGTAAATGCGGACATCATATCTTCTATTTGAGCAGCTAGGTGTAGAATTAAAAAAAAACAAAACAACAACAACAACAACAACAAAGCAAACTAACACATCTAAGGTATAAATCGTAGAATGTTTTAAAAACTTTATTTAGCGTCCAAGGACATTTTTTTATTTTCCCATAAAATAAAATAGGATTTTCTTATTGTTAAGTAAAGAGAGGTCACTTTTATTTTCATTATTCAGTAATGAATGATAAATAATTAATATTTGTAATGAATTTTTAGCTGCTACATTCTTTTCTATGCTTTAACAAGAATTTTTCAAAAGGTTATTCCTAATTATCAGTTTGGCTTTCGACCTAAACATTCTACAATTCAACAATTTCACAGACTTGTAGATGCAGTGGCAACGGTACTTGAAAAAAAAAACAAGTATGTTTAGCGGTCTTCTTGGATGTGGAATAAGCGTTTGATCGTGTCTGGCATGCCGGATTAAAATTTAAATTAAAGCGGGTACTTCCCGCAGATCTCTATCTACTGCTGGTATCGTACCTAACAACTAGAACATTCTCCGTTAAAATTAATGAGGTCCTTTCTGAAGAAAAAAAAAAATGTGCTTCGGTTCCACAAGAAAGTCTGTTGGGCCCAATATTTTATTCAATATACACAGCAGACATATCTGTCTCTAATCAGACAATTCCGGCTACATTTGCGGACGATATAGCATTAATGGCCTGTAATGAAAATCCCGATTTTGCGAATATAGCAATTTAAGATCATATCGATAACATACAAACGTGAGCTAGCAACTGGAAAATCAAGTTTAATGCTAAAAAAATGTCAACATATAACTTTCACTAATAGACCTATTACATGTTCGAAGCTAATAATAAATAATTCTGAGATACCGCAGGTTAATTCCGTGAAATATCTGGGAATGCATTTGGACCGCAGACTAAACTGGCGTTTCCATACAGAACAAATTAGTAGAAGAGTCTGGACACGAATCAAATTGCTGTATCCATTAGTAGGAAGAAGGTCTAATTTAAGTTTGGATTTAAAAAGACGGATATACCTCATGGTTATAGCGCCAACCTGGAAGTATATGGAGCTGTACGGAACTACTAAAGCAAGTAACTTACTACAGGTACAACGGCAGCAATCAAAGATACTTCGCTTGATGGCTTCGGCTCCTAATTATGTCTCTAATCATACTTTCCACAAGGATCTTAATATTCCATTAGTCCAAGATGTACATGTGCACCAGTATCAAAGATTCAGCGTGCTTTGGTCATTATCATACTACGCCCACGAGTAGTGAGGTAGCATATCGTCTGTGTGTTACCAAGTCTCCAAAAGATAAGTGGCTCGAACAAAATTCAACGCCGAACAAGAAAGAGAAGTGGATATCACGCGTCAATGGATCGATATTTTTTAAGAACACATACGTGTGGAATTTAATATAGTGTTTATTATTATTATATGTCCCATCTCCGCTGGGAGAGGAGGCAATATCGCTTTTAATTTTAATTTATTTCACTTTTTCCTTTTAGGCTATTAATGAGAAATGTCAATTATGGCCAGGTTTGGTTGGTGTGGCAAAAAAAAAAAAAAGGATTTTTTTTCTTTTGTTTTTAATGGTTTTCATTTTACTTTTACCGATAAAAAAATAAAATGTTTATATTCTTTTACGTTACAAGGGGAAATTGGAGCGACCGCAAAATAGAAGTTTAGACACTTACAACAAAGACAATTTGTTTCACAGAAAATTAGCTAAAACTGTGATTACTTACTGAAATTTTACAATACCGACGGGATGATGTAAGAGGCGTTCTAATGCGCAGTACAACATTTTTAGTAAAGCAGACAATTTAACGTTGGTAATTTAACATAGGAGCTCAGAGAAAGTGCAACTACAATCGGAATGAGCTTAATTAAGCGAATGGATAAGTGACAGAGGATTAAAAATACGGAGAAATAAAATTACGCAGGTAAAAAAAATAATAAAATCATTAATCGATAATTCTGATACGTAATGTAAGGTGTTTGCAAAAAAAAAAAAAAAAATTAATGAGCATAAACAGATATGTACATCTATTTTTCCGAATAGAATGGCGTGCTAGATAACGAGATGATTTATTTCAATCATACTAAAAGCCAGCGACAAAACCATACAGATGTATAATTTCACTGAAACTTATTGGTAATAAATGATTTTTATTTGATTAAATCGCGGGATAGTATTGATTTTAAACAGATTAAGAGTACCTAACGTGGCGAATTTGTAATTAAAACGTGCTTATTTATCAATAACTATTTGGTTCCCGTGAAACATATAAAAATATTTGACGTTAAAGACATTTATTGTTTACACAAAGTCACTATTAATCCTTATTACAGCTTAGAGTTGGAAATATACGATATTAGTCAATTCTAAGTAAAGCGTCTGTAATGAAACGGAATAATTGTTTATCCGAATAATATCCCGCGGTTACTGCTTAAATCGTACGTGTTTCTAATTCTTATTTAACATCGAAATTGATTGCTTCGAGTTTTAAAAATAGGTCAACGACATAATGATGAAATATAATTTGTTTGTTAAATGAAAAATTCGTTGTTTCGTATTGAATAAAAATAAGAAAGTTAATTTAAATATATCACCTAGTCGATATAAACAACAGAAAAATTTAGGACAGTGTAGTTTAATAAGTTAAAAGTAAGCAAAGATCGCGGTGTACAGCGTTTAATTAATTTGGCTCGGTCGTCCATAAATGCGTAAAATTACATGCACGCACATACTGGAGTGTTTTATTAATACAAGCATTTGCTATGCAGATGATCGGCTCGGTGCAATAAATCTATTACAGTCGTAAACTTCTTTATTCCAATTAAAGTGAAACATCAGATTTATTACAATATTTACATTTTTAGGTTTTCTACATTTGTTTATTACGATATAATTATGGTAAAGCTACAGATAGCAGACGTAATTAAAATCCCTGTATGGGTGTCGAACTAAGTTAATTTCTTCTTCCAAATTATTTTTCGAATTGCACCACAGTTTATAGCGAAAATGACGCGATAGTTTATTTAATCGAACATATTGTAAAGAAAATTTTAACCCTTCTCTCCATCTAGTCACGCAACCACTGTTAAATTTTTGAAGATATATATTTAATTACGAACATTTCTAGTCGTTTCGATAAGATTTTCGTAACATCCTATTTTATTTGATTGGTTTGTTATTTGAAATTCCGAAATGGAATATTCTGATGTAAAGTACCAGACGTGCTTTAATTTAAAATACTTAAAATGAAATGTCAAAGCAAAACCATTCTGAATTATTTATGTTTGAATTACTTGCTCTCAACCTTTAATCTTGCTGCGTGCTATAAAAAAGGACCATCTTTTAGGGTAACCTCTCGAAAACGTAAGGTTTCAATTTTTATTTTAAAAAAAATTGTTAGCGTCTTTTATGAAAAATGTGTGTTTACGTTTAATTTTAAAATACTACAATTCCGGATGTAAAAAATTATATTATTTAAACGAACACTCGATAAAAACTACGTAAGTCTAAGCGGATTTTTACGAAAACAACTACGGAGTCCCGAAAAAGACTATTTCAACAAAATGGGTACGAAATTCGGATTTAAAAACATTAAAATACACGGGGGATTCACAACGAAGGTGATAACGGGAAAAAACGAAACACGTGGGAAACACACAACAACAAAGAACGGACTTACTACCATTACGGATGGACAACAACAACTCAGGTAAAAGGACTCGATCGCGAACGATTGACGAGCGGCCATATTTAGTTGGTCATTTTTTTGCGTAGTGCTGCGTTAAATAAAAATGGCGTTCAGATTTAAATAACCGAAAAACGTATCTCTGGCGAGAAAATAATACTAAAAACGAAATCGTTAGCGGACGCGGCGTTTAAAAATTATTAAAATAAATTAAAATAAATAACGATTAAAATTGCGCAAATCTGCTATTAACAGCACTCCCCCACGGATGAACCGGGAGGTTCATTAGAGGGTAATGATACCCATTTTATCTTCTCTTGTGATAATCGTGATTCTGAACGATGCGGAAAATCGCGGTACGCGCAAACTCCAAATCATTTTCGGACAGCCATCGATCCGTTAATTGTGTAAACGATCGGGACATTTTCCAGTTGCGAAACAATTTAATAATACGAGCTACAACACGCACTAACCGAGGATAAGATGAAAATCTAGTGACAATACACGAATCAAATTTTTTATACACTAAACCGCTGATCAGTTTTACCTTACGAGTTTCGGATGTGCAATCCGGGTACATAATACCTGTAAGATCACATTTAAAAGTGTTGTCGCGCAATAAATCTGGGCCGATCAACCATAATTCGGAGCAGGATAACGACGAAACCGATAAGCCATGGGTACCTAAATCGGCTGGGTTTTCTTTGGTATTGATATAACCCCACGAATCGAGAAAAACGATTTCAAGATTTTTTTTTTACACGATTGGATGCGGACACCTTTAAACTATCCGAAGGTTTAGACAACCACGACAAAACTACCAATGAGTCACTAAACGCGTACGTCGCATGTATATTCAAAATTTTGCTAACACGATCCAATAAATTTGATAGTAATAGAGCGGCCTGCAATTCTAATCTAGGAATCGTCCAATCCTTGATCCGCGCGACTTTAGTTTTCGCACACACGAAAAACGATGAAATTTCGCCCTGACGGTTGACGCAACGCATATAAACGACTGCGCTGTAAGCCTTTTCCGAGGCATTTCGAGACACTTTGTAGCTAAAAAGAGGAGCAGGTGTAGTCCCATATGTGATTGTATTCAAAGAATATTCCTTTACCTGGTGAGCCATTTTATCGCGCCAAAAAATTCGTTGCCAACGTCGATCATCTGCGTGAACCCATGTACAGCGGTACATTTTTTCGATATCAGCTGAAAACGCAACTCGATGACTCCGAAAGCGTAATAATACATCAAATAATTCGCATTGGATAGTCGGACCTTTCATAAGTGTATCGTTCAGCGATAGTCTGCTTTCCGTTCTAGAGCTCGCATTGAAAACTACTCGAAGCTTGGTTGGTGGTGCTATTCGGGCGAAAGACAGCTCCTCGGTGCGGTATGTAATATGCATTCGGGGAAGCACTGTCGGTCAAAGTGGACATATGACCCCCAAATCATCGTACTCAGCCATAAATTCGGAATACAATTTTCGCATGGGTTCGGCTTGCCGCTTTTCGGAACGGAGTAGCTGAAAATAAGCGCATTTACGATTATCTTTAAGCGAGTTCGGATCGATTTTGAATGGTCATCTTCCTACGGTGATGAATTTCTCGTTTGATTGCCTCGTCTAAGTGTTTTCAAAATGCTGGATTCCTCCATAGTTAATTTTTTTGACGCGCAGTTTATATTTTCCATGCCCCAAAATTTCTTTAATTGCGTATCAATCTCAAGTGAAGTTAAATTACTATACGAAGCATGTGAAGGCGACGCACTATCCGGTTGTATATTAGAAGGTAAACACCCGCTTACTATCCGACCAAATTGGGTCTTCCGGAAAGTTAAATCATCCAATTTTTTCGTTTCATTACACAAGCAAGATTCGAAATATTCAGCGCCTAACAAAATATCGATATTCGGGATATTAACGATGACATTATAAAATACTGGGCCTGCTAATTTTAATTTTACGGATCGTTTACGAACGTTTTCGAAAGACAAATTAATTACTTTATATGCTAAAGCCGTTGCGGCGACTACGTCCGCGTTAACGCTCAATTCGAAATTTACCGTTCGGGATTTTAATTTTAAAAAACACGAATGACGCGAAAAAATTGAATTGTTACCGACTCCTTTTATTGTTACATTGTCTGAGGAATTTGAAGTAGGTAACCGGAACTTTTTTTGATGAATGCATCGGACACCAACGTAGGCTCTGAGCAGCTATCCAATAAAATACGAGCGACACCTCTAATTCCATTGTATTCAAACTTTACCATCGCGGACGGAAGTAATATAATTTTTCTGGTTGAGGGCGCGTCGACGCAGGATAAACTTGAGGCTAACGCTGTATTATTTTCGGAAGAATTCATACGCGCATTATTCGATTCTGGAGTAACGTTAGCAGACTTCAATCGGGTTTCATTTCCAAAATGCAATAAAGTGTGGTGCTTTCCACCACATCCGAAACATAACTCGGACGTGCAATTAGCCATGGAATGCCCTACTCGGAAACATATAAAACATCGGCGGTTTGTATTAATTATTTCGTAACGCTCAACGGGCGTCTTTCTTTTAAACGAGTCGCAATCGATTAATAAATGTTGTTGTTTACAAACGATACAAAGCGGTTTTGCGGAAATGTAAAAAGAATTTTTCGATATCGATTTCGGTTTTTTTTTTTTGTGTCGATGCCGATAAGAATGACGTTGTAAATGTTGATCATTTTATACAATTTATACAAAGAATAGAAGAAAAAGCAGCAAGAGTGGTCAAAGTGACGGAGTAATATATTTACTGAGGGATTGGTTTCGCGGCCCGCTCTTTCGGACTTTAAATTGGTTTACTTTATAAATTTTCATAGTGTGTGGGTTAAAAAGAAAATCGATACTGTAATTCATATAGAATCGATCGTGAAATTTTTTAAAAATTGATTTTCACATTTTTTAAAATTTGGGTCTTTTAATTTTAAAATTTTGGGGTTCTCGTATTTCTCCTATATCCTAGCGATTGAAATACATTATTTAAAAAAAATAGTGACCCTCCAGCTACCATGGAAAGAGCTGTGGACTTTTTTTTTAGTTTCCAGTCTTACCGCTTTAAGTGTGTATTTTTTCAAATTTTGATCCGGAAATATCAAAATATTTCGAATTTTATATTATTCCTGTATTCTGGAGACCGTAGTATGTAGGTTAAAAAGAAAATCAATACTGTAGCTCATATAGAATTTTTCTTAAAGCTCGATTTTCACATTTTTCAAAATTTGGTCTCCTTAATTTTAAAAGTCTGAGGTTTTTATAATTTTCTTACGATCTCACGAAGAAAATACGTCCGATTGAAAAAAAATTAATTCTCTAGCTACTATAAAACGGTTTGTACGTGTTTTTTTTTTTACAGCTTTATAAGATATATATTATATATTTAAAATATATAAATGTATGTGTGTCGCGCGCGCGTGTTGTTTAAGTCTAATGGATCTGAAGAGGATATTGGGGGCCAGTTTCTTTCTTCTTAGGAACTGCCTTTGTTTTCCTAGATAACTTCTCTAGTACTCAGTTTCAGATTAAGTGTAAACCTGGAAGTATTTGAATCCAGAACGAAACAAATCTCGGAAATTCGCGATTACCTGTCAGGTATCCAAATTAGATTATTATGCTGCCTCTTTGTTCTATTCTGTCGCTACGATTAAAAAAAAAAAAAAAACGTTGCAACATAATTTTCAAAAAGCCAGGAATATTATTTTTAATATTTTTGTAATCAAATTCTGGTATAAAATATTATTTATATAATTGTGGACAATTATTTGTATCCGTGATTGCACATGTATAAATTTCCGCACAAGTATCTTCATATTTTATCACTATCTCTAACCCTATTCCCCTTGGTAGCTTCTGGGTATGCTATTAAGCCTGCCAGATTTACATTGAACTGTAAATTTAACGACACCAGTCAATTCGCTAAACGACTGGGGACGAACGAATATTTAGAATGTAATGAATTATTCTTTCGCTTTTTATAATATTAGGACTCTCGAACTATTTCTATTATTTTCTCGAATTACTTTGTAAGAATATTTCCACGCAGAAAATCCGTACGCGGTGATGCGTGACAAAACGGTGTTATTGGTGGAATTGCGTTTAAGAATATTGTACATAGTCTCGTTAAATAGTATGACAGTTGTAATTAAACAGTGAGTGTGCGCCGACTTTATAACTTCTCCAGTATGTGTGAGCGAGGGAATATCGTCTCGAGCTATTAGCAATTGAAATTAATTGTCGGCAATTTTCTTGTTGAGCTCATTAACGGACAAAGGGCAAATTCTGTTTAAAACAGTCTACATTTTAAAACTGAGCACTTTCCTCGCCGCGCCAACATTGCACTGAACCGCCTTCGATGTTTTCTCGGATATTTAAATTAGAAATACCGCGTACTCGAAAGGTTACCCCCCATTTAAGCGGAACAATTATTAGAAATAAAAAAGGGAAAAAAACTGTTTAATTTTTTTTCTACCGTCAAATATGTGCACAGATGAAATCGTATGGTAATTATTAATTTCTTCGTGCGTCAACTATTAATTTGTGTTTGTTTAGGCGAACGTCGTAATTTTGTTTTCTGTCTAGGTTTGTTTATCGCTATTTCACTTGCTTTATAGATCAGTTGACAGTACGCAATTAAAGTATATCGGAAGCCGACTAGTATAGTTGCTAACCGATACACTTAATCCGGTTGCTAATTTTCAGTTATTGAATTTCGATTTTTCACCCCAAAAAGGATGGAAAAAATAATATACAGATTTTTCTAAAAAAAAAAAGTTAATTCATTCTTCTTGGACCTATCAATTGTAGTTTACTATTGTTCTCCTCTTTTTTTGAGGGATCTGTTTTCAAGCCTGAACATAATATTTACAAGTCACTTGTCAAAAAATCGCAAAATATGATTTTATTAAAAAGAAAAATTAAATTGTATTTTGTCCGTTAACTAATAATGCCTGTGCTCCCAGTGTCGCAATAATACTGATAGTTTTTGTCAGATCAATTTAATAAATTATAACTAGTGTACGTTATTTCGTATTATTAGAATAGTTTATTCTATAATTAATTTGTTCCGTTTTTGGGTCATGCAAAAAAAGTTGTTTTTTTTTTGTTTTTTCATTTGAATTGAAAAAAATTATTTCCGGACCGCTGCTTCGGACAATTTGCGGTTACTATAAAATTTGGAGTCGTACCCTTACAGCAATCTAACGTGCTGGTATTATAACGTGTGTACACAAATACTAGAGGAGCACTCCTCTTGCTGACAAGAAAACAGTAGAAAAAAGAAAGGAGAATCGACGGAAGTTTAAAATGGAAAAGAAGATTTAAAAGAGAAAACTATAGTAAAAGTACGAGTAGGAAGATCTACCCGGCAACAAGTACATAAACATAGAATTGTCCACCTTTGTGTCTTACGTTTAAATGTACACTAAAAATAGTCTATAATCTCATTTCGTCACTGCATATTGTAACAGGAAAAAAAAAAATGAAACCCAGAAAAATGCACCCTTAATTTATTAGTGAGCTGGCATGGTTTTATAATTTAACTGTTAGAGCAGCAGCGTGCCAAATACAGGTAGGGGTTCCCACACTCACAACCACAACGATTCTTCTAGTCGGAATTTTTAGAAAATTTCGAAATACAAGTTTGGTTTTTAATATGACCTTCGGAAAGTTTTTTTTTTTTGAATTTCGATAAAATTTTAGTTTTGACCAAAGGATTAAAAAATGCTTTTTTACAAAAAATAAATACCGACTTCAAGGTTTATTATAAAAATTTAAAAATGCACTAAAAAGTAAAAAATAATTACTCCCGATAAAATATATATATCAGAGTGATATAACTTAAGGTGATATCGTAATTCTTATACAACATTAATTTTTTGGAGTTGGCATCAAATTCATATTAAAAGAATAATTAAAAACTGCATTAAATGTTGATTAAATTGTTCCTAACATGAATTTAATTCCAACTCCAAAAAGTTAATGTTGTATAAGAATTACGATATCACCTTAAGTTATATCACTCTGATATATATATTTTATCGGGAGTAATTATTTTTTACTTTTTAGTGCATTTTTAAATTTTTATAATAAACCTTGAAGTCGGTATTTATTTTTTGTAAAAAAGCATTTTATTTTTTACTTTTTAGTGCATTTTTATTCAATTAAATTAAAACATTTTAATAAGAACAGATATTTCCACGGTAAAAACACCAAAAGTTACATTTCCATGGTAATTTGGCAAATTTATAGTATTTTAAGTCAAAAATCTAATCCGACGGTGAAAACAATCATGAATGAAAAGCATCCAAAAAGCTTCAATCTCCCGCATTATTAAGGATAACTCAAAAACTATCGGTCAGACCTTGATCAAATCTAAATGGGACCACATGACAAACACCACCTTTCAAATAAAAGAAGAATCATCAAAATCGGTTCATCTAGAAGAAAGTTCTGTGGTAACACACATAAAAAAAAAAAAAAAAATAAAAAAAAAAAAAAAAAAAATACAGTCGAATTGAATACCTCCTCCTTTTTTGAAGTCGGTTAAAAAAGTATAAAATGTTGTTTGTGATGTTCTCTTTGATTGAAACATGAAAATAATTTAACTTTAATATAAGTGTTTATAATACTGAATTGGCAAGGACGTACCCAGTATGGGGCAAGGAGGGTAATTGCCGCCTTTTGGCCGAAGTGAAATGCAAAAGTTGAAATAACAAATTTTTTATTTTAGGTGAACTCTTAAAACAAAATTATGTTATAGACAAAGAGTCAACAGATGTACCAGTAAAAGAATAAAAATGTATACTAACGTTTATAGCAGCGATGTGTATTAATGTCTTCTAAGCAAAAATATTACTGTACTACAGCATCACTTCCACTGAGAACTATCAGCACCAGATGAGAAAATAGCGTGAGATCAAGATCATATTTATAACATAAATAATGATGGAATAAGGATTTTAACTGATTTCCGTTTATTACGAATTGTAACTGTGTTTTATTTCGAGTCATTTATTGCGTGTTCAGTCGATTAATTTTTCTGTTATATCTTTTGTTTTTCCATATTTAAAATATGTATTTATCACATTGTCAATTATCAGTCAGATTTGGCAGTTTTCATTAATAATAGTAAGTACGTAACATTACCCTTTCATTTTAGTTTTATCAATTTGGCTGAAAACATACGACTACACAAGGTGTTCTTTGCCATGTTGAGGCAGAAGCGGGACCGCTTATAAATATGCAGGTTTCATCCTATTTTACCTAATTCTCATTTCGTCTAAAAACAAAACAGCAGAAAAAAACTGTTGGATCTTCGAAAATATATGGGTTTGTTGTTAAGAAATTTAAAAGAAATGAAAGCGGTCCATCTCCTTCATTAGCTGATGAATCATCATCATCCTTATTATATTCATTTTCTACGCCTTCTTTAGAACTCACAGAAGGGCAACCATTCCCAGATAGCGATACTACATTTTCTTCAGTGCTCCTGCAAAATTGGACATAAGGAAGTATGCGATTGTTAAACCACAGATAGACGAATTAAAATTTGAAATTTTAACGAACTGTTAGAAACCTAATTAGTCATATAATTTTCGTAAAGATTCTTGACGGTCGAATCGTCGTTTTATTTTTACATGGTTAACCACAGTACTCGCCATGGTTAGCCTATTCACAGTGCTTAAAAGGACTACTATGTCGTTACCGTGTGTTATTTCCTCAGAAAATTGAACGAGGTTTACAAGGATCATTTATAGTAAAACGTTGCGGTCATTACAAAAAATTCCATCAATATATTCAATATCATATAAAAAATATTTGGCATAAAAATGCTTCAAGGGATGCAATAAATTTTGCTAAAGTCATTAAGGAAAATAAATTATCTATTGTCGTCCAGGTGAACAATAGAAGAGGATCGATCGAAACAAATTATTGCCCGTTCTTTTTGCGATTGTTTTCTGTGGTACACATGACATTTAGTCTTCGTGAAAAGTCGTTAGAAACTGGTCATTTCATAGATTTGATTCATTTCAAAGCTAACGCTGGGGATATACTATTAAGGAATCACTTAAACAATTTTATCTAAAATACACATCCCCAAAAAATTCAAAATGTCTTAATAAATATTTGTGGAAGTATTTAAAAAAAAACAAACAATTATCACTAAAATCAAAGAATCGGTTTATTAGTCGATTTTAGCTGATGAAACGGTTGATATTTCAGGTATGGAACAACAACTTTCTCTAGGTGCTCGATATTTTTGCTGTAAATCACAAACGTTAAAAGAAAAATTTTTAGTCTTTCTTTAGCTGAGTGGTCAGAGTGCAGAAAAAATTGCTCACTCGATTGTAACGAATCGTGAAGAATTTGGTTTGGATATAAATTCACTTATTGAACAAGGCTATAATGGATGCTCCATTATGGCTGGCAAAGAAAAAAGAGTTCAACAGATTATTAGGAATATGTATACGAAAGCTTTATTCATTCACTGTGCATTTCATAAATTAAATCTCGTTGTCAATGATTTAAATAAATTAGTTGAAATTGGAAATTCAGTGCATTACTGCAATTTTTAAAATTCGTCCAAAATATTTTACATTAAAGAATCAGTTTATAATCGGTATGAAAGTAAACGAAATAAATGGAATTCAAACTCTCCTTTGTGAATCAGGAAACTGATATGATTTTTGGACGATTACTCTACCGATATCTATTGAAAATATTGAGGAATTTACATTAACTGGTTTACTTTTAAGTATGCATTATTTTATCATTCGATTAAAATAGTCACACAAGTTGCAATAACAATTCCTGTTACAATATGTACTATTGAACGTTCTTTTTCTATACAACGAAGGATAAAAACGTGGTTCAATTAACTACAGCTGAAGACTAATTGGCTCGGTTTAATGCGTTTACACAGGCAAATATGTACTTCTATCCGTAGGTTAGTAAATAAATTATATTCATGTTTATATCCTAACAAGTATATAACCTTTATGGATATTTTAAATATATCAAACTAAAGTACGCAAAAGTTACATGTGTGTTTGTATGATTGTATAGTGGAACTTATAAAAAATTTGTCCCTCCTCAAAAAAAAAAAATTCTCGTACATCCATGTAAATTGGTAAATTAAAAAAAAAAAAAAAACAAACAAAAAAAACAGTATTTGTAATAGGCATTCATAAACTTTGCAATTTTCTCTGTATCTATCATAGGCCATTTGCATTCGGTGCATAATGAATTCATAATAATAGGGGCGAATCAAGAGAGACATTTTGGGGAGGGAAATTATATGATTACGTAATACCTTTTACGGTAGGTAGTAGATTTGAGAAATACCCCTTGTTCCATAAAGAAAATCGAATAGCGACCACTCTTTAAAAATTTAAAAATATTTTACAAATACATAACTATTACTATTTAATTTAAATTTTGTTTTATTTTTAAGTATTTTTATTAGACTTTACTTCCTTCTTACTATTATGTTAGTAATCCGATCCAAATTCTTTAAAAATAAAAATAAAATAAAAAAGAACAAAGACAGTTGCGTTTAAAACCGAATAAAAACATATTCGACGACATCCATAAATTTGATTATTTATTCCTCGATCTTTCTTATTCTGATTTGGCATAGTCCATCATGTTCCAGTCGCTCTTACCGTTGAAAAACCCTTATAGTAACTGTCTATCCGATATTTCGATTTCTAATATTCTCCGACTGTGCAAGCGTGCAATTGATAATTTTTATATTCCTATTATTCTCGTTGTTGAGATCACATTTTTGAGCTCTGCTCCTTCACCTTTTATTCATTTTTCTGTCACTGCAAAGAGTAGGGACGACAACACTATTCTAGCAATTCATCTTTCTCTTACGTTAAGATCCCGACTCAGAAGCACTATTCTAATACCGAAATCTTCGAATCCCCACGATTCGTACTATTCCGATCCTACCCTCAACACCGGTACCAAAGGGGCTACCGCTCCGCTATTCCTAAGTACCCTGTAAATTTTTCTGTAGTCCCCCCGTCTCCCATCTTCTTCTAACGTTACAAATAACGTTTCTTTTGATGACTCTTCTTCTCTTTCTTATAAAAATGTCCCGGCTTTGCTAAATTCGATGTCCCCGATTTGGAGAATAAATTCTTTTTCTTACGTCGAGTTCTACAATCGTAGATACGGCAGAAGTCATAGTTTATTCTACTATAAGGTTTTATTGTGATTACTCTTGTTTTCTTTCGTTTCCCCATCATTTTGTTCCATTTCTATTATGCTAACGCTACACCATTTGTCTCCTTAGTCTTTACGTAGGTATTGGTCGATTTTATTATTTTATAGTGCTTTCCTTCGGTATTGCTTGCCTCCTTTAACTGGGACGATTACGAGGACTCAGACCGATGGTTGTTTTGAGTGATGGAGGCTTCTTTTATATACCACTTTTCCTTTCGTTCTATCATTTTATTTCTGGTTTTTGTACTCTTTCTTCTTAAAGCATTGTTGCCTCCTTTAACTAGATTGATTGATATCGTACCACGACCCACGCATAATGATTTATTCGAGCAGTGAGAGCTTGTATTTTCCTTTGATTTTCTTATTTCTTTTTACTCTTTCGTTTTGGCTCACTCGTAGTGGACCATGGAAAGGGTTTTAGATTTCACATTATCTTTTTCGATTTCTTTCTTTCTGTGATTTTTCGCGTTTTTTCAACCTTTCTCTATACCACCTCTTTTCCCATTTTTCGCCTATCTGAGAATTCACTATGCCCGGTTAATTTAAGATTCTACAGTGAAACTTCCGGAGCATCAAAGCCAACAAAAACTCTTTAGAATTGCCGTTGGATGATATAATGTTAATATCGGAACTTGGTTTTGAAAATTCTTTTAACATTAGCTTCCTTAGTTTCTCCTTCATCAGTTCCAACGCAGCGATGGCGCTACGGTGGTTTAACTATTTTAGTACGGAATTTAAGTTTTTAGCCCGTTAGGTCCAACCTTTGCTTCTTTCTAATCCTCCTTATTTAGTTTATATATATAACTTATATATTTCTCCTGTTTAACTCCTTTTTTCGCTCTGGTTCTACTCCTTTGTATTGCAACAACTTCATCGCTACTTCGATCTCTAAACTTAATTCTTCTACACTTTGTCCAGTTTCGCTTGCTTTCTATGTTAGAAAGCTTTTCGAAAATTCAGTCAATAGTGGCTCGAAGGTAACAATCTATGACCTACTAATATTTTTGGTTTCTGTCCTGGACGTGGCCCTCCTAACTGTATTAGTACATTTTTAGCAGATGATTACACGTCGTCTATCGAAAATAACATTATCTCTGCGCTCTTTAATAATGTCCAGCTTCCAAATTTTTCTTCGTCATAATGCTTTTTTTTTTTACATTCCAGTTTTTCTTTTGTTAATAATCTTTCTCAGCGGAGAATTCTCATTCTTTTCCCTCCCCTTTACACTACCAACAGACTAATCTTTCGCCGATTACCGTGAAGTTCCTGCTTTTAGCTCAACTTTGTTCAACATCTGCTTTATGCTCCTTTGACTCTAAATTGTTGTTTCTTTCTTCTTCTTTTTTTTTCTTTTTTTCCCGACATTTTTATTTATTCCTCTCATCACAATATCTCGTGTGTAACTCGCAACCTCAAATCTGCTTAACATCATTAGAAAACGATTAATCCAATATCCATCTTTTAATCTCCCCCTCTCATTGCAATTTGTCGTGTACGTTTTCGTCACACAGTTTATTTCCACCATCGATTTTCCGTTTTCCACTTATATCTTCTCTATTTTGTCTTTTCCTTCCTTATAATTTTCTTTTTATACGTGATGTTGATCGTATTTTTTTTCGAATGCTCTTTGATCACTGCTGAACGTTCCTCTTTCTATTCGCGTCACTTCTATCAATAGATCTCTTGCTCCTTGCTCTCCTTTTCTTCTTCTATTGTTATACCGGCTCTTGTATCCTTTCTGACTGCAATCAAGAATATCTAATTACATTTTCCTTTTCTTCCCCAGTTCTTGGGTCGTCAATGTTCATGTCAACGAACTCCCTAAAAAAAATCCGTTGATAAAAGGAAATTTCAGATTGCCGCAATTTAATTATTTGCGGACCACTATACTCGTAGTTCATAGTGATCATCTTAGCGCGCTGAATAATATACTAATTTAAAGGAGGAAATGGATAAAAAAGAAAGGATAATTCGAATAGGCTTTTAATTTTTCTTAAAAAACCGATAACAATGGCTAATTTAAAACCGAATGCGTCTATCTTCAGTGCTGATTTCAGAGAGCCATGGTGAGTGGTTGCTTACGGCAGGAGTAGTCTGATATTTGGAGAGATCTCGACCCGTCAGCAAATAAATTATTAGCTATTAAACCCTTCGCAAAAGTTTGCACTACTACACTTCGTCCCAACTGTGAGGAAAAAATGTTTTTACGTAGATTACGAATAGAGCTTACTAGCCTAACTCCGGCATATGTTTTAAATAAAAGTTATTAATATTTGTTATATTATTATTTATCAAGTGGTCTTTGAATTTTTGAATAAGGTATGTTTCTGTTACTCGGTATATTATTCTTATTTATAACTTTGCACTTAAGTCTATACTAATATTAAACGTGGCGATTTTTCAGTATGTTTATTTCTAATCGCATTCATGAGCTCCTCTTTATAACGTGTTTCAAAACATTCTATTTGTTTGTCCAATATAATAAAACGTTCTACAGGAGTCGCATGTTATTTTATATAATTTCGGGTTTTTCATTTTATTATTATTTACGGACAGTGTATTGTTGTATTTAATAATTCGGAGAATAACGTGTTATTTGTTAGTTTTTCTTCTTCTAATGAATTAACGATTACTGGTAGCCTAACAAATTCAGTTAGTACACGTCGCTTTGATTTTGCCAATAAACTTACACACCAATATCACACTAAATTGAACTGATCGCCACTGCGATCAATCGTACGATTTATGATGAACATTATTAGATGGCGAATGCGTCAGACGTATTCTGACCATTAGTTAACCTGTAACCTTCGCATTGCGTTCTGTTCAGACGGCTAAAATCTAACCGGCTCTTTCATCTACTTCTTCACCATTACCCAATAAACCACCACACATTCAAGAAGACGGTTGCGGATGACAAAAAATAATCGCCGGCCGCGATAAACGATGATTTGTAGCTTATATTGCGACATGGCATTATCTCACTGAAAAGAAGGTACGTGTGACTTTTAATTTCGGTTTTTGTTCATTAATCGTTAATTCCTGATATTTATGATTTCGCCCGTTCAATTTGTGCTTAACAAAATTTTACGTTTTCTTACTTCTTACGATTTAATAAATAAATAAGATGTTTCTCTGCACAGGGCAGAACTTTTAAAATTAATGTAAATTAGTGTAAAACAACATGAAGCAGATAATACAATAATTCGCAAAATATGTGTTCAGAATTTAAAAGTTTTAGGAAAATGGACAATATTAATATTAATGTTACTTTTAAAATTATACATTTGTATTCCTTTACACTATTTGTATCAGAAAATAATCAGGAGTTTGAGACTGCCTCTTCCGACTATTAGTATTTCAGGAATTTACATTTATGAGTAGTAAAATTCTAAATTTTATGTGCATGTTTCGAAAAATACGGGTGTTTATGTTTTTGTATGAGTGCCGATCTTAGTCCTCTTGATTTCCGTTAAAATGCTTCGCTAAAGCATTAAACAAAAAAAAAAAAAACAAACATAAAATTTCAATTAGAATTTCGACCGCAACAAAATACAAGTTATAATACTGAAATATAAATACTGATCGACATTCGTAAATTTTACACCCCACGAACATAAACCTCTTAGAGAGCTTCTGTTTATATGGTCTGCTTGCGGAGAATCAGTTATGCGGTGTTTTTTTCTTAATTTTTACGTATAAAATTTATTTTCTTTTTCGCTTCATCCTCTTTTGTTTTCTTCTCGTTTTATTCGATATATATATATATATATATATTTACATACGCATATTGATTATATTATTTACAGCGTATGATTTGAATAAACGATAATAAGAATGTTGGAACTTTTATCTTGTCATTAATAAATAAATAAACGATTATACAGAAAAATTATACAATTGACTACGTTGATTTACGTTAAAAATACTTTTAATCTCAATTAAAGTAGGTATTAAAGTTTATTATATTTATATAAAATACTTTCTACTTCCTTACTTGCATTCGTAATTTTCTGCGGCATTGTAAACGGTTCTTTTATTAAAACCGCTTTGCTGTCGTTATTAATCATCTTTTAAGTTTGTATTCTATTACGCAATTGAAGTTTAACTCTTTTTTTTTTTTTTTTTTTTTTTTTGTATATTTCTTGATAAGTATTCATGTAAATTTTCCAAGTTCGTAATAGTATCTCAAATCGAGTCTGTAATGTTTTTCTTGCGTTGCGTTCAAAAACATTGTTCTCAGAATTGTACGGAATACATTTTGTTTTCATGCATGCATCGGACTTAAAAATATGTAACATAGTAATCATATCTGACACTTGCTGTTGGCTATGAAAACAGAGCACAGCCCTATAATAATATGTGTATCCCCGATCTTCTGAATTATCCCTTAATCTTAAAAAAAAGTTTCATCTCTACGTTTTGATATGAGCTGCTGTACACGAAGAGCACTTAAAAAAAGAACAAACAATAACGGTAAACTAATTTTTTTTATTTTGCAATAATTTTATATAGAAACTTGTAATTCTTTCGTCGATGACTAAAAACTTTCATCCGCCCAATATTGAATTATATTAAAAAATCAAAAAATTTCTACCCCCAAATGTTTCACGGGCACTAGTAATGAGACTGGAGTAAAATAAGATGAATAAAATGCACAACATTGAAATTAAGATTAGGAAATTGGTCACTAGATTGAGAAGTCAGAATACGTCGGTGATAATTAAGTGGATGCTGGCTCCTATGGAGATATGATGCAATAAAATAGTTGGTTCATTCGTAAATTTTATTTGGGTTATCGCTTTCTTATAAAACGTCGTTCTATTTCTTCTTCAAATATCAGTGCCTCTTATTCTTTCATCCTTCGTCATTGTCGTATTTCATCCAATGAAGTTTTAGTTCCATTTCATATTTCTGTTCGTCTTTCTGTATTTTTCCCTTTTATCATTTTCCATAACAAGTTTCCATTTTTTCTCACGTCCATTCCAAATTATATTAAAGCTTCCAAATATCAACTTCGTACCGGGCTACTCCAAATCCCCTTCCTTTCATATTGTCAGTATGAAGTTTATTAATACGATAAATTCCCTATTTCGTCATTACTTTTTAATCTCTTAGCGATGTTCGGCCTCATTCTTGCGCTCTCAGTTCAGTTTTCTCAGTTCTTTAAACTTCCTTCTTTTTGTTCTATCTTTACCGTTGAATCTATTGCCATCCTACAAGTTGTTACTTATATCCCATCAAAAACATAAATGTAAAAGTGGAAGCCAAGTTCGAAATTAAGAATATGCATGATGGATGTCGACTTCGCCGACAAAAGAATTGAGATCTAAATGGGTGCCAAGTTCCTGAAATTTATTTATAAGAACATAACAACATTCTAAAATTAAAACAAAATTTCTTGTTTTTTTCATAGACAACAATGTTTGCTATTTAAAAATATAACTTCATAAATATTTAAACAGTCGAATTATTTACACAAAGCAGATAATTTAGAATAAATTAAAGCTCACGATTTGACTTCATACAAATTATCTTATAGTTGGCTAATCAACTTATCTTCTTTATGTAATACGCAAGTTACTGTTTTATATTGTAAGGTCACACCTTACAATATAAAACAGTAACTTGCGTATTACATAAAGAAGATAAGTTGATTAGCCAACTATAAGATAATTTGTATGAAGTCAAATCGTGAGCTTTAATTTATCCTAAATTATCTGCTTTGTGTAAATAATTTGACTGTTTAAATATTTATGAAGTTATATTTTTAAATAGCAAACATTGTTGTCCATGAAAAAAACAAGAAATTGTGTTTTAATTTTAGAATGTTGTATGTTCTTATGAATACATTTCAGGATTATCTACAAAACTTGGCACCCATTTAGATCTCAAATTCGTTTGTCGGTGAAGTCGACAACCACACATATTCTTAATATTGAACTTGGCTCCCATTTTTAAAATTAATGTTTTTGATGGTATATCATTACCTTTTTGTAAAAAAATTATTATTATTATTCATTCAAATTCAAATTCAAATCGTTTATTCTTCAAAATAGGCTTACAAAGTGAGCACTTTTTGAAAGTCAAGTTATCGAGTCCGTCTGTCCCCTAGCTCTAAAGTTACCGCCACTTCGGATCTATATGGCTGAGGGGAAGAAGTGGCAAGAAACCCTTATTGCAGCACACAAGGCCCTATAAATATGCTAATGTTATTTTCATCTCTTTTTTTACAAATATGTCAAAATCAGTACACAATGTTCATTTCCTATGCCGTGCTGTAATCATATCGTTCCATAATATATATGTTTATCATTAAGATAGTCATCTATTTTATAATAAGCTAACTTGCTTCACAGCAATTTTAAATTTATTTTCCGGTAGGTTAAGAATCTCGATTGGAATTTTATTATAAAAGCGCACGGAAAGACTTAAAGTGCGTTAGCTGTTAATAAAAATCGATTGCTTGGAAAATATTTCAAATCGTAAAAATTCACTGTTTTCTGATTTTTTCCCCTTTGTTGTATATCCACAATTAGCCAGCTGGACGGCAAATTTCAACTTTCTAGGTCACCTGGAAGTGGGTTAGGTTTTTGATCTATGTGTCAGTCAGTGATAAAAATGCCGATTTTTAGACGTTAATATCTCAATAACTGTTTGAGTTGTATTTATGAAATTTTGGGTTCTAGTTAATCCAGGGGGTTTTAATAAATAGTCCAAATTTCATGTGATTATGTTAAATAGATTTTGGGTTATTAAGGGGTTAAAAGTGGCTCCAAATGGTTCGTTTAATATAACACATGGCTGCTGCGTTGCCACCAGTTCCTTAAGTTGTTTCATTATTGGACCAGCCAGATTGTTAGCTTGTCTAAGGCATACGGGCTCTTTTGATTTAAACATTCGATTAAGATAAAGCGCCTTTTAAAAAATTAAATATAATAAAGTTAAAGCTAAGGAATTTATTGGCCCAACAGAACTTGTAATTTTACATATTGCTCTCAGCCGAAAACAACTGTTGCACAAACCGGATAAGGAAACGGTTCTTAACAAATTTTTATTTAGCGAATTAAAACGGTTATTCTTAATATGATGCGTCGAATAAAATCAATTTCTGAACTTCTGTTAATATAACCGTATGGACAGAATATCGCAAAAAAAAAAAAGTAATTGCGATAATTTAACCTACGCACCACGGTGCATGTTGATCTGTAACAGCGTGAATTTATGTGTTTATGAAAATACTTTAAAAATGCTTCAGTATATATGTACTGATTCTTATTTTTAAGAAAGAATTTTTCAATTTTATAAAATCGTGCAGTATTAGTAAAATGTTTATACATCTTTTAAGCAACACTGATAATTAAATACCGCAATTATCAGTAAATTTTTTTACTTATTTATGTACTGTTTCTTACATATATAGTCATTACAGTCTGATGGAAGTTAAGGTTTGAAGAATGCATCCCAGCTTATTTCCCTTTAAGAATTCTAGATTTGCTCTTATTTTGCCAGGTGAGTTCGATATTAGAAATGCCTACATATTTCAATGTAGCCTACCGTACTGAAGGAGCTGGCTTCTACACAGGGGGTAAGAAGGTCGGGAAACACCACTTAATATATAGTTCGAAGATAATCTCGTGCGCCCCAGACGTAGGAGATTTACCAGACAATATTCTGATCGCCTCGTCTTTAATGGAGGCCATCATGGATTGATGAACTTTTTGACTATACATAACGAGGAAGGTATAGAGAAAAGGTCTTGGCACCGCCGCTGCTTAATACGAGGCAATAAAATATTCGACACTTGCGGTGGACCTAGTGCAAACGATGAAATTGGCCCTAGCTAACAGAGTGAGCCTCGGAGTTGATTCTAAACTGTGTGCAAATGAGTGTTTATCCACAAGGATATAATATTACAGGCAATTGGTTAAACTGCAATATGCACGAAAAGATTTTGTCAATTAATGGGGTATTGGTATTTTGATTTCCTGTAGCATTTGTGGCTGCCAGTGAATCTGTTGTTATAAGTACATTCTGATTTTATTGCGAGCCAGATAGGTATGTTTCTAAACAAAAACGGATCCCACGTAATTACGCGTCTAGAGGTGAATAAAAGTCCAATAAACGCGTAGAAGATATTTCTTCACTAACTTCGAATGCACACGCTATTGGTGAAGGGTCCTTTGTTCTTTCAATTATGATTTTGTCCCATCTGCGTGACAGCGTGTTAACTCTAGTATTTTTTGATGACGGTTGCAATGTATTTAGATATATGTGCTATGATCTACCGTGCGATTAATAATACTGATAAATTAGGAGATTTATCAATGTGGGTTGCGGTTCTCAGAATATGTTTGCAGTTAAAAGTAGATTGTAAACTTTAGGAAGGAGATATCGTTGTGGAAAGAAGGATTAGGCAAGAAATCCTGAATGTTGTCAGAATTATTAAGGCTTGGAATTAATGGAAATACTCCGAATTCACAGGACATAGATAATATCATATAGTTTTAGATAATGAGCGTCTGAGAATTCCTGTAAAGCAAAATGGTGGACTACGTCTAGTTTTTGTGTATGATATAATGAAAAGTTTAATGGTTGGTCGAACAGGGGACAACATGAAGGAGTGGCGAATTTCTGGCAACTCTTTCTGTGTATGTGGCGAGGAGCAATTTATTCAACATCTTTTCATCTGCAGTAGATGCCCGCACAGGTGCGACTTTAATGACCTATTACAACTGGATGGAGGCAATGTCGCATTTGCAGGATACTTGGAAACACCGTGTAACGCATAAAGATCCTTTTCCTGACACGAAGAAGAAGAAGAATAAAAACCGCAAAGTACACCTCGCTGCATAATTGGTTCAATTAGGAATCAAGGATTTATAGTTGTTAATTAGTATTTTTAGATTAATATTGAGTTTAGGATTAAAAAGATATTTTATAATAGGAAAAAACTTTAGCAAGAGATTTTCAAGAGAGACATATCCGTATGTTTATTTCAAGTTCGTGTCCTGTCAAACCATATGCGAAGGATTCATGATTTGGAATCAAGTTGTTATTTATATAAAAGGAAATAGAATTGATAACAGATAGTATTCCGTTAAAACCGACACGTTTTAGAACAGAAACATTTAAGTCACTTATTGGAGTTTTAAGATTGTCTATTGTAGGATCGATTGGCATATTTGAGGATCATGGGATGGAAGGGAGATACTTAGGTCATTTATAAACAGCCGGGTCATCACTGGTGGTTAAACGCATTCGTTAATATTGTTAATGTCGCTAATGTACTCCATTATATCATTGGTAGGACGATCATTAGCGAAGATCGAATTCTTAACAAAGTTAACTTGCTTAGATCATTAAAGTTAATAAACAGTAATTTGTCGCATCTATTAATAATAATATTTCTAAAAAAAAAAAAATTCAAAAACGAGTTTTACAGACGATGATAGTAAAGTGACAGAAGAGATGAGATTTGGAGACTATAGGGAGAAAAACTTACCAAATTTTCTCCAGTATCTCAGACAGATTTAGAATGAGTAAATTAAATATTAATTTCTACAACTCAAAGGTGCTCTCTGGTCTTGGTAAGTTTTCAGCCTGCTTATGTAGGTTTCGACTTATCAATGGTCTAGGCTATGCCTGTTGTGTGGTAGACGCTATAGATTACGTGAATCATTTTATCTCTGAATGTTCTGCTTTCGTCCATTACATATAAAATTCAACACAAAAAAAACGGAACCTTTTCTCCTTACTAATAAAAATAATTTCAACTTCCACAAGTTCGCTGAGAATGCTATATGCGATATACGTATCAAAATATTAATTAAATGCAGATTGTTAATTGAAAACAATTCTTTAGACACTAAATCACTAAGTAGTCAAAACTTGAGCAGCCTCCTTTTCATATTTCTCATTTATATATATATATATATATCAGGGACGGATCCAGAAGGACATTTGAGGGGAAATTGTATAATTACGTAAAATCTTCTACGGTAGGCCGTAGATTTGAGAAATACCCCTTGTTTCATAAAGAAAATCAAACAGTATCCTTTATAGAAATTTAAAAATGTTTTAAAAATACATAATTATTACAATTTAATTTAATTTTTAGGTGAAAAATAAAACGATATTATAAAATTTTAGCTAACATGGTGTTTAGAAATAGTATAATGTTCTTTTTCAATCTTACTTATTTCACTTTTAATTTTGCCGATCTCTGCCATCCTCCAAATATGTTTACTGTTCTTACATTCTCAAAGTTTCTTCCGCAGGCTCTAATCAAACAGAAATTCTACAGTTTTATCAATTCTCAATTTCCTTCGCATTCAACCGTATTTATGGATGGTTCGAAGAGGCCGGATGGTGTCGCGCCTCTTTTATCTTCCCAGATTTTGACTTTTCAGAATCTTTTCACCTGACTTCTTTCTGTTCTACATTCATAAACCTATTAATGACTATCCTATGTTCCATTATTTTCATTTCCTCTAAATTCTTAATTATATCTGACTCCGTGACTGCCCTTCAATTCATTCTCCCCTATCTGATCATTCCTGTGATTTTATCATACTCCGCATACGCTCACTCTTATCCATGCTCTTTCTTCCCTTCATTCTATTCGAATTGATTTGCTGTGGGTCCCTAGTCAGCGGCGGACTCCTTAGCTCGGGTTGCTCCCTCTTCTCGCTTCTTCTTCGAAAATTTCCCATCGTCCAATCTCCTTCCGCTGTGCAAAGGTTTTCATCTTAGGTTTTGGTCGGATATGTACGTTTCCTCTTTCTCCAACAATTGTTCTTTTATTTGTCTGTTCAACCTAGTGTCTTCCTGTTAACCTATGGTTCTCTTCGTTTCCTTCTGTTCGTCGTTCTGTCGTTGTTTCCGTGGCGCTCTCAAGCCATACTTTATTATCTTCCTCCCGTTTTCGTTTTTGTTGGTTGCCTCTCCATATTGTCCTGATGAACTTTATTATCTTTCCAATTACCCCATCCTTCTTAGTTTGACTATTGAGCCGGGTTGCTGTAAACGATCATATGCTTTTTCCGTGTCACAGAAGATAGTTTATTTAGTGCTAGTTGCTTTGGAAATCCGTTAACATCTGCTTCCATAGGCTGTCAAGAGACTTAATATTCATCTCTCCTTACGGCTTCTGGCTTGACAAAGTGAGGGAATGTTGTTACCTTCAAAGAAAGGAGACGTCTGTTGAACATCTTATCTAGAATTTTAAACATAGCGGTTACATACTTAATTTGATGTTATTTTTGCTGTCTTAAATTTTTCTTCTCCATTTCAATGCAAATTACATAATTGCCGAATACATTTCGTCTAGAAAAAAAATGCGAATGAGATGATTTAGTTGTATCGGGACTACAAAGTTTACGAAATAGCATACGGTATTGTGTTCGCGAGAGCGTATATACGAGTACATATTTCGATTTCTAACGATAATATCTTACGAAATAAGACAATTACGCTATTCAACGATTTTTGTATTAAAGCATAATTAACTAGATCGTTGATTAACGGAAGAAACTTAAACGGAAACACATATTATGCCGTCGATCAAAATTGGAAGGTGAAGAAAACCATTATTAAGCACTTCTTGTTACTGGTATCAGGATAGCACTGTGCAACAATTAACGGTACGGGAAGCATCTTTTCTGTTTTTGTTAAGAAAACAATATCTTCGCTCGCGGAATGACGTTGCAATTCGATCTGCTCCCAGAGAATCGTCCAGTTGCGGACCTTGAACATTTTATTTGACGGTTAATTTACTGAAACGGATGATCTATTGTCTCCTCACCACGTGTTTTTTAATTGTTATTTTTTATTTTTTCGCACTTTTTTTTGTCATCTTTGTAATGAAACAATAGTTTAGTGTAATTATTATTATTACGTAATGATGCATTGATAATCGGCGCTCCGTAACTGACTGCGAGCAGGTGATCAATATTTTATTCAAACAAGGCGGCTTTCGTGTTCCTACCGGAGCGGGCGCTAAATGAAATAACTATGCTGGTAAGAGTTGTTAATATTTATATATTATTATTTTTTAAATTTTCGCAATAGAGGAGGCATACAAAATGCAGCCCAACGGCTGAAAACATGGGGAAATATCGAATTTGAGTTTCGTTAGGAATGTTGTTTGTAATATTTTAACGTAACAGCATATCATAAATTAAATAAAGGTGATATTTCAAAAGGCATTAATAATAAAAGTGGTACGGTAGATATGATACCGGGGTAATTTTTTTTGCCATTATTGCTATCCTTACCGAATAAATGTAAAATTTTTTGACATGGCGAAATTTCAGTTTTCAGTTGAACAGGGGAAGAAGACATTTTTTAGATTGTAACACGAAACACGTATTAGAAAAATATAAAATCGGAATAAAACTAAATTAGAAAAAAGAACCGTTGTTACGTAATGATTAAAATTTTTTATATCTGTATGAGATATAAATATGTAATATCGTATATTTTTACACTTTTTTCTTTCTTCTTTATGATGTTTACACATGTTTTGCGCATGATGAAGATTTTCGTTTTTCTCTTCCTATTTAATTTTATTACGTATTTGATTATATTCAGTCATATATTTTACATTTTTAAAATTTTTAAGTGTCCCACTGGATTACTTTTTATTAATTGCTAAATTAATAAATAGCTTAAATAAATCGTACCTAAATATACAGGGTGCGGCAGCGTAACTTCCTTTTTTAAAATGTGCCACTTTTTTTTACTAATTTTTTTAAAGAAATAACAGAAAATCGAAATACATACTCTAGATCCCATTGACAATCTTCTTCCCTTGCAGTTTTATTTCGATTTTCTGTTATTATTTCATTAAAAAATTCAGTAGAAAAAAAGTGCGTATTTTAAAAAAGGAAGTCATACTGCCGCACCCTGTATTTTAAAATTATAAAATTCTTCAAAGTTAATAGAAAAATAGAAATGAATTATGGTTTGTGTGCTTGTAAAAGGAAAGAAAAATAAAAGTCTATTGTAGTAAAAAATTGATTTTGCATCATTTTTAATAATTATAAAAAAATATTCGCTTTAAAAATAACAAAAAAATTGGTTCTTAAATTTATAATTTGTAATAATTAAAATTAAATAATCACAACTGAAAACCGAAGGTAAATTGAAACCGCAGTTAGAATAGAACTTTGAGGAGTTTTTTTTTTTATTTTTGGCGAATTTGAACAAAAGCCTAAAAAAAGCTTCGTAATGTAGGTTTTAGTATACATATGTTCGCGTAGAGATCACCAAACGTGTAGTGGTAAAAGTAACTGTGTTTTTCAGCAGGTTATTATAATAAAATTTTTGATTATTATTCTCAAGCTAAGTGAAATATTGTTAATTTTAAATCTTGCACAAGATTTAAGAGTATGCTTACATGATTAAAAATGCTTCCATTTCTAAAATTTAACCACGTTAATTTAACGATACTCCATTGTCATGTGCATATGTGCAGGCACACCTGTGCAGTAAGCGTCTTATGTGCGTTCGCACTTGCCGTTACAAACTTGTAAGACACAATAGAGTTAGGGCTGCAATACGCATTCCCTAAAGCACAGGAGTCAAAACAGACACAACATTGCTAAAAACTACCACTGTCGCATACATCATAGTCTGCTAATAGCTCTACAGAACAAAAGGGATAACAGGTTCAATGCAAACCGAACGAAATATCTGGGAAAATTTGATTTACAATTCCACCAGCTTCTAATTCGTCTCAGTGTGTTATGTTTTATGGTACTAATTTAATTTTTGCTTGAAGTTACTATATTGTGATATATACGTGTACCGAAATTCCGGTTTATATTTGGCTGTAATTGCTGCATAATGAAAAAAACGTGTGCCGTTACTGACTAAAAGTACTCGTGCAAAAGTGTCTGTAGAGGAAACATTTGGGTTATGAGAAAGTTTTGTAATTGTTAAGGTGTGTGGTTTTTTGATTCATAACACTAAAGACGTATGTGTGCAACAAGTAAAGGATTTTAATCGGGTAAAGCATGTCATTATTGTGATCAACTTTTTTTACTCGAGATCTATGGAAAAAGGAGGCGCGTCATTTAACTAAAAATAGTTCTTGATTAGCTTGTGCCTAGAGCACAGATTTTCTATCTACTTGTAGTCCTTATGTAACGTATATAGTGTTCAAGAAAGACTGGTGCGGCTATGTTTTGGTTTGCTTGAAAGCAGAATGACTGGTGTTTAAAATATGATTTTTAATGTGATCTATGTTCCATCCGATTATCACATCAGTGCACGTATAGTAATATATTCTGCTTGGCCTATCAAATTTCAACATTTTTATTCTGTTGTTTTGATCTACTTTTTTAAATATTTCATCAACGTTTCAAAATCATTTGTCAGCCTAGACCTTCCCATAGTTTGATGAAAGCTACAATATGGAATACGGAGATTGTTGTTTAGAGTACATCTCTTCTTAGGGTTTTATTCAAACTATTTGATTACCTTTAATCCCATGAGCGTTCTCAAGCTGTTTTCTCCGATGGTCCATTCACTTCTGCGACTTTATCATTTCGTATACGTTCCTTCATCTAGAACCTTTTTCCGCTCCATTCTAGCCACGTCGATTCCTCTGGGCTCTTCGCCATATGTGGGTATGGATAGTAATGAAATAGTGGATTTTTCAGCTTAGATTGCAGCATCCTGCCACATCTACTTCTCTAAAATTCTTGTTTTTAACTTTCTATGTAAAAAAATTCCATACTGCATTCTGGTCAGATATTCCTACTTTATTTAACAAATTTTTATTTATTCATCCAACTGGGTCCTTCTGTTCTCTTCTGGCTTAATGATTTCCTTTATTACACTGTTCTGCTGTCGCCTTTATTATTCCATTACACTACTTTGCTAACCTCTTTACGTTTTTGCCGTCTTCCCCAAACTGACATTTTTATTCTAATTTTGAGACTGTTTATGATTTAAAGTAAGGCCGTGTCCGGGGGGGGGGGGTTAACCCCCCATGAGAACTGAAATAGTTATTATAAATACAAAAAAATCTGAAAAAAATCAAAACTTTAAAATAAATATTGATGATTTTTTAAGGTGTCCTTACCTATCTTTAAAAGAAAAAAGAAAAAATATGCTACATATTTTTAGGTACTTCATTAATATTTTATGCAAAATTTTTTATTACGAGTATAATTAATAATATACGTAATTTTTATTAATGTTTATAAGGCAATTCATTTATGTAAATTATTAATATATAAATCAAAATGATGGAAATTATTAATAATACGGATATTAGTGAAAAATGTATTGTTATTTAAAAAATAAATATGTAAAGGAAATTTTCACTCCCCCCTCCAAAATCCTGAGCACGGGCCTTATTTAAAGTATATTTTCTTTGAATGTTTTTTTTTTCAGCTGAATGTACTACTCTGCATTCTAATTTATTGTCTTTTAGAATTCCTAACCCTTATTGCGCCCCTATATCTTATCCATTCTCCCTTTGTTCTATTATTCCACTTTTTTACACTGACTGTTACTCACAGCTTTACATTAATACTTGTTTAAATTGTTTTTTTCCCTTTTTAATACAGAAAACTATATTACTGATAAAAAAAAAAAAAAAATCCGATCACTGTACATTTTCTTTATTTATTCTATTAATTTTCCTTTCTTTTGGTTATATTACCAACACGATAATTAAAACAAAAACTTTTAATATAGCCCCTATGACAGCGAATCATAATAGTTTATCATAATTTAACATTTATATGTATTTAAACTCTTGTTGCGGGACTTATAACAATTTCTTTGAATTTGTAAAATATTCTAATAAAACCTATTTTTTTAACGAACATTACTTACATATATAGGCTAATTACTAAACTGTGGAGCTAAGTGTTTTTAAAATATCAGTAAATATTATTTCAAAGAATCATATGTAATATAATGTTTTTATGTAATTAAAATTACTCATCCATTCAATACAATATTAATGTTATATGGTTATTTCCCATGACTTCGACCATAAGTTTGAACCCTTTTTGACAAAATACTCAGATCCATTTGCTTTGATCATTGTAATTACTTTTTTTTTTTTTCGTTTTCATCATTCCATATTTCTCATATTATTCGCTTGTTTTATAAATTTTCTATCTAATTACTTGTTCGTTTCATTGGATCTTAAATGAAAATAACTTTTATTTATTTTTTCTTTTTTGGTTGTTTAATTAGTGTTAATCTATTGTTCAACAAATCGGTTCAGTTCTTTTTTTTCCCTTCTTCTCTTAATGCGTTACGTATGCTTTTTCCATATTCCTTCATATCTTTCTATTCTGCAAAACTGGCGTTTTACTCCCAAGAAAATTCCTATTCTAGCCCACATTGCTTTGCGGCTGAATTCCTTTTTATCCTGCACAATTTCTTATAACAATCTCCCTTACTTTTCTTTCAATTTTGCAGATTTCTCCAATCCTCCCAATGTATTCTACTTTCCTTTTTCCTCCAAATCCCTTTCCTATCCAACAGTTATACAGGAATTCCATAGTTATATCGAGTCCCGTTTTCCTTCCCATATTGCTATTTTTACGGATGGTTCGAAGGGGCCTAATGGAGTTGGAGCCTCTTTCATCATTCTGAGCATTAATTTCTCTGAATCTTTTCGTCTCCCTTCTTTTTGTACTATCTTTACGGCCGAGTTAATGGCCATTTTACGCTCCATAATCCATATTTCCTCACATCGTTCTTCTTCTAAATTTTTAATTATCTCTGACTCCATGTGTGCTCTTAAAGCTATTTCTTCTCATTTCCCCTCTCACTCTTCTGACCTTTTCATCCTCCGTATTCGCTCTCTCATTCACACTCTATCCGCATTGAAATGCTCTGGGTCCCCAGTCATATGGGGATAGAGGGGAACGAAATGGCAGATTCCTTGGCTCAGATTGCTGTATCCTCCCGCTTTTTTTTCTCTAAAATTCCCGTTTCGAATTTACTCCCATTGTGCAAAAAGTTTCATGTTAGATTTTGGTCAGATTTTTACGTTTCCTCCTTTTCTAATCATCCTTCCTTTTATTTTTCCATCCAAACTAATCTTCCCACGCGGCCTTGGTTTTACGATTTTCTGTCGCTTCGCCGCTCCGTTATTGTCCCTATTATCCGTTTACGTCTGAATCGTACTCTTCTTCCTTCCTCACGTTTTCGTTTTCATCTCGCTCTATCCCCTTAATTATCCTCTTTATTCTGACGACGAAGCCGTCTGCGATCCTGACCATATCCTCATTGAATGTCCATCCCTCATGAACGAACGCACTTCTTTGTACTCCAATCTGCTATCACTCAAACTCCCTACCCCTTATTGTGCCTCGTATATTTTATCGTTTCCGTCGATCTCAGTTGTTCCTATCCTCAGTTCCTTTATCTTATCAATAGCTGATCGAATCTACATCTAACTGATCCTTCTCCTTCGTTTCGTTTCTGTGCGAAGATCCTTTGTTGACATGCCCAAAGGGGAGTTATAAAAAAAAGAGAAAAAAAAAACTTATGCTTTTTCCCTTCGTTTTATTTATTTATTGTTTGGCTTGATTTCAAGTTCATTCGCCCTTTACGTTATCTATTCATCGAGTTGGCAGTCTTACTTTCAAGGATTTTCGACATGGATATATGTCTCATGGCTGGTCTTTATCTAAAATTTTATCCGTCATGAAAAAATGTCATGTCACGAAATTTTATAATGATTTTCACTTTACATAGTAAACATTTTATTCAATTTGTGATCAGTAATTTGAGTTTATGTTTTTACTAAAACAAAAAACATAGTATTATCAAACTTTGCGCACTATCCGAAAGACATATCGATGTCATAATGTACTTCTGTACAAAAGGTATGACTTTTTTTTCTTCTATATCTGTCCGATTAAAATATTATTTTATGCGGTATGTTCGTAACATTTTAGAAGTGTTTAATTATTTCAGAATCTATGCGTTCGTTCTTTTCAATCTCAAATGTGTAAAATGGGCGCGGATTTAACATTATAACAACGGACAAATTATATTACTTTGCGTAGGCGTGAATAATTCTCTTGGAATTCTCAGGAGATGAGTTTCAGAAAAGCCATGTTGATAGCTCAAATTCATGCATATTACTTTTGTTCATACCATATTACACAGTAACGTTGAATAAGACGAAATATACTATAAAACCATTTTATAAAGAAATTTCTAGTTTGATTTGGTATGGATAGCATATCTAACAACTTTAGGGAATACGCTATATGGAATAATTATGCATTCGGTTAGAGTAGAAGAGGATGTCATGTTAATAAAAACCGCAAAAATCAAAGGGATACCTTTTGTATGAATTATACTTTTTGCAAATACGTTAGTAAAAATAGAAATTATTTTTTTCGATAATAATGAATTGCATTTTTTTTTTTTTTTTTTTTACTTTAACCGAATTCTTAGAAATGTTTGAATCGGCATTGAGGAAATACCTGTAACCATGGAAGAAAATGATCAAGTAAACGAACGTCAGTCGGTCCAAATTAAAGATTTGATTATAGTTATTTGTTTGGCTTTCAACAATGTCATAATTGCTATGAATCATACATCTTCTGTGTTCCTTAATTATAAGCCCAACTTTAAGTGTAAGGTACGTGTTACTTTTTAATATTCAATATGTTTTTGTTTTTTTTGCTGTTTTCGTTGTATGTTTTATAAAAGTATATTTTGGTCGTAGTTGCGCTTATTAAAATCATTTTTAACGTGGGTATGTCTTATGGCCAAGGGTCATTCCACGAAATGCATTGCCACGCAAAAGTATTACCACGATGACGTCATTACTGCGATCTCGTACCAAGAAATTTTATTTTAGTTTTTACATTTATTTATATTTTCCGTGGCAAATATTTTATTTACTTTGTGATTGAAAGTGGTTCATGCTTTTTCACAATTTACACACTAGCCGAAAGACATATCCGTGTTAAAGTGTAATTCTGTGTAGAAGGTACGCGGGTATTGTTCAAATTTTTTTACAATGACATGTTTGTTTACCCTAGTCGATGATAAATTTAACCCTTTTAATGTTAGCACTCGATCCTCTAGGATTAAAGCTTATGATTTTTCTCAAAACACAATATAAAATTATGTGTTAATTTTTTGAAATAGTACTTTGGGATAAGAAGCGGTGATACCATTTTGTTGAGAACTATCCGAGCGTTCTTTTTCGGTATTTCACCTTTCCCAAACTTTCAGCAATAAGGGAAATGCGAAATACTTTGTCGACTTTGCTCATTCCACCCTTTGTCCGAAATTTGTGGGGCTCACGCCTTCGGCAGTTGAAAATAGAAATAAAATCAATTTGTAAGTCAGAATTAATCATGGATCGTTACCAATATTGTTATTTTTTTAGGATAATTGTAAAACTACTATTTCATATGCATACATTTAATTAGCGTAGGGTTACGAAAATTTAGATGCATGTAAATTGACAAACTACACCGTCGGAAGCGAGACGTTGAATAATGATAAATCGTTGGAAACTAAAAATTACACGAATCCTGGCTATTGCGAAAAGTTCGAGTACGAAGTTCACAATGGGGAATACAGTATTGTTATTGAAGTAAGTTGCATAGAAATTGTTATATAATGTAAAATTGATTTTCGTTTACCCTATTCACGCTTGTACAATTACAGTTACTTCTATTAATGCATCTGTACTTAATTACGGAAAATGTGCAAGTTGAAATAATGCGAAATCGTAACCACGGTAAAAGAATTCTAAAATAATTAATCAGAGCCGGACCATTGCAAAACATGATTTCTGATCTTTTCTTTGATTAAAACGGACAAAATAACTTTATTTTATTCGCAAAAAAGGTTTAAAAAAAACATAAGATATATATTTAAACTTATTTTTCTTGTAATTTTTTTACGAAACTAACACAATTATAGAATTGACGCTGATAATATTTACAAGGAATTAACTGCAAATAACCGCGGTAGCTAGGTATAATAATGGTCGCGATCCAAGGCCGGGCCCACATGGTGATGGGGGGGGAGGGTTAAACCACCCTATTAGAACTGAAATAGTTATTATAAATACACAGAAATCTGAAAAAAATCAAAAATTTAAAATAAATATTGATAATTTTTTAGTGGGTTCTTATGTAAAAAAAAAAAAAAAAAAGAAAAAATATGCTCCATATTTTATGATAGAAATTATTAATAGTATGAATACTAGTGAAAAATGTATTGCTATTTATAAAATAAATATGCGAAAAAATCTCCCCCCTCCCTCCTCCACAAAATTTTGGGCACGGTACTATCGAGATCGGTTGACGTAATCGGAAAGCCAACGCGGTTTAATGGTATATTCGTATTCAGCTATGAAATTATGCTTCGGTTGTATTAAATTTTACGTATAAAAAATAATTCGCAATAAATTAAATTTAAAAAATATAGCTATATAATTATTTTTACTATGTAAAAAACATAGTAAATAATGTCATTAGTTGTATTATTTTAAGTTATGTAGAACGGAAGGTAAAGTGTGAAGAAGAATGAAATAGTACTCGCATGATAATGCATATTTTTCAATAAAGAATAAAAGGCTGGTTGTGCACCAAATTAGCCGAGTCGAATTGAACTAATTCAATTAGGTCGACTAAAATTACGTTTAAATAGTTGTATTTGTGTACTTAAGTCAAGTCCAACTAAATGAGATATTATATTATCGCTATTGTATTTTTTATAAAGTTTTGTTTGCACATTTTATTGTTGCATACGTGTTTTCTGTATAAGCTTTGGAAAAGTTAAAAGAACGAGATATTTCGCTGTGTACAAAATGAGAAGAAATACTTTATTTGCAAAGTGTCGATCACTGAAATAAGGATCACATAAGAAACGCTTGAGTAAAAACTTATTTTCTTTACATTAATTCTGATCGCTATTATTTCATTGAATTCAGTTTTCGAATTTTCTTTAAATAATTTGGAAATTATACGGACAGAATATTATAATTTCATTGTAAAATATAAAACAACAATTAAAATTTGCAAATCAACATAGTTTAAACATTATTAAAATTAATAACTGACTGAAATATTTTTTTTAAAAACCAAAAAAAAAAAAAAAAACGCTAATCACTTTTTATAGAAATTGTTTTTTTTGTAATTTACGTTTTTTTTTCTTTACTTAATATCGCAAAATATTGTTGCTAAACGGAAATGATTATACATTTTTTTTGGATCATTTAATAAATCTAAAAATAAATGACGAAAAATAATTCATAAAGTGATCTTTTTACGAGTAGATTTATTGAATGTATTCGTAATTCGTTTTCGTACCGTTTTCGAGAATTTGTAATCTGCAAATAGTATAACATTCGTAGCGGTATCTCCCGTTCAAAATTGATAAGAATTGTACTAAATCACATAACTGATTCGACTAGTTCAGGGTAAAAAAAGCATGTAACATCAGGTGCGTGATTTAGAGTTCAACTTGATTTGACCGATTTGGTGCCAAATTAGCCTAACGTAGCAACAGATAACATAATCGATCATAATGCTTCGGTGGTTAAAAAATGTGTCCGCGTGACTTCTTAGGCTGAGTATCCCTCACATGTAAAACGCAAAATTAGCGCGTTTTTTGTTCTGGTTATAGAAAAGATGGATTGCATTTTTGCGAAAGACTGTTCAACGGATATTACAGGTAAATTTTCTACCTTTCGATTTCCAAACCAGAAGACTTCATTAATTTTAATTTAAAAAAGAAATCGTCTCAAGGACGCTAGTCGTGCTAGTAACATTTTCAGAGCAAGCGTTAATTTTTTTCATTTATTTTTTCTTAGCTGTACAATACTTACTGATGATCAAGTATTTTAAAAGCAGCAGTCTAGCGTTCTATTGTTATTATGTTTAAGGTAGTAGTATTTTTATTTTCAGGAATTTGTAAAAGCCGATTTCAGTTTTTAAATTACTTATCGAAATTATGAAAGATTATAAGAAAAATATATGTAAAACATTTTGTCTTTCTATTTTTCTTCCTCTTTTTTGAGTCAAAACAGTCAGGATGACCGATTGGCATTCGCAATCATCACCGATTCAACAACTGTTTCAGAATTACAGGAAGTAATACGAAATAAAAAAAAAAGAAAGAAACATAGTACTTAAGGAAGGAAAAATGTTTTTCTTTTGCACTTTTTGATGCGGATGTGTCTTATGACTGGGGTTCGTTCCGCGAAATTCGTACGTTAGCGGAAACGCGTACGTTACGTAAAAGCGTTACACCATTATTTGTGTGGTTGCTGGAAGACGCGCGAAAAATAGAAAAGATTTATCGGGAAAACATTCGATTGCAGTGTACGCCAGATGATTTGGAGAAATATGATGTTTCAGCAATACGTCGCATTTGTGAAGAAGCCCTGGATAATGATAAACTTGCAGATCACAATTACTTGACTGTGAAAAATTTTTACGGTACTGCACATTCGTAACCTGGAATAGCAGCTTCCATGATTTGTGCCAGTATTTATACATAATCTGAGCGGATATAACGCGCGTCTATTCATTAGGAATCCAGCATATGACGAGCAAATATCAAATAGCGAAGAGCAATACATGTGTAATTTTCAAGGCGTGTTTCAGAAAAAATGAAAATACGATTCATTGATACGTTCCATTTCATGGCGTCAAACTTTGAGAAGTCGGTTGGTTATTATGTTTGCCGGATAATTCCCTTCATCATGCAGTCAGCAACATTGCATCGCTTAATTTGCTTCCCTTTTTTTTTTTGTTTCTGTTTTTTTCAAAGAAAGCGAGTTTCCCCATATTCATATGTATTATCATGGGACAAACTAGAAGAGACTAGTGTTGTCCTGAAAGAAAGCATTTCTATAATTCATTGACAAAATGGATATTAATGAGGAGGATTAATATGGAGTCATGTATACCTAAAGATGGATGTACTTCTACTTCTACTTGCCCGTGTTTTTGAAAACTAGAATATTTATAAATTAAATCCAAATCCCGCGTGTAGTTTTACCGCTCCCCTATTCGCCCTTCTAAGCTGTATGCTAAAGTCGACAAAGAAATATTTTAATAAACTATGGTAAACATTTTATTAAATTTTCGATGAACAGTTTTCATGTTTTTACTAAAACAAAACACGTGGTCTCTTATACACTTTACACAGCATCTGAAAGACATGTCCGTATCATCACGATCTACAAAACTTATGCGCAGGTACCCCTCTACTGGTTTAATTTTTTTGTACATTTTTTCGATAAAAAATATTTCGGTCGATCTAAATTATTTCTAAAAATTTTTCCAGCTTTAATTTAAGTTATAAGGTAGTACTTTAAATATTAATTCTAAAGAAACTTTTTACTTTTTAATTTTGTACTTTCAACATTTAGAATTGATCAGTATTTTTCCGTTTTGTGATTACAGTGGAGTTTAGTTTGCGATAGGGAAATATATAGCGCTTTATGCATTACTTTATACTTCATAGCAGTAGCCGTAGGTGCGCTAATTACTGGAATATTAACAGATAAATATGGTAGAAGAACCGTAATGTATTCGTGTATATATGCGCAAGGTTTTGTCGGTATCCTGATATCGATGGTTGCGAACACGTACGTCACATATGCTGTTTTGCGATTTATTCAAGGCTTATTTATTCAAGTAACTACTCATCTTTTTTTATTATTATTATTATTATTATTATTATTATTATTATTATTATTATTATTATTATTGTTGTTGTTGTTGTTGTTGTTGTTGTTATTGTTGTTGTTGTTGTTGTTGTTGTTGTTGTTGTTGCTGTTGTTGTTGTTGTTGTTGCTGTTGTTGTTGTTGTTGTTACACTTATTATTATTGTTGTTGTTATTTTAGAATTTTTTAATTAGCTATTTAAACGGTTTAAAATTCGAAAGAATTATTTATATTTACACCTAGCATTGAGCAGTACGACGGAATATATTTTTAATTAAGTAAAACAAAAAACATGAATTATGCCTTTCATCTTAACCGTAGTACAACTCTACAACTTCATTGTATGACAAAATATTTAATTTTAGTAGGAAAGCTTATTCTTTTTCGACATAGAATCGAAATATTTTTTTCCATTCGACTGATTCGAACGGTATAATCAAATTGGAATACGATTTTCTTCGACCTCTTTTCTAAGTAATGTGTAAGTGTTGTTAAACATAACGGTCTTTCTTCTGTAAGAAATTAAATGTTCATTCCTGTAATCATTTAAAGAGTTTGAGTATTGTGTTTGTTCGTATTTTTGTTATTCTTATTACTTGTATCATTTAGTCGTGATAACCTGTCTGTACATTTTTGTTATACAGATTTAACGATCATAAGAATATTCTGTATGCAACGTGGTATGTTTTAGACCGATTGTAAGCGTTTGCTTTATATCGTTAAATAATTGCGGTCTAATTGTGTACGCTTGTATATCCGCATTTATACATGTATATGAGATGGTGTCGTGCTAGTTTTTCGCTGTCTTTAGCGTTGCTGTTGTGTCTGTTTTATTTAATAATTTTTATTTGTCTGTCATCGAATTCCGAATTGAAAATTCGGACTTAATAGCTGGATCGTTTTAGCCACTCGGTTACGCGACCACTGAAAAAGGTCATTTCAAATTTAAAAGTTGCATTTATATCTAATTTTAAAGAAACAATAATGAACGTTTGTGGCCTAAATTCTGAAAGATCCGACGGGAAGGACTTTCGATTTTTGTAGCTCAAATAAAAGTCTCTTCCATGCTTTAAATTTGAAATTCATTACGTTTTTTTAAGACCACCTGTTGTTTTTTTTTTGTTTTTTTTTTTTTTTGTATTCTTTTTATTCCGATTTATTCAGCGAATATTTTAAATAGAATAAACCTAAATGCGCTGAACTAAGAAAATTTCTTCTAAAAGTGATTTTAAGAGCTCCAATTTTATTCTCTCTCACGGTCCACTTATAAAAAGAACATTTTGTAGTATAGAAATATAAATCGAGGAGGGCGGGCACGTTTATTTACTTAAAATCGGAAAAAATTAGGTTACTTATAAGGATGGATCAAAAATTTTTCTTCATACATATACCACATTAGGAAATTTTTATGGAAGAGATTATTTTATTTTTTAAGCATTGCACAATACGAAAAGAAGAACACTGTTGATCGGATCAGTCGGATGCAATTTTCTCAATAAAAATATGCAAATCTCATACCCTTAGCAGGGGGTGTTGGGGATTATAGGATTAAGCTTTTCGTAATATATTAATTGTAAGTCCAACGACACGGTTGAGAATAGGAGCTCTCGCGGCCTTGTTCGCTTTATCAGATTTCTCTAGTATCCAATTTAAGTTCAGATTAGATGTATACTTGGGAGCGACTTTAGTTCAGAACGAAACTCATGACCTCTACTTCAGTAGCTAAATAACTTAACTAGTAGACTACCGTGCTCCCTTAACAGAGATCTATATCAGCGGAAATCCTGATTTTTCCTCAGTATTTTTCTAAGATGGAAAAACGTTAAAATAGAATCCATCCGACATACAATCGCACGCATTACTATACAACTCCCGGATATTATTTCTAAACAATCTAAATTTTCTCTTTATGTTTGTAATGGTATTCAGTTAATTTACAATCTTTTAAGAATCATTTCAGAATTCCAAAACCGTTATTGAAAATCAGCGGCAAAAACCAAAGTTGCTTCGAGCGACAATGCAGTAGAGTGATGATTAATTATTAATTTTCCGTACTCAATAATAATAATTTGTGACTCGATATTATCTCGTTCATAATTACGGGTATATCAAAAAATTTTACCGATGAACGCTGCGATATCATTGTATCTGTATAATTATAATCTCACAAGGTTTCAGTGATATTTTCGTTTTTGAGCAAGTGTTCATCTAATTCAGTGTACTATTTAATATATACTTATTTCCCGTATGAGGCGGAATTACTAAAAGATTAACAACTTAAAGAAAATAGTATACCATCAGATAGATCTTCAGAAGGTGTTTTTTTTTTTTTTTTTTGGGTCTAGGGTAGGCCTGTAAATATTAACTAAATTTTCAATTTGTAAAATGGAAATTTGATTAAAATTTTAATAGAAGTTTCGAGAATGTCGGATGTTTAAATTAATAATAAAAATCGTACCGTTGCAATGATATTTTCTGATTTCAGGGTATATTAAGTAGTACTTATTTACTGATAAATGAAGCATTACCCGCCAAACATCGAACAATTTTAACGAGTGTTATCGAAATTTTTTGGGGCCTTGGCCTCATTCTGTTAGCTTGTCTAGCATATTTATTGCCGAACTGGAGATATTTAAATTGCGCCATTTGCTTATTACCACTAATGGTGGCAACTTTTTCTATATGGTAAATAATAATAAAATATTAATAATAGTGATAGCGATAATTATATATATATATATTTCTACAGTATCTAATACATTTAGTTTGATTTTTAATGTAATGATTTTCGTGTATTTTTTTTTCTGGCTTCGATTAAAATTCATTTTAGTTTGCTGTATATTCTCCATCGATTTGTACTTAAATAATGCCGTTGAAACGTTCTTTCCTGTAATTCCAAAATTATCATTTAGTCCATATCTAAGTGTAGAAGGTTCGAATCTTTCGGCGCCCTGCCAGCTAGAAAATATTTTAAATTATCAAACTAATGTATAGTGTTTCTTTGTATTTTCAATTCGAAAAGCAAAATTTTATATTAGTTAAAGTGAAAATTTGCAGCCGTATAGAACTGTTTATTTATCAGCTTGTTCTACTTATTGGTTTATTTCTGCTGAACAGTTTCGATATCTAGAAAAGGCATGTATGCTTGTGAGCAGTATAAAAATTCAACATTTTTATCTACGCTTTAGCAACCAATTGCCATTGCCCTGATTAAAATTTTTTTAGAATACGCCGCTGGTTTTATTCATTTTATTTTTTTTAATGGCGTAAGAAGAAAAGGAAGAAGAAAAAAATTCCAAGCAATAGTAAATGTTCCCATTAATTAATTAATAATTTTTTTTTAAAAATCGCTTATGATTAAAAGTCAATAGTTTATTCTGGTATATCATAACAAAGGAAGTCTCTGAAACATGTTTATTTGTTATTTGTAATTTTTAATATACAATGGTTAGCACACAAATAGAGGGAAAGCGAGTAAGAAAGAAAAAACTAAATAAAAATAGCGCGGAAGCAAAAAAAAATGATAAATAGGTGGACAATGTTTAGGTAACGATCTAGAACGAAAGATACATTGGTAGAAAAAAATTTCTTGTGTACAGGTCAGCGCTTACGACAGTATGGGCACCTTTTGTCATCGATGCTTTGCCAAAAATTGAAATATATCTCTTTAATGCTGACGAAATTTGAAGGAAAAAGTATTGTATTTCACTTTTTGTCCCTTTGCGGATGGAATTTTCTCTATTTTCTTTGATCCAAGGCTGAATTACATCCGTTTAAACAATTTGATTAAACGACATATATATATATATATATATATATACTAGCTGACCCAGCCACGCGTTGCTGTGGCTTAGTAGTTACAATAGATTAAATTAATTTTTTACTTATTATTTTGATGCAACCAAATTAACTTTTACTAATAAGCCTGAAATTATTTAGCCGATTTTGAATCATATGTAGAGAATAAAATTATCCAACTAATATACACTTATTGAATTTACATTTTATTTATCTAATCTTTAACTTTAATCTGTAATCAATGACTTATTTACACAATATACTAAATAAATTAGTTACATAAAAATTAAATGTTATAAATGAGGCAGATAACATTGGTTTCGAACTATTAGTTATATTATTTTATAAAATTGAAAATTATCTAAGCACTAATTTGTGCACAATGTTCTTGGTCAACCTGTCTTTTGCTAACACGAATAGACTTGATGGTGTTCCCACACGTGAGCAGGCATCATGCGTTTATTCTTGCAATTTCATCTTCCGATTCAGTGGTTCTCATAACACACATGCGCCGTGCATTTCTGTTACGCGCATTGTTGAGGTTCGATTGTCTCCGCGGCATTATCTTATACTGAAATATAAAGCAACTTAGATGCCCAACAATGTCAGAGAGTTGTATCACTGCCACACTATTGTTGTCGGAATATTAAAATAATTTTTTTTTTTTTTTTTTATCAAGGCAGGACGTTTATTAAATATACTGAAATATAAATGAATTAAATGCCGCACAATATCGCACAATATTTTTTTTTTTTTTCATAAACAACAACTCCGTCGTAATAACACCGAACTTTTTTGTAAACGACAGAGCGAAAAAGCGTTTATTTAATCATTCATCGATAATAACGCCATGCGCCAGCGATAAACCTGGTTGCATTTCGATTAACATCGCACGATACACAAAAGTCGCCACGAAAAGTAGAGTTGGTGCTCAAAAAATAATAAAATTGTCAAAATTTGTTTTATTTAATATAACAAATATTTATGTAAATAATTAAAGCAAAAAGTAATAGCCAACAATTAAATTTGATTTTTTCTAATTGATTGATTAAATTATTTAATATAACAAATATTTATGTAAATAATTAAAACAAAAAGTATCCTATCTGTTAAGAGTTGGATTAAATTGCATGTACTTTCAAAATTTTATAAAAATCGGTTAAGTAAATTCCGAGTTTACCCTGCACAAACATAAAGACACGGGATTTTTATATATATATAGATAGATATATAGTTTTTAAATTCTTAAATAGATTTATTAATTTTCGTGAAAAATGTGTTTCACTTAGTTAATTTTTTATTTACAGGATTGTTCCAGAATCGAAAGTATGGTTAAATACGCACAACGTTACACGTGAGGCAATAAATCTACAGTCAAAGAAAGATTCTGAATACATGAATGATGATAAAAGATTAACCAGTCTGAAACGACAAGTCAATCGTCTTCATTTTTCCGTGTCTTCTGAACTTTCAACCTTATCGTGCGCTAAGTACAAAGAATCGCCGACAGCTAACAAGAAGCCGCCTTTGGACACGCAATCTTTAAATTCAGATAGAAAACCGGAAGTAGTGGAAAAATGGAAAGACAATAACGAAACTGACAGCGAGATTATATTGTATAATTCCGATATATCGATAGAAGAAAATATGACTGATAAAAAGTTAAATCAGGAGGAAACTATTAAAGACAAGCAGTCAGATGATCTGATTAACGGTTGCTCAAATTCAGTTTTAAGCCAAATTAAAGTCGCTTTGACTAATCCCGTTTTACGGAATAGATTGTTTCTAATGATGCTTTTATGGTGAGT
This sequence comes from Icerya purchasi, assembly GCA_039619475.1. NCBI lineage: Eukaryota > Metazoa > Arthropoda > Insecta > Hemiptera > Monophlebidae > Icerya > Icerya purchasi. Next base: position 267,599,758 of record CM077116.1, read on the forward strand.
GGTCAGGTTGCTGTATATCATCTTTATATGTACATATTTAATATTAACTTCGATACTTTATTATTATTATTATTAATTATTATTATAGTGCCATACTTAGTTTCTGCGTGTCGGCGACTATCTATTCGTACATTAGTGTACACGCAAGACTACATTCGGAACTGATAGTAGTCGCTTGTTATCGCGCTACAAGTGTAGTCTGTCCGGTGTGGGTCTGCTGTGTACTGACCTAGCGCTCATATGATGTTGTACGTGGTGGTTTGCCATTGCCTTCCACGTGATTATTAGCGATTATTTATTTAATTCTTGTAATAAGTTCTCGTCGCTCGGGATCGAACCCGTGACCTCCATATCGGAAGTTAAGTGTTCTCGCAACTAGGCTATTGCGACGCATTAGTATGCTGAATTCCATAATGGTTTATTTATTTGTTAACAACTGGTTGTATGCGTGCATACATGTATGCAGAAATGTTGTTTACGGAAAGAAAAAAAAATTAATGTATTCAGCAGAATGGCGATGGTATTGTGTTAGTGGCAAGCAGTGTATACAATTTCTGACTTTATCATCCTCCAGTGGAATTGTCGTAGCCTTAAAGCGAATAGACTTGTCTTAGAATGTTTTCTTGATATACATAAAATTTATATTCCCTTAATTTCCAGTCATGGCTCAAACAATCTGAAACATTTCATCTTAAAGATTTCTCTGTAATTCATTCTGATAGAGTAGACGGCTACAGTGGTGCTGCCATCCTTATTAGGAATAACATACATTTTCAATCCCATAATGTACACTTTTCTTCGGTGACACCTTCTGATGATCCGAGCGTAGTTCACATTTCTATTCCTTCCATTCTTCCTCGCCCAATAAACATGGTTCGCATGTACTTTCCTCCTAATTTTAATCTCAACAATTTTTCCCTTTTCTATTTTCTTAATTGTATTTCTCCCCCCTTCATTATTGGAGGCGATTGGAATGCTCACTCTCCTCTTGGGACTGTTCCGGTTAAAACAGTAATGGAGTGTTTCTTGAAAACATTATCCTTAGGCACAATCTTATCTCGCTTAATGATCAATTTCCTTCTCTATACTAAACTCTTTCCACTTTTAGCGTAGTTGATATCTCCTTTTCTTCTGCTGATCTTCTTGATGGTACTTTTAGAAGTGACCATGTCTCTATCATTATATTGTTCAACAGTTTTGTTCCAGCATCCTTTTACCTCAAGCCTCTCTATACCTCCGAATTGGGTTTCCCCAAAACTAATTTGAAACAATTTAGGCGTTCTGTGACTCTTCTCTTTTCCCGCTACACCATAACTTAGATCCTATCTTAAAGTGCAATTACTTTACTGATTCCACCTTACTCGCCCTCTCTTTCTCATCACCTCCTGTTCGAGGTCATATTTCAGTCCTAGTCTTTTTAATGTTTACTTGCTTGAATTAGCTTCTCTGCTCGTCTCAGCTACCATACTCCTGTTCGCGAACGATATTCTCGTTTATTACTTCTCAACTTCTATTATCACTGCTAATGACGAACTCAATAATTCGTTGACCATGCTTGAATCCGTTCTATCCAATATCCGTCTAGCTATTTCTTCCTCTAAATCTGCTTGAATGGTTTTTTCCTTTTGTCCATGTAATACTTCCTTGATTAATATCTCTTTAAACAACCTACCTATTCCAGTTAAGTTCTTTTGCTATCTTGGCTTTTTTATAGACAGTCGATTATACTTCCGCGAGCATATTTCTTATTTATATGTTTCCTGTCTTAAGAGAACTAATGTATTAAAAGCTCTTTCTCCACACAAATAAGCTAGCGACTTAATGTTCTTCTTATTCTCTATAAATCTATTATTCGTTCCAAGCTTGATTATTGTTCCTTCATTTACGGCAATACTCCTAAATATCTTCTTCCCAAACTCGGCAGAGTCCAAAGTTCATGTCTTCGTCTTTGCCTTGATGTTCTGAAATCGTTTCCTATTCGTGCAATATTTTCAGAAGCCAACATTCATTCTTTACACATTCGCAGATCTTTCCCCGGGGACTGCTTCCTCATAAAACATCTTCCTATTAAGTCCTCTAAATTAGTTTTTGCTTATTCCTACATTATCCCAGAAGATTCCTATTCTTTTTCATGTTTCTCGGCGTCTTTCTTCTTATTTCCCATTCATCCATACATATTATAAACTCCCGTTCTTTACGTTTAGCTTTTCAGACCTTTTACATCCTCCTAATTTATTTTTCCTTTCTTCTCACGCCAAAATTCCCACCTCTAATCGCCGTAGGCGAGTTCAGCGAGGCTTTGAGTTCTTCATTTCCTTCTTCTTCTATCCTTTTTGCGCATGGTTCCAGGAGTGATGGGGGCGTTGGGGCCTTCTTCGTTGTTTCTTTCCTTCCACACTATGAACTTTATAAACTTCCTTTCTTCTGTTCCATTTTTACTGTAAAAACATATGCAGTACTCCGTGCTATTCTTTTCATTGCACTTTCTTCCTATAATAGCAAGTATCTTATTTGTTCCGATTCGATGAGCGTCTTGCAGGCCAAATCCTCCCATTTTATATCCCCTTTATACGACTACATTATCCTTTTTATTCGTTCTTTAATTGCCAATCTTTTCTTAGTTCGTTCCATTCAAATCAACCTTCTTCTTTTTCGATCTAAAATCATGATTGGACATCTACATTACCTCCTTTCCTAATCTCCTCATTCCTTTGTTACAAATTAATACAGCCTCTCCCCTCATCACGTTCTTGGTTTGCTGATTTTCCTGGTCTCAGTCGCTCTATTATTTCTCCATAACACATTTCCGTTTCAACCATTCTTTCTTCGTCTCTTGTTTCCTATCCACATTACATTTTTCATTCCTCGAATTACGACTACGTTTGCGATGCGGATCATATTCTTTTTGAATGTTCTTTTCTTGTGCAGGAGCGCTCCCTTCTCTACACTAAGTTCTGGCATCTTAAACTGCCTACTCCTTTTTGTTCTTCCTACAAACTTTCCCTTCCTTCACCAGATGTTGTTCCAGCTTTAGCAAGTTCATTTCCTACATTTCTCTATATATTAAAATTTAATCCTTTTGTTCCTAATTCTTGGATGATGTTGGTTGGCGTTTCCAAAAAAGCGAAAAAAAAAATTATTAATGGCTACATATATGCGTATTGTGTATATGTGTGTGCGCGTACCTTCATATATTTTCTATGCGTGTTTGTATGTATGTGTGTATGAAGATTTCCATTTATTTTATTTACTTGAGTTTTGTTTTTGTTTTTATTTTTCATTTATTACCTTTTTCTATTTTGTTATGTTTCATATATAGTTTTTACTGTAAATTGTTTTAGTTTACAAAAGCTCGCTTACTCTAAACCACTACAATATATATTATAAAAAAAAAAAAAAAAAGGATGGCAGAGAAGAAAAGGAAATTAAACAAATAATATAAATAAAATAAAGTATTATTAGATCCTAGCTAACGAAATAACACTGTGCTACTACATTTTTTATCGCTTATTTCCCAATTTTTTCTATTGAGTCGTGATTGAGTGTTTCTGGCTCTTCGGTCACGATATGGCCAGTTTATAATTCTACGTATCTTATTTCAACATCCGTGGGTCGTGTGATCCGCGATGACCATGGTTGTTGCAAAGGGCTACTATGAAAAGCAAATTCCGTAATTTCTTTTTGTGTTTTGATAATATCCTTAAATAACAGCATAATAATAATAATAATGGAAAAATAAAATGGCTGAGTGAAAAAACTGAAATTAACACAAGCGAAAAGGGTAGTTAATATAAATAAATGGATTGGTTGATGGGAAAATTGTTTCGCGCCGGGCCAGAAAAAAAAAATTACTTTGTTTTGTTTTACAGAATATTTTTATTTCAGTTTTAGAAGTATTTCATCTTCTGTTTATTTCCAGATTCAAAACACATACTACATGATTTACTTTAAGAAATTATATATATATATATATGTTATATTATGTTGAATGATTTAATTATACTGAAATTATAAACAAACAACATTTAAAAGGCAATAATTATTTCTTATGTAATTCATTACCTAAGAATAAGGTAGTCTCTAATAGTTCCATATATTATTACTACAAAAGACAATTGGCGTACCCTCTATCAATATCCAATAGGAATACCCAGAAGCTACTTATTGATACATCTATATGATATACACTGGAAGCAGTTATGGGTGCAATACAATTGCTAGATTGGTAGCTTATGAATTAACAGCAAAAAAAAAAAAAAAAAAAGATCAAATCTGTATTTATTCTTAAGGGTGAAACGTCTTTTTATCATTTCTTCTTATTAGCCAAGCTATGTTCTGGCGACCATTAGTATATACGAGCATACATATATCTGTTTGTAATTTTATATGGTAATTTTTTTCTCTCCAGGTTCACTGAGTCACTGTCCTACTTTGGTATAACTTTTTCCATTCCAATATTGAATGGGAACCATTATGTTAATTTTATAATCAGTGGTATTATTGAAATTGCATTTTTCGTCATCATATGTTGTTTTATCATAAAGCGTGGCCGGCAACTAACCATGGCATTAGCATTCATTACCAGCGGATCCTGTTATATGATAGCTGGATTCTTGTCAAATGATGCAAAAGGGATTATAGGTACGAACTTTTGATATGGAAAATAATTTTTTATAATTTAATATTTTCTCTATTTATGCCACGCTGTCACTGACAGTTTGATGCTATATTCAATGTGAATATTCAATAATTGGTTGTGATGTTGAACAGTTTGTTTTGCAACAATAAAAACGAAAAATAACCGTTTATGATTGTATAAAAAAAAAAAAAAATTGCCATCCACAATCTCTTTAGTACTTTTTCAAGAATGGGGATGTTGCTGTAATTGCATTAAATAATGAAATTGAAAAGTGCCACACATTCATTTTTTTTGAGCATGTGAACCTAAATAAATTTAAATAAACATATATATATATGTATATATGTAAATACACCTTACTAGTGTGTGTATGTATATGTGTGCGGGCATATATACGAGTATGTAAGTTTTTGTATGTATGAGTATCAGTGGCGTAGCGTGAATTTCAGGACTGAGGAAGCGCCATAATCAAATATTTTTTTTTACATAAAAATAAACATGCGTAAAATTCGGTTAAATACAGAACAGAAATAGAAATTAATTAAAAGAAACAAAATGTCTCATTTTTTTAAAAATTAATTCAATTTTTCGGTTCAGGTTTTGCAAAAATGTCTATTACATCATTACGAAACGATGCTCGTTTCCTAATGCTTGATAATAATTATTTTTCAATACCAAAAAAAAAGCTAATGAATATAGTCACTGCTGACTTTGTGTATTTCTTAAATACGTTTTTATTCATATCACTGCTGAGAACGATCGTTGCCGGAATTGTGGTTATTAAATGAGAAAGCTTGTACACTTCTGGAAAAACATCTGTTAGATCTGAAGCGGTCAAGTATAAGATACACCACCGCAGTGTCTTTATGTATCTTAGAATCTTGAAAGTACACTTTTCGAACTTGCAAGATTAAAAAAATTTCCGTAATGCTGTTTTAAATTTAAAAAGACTTCTTCCAGAAAATTTTATTGAAAATTTAAAAAATTGTTTTTATTTAAGAGATTTAAAACTTTTAATTATGTTACATCATTAAACCTATTATTGGAGACATATGTATTTGTTTGCGTAACATCAATCATTTTTAAAAATATCCTTTTTCATGATAGCTTTCTGTTTTCCCCAATAACTGAATCAAGTCAAAGCCATTTGCATTCCATACATTTTTTTTTTTTTACTTAAATAAAAGCCAAGCCTAAGAGAACAATTTTTTATCTTCCCACAACTGTATAACCATGCATTGTTGCGCATAAATTTGTTTGAAAATGGCGGTTAAATACTTTACATACATTTTGATAAATTATGGAAGAGAATATTTTACATGCCTTTTGATTTTGTATTCAAATTTTCTGAACTAGCTGTTGGTTCATCATTTTGAGTAGTATTAATTTTTTTTTGAAAACTTGATGAACTGAAACTAATCAGTGGAAGTAGTGCAGACTGAAAAGCGCGACCGATGATCGTTTCCAGCAAGACCGTGTCCATGAGGTGGGTTTTGGGGGTTACCCCCCCCCATGAAAACTGAAATAGTTATTATAAAAACACAAAAATCTGAAAAAAATCAAAAATTTAAAATAAATATTGATGATTTTTTAGGGTGTTCTTACCTTTAAAAGAAAAAATAAAAAGTAGGCTCCATATCTTTAGGGGTACTTCATTAATATCTTAAGGAAAAACTTTTTATTGCGAGTATAATCAATAACACATATGTAATTTTTATTAATGTTCATATACGGGGTAATTCATTTATGTTAATTATTAATCGATATAAATCAAAATGATGAAAATCATTAATATTATGGATATTAGTGAAAATTGTATTGTTATTTATAAAATAAATATGCGAAGATAATTTTCGAAACCCCCCTTTCAAAATTCTGGGCACGGGCCTGGCTTCCAGTTGCGCTGTTAGTAAACGACAGTATGTAAAAATCGATCCGAGGAAGAAAATGTACTGCAAATACCGCACTACCCTACGCTCATACTTAGACACACCGACATGCGTGAAAATCGCGCTGTTGATCGGTGTACGTAGCCGTGCAACAATTTGACTCAGCGCTTCCAGACTGAATATGCGCGCGCATTTTTTCTTCACTTTCAGTACACGTTACTCTGGAATAGCACGGATAAAAATTCGAGGTAAATGATATGTGACACAACCTGGCGCTTCCAAATTGAATACGCGTGCGCAACCTTTTTCTATCATCAGACCGCAGCAGATCGTTTAGAGACAACTCTAGGCAGTAGTAACACGAAATACTCGTAGTGAATGTTTGGTTATTTAAGTCACTCGCTGCTGCAGATGCTCTTTCATTTAGCGCTTCTTTGTTTCTAGTAATTTTGAATTTTGGCACTTAAATTCAACAGGTTACTTCATTTTCTTTCTGAGGCTAGTATTATTTTCGCAAATACTAAAAAACAATTTCGTACTGATTTGTTAGGGGAAGCGGCGCTTCCATCGCTTCCATTGACACTACGCCACTGATGAGTATGAATTTATTTCTATATACATATGTATGCGAGCTGAAAATAAAATCACATTATAGCTTTATGTGTATGAACAAATGTTAGTATTTACTTCAGATTCACGTCCCCTGTTACATATTGATGTGGAATTCAGTAATAAGAAACATTTTATCTTTTTAAATTTATTAAAACTATTAGTAATATAATAAAATTAAAAGTTACCAGGAAACATAAAGTAGAAGAAAAATATAGTACTATAAAAATATTAAGTACATTATCATTACAACAATGAAGATAACACCACAGTCTGTATTTTTATATATAGATAAATTCATTACATTTTTATGACTTAAATATGTAGATTTTTCCTTTTTTTTTTTTGATGACAGGTAATATAAGTTTTCGTCTATTCCTGGGGGCTAATTTTTACAGCTGTAAAACTGAAAAGTAATTACTGACGTGCAGTCAAGAGGACAATGAAGATCGCGTGCGTTACAAACAACGCCCAGAATCACTAAACTTCTAATAAAAATAAACTTTCCAATGAAACAAATGAGGATAATCTGCAGTTTAATAAATTATTTCAAAATGGGGCTACTGGGGATATAAAAAAATATGACGGGCGGTCCTACAGACATGTGTTAGCTATTTTACTCGTATCATTTTAAAGAATAGTTAAAAGGTTAAAAAGTAAACGAAATTCTATAGAATTTATTATAATAGATAATATTTTAAAATAAACGAATCAATAGTCAGACAATTTCATAATCTGTATGCAATTAAAAAACTTCTTATACGTTGAATTTTTAACGTTTAAAGAAGATGAAGTCGGTGAAATTTTGAATACACCATTGGTACACCGAACGGTTTACGAGTATGCAGTAATTTTGAAATACACTTGTGTACAGGTAAACTGAGGTAAAATATTTTAATAAGAATCTGTTTAGAGTAAAAAAGTAATTAAGAACATAAACATAAAAAATACACTGAAAAATTAAAAAATTAACGCCTCCATTTTAATTTTACAATAATATTTATTTAAAACAATGAACAAGTTTTTATGTAAATTATTGAACATTTGATCTTTACAATAAATATTGCAATCGAAACGATTATAAAATAACAATAATAACAAAAGTTTAGCAGTTATAACGGAAACATTTTGTTAGGGAATAAATGCAATCATTTTCTAATGGGGGCTTTAAAAGTTTTAAATGAAGATCAGACCTCTGTGCTATTCCTCAAAGTCGACAACAAGAAGGGGTCGTACGATGCGGTAGCGTAAAATTAAATTTACTAAACGTCCGAGTTAAAGTTAATCGGCTTTCGTCGTTTATTGTGGTTATTTCCAGGATATTTCCGAACATTTTTGGTAATTTTTGGTAAAGGTTGCGTAATGGGAAATTACATGTGCCTTCTGTTATATACCATGGAACTGTTCCCAACTAATCTACGAGGAATGAGCTTAGGTCTCTCGCTGTTTTGCAGTCAGACGGGAACATTTTTATCTCCAATTATTTTATTGTTAGAGGTGCGTTCGATTATGTTTACACATGACGTCTTAACAATAACTAAACACCGGTGTAAACATTTTATAAATAACAATTTATATATCAACGATATATTTCGTATTCGTAATTATAATCGGAATCGTAATAATACCGAAAAGTAAACACACACATATATATATGTATATATATATATATATACAGTAAAATCCCGATTATCCGTGTTAATTGGGGATTCATCATGCACGGGGATACGGGAAAACACGGTTAACCCGCCGCCGGTCGTTCCGCTAGTTTTTATGTATCTTGAGCCTTGCGACCCACGTAATATGTGCGTCGGAAGACTCTTCACTCCATTTCATATTATGAAACGATAGCTGACCATCTACGATTGCAATTGTATAATTTTCTGTATTGTTTTGCTTGTTTGCTTTATAATAAATACTTATAATAGTGTACTATATATGAAATGATAGCTGTGGTGATATAAAACCTCTTTTATCGAGAAGGAAACTGGATTATTTAGACCAATTTAATTAAGTAAATACTGTATAATATTCAGAAGATTTATAAAATTCTCAAAGTTTTTATTCATTTTAAGTATACTGTGTATATTGACAAGACGAAGAAATAAGGGGACACAAAGTAGAGTAGAAACAAAAATGAAATGAACGTAAGGTACACAGAAAAAAAGCGTTATAAAAAAGAATAGAATAACTTAGACTAGGTCATATTAATTTTTATTTAAAAGGTCAGTCAGTTTGTTCTGTCTGCCGGCAATCTCTTTCTGTTTTATCTTCGTCTGGAAATTTTCTAATTTTAGGATGTCTGTGATCTGTCTGCTGCTCGAAATACGTGATCACAGTCTGCATACGATCCAACGCAGTTTTACACAGCTTACTGGCTGTTTTGGTACAGTGCCTTTTGACTTTCTCTTCATTTTCCGATTCAGAATTGCCATTGATTTCATTTAACATTTCTTCATCAGTAAAAATACGCTAGCCAGGATCAATTTCATCGCTTTCTATCCACTCCTTCATATTTCCATCATCAACATGTTCAAATTCCTTTGTATCACAATTTGAAACATTTTTTGCAGGAAGCAAAGAAATGCACGGTTAATCCGCCACTGGTTAACACACACACGGATAATCACGGTTTTACTGTACATTAATTGTGCTTGCTCAGTGTAGCCATATTGCTATATGCTAAATATGTTAACATAGTACATAATAGTTAAATAATAATGTTTAATATATATGTATATATATGTATATGTAACATCTTCACACGAAAAGGAGATATCTAAATAAACGTTCATTTATTCTTCTTTCAGCGATTTTGGCCGTCTTTGGACCGCGTATTATAATGCATCCTGTCATTTCTTCTCTGCTCCTTCCAGTACATCTTCATCAGCTTCCCGTGCCGGATCTTTCTTTCACTTGTCCAAACTGCTCCCGTTCTTCCTTTTTCCTTTGCCATGAACCCCATCCAATCCTGTGCCTTTCTTCTGCAAAGCCACTTTTCACCTCCCGAAACCAGTTCAGCTTTGTGTTCGTGTTTTTGTTGAAATAGTCAAACAGTTTCTTCGTCATCTTTTTTCCGTCCATTATTATTATTATTATTATTATTATTACTTATAAATCTAGACGTATCGGGGTGCGACACAATCTATTTGAACGGCGGATTTTAGGTGAAGACACTGACGTGGGTATTAAATTACTAGTTACTACTAAATTTTTTTGCCCTATATCGCCTTTGGAATCTAATGGAATTACGTTTGGTATTGAAGTATTTAATGCTGTAAGATTTTCTGGAGGCTCAAACGAATTAATATGGTTGCTGCGTTACTGTCGCGGTCTGTAGCTGATGGATGTGACGTACTGTGTTTAATGTTCTGTATTGAATTTGATAACGGCGTGTTCCAGTTCTTTTCACGATCTTTCCCAACTTGCAACGAGACTTGTTGTGCCCAACTTGATACTCACGTATCTGTGAAGTGGGGTACACTTTCCTGAATCAATCTGAACCTTTGGTTTCTTCGTAAGTCGCGACAAGTTGCAACGTAGTTCACGACGCAAATGACGTAAAGCAAGAGAAACCTCTATAGTTGTGTGTGGAGATCTGCGCTAGATAAATAAGAATTTTCTTAATTGGCTTTTTGCAGAAATCTTTGTCATCCATTTTAATGCGTGATGCGGCTTGTGTACTAATATACTTTTCAACTTTTCACATATAACGATGGGTGATAGGGTGCTGTAAAAATATGACTGTATCCCTGGCCTCTGTATAAAGTTCTGAAATTCTTCACCTGTGAATGATGTTGAATTATCTGACACAATCGTTTCAGGGGTAACCACTTCTTGAGATGTAGTTAGCTTAGATTTCTGTTGTTGTATTTGCTTGTAAGTTGCAGACTATTTCGATTTCTGGCCATTTACGCCAGAAAACATGATTCAGGTCTTGTATGAAAGCGCTGCAGTCACAAGCAGGTCTTGCGATAAGGTCGACTCGAGCCAAGGAGGCATTTAGACACTATAGTAATCATCTGTTTATGGTACTTATTATTTCTTGACAGAGCTTAAGAATAGACAACCAGGTTTGTTGCGGAGGTTGAAAAAATAAGAAAAGTATCGGAGGATGCCTTTACTTTGGCCAGCGGATGTTGATTGTTGAAGGTGTTTCAGATTGCGTTTTTTTTTTTGCTAAAATTTAAATAATAAAATGCTCAATATTTGTATAAAATTTTAAAATAGAATAAAATTACTTTTAAATTTACATTGTTGGAAAACTGTAAAATTCTTATATTTAGTATTGCATAGAAAAACACAGTATGATCTTGTCGCATAGTAAATATCCTGCTATGGGATGGCAGTTACCCGCTAGTGCCAAGATAACAGCCTTCGATTGAATTGATTTATCCTTACAATGGTAACAGTTTTCTAACACAATGACACTATCAGTTCAAATTTCACCGGTTAATTTTACTTTTTTCATATTTTCTTTTACGGTTTTAATTATTTAGTTTCTAATATGTGGGCTCGACAACGTATTTCTTTTCAATGCGAAGTATGTATTTTTTTCTATTAACAATTTTTTTTCCGATTATGTTGTTGGAAGTTGAAACTATAACGAAGTTAAGTTTTCAAATTCACTGCGCGTGTTGAGTTATTTCTTTCAATATTGTTTTTAATTAAAATACATTACTAACAATCTAATATAAACTAACTTTATTATTTCTCTTATTGCATGTTTTTTATGTGTTTGTCTGTTTTAGATGGAATGGCCAAATATACCATTTCTCATATTTTCTACGCTGAATATTAATTCTGGTGTGTTTGTTTACTATTTATTACCTGAAACACAGAACGCAGAACTTCCAGAAACCATACAGGAAGCTGTTGAGCGTGTTAAAAAATAATGCTCGGACAAAATTTGCATGTAACTGGTGCTTTTTGAAATTAGCGTAACTTTTTTCTTCTTATATATATATATATATACTAGCTGTTACTTTCAGCTTCGTAATAGTCGTTTAAATAATTTTATTTTTCCATTTTTTTCCTTTTTTTTTTTTTTTTTTTTTTTTTGTATAGAAAAATCTATATTTTTACTAAAAATTTATTTTCCTTAACCACTGTGTACTTTCTTTATTTCTTTTATTTATTCTAATATAATAATTAAAATAAACTTAAACTACAGTCTACAACGGCGAACCACAAATGCCACAATAATTGATAAGAATTTAAGATTCATATGGATTGAAACTTCCGTTGCAGGACTTCATAATTTCTCTGCAATTTAAATTTCAATGATATTCTAAAATAAAATCTATTTTTTCTTTTTTTTATCAAACATTATATAAGGGGCATAATTGCTGAACTGAACAGCCAAATGTTTTTAAAAGATTCATTACAAGAGTCATTTAAATTTTAACGTTTTTATGTAATTAATAACTTGCAATTATTCCAGCTATTTAATAGAAGTTTGTACTCTGTTAGCCAAAATACTCATTAATTCAATTCAGCGTTATTTCTGAAGGTCCCTTTGCTATGATCATAATTATCTCTTTTTTTTTTTCTTCGTCATTCCACTTTTCTCATACTATTTCCTTATTCTATAAACTGTCTATCTACTTACCTCTTACATTGGTAATTAAAAGCAAATGTAATAAAATTAAGAAAGCCTAATTTTATATCTTCCGAAGTGTAAATGAAATTTTACAAACTAAAAAGTGGTAATTTTGTCTTTTTAAATAATGTTGCAAATATTATTTAACAATTGCAGTACTGCAATAGCCGCTTAATCGTGGGTAGGCTGCGGTTACTTTTTATGAAATTTCTCAAATTACCGGTGCATATATATGTTGTTCTTTCTCTGTTCGACATTGCGTACTGAAACGTGTTTTGCTCGCATATTTGTACTGGTGTCTGATCACCCTTTTTTCTGTTGTCTTTGTAAATGTTTTCCATGCCTTTCCCGTTACAGGTGTAACAAAGTAAATTTTCGCGTGATTATTAATTTAAAATAGATATAAGTACAGGTTGCTGTAACTAGAGTTACCTCCTCTAGTAAGTAGTCACTCGACCGTCATATGGTGCTAGCCCCACCGACGGGAGAAACGAAACAGTAACCACGAGGTTTCTGTACGTCCATGTCGTGCAGGGTGGTAATTTTCTATTCGGCGGGCTCAGCGCTGATTAGAAAAGCTAAATCAGAACCCACACACACACTGCTGATAGGAAAACGGAGGGAGGTTCATTTGCCGAAGGTGTTCCTACTAATAAATACCGTTAAGCTTTATCACTGCAGTAACAACCGCAGACTATCAGCAACTCGTTCGTGACAATGTGCCTCAGTCGGATTGAAGAATGTCAATCCAGAACGAGTAGACGAGTATCCGGCGCCTTAAAACCGGATCCTTTCGGCTAAGGGAGAAAACCCTAACAGAAAATCATGGCGGAAGGCAACGGGAAACCACCGTCATTATTCTTCCCTCAATCTACATTCATGAATAACAGGGAAAATACAACGGCCCTAAGTCTCCGTCAGGCTGCCTCTCATTCGCCAAGACAGCCGGATATGGTGTTAAGAATATGCGGAGGGAAAACCAGGCGGAACGTAATTAATATCGCTACATGGAATGTGAGACCTTTGTATCAGATTGGAAAACTTGCGAACGTAGCATCGGAAGCCAGGAGATTAAACATAGACATATTAGGGATTAGTGAAATGAGATGGACTGGAAGCGGAAGAATAAGTACGAATAAGGATTGTGTTGACCATGACAAACTAATAGAAATCTTGAGAGCTATCAACTTAAATGAAAATGATATAAAAATAATACACAACCTATACTGGAACCAAACGGCTGTAGTTCGTTGTGAGAACGAAATAACAGAAGATATAGCGATAAAAAGAGGTGTCAGACAAGGGTGCATATTGTCGCCGACACTCTTCAACGTATATGCAGAAAGCATTTTCAAATTAGCCATTAAGGAAACTGACGGAGTAAAAGTTGGGGAAAACCGGATTTCCAATATACGATACGCGGACGATACAGTTCTAATATCTAATAATATTACTGGATTACAAGAAATCGTTAACCGTGTTTGTGACATCAGTCTCCAGTATGGGTTAGAAATAAATGTCACCAAAACGAAGTGGATGGTTATACACAAGAAAAGAACTGATGCTAGTGCAACAGCTGGTTAAATTTACATTGGAGCTGAGAAGGTGGAAAGAGTCAGTAAGTTTCTATACCTGGGTGCATGGCTTCATGAGGAAGTAGATTGGAGCATTGAAATAAGAACTAGGATCGAGAAAGCCAGAGGTATATTCAATACTATGAAGAGCCTGATAACTAGAAAGGATATTAGTTTAAATTTACGTATGCGATTAGTCCGATGCTATGTCTTCTCAATACTTTTATATGGTGCTGAGAGTTGGACGCTGTCAAAATAGCTTGAAAAAAGATTACAAGCGTTTGAAATGTATATTTACCGACGTATGTTAAAGATATCATGGACAAAACGGATAACTAACAAAGAAGTACTGAATAGAATGGCCAAGAAAAGAGAATTATTATTAACTGTGCAAGAAAGAAAAATCAAATACTACGGCCACATTAATCGCAATGAAAAGTATAGAAGCCTGCAAACTGTGCTTAGAGAAAAAATTGCTGGAAAAAGAAACAGAGGTAGAAGAAAATTATCGTGGGAGGATGACATGCAGCGATGGTGCAAATGCACGTCATCGGAGTTACTCCAAGCAGCGGCCGATCAAGTGAAGCTAGCCACATTGATCGCCAAACTTCGACCGGAGATGGCGTAAAGAAGAAGAAGAAGAAGGACTACGAGATGATATATACTGGAAAAGACAAGCACGAACATGGAGTAGCAGTTCTGGTAAATACAAAAATAAGGAATAAAATTAGCGCAATAATTCCGAAATTAGAGAGAATAATTTTCATCAGATTCGAAGGCAAACCTAAACCATTTGTAATAATCCAAGTGTATGCACCAACGGCGGAAAGCGATTTAGCAGAAGTAGACAATTTTATGTTGATTTGGAAGAGGTCATGAAAAATGCGAAAAACAATGACGTAGTATTTGTAATGGGTGTTTTCAATGCGAAAGTTGGAGCGGACCACGGGAGTCCAGCTGCCGGAAAGTTTGCACTCGGTGAACAGAATGAAAGAGGGGAAATGCTTGTAGAATTTGCCGAAAAACATAATTTAATGATATGTAACACATATTTCAAACAACATGAAAGAACACGTGTACTAGCCCGGGAGATAGAACTAGAAACCAAATAGATTATATCATGGTTAATAAACGATACAAAAACGCTGTCAAAAATTGTCACACGTATTCGGGAGCAGACTGCAACACGGATCACAAGATGATAGTTGCGAAGTGCCGGATAGCTCTGAAGAGCCTTAAAAACAAAAAAGAGGATCAAAAACAAAGGCTAGACGTCGAAAAAATCAAAGTGAATAGAATAAAAGAGAAATTTCATGAAGAATTAGAAAGACAGGATCATAACCCAGGCGATAATACAGATGATAGCGTAGAATCGATATGGAGTGTATGGAGGGACAAGGTCATAAAGGCAGCCAAGAATGCAATACCAACAAAAGAGAAGAAGAAACATAAGTCGTGGATAACAGAAGAAATACTGGACCTAATGGATAATAGAAGGAAAATAAAGAACAAATATAATCAAGAATATAAACAACTGAATAAAGTTATTATAAAGAAATGCACGGCAGCTAAAAGTAAATGGTACGATGAAAAGTGCGAGGAGGTAGAAGAACTACAGAAACGACACAACGATAGAGAAGTACATACTAAAATCAAACAAATGATGGATACGCACAAGAAGAAGAGAACTGGAATAACATGTATGCGAAGCAAAAATGGAAAATATTGTGTCAATAACGAAGAAACGGAAGAAACTTGGACAGAATATATAAAGGAATTATATAAAGATGATTCCCGACCTATAACAGTCAACGTTAAGAAACAACAAGCAGCACCAAAGATTGAAATATGGGAATTGAGAAATGCCATTAGGAGAGCTAGAAATAATAAAGCTATGGGCGAAGACAACATTGCTGCTGACATAATAAAACACATCACTCCAAACTATGAAAAAAAAACTGCTGAAGATCATCAATAAGATATACGACGAAGTGCATTTTACCCGAAGATTTTAAGGTCATAAATTTTGTACCAATACCAAAGAAAAACGGCTCACAGGTGTGCTCAGAGTATAGAACAATAGCTATGCTGAGCCATGTGCTAAAACTGATGTTGGCGATAATAAACGCGAGGATAGAACGGAAACTGGACGAAAACTTAAGCGAAATACAATATGGCTTGGTAGCCAAAAAAGGAACAAGAGATGCATTGCCTTACTAAAAGTGGTCATACAGAGAACTTTGAATGCAAACAGAGAAGTTATTATGTGCTTTATAGATTACGAGAAAGCGTTCGACCGCGTTAACTATTACAAAATGATCGATATACTGAAGAAGTACAATATAGATGATAAAGATCTATGCATAATACAATATATGTATTGGAATCAGTACGCAAATATAAAGATTGGCAATAGTTATTCCAAAAATAAATGTGAAATAAAGAGGGGCGTTAGACAGGGATGCCCCTTATCACCGAGATTGTTTAACATATATGCGGAAGAAATTATAAAAGAAGTCGGAATTGAAAAAATGGGAATAAAAATAAACGGCCGCAGAATTCGGGAAATAAGCTATGCAGATGACAGTGCTCATAGCCGAATCCGAAACACAGGCACAGAAAATGATAGATCGAATAAACAATACTGGCATAAAATACGGCATGAAAATTAACGCTAAGAAAACTAAAGTGATGAAATTCTCAAGAAACGGTGGCAGCAAACTACTTTAAAAATCGGCAAACAAGATATAGAAAATGTAGACCAATTCAGGTACTTGGGAGTGATGATAAATACAAACGGAAGAGATTGTAAAGAAATAAGAACGCGGATTGGTATGGCGAAAAAAGTATTTAATAATTTGTACAAGGTGCTCGGAAATCAAAGCATGAGTCTAAGTTTACGGAAAAGAATAATGAAATGTTATGTCTGGAGAGTATTAAAATACGCCTGCGAAACATGGACAATGGGAGCAGACTGCGAAGGGAAGATAGCCGCTTTGGAAATGTAGTGTTACAGACGGCTGATGAAGATATCGTGGACCACACACACAACAAATAGCGCTGTATTGACAAAAGTAGGAGAAGAAAATAAACACTGCTGGAGGATATCAAAGATCGAAAACTGAAATACCTAGCTCATAAAATCCGAGAAAATAGAATTTTCATGATGGCAGTGCAAGGGAAAATTCCTGGAAAATCAATAAGAGGAAGGAGACGGTTAGAATTAACAACAGCGAACCTACCAATAAATACGCCATGCAAAAACCTACAGAAGATAATAACTCTTTCCCGGGAACGAATAATATGAATGTATGCAATCTTCTGACTCAGGAGAAGTAACTATGATGACGATGATGAGTCAGACTTTAAATTTGTTGCATTAATGTCGTATTTAAAAATTACCCATCGTGCTAGATAATCACGAATGAAAGATTAATCATTATTTTTATTTCCCACTCGTGTAAATATAATTTTTCATTTATTAGTTATCCCCGCAAACGTAACTTTTATTCATTATTTGTCATAAGCGTCGAAATGTTCCACAGCGTTAATGATATACATTTATTGCTGTGCGCCGCAAGTTTCTCGAAATATGAACTAATTACGTACGGTGTCTGAACCACAAAGAGATTGCACTCGAAATTCGGTTTTCAAATTAGTGACATTTACAAAATTCGTGAACTATAATTTCGATTACCGTGTTTCTCCCTCCCATTCATCGAGAATCCAGGATGCAATCACCAACGTACACCAACCTGCCAGCAGGGAGCACCAACATTCTAGCAGCCGCAGCAGAGTGATATGTAGCATCAATATTATTTCTAATTAATATTTTTTGCGTGTTTTCGTTTATATATTTATTAAATGTCTTTAACGGTTGGCTATTCAAGAAAGATAGGTGAGGGATTAACAAAATTATACATTTTAAAAAATCATTAAACCTTAATATTAATATTATTAAATCTAAACCAATAAGTTAAAAAAATAAATAAAAATTAAATAAATAAAAAAAGGATTTAATTAATTTTTCTTCATAACCATTACGTTGCACTTCAAGTTAGTCTAAGTCTTCGATTCAAATTAGTATTTTGCTTTACTGTTTTAAATTATTATTAGAAAAGATCTCTGAAATTTATTAAGATATTAAATTAAAATAATAAAATAAAAATGGAAGTTTATTCAAACAAATTTTCTTACATACTAAATAATTATAGTTATTGTTAACTTTCATACGGAATCCTCAGCGCATGAAACCTCATGCTTGACTGAACTTTTTTTTTTTATATGGTTAATTGAACAGTGTATTTATTTTCTGATTAATGGGGCAAGAGTGTTCGAGGTAAATTTTCTATAAAAAATCTAATAGTTTACGCAATATCATTTGCTTAATTTTTCAAAAAAACGATCGTGTAAATTTGGAAAATTGGTGAAAAATTGGGGATATTTAGGTTGAAAAAAAAAGGACTACCTTATAAATTTTTACTATTACGAATAATGAATGAAAATTAAATTATCTTTTACATGCCGGCAGGAATAAGAACTAATTAAAATAAGTTGTGGATCTCACAGGGCAAGTATGCCCGTTGTTTGGGTGCCCGACATTTTTATTAACGTTATTCAAAATACAAAATTACAACTATTCTTGCTTATCTCATACATCGTAATATTGGATAAGCAATAATAGTTGTAATTTTGTATTTTGAATAAACGTTAATAAGAATGTCGGCCACCCAAACAACGGGCATACTTGCCCCGTAAGACCCATTACTTATTTTAAATAAATAAAAAAAAAAAAAAAAAAAATCGCCATCGCTTACATGAAGACTACTAGGAAATAAATTATTTGGCGCTATGAGCAATAAATGCGCAACACTGATTTGCAGCTTTTAACGTACGTATGAAAATGTTGTACATGACAAAAATACAATATTTTGATATACTGTCTTGATCAAAAAGTAGTTTCAGGAATGACCACCGCGTGGCGTTACCAGTCTTCCAATTTCATTTTTTTTTTTTTTTTTTGTTGCCACACTATCATTAATATTCCCGCCAAATTTCAGTGTCACAGCTGGACATTTGTAAAAGTTATGCCGTTTTTACATTTTTTTTGTGCGTGTTTTCGATTTTTTACGATTTTAAAAATGGAATTTACTTTGCATCAACGAGTTTGTATTGAATTTTGTGTTAAAAACGGATTGAATGAAATGAAAACCTTGGAAATGTTAGAGAAGTGTTTCGACGACGATGCTCTATCGAAAAAAAATATTTATGTGTGGCGTGAACGCTTCAAAGGTGGTCTTGAGTCCGTTGAAAGATGACGAACGCAGTGTAGGTAATCGATACCAAAAACCGAAAAAAACATCGATAAAATCAAAGAAATGTTGGCCGAAAATCACAAGTTGATCGTTAGAGAGCTGGCAGTGGACATAAATATCGCGCTTATGGATCCGTCCAAGACATTTTAGTTAAAGATTTAGGCTTGAGACGTGTTGCTGCAAAGCTGGGACCGAAAGATCTGAATTTCATGCAAAAAAGGGACCGCGTTAGTATCGCGAAAGACAAGATTTCCCAGTCCACATCCGATCCAACATTCATCAGACGTATCATTATTGAAGATGACGAAGTGTGAGTGTACGAGTATGACATGCAATCCAGACATCAAACGAGTGAATAGCGTAGGCTACATGAGCCCAAACCGAAAAAATCACGTCGTTTTCAATCGAAAAAAAGAAAGTGATGTTTACACGGTTTTCATTGATTACAACAACAGCGTTGTGCACCATGAATTGTTAACGGAACATCAGGCAGTCAACAAGGATTATTATTTGGGCGTTATGAGACGTTTGTATGAAGCAATCCGCCAAAAAAGACCGGATTTGTGGGCAAACCATTCCTGGATTTTGCACGTCGATATCACCGTCGCACAATGCCATCGTTATTCGTGATTTTTTGGCAAAGAATAGAACGAATACTATTCAACAGCCACCGAATTCGCCTGATTTAAATCTCTGCGACTTCTTTCTGTTCGATCAACTCAAGAAACCGTTCCGTCGCATTTCAGCTGTCGCGAGGAGGTAATAGAAAAATCGAAGACAGCTCGGATGGCCATACACAGAAAACCGAGTATAACAAATGTTTCAGAGATTGGATCAACCGCTGGCATAAGTGCGTTGCAGTCAGCGGAAAGCACTTTGAAGGAGACAAAATCACGTTTGGTGAATAAACAAGAATTTTTAATTCCTGAAACTTTTTGATCAAGGTAGCATATTAATTATCCCTATTAGAAAAAATGTCCCAATTTTAAGTAACGAAAAATGTCCCAATTTTATGTAATGTTTGTTATATTATATAGGATTTTTTTGATTGTTATTTAAAAAATGTCACAATTTTATGTAACGTTTGTTATATTTTATAGGATTTTTTTGATTGTTATTTAAAAAGTGTCACAATTTTATGTAACGGAATATGTAACGAAGAAATGTCTTAATTTTATATAATGAAAGTTAAATGTTAGGATAGGATTTCTGTGATTATGTTATTTTTTGTGTGTGTTGATGGCAGTAAGAATTACGTTGTAAATTTTGATCATTTTATACAAAGTATAGAAGAAAAAGAGACAGAAATGCAAGCAAGAGGGGTCAAGGGGCACAGCCCCTTGCAAGGCCAAAATGGCTGAGTTTTTTATACATATATATATTAAGTACAGAAATGAAAAATATCAATAGTTCTGGCTTGTAAAAATTAAAAAAACCGCATATACCGCAAAATGGATTATAATGATAAAAAACATGATGCATGGCATAAAGAATATTATGTATATTTTGTGAAGACTACGTTTGACAAAGTGTTTTTTTTCTTTCTTACTTGAATTATTTTATTTCTTAGATAATTATTTTAGGGAGTGAGCCTAAAATTTAGAGGTTAATTTTCTTCAATATACCGTAATTACGTTGATCTCATTTGATAAATGCGTAAATTTGTCTACAATAGTTCAGAAATTCAGGATATTTCGCGTCCGGAAATTTTCTAATCTTAGTTGCATATTTATTCGGCAAAGGTTATCATTTACTTTTCTTCTTCGATAAATTATCCTACAAAAACAACTGTATATTGTAATTAATCCCGCATCAGTTCCTTCGCATGTACAATTGAAAATAAACTATTTACAGATAGTAATTGTCATCTATTTCAGTTTATCCGCCATTTTTTATAATAAATTTTGTTATGATTCAAAGTGGGGTTTGAAATCATGATTTTTGATTATAATTATTAATCGGTAAAATCATCGTATTAATACTTGATTATTCGTTCAATAACCAAAATCACTAAATGATTATGACTACAAAATTAATTGGTAATCACGATTATCGCATCTGATTACTAATCATATCGTTAATCAGTAATCACGATTATAGTTAGTTCAGCTTTGTTTGTGCATGTCGGAAAAGGAAGTTGAAAGAAATTTACATCAAGAAGCATATCCGTTTGCAGATTTAACACTAACTACGCTTGTGGACCATTCTGTGAATATTTGAAAACAAATAGTAAAATTAAAAAACCAAGCAATACGTTCCAGAAGAATTACTCGGTCGCTTTTAATCTAAACCTTTAATGACATGATACAATAAACAATTTACGCGGAATGTGTACATAAGTTTTGTCGCAATTCATTTTTTATCGCAACACTGTCGAATCGTTAGGTGTCTTCTTTTAAATATATAAAGAAAAAAAAACAAAACAAAATCAGCTCACTTAATTAACCTCTAGTTTACCAAAAATGACAGATAAAAGTAAAAATAAAGCTGGTACACATTATCGAACAATACGTCTAATTTCGAAATTAAATTTAACAGTTCTCGCTGTATTACTAAAAGTTTTCCGAACCGCTCGGGAAGAAATCAGAATTGTTGGTTCAGACAACATAAGACAGCGAATTAAAGTAGAATGTTAAGCAATCCGAAATTCATCTACTGATAATTTTCACTGAGCGTTTCAGACTTGAAAAGTAAGCGATTAATTATTTCACAAGCTTACTGTTTAACATGTTCGAATAACAATTCGAAATCGAATAAGAAAAGTCAATATCCTCGCTGAAAAAAATAGCGATTAACCAAAAAATAATCCATTTCATGCGGACTGCGTAATAAAAGGTTAGTACGTATTATTTTAAATTTAGGCATCGTTTGTAAACTAACATTCAGATAACTTGACGAACAAGAGGAATGGATTTACGAGTCCAATGACTTACAAGGAAAGTACACGAGTTGTTAGACGCCGATTTTGATGAAATTTTGATATGTTGTAAAGTATAAAAAAATATTAGACGCGTGTTTTTTTTTTTTTATCGGCCTATATGCAGTTTCAAGGGGTGAAAATCACCCTTAAAGTTCACCCTCGAAAATGGTTTTTCCTAAATATCTCGTCTTCAACTCTATATTTTTTAATGAAACGAAATGGAAATTATTTCTCGTGCAAAGGACGAGTAATCCACAGTGACTTAAGCAGTAGGGTTGCATCCCCTATTTTCTAACCTTTTTTTGGTCATAATTATGGAATAAAAAATTATAAAATAACATAGAAAAATAAGAAAAACATTTTTTAACACACACAATTAAAAAATAAAGTTAACGTGTTTCAGCATTTTCATGAATTTCACCCTTAAAGGGGGTTAATCACCCCTTACAAGAAAAATCAATAAATACATGTATCGAGTAATCGAATTTTGTAAAAAAATTATATATAAGGGGTTTTGAGGCCGTTGATTACGAATCCGTCATCAGATTTTGTCAATTCAAAATGGCGGATCCAATATGGCGAGCAAAAAAGTCAAAAAAGTTTTAATTTTAATGACAAATTGTATACGGGGATTTTTGAGGTCGCTGATTACGAATTTGTTATCAATTTTTTTAACTTCCAATTATCCTGTGCTTTATAACCATACAGCCCCAAACCCCTAAAACCCAGACAGGTATTCAGCCTGTGTTTTTTTAAACCAACAAACCCAGCACTTCCTGTAAATATCCAAAAAGAATTAAATCATTGCACATAATATTTTTAAGTTATTTAAAGTTATACTTTAAAAAACTCATCTACCGACACACACGCTTGGTGAGTGAAGGGACTATGTTTTTCATCCTTTTACCACCTTAGTTTAAGTACATTTTGCAGGAAACTACCACACATAAGATTCTATATTTATTAATACGTTATTTTAGCTAAACACGCACATGTACTCACTCCTGATTTAAGCACGCTAAATCCCCGCACCTTTATACACATTTTTTTCTTTCTAAATATACCATTACAAAAAAAACAAAAAAAAGCCAACAAACCCTAAACTCCTAAACCCCAGTCAGGCTGAAGGCCCGCGTTTTTAAACCGATAAACCCCAAACTCGTAAACCCGAGACAGACTGTTTTGACTAAAGTTATAACGAGATAAATGCACACTACCTTCCTGGACGAGCCAATATTAAAAGTTAAAGATGTTTATTTTTAAAAATGTTAATTATTATATTTCAGATTCTCGCAGATTTATTGAGCATGGTAGCAGTACGAATTATATCTACAATAGTATTAATATACTGTTTATTGATTATGAGAATTAGTAATAAATGTTTTGATTTACACATTGAATATAATTCTCCTAACGTATTAAGGTTCATTCTAAAAAAAAGAATTATTTTATTACTAATTAACTTTGGCCACTTATTAATTTATTTTTGTTATTATTTTCATAAGAAGAGAGTGATTCTCGTTAATAAATAGATAAATAAATAAATAAATAAATACATAAGTTGAACCGTACCGATCATTTTTTAAATAAATAAATTATAAGAACAGTTTTCCAGTATACCGCAATGAATAGGCCTTTCGACTGCCTGCAGTTTAGGAGTAGTGCAGTTTTAGTCATAGACAATCGGCCTATCTGATGTTTAGAGGTTTGAAGCTGTATGGTTATAACGCACAGGCCTCTGGCCTGTCTGAGGTTTAGTTTGGGGTTTGTTGGTTTAAAAAAACAGAGGCTAAATGCCTGTCTGGGTTTTAGGGGTTTTGGGGCTGTATGGTTATAGAGCACAGGATAATTTGAATTTAAAAAAATTGATAACAGATTCGTAATCAGCGACCTCAAAAACCCTTATATACAATTTTTTTACAAAATTCGATTACTCGATACATGTATTTATTGATTTTTCTTGTAAGGGGTGATTAACCCCCTTTAAGGGTGAAATTCATGAAAATGCTGAAACACGTTAACTTTATTTTTTAATTGTGTGTGTTAAAAAATGTTTTTCTTATTTTTCTATGTTATTTTATAATTTTTTATTCCATAATTACGAGCAAAAAAAGGTTAGAAAATAGGGGATGCAACCCTACTGCTTAAGTCACTGTGGATTACTTGTCCTTTGCACGAGAAATAATTTCCATTTCGTTTCATTAAAAAATATAGAGTTGAAGACGAGATATTTAGGAAAAACCATTTTCGAGGGTGAACTTTAAGGGTGATTTTCACCCCTTGAAACTGCATATAGGCCGATAAAAAAAAAAAAACACGCGTCTAATATTTTTTTATACTCTACAACAAATTAAAATTTCATCAAAATCAGGGTCTGACAACTCGTGTACTTTCCTTGTTAGTACCGATGAGATATTCTCTTCCTTATGCATTCAAGAATCACCTAAAACAATCGGTTGAACATTTATCAATAATATTAGAATTTAAAGTAATTTGACGATGTGTCGCCGCTTAGTAAGAATGCAGTAATGAAGAGTAATTTCATGGCAACATTTTTAACCGGAACGGAAACATGCAATTGGACGATGATTAGTATAATTATAACCATAGGATGTTTAAGCGTTATTAAAAAGCGGTATTTTATTTTGCTTACCTC
The DNA here is from genome assembly GCA_039619475.1 of Icerya purchasi. Classification (NCBI taxonomy): domain Eukaryota; kingdom Metazoa; phylum Arthropoda; class Insecta; order Hemiptera; family Monophlebidae; genus Icerya; species Icerya purchasi. The sequence goes on from CM077116.1 coordinate 267,624,962, forward strand.
TTTATTATTACGCTATGTAATATGTTGTTTTCCGGTGTGCTGATGTAAGAAAAATATTTTTCGTATAGCCACACTGAGATTCTTACGTATTTTGTTTTTTTAAATTGCGATCATAACGAGTTGAGTAAATAAAAATAAATTTAAAATGATTGCATTCAGTCTTCGGAAAATAATAGACTGTGCAATATTTTTATGCTGCTGTTACAAAAAAACTTAAGACGTTAAACGTAGTCGTGAATCGACAGAAGGTAAATTGAGAATTTTAAATAATTTATATATATGTGTGTGTGTGTGTGTGTGTGTGTTTATACATTTATTCGTGTGTATATATATATATATATGTGCGTGTGCGTGTGTGTGTGTGGGGGGTGTATATATATACATATATTCATGTATATATATATTTATATATATAAAAAAAAGTCGAGTTAGTTATACCACTTAAAACTCAAGAACGGCTGGACCGATTTTTATGATCGATTTGTTGAATTTGTTTCCGCTTCGAAAGCAGAATAAGAAATTTAAAACAAAATTTATGAAGAAAATTCAGTTTTTATCTTTTGCTATTTTTGACCATAAAGGGGAATTCAAATAATTTTTTAACCGTAATTTTTGAATTTTATGAAAGGGTTTCGGAGCTTTGTTTTATATTTTGAATTTGAATTTTTTAAGGGTAATTTTTCAGGTCGTTCTAAATTCCATATTATGTATTCTAGACACGGCTTCTTGCCGTCCAGGGTAATCGCTCAGCTTAAAGTTGTAAATTGTCATAGGTAGAAGTTTAATTGTAATTTATGATCCAATTCTGATAACCTCTATTGTATAATTGAATATTTTTGTCGTTAGTGAACCATCTTATTGGGTTATACTGATTTTTGATATTAAGGCCAATAATGTCTTGCTGCCACGTGTAATTAAAATACTTTCCAATGTAATTAACTTTTCATTTTGATTTTTGTACATTTATTGAACTTAATTCATTTTGAATATTAATTTTATCCTAATAAAAAAATGAATATAATTCAGCTAATAAGTTATCACTACATTTACTTTCTAAGCCGGTACGAAGTTCGCCGGGTCAGCTAGTATATACATATTTGTATATAGATTTATGTACGATTTCTTTTATATTATTTTTTGTCAAAATTTTACAACGTAAAATTATTTATAAAAACCTGTACAGAAACTCTACCGGTCGTATGTCGCAGGAAACGTCAGTGAAAACAAACAATACAGTGTAAAATATGTCTGCGCTATATACTGTAAGCTAGCATATATGTGTAGGTGCGTAAAATGCTGAAATAAATACGCGTCAAAAAAGTGCGATGAAACAGAACATATAAAACTACCTTATGCTCTTTAGCAAGGAGAGCACTCAGTTAAATTCAGAAGTTTCTCTTTATTTAAACGGGAATTTGTAAAAATGTAATTAAGGATTAAACATATGTACTGAAAATTTTTTTTTGGTATTTAACGAACAATACTTTCTGGAATTTAAAATAGAAAAAATATCGTAAACACTTTATTAACTAATGAAAATACTAATTCAATTCAAATTATTATAACGATGACAGCTTCAAACTTATAAAATAATTTTCAACACACATTACTGAATTCACAGATAAAGTAATGAATTTAAATTACGGTAGTGTCCCCGTATCCGCGGTAATACGTTTCAAAAACACCGCGGTAACATTTGACCGCGGGCAATAGCGAACATTAAACATACTGCGTTAACACAATAATATTATATCTACAGGTGTTTATAGAGATGCGTAAATTGCATAAGTATACCATGTATTATAATCTTGAAACTTATTACAGCGCCTGATACATGTGTACAGTATTGAGATTATGTACTCAGCATTACGTTACTCCATTTTCCTTGTTGCTACCAACATGAGATTATGTGCTGATGGTCGAACGACAGCCGATGACAATTTTTTGATGATGACATTTTTTTGATGATGACATTTTTTAAAATTAATTTAATTCTATATATAGTAGTATACTGTATGTATTGTACTACAGGTTACAGTATACACTTTAAAACGCCTAATTACCACGCACGATGAAAAGTTGAAAATTAAAATTGGAAACTTTATTCAAAAGTATCTTCATCCGAAAGGGGAAAAGACACAGCATTCGTAGAAGGTCGGTCTGTCACACTTGGTGATGCGGATGACGTTGATGGGACACAGGATCTTCGATAGTTGGCACTTTTTTCTACTTGAAAAATCATTGTTATAAGGGGTTGTTTTCTTTTTCGTTTCATTAGGGAGGCTGCACGGCAACCGAGATAATTTCGGTAACTTTAATTCTACGTATTCTGTAAGTGGGTCGTAATCCATTATTTTTTCTTTTAAACTTTGTCTTTAAATTTCATCTGTTCTTAGTTTGTTTTTTATTTTTTCAGCCGCTCCGTAGCATCTTATTAAAATAAAATATTTAACTATGTAATTCAGACGCGTTTTGAAGGCTTTATGATTGCGCGGAATAATATTCGAAATGTGTCGAATGCGAGAAAAATCTATAGCACGGAAGAGTGCCGGAAGTCCAAATTTAACCTATGTAAATGTGCCAATTGCGAATGAGATCATGCTTTCATTTGGAAAAGGTGTTTAAGCTACAAAAGTAACTGCTGCATAAAAGCCAAAAAGAACAGAAGTCAAACATGTTCGCAGTAGAAAACATTTAAAACTGCCGAACCAGTTAGAAACATTTGCATTTGCAGTCATTGCAGAAGACGACAATGTACCAAGCAGGCAAGAGTAGCAAAGCAACCAGGCGTCAAAAAACAAAAGATCTGCCGTTGTTGATGTAATGAGTCTGCTGCAGTATACGGATGAAAAACCAGAGCAACTGGAAAATAGTTAAAATTGAAGGATATCGCGCCCCAAAAAACAAAAAAAAAAAAACAAAAAATGGAGGAAATGATCCATGATCTACTCTTGTCGTTTAGAATGCCAATGGTCTGACATCTCAACAGAACAAATTAGAAACTTTTATCGGACAGAAGGGTATCGATGATGCTCCGATACCAGAAACACCGACAAAGGTTATTTCAAAATTGGTGGATATGCATAATACGAACCATCCAATTGGTAATGTCCAAGGCGACTGTACTTGTCAAAAATACCGTTAAACATCATCTAAATTAAACAATTCAAATCTAGTACTTCCACGGTACTATAATACCAGTAAGACATAATGAAACACTGAGTTCAACATCTGCTCGACTTGTTGTCCTCCGATGCAGAATCACGAACGAAAAATTCAGTGGAATATTTCAGTAGGCGAGAGAGTCATTTTATAAATGCGCGACGGATTTGAACGATTTGAATACTAAGCAGCACATTGCTCAATCTAATCACTTATAAAGGCAGGCAGGTTATTGAAGCAATTAATGCCAACTCGTGCGAATTTCACTCATGACGCAGAGCAATATATTGGCCAACGGATAGTGAAAAATACCTGATCTGATTGGTTTTTTTTATCTCGAAAGGAATTTCAGAAAATTGCGTGCAGGTAAAAACCGTAATGAGCTAACTTCTGACCGTCGTACGGTTGGTACTAAGTGTTGTGATGCGCAGATGAACTTTATTAATAAAAATTCACTGATCGGGAAACCTTCAAAAGTAGACTTGAAGATTAAAAACAAAATGTGAACTGTGATTACTGAAGGGATTCGTGAAGTTGCAAACCCTGCAATTTTGGAATCTAGCACGGTTAAAGATCAAGAAAATTTCTACTTTCTTAAAGTCGAAAATCTACTCAGAGAACGAGTAAAGGCAAAAAGAATTTGGCATGTTTGACGGAATCTAGCAGATAAATTTAAATGCACCAAAAATAAAACCTTTGACGAATTTTTACCCAATCTGAGCCATAACGCGAACAGAGATTACTCGTTACGGAAAGTGATTTACCAAAAAATGAGTTCGCAATAACGGAAATAAAGCTGAGTTTTTTGCTAGACTCTGACAACTTCAACCGCGTCATCAAACAAGCAACCGAAAACCATCAATGATTTGAAAGACAAATTAAGCTTGCCATACTCCTAGAGTTTGTTTAAGAAACAGACAACATTAATCCGAAAAAAATCACCTGGTACCGGTGAAAGCTCGCCTAATGTGTTAAAAGAATTATCACCGAAAGTAGCGATGTTGCCAACTCTCACGTTTAGTGATTTTTTCCGGCTTGAGCACGTGCTGGAACGCCTTAAAACCGCTCGGATTATCATGATTTTTTTTGTTTTGCTTTGTTTTGTTTTGTTTTGTTTTTTTTTTTTTTTTTATTAAAAAAAGAAAACCGAATAAATTAAAAGAAGAAGTCACGTCTTACCAAAAATAATTTTGTTAGCCAGAACGATTCATAAGACGCTGCAGACGTTTTATGACTACATATCGGACCATCAAATTAGATTTGGAAAATTTAATTTCTGATCGAAAACACAGCGTAGCTGCAATAACTGAGAAAACGATTGAAGAAAAGAAGTACTGTTCGGTAGTACTTTTTGACGTAGATCAATACGGCATGGCGGTTTGTTAGCTAAGCTTAGTCAATAACTGCCACGTAATCGATTGCTGAAATCATTACTTAAACAACCCAAGTCATTTCATGCTAAACAAACAAATGTACCACGGACTTATCTTGTAACTGTTGTCACAATGGCTGACACATGAACGACGCTACTGTAATGATATTTTTGCTAATTAACATAGAAACACTAACCGCGAGTAGTTCGTACAATGAAGTGACCGAAAACTTGCAACACATTTTGGATGATAAGAAATGAAGAATCAAGCTCGACGAGCAGATATCCGTTTACGTATTAAGAAGAGTTGATTCGCAGAGCTGTGGAATACCAACATTAGCAGATGCTGCAAAAAGAAGCCAGCCAATATTTGAGGCTTTCTCTCGATGCCAGGCTATTGTGGAAACGCCGTGTATGGCGGTAAAATCCAAATCCGACACAAAAATGTATTTTTATATATACCAAGACATTTTTCTTTCAGTTTTAGATTGGTAGTCTCCAACTTCATTTACTCGAGACGCCGTTTACTTATTTCGAGGTTGTTTGTGCGGATCTCCTCATGTTCTGGAGATGGCTCTCCTGATAAATTTTCTCCTGTTTTACCTTCGCCATTGTTCTAAATACGGCTAATCGGCTAGTTTCGATAATTTAGTTTGTAATCGATTCCCTCATCCAAATTAATCCGCTCTCACTCGATTCGAGACTTTGATTTATAATCAGTTGATCCAGGGTTACTTATACTCTGTATCGGTCTCCTTCCTATTATTACTTCTACCGTTTATTTTGGCACTTCAGAAAATTTACGCTAGCCGATTAAAGGGTTAAATAAAGAAATCGGAGGACTTTTTACCCTTTCCGGTCTGTAATAGTATTTCTTTACAACTAATGATCTTTAGTGTTTGATAAAAGAGAGATATAGAAAAAAAATTAAATTAATTTAAAGTGACGAGCATTCAAATACTGTGTGGTCAGAGTTACATATAATGTGAGATAATAAAAACGAAGAAAGGAGCGAACTGTGCCCATAGCGCAGGCGGCATATCGCAGAAAGATTAGAGCGTCGCTCAGAAGGGAAGTCAGGATACCAAGAATAAGAAGAAAGATTGGGCAGACGGGTAAACGGAATTTGGGTTAGAGCAAGATGAAAAAAGCATAACAAAAGTATAGCAAACCTATAAATTATCATATAAGAATAAGAACATAGAATGTTCAGTTAAGAGACAAGAACATTCAAAGTTGTATTGTTGAAGTTACAGAAAATTTCATCAATCGCACGAAGAGGACAGCAATACGGAGAAGATGTTAAGATAAACGAAAGCGAGAAGACGTATTAGAGTAAAAGGCATAAGTGAACAATGAAAACTATGGCAAGACATCAAAGAAAAGGCACATAATAGAATCAGAAAGATAGTTTATTCGAAAAGAACAAAGCAAAAATATCAGACCAAAATCTGGAATAAATCTTCTTATAAAGAGAAGAAAGGTTCGAACATCGGACTTTCGAAAAGACATCATGCGGAAAAATAGCAGCTCGAGCAAGAGAATTTACCATTTCATTATCCCCTATACCTACGTGACTAGGACCCTATAACAAATCGATATTAATTGAATATAGAGAAGAGAGATCATGGATAGGAGCATATGAAAGGTGTAATAGGATATAGGCGGATTATAAAAGGAAAGTAAATGGTTGTAACAAATGCCACCGCAGGATACGCACAACTGCGAAACAGTCGTAAGAGCTAGAAGACAATAATTAAAAAGTCCAGCAAGAACATTTAAACGTACAGAGTTTTTTACCAAAATAAATGGCTAAAATTGCAAAAAAACATAAATTCGAAGTATAAATAATACAGGAAACATATACCGAAAGTAATTTAAAGGTTAAAACGGCAAACGGAAACTTAAAGGGTGCCAAAACTTCAAACGCGTTTTTGTGGAAACTACTTTTTTTTTTTTTTTTTTTGGGTTCGTCAACCAAGGACCTTTACCCAGAAACAAAAGGTAAGGAAAGAAGTCGGTTATATTTTGATTCGATCAGAAATTTTAACTAAAAAGGAACAAATAGCAGGAATAATTAGTGGGGAAGGAAAGGACAGGATATAGGATGCACAATAAAAGGTAGGAAGTCCAAGCTTAAGCAAATAAGAATATAAGGCAGAACGCTCCACGGAGAGGGATGAACACTGGAAGAACACATGATCGGCGTCGCAAATAACTGCATCATCCGGATGGAGAGGACAGTGTGGAGAAGAAATCAAGGAGAAACGAAATCTGGAGGAAGGCAGCAAAGAATGACCAAAGCGCATGCGAACAATGGAAACAACACCAGAACGCCGAAGGGAGAGATACAAAAGAAACCATGAATATGAAGGAAGAGTAGGCTGGACTGACAGGTAAAAGGAACATCTGTTGAAAAAAGAAGAAACATAGGTGTCCGACCAAAATCGGATATGAAAGCTTTTACAAATTGATAGAAGGTTATTGGATGGAATTTTTAAAAAAAAAAGACGAGAGGAAGCAGCAGCAGCCAGAGCCAAGAAATTAGCCGCTTCATTGCCAAATATGCCCGAGTGGCCAGGTACCCACAGCAGATCAATATTGACTGAATGGAGATAGAAAAGATTGTGAATGAGTGAACGTATACGGAGGATAACAAAGTCACACGAATGATCAGGAAGGGGAAAGGATATGGCTTGAAGGGCGCTCAAAGAGTCAGAGATAATTAAAAATTTAGAGGAAAATTGATTTGAGGAAATGAAAATAATAGAGCGAAGGATAGCCAACAACTCGGCTGTGAATATGGAACAGAAATAAGAAAGGCGAAAAGATTCTGAGAGGTTAAAATCAGGAAGGATGAAGGAAGCACCAACACCACCAGGCCCCCTCGAACCATCCGTGTAAATGGTAACATGAGAGGGAAATAGGGAATTGATAGTGTTGTAGAATACCTGTTTAATTACGGCTTGGGGGAGATTTTTTGCAAATGAGGGGAGGATAAATACCTTAGGAGGATGACAGATATCAGCGAAGTCGAAGGAAAAATAAGGGAGATTATTGAAAGAGATAATATACGGCCAAAATGAACTGAGACGATGAGAAATAAATGCCAGAATAGGGGTTTTGCTGGGGGAGTGAAGCGCCAGCTGTTATAAATCGAAAGGTAAGACTGAACAAGAGTAGAGGATGCGAGAGGAAGACGTTTAACAAGGAAGCGATAGCCTAAATAAGATCTACGAATGGATAGGGGTGACGAATTGGATTCAACAAGAATAGCAGGGGTTGGAGAGGATTTAAGAGCGCCAAGACAGAGACGAAGGCAAGAATTTTGAATTACACCTAGTTTGGAAAGACGTGTCTTGGACGCACAACCATAAATAAAAGAACAATAATCAAATTTGGAACGGATAATAGATTTGTAAAGAGAAATAAGAATATAGGGATCGCCACCCCATTTAGTTGGCGACAGGGCTTTCAGCAAGTTTAACCTTTTAATAGTGGAAGCAGAAAGATATTTGATGTGTTCGGAGAAGGACAGAAGACTAGTTGAAATTGGCGGGCGTGATTACTCAAAAATTTTTCAACCGATTTCAATGAAATTTAGCACACATCTTCTTTGTAGTATTAGTTTCTAGTTAAACCTCTAAAAGTCTATTTTTTTTTTAAAAACTACTATTTTTTACCCAAAATCATCAAAAAAAATGGATGAAAAATCAAACTTTTTTTTTCTAAGGCGCGTAAATTTGCGATTTTTTCACTTTTTTGATTTTTTATAGGTTTAACTAAAAAATACATGTTTTCTGAACACTCTGCAACTTGAATTTTTGATTTTGGATTACTACAACAGACGCTAGAACTCCCGCCGATTGGCGCCGTTCGCTACGAGGGTCTCAGGAGACTGGTCAGTACGGCGGCCATTTTGTAAAAAAAAAAAATCATTGTGTCTTGTATTTAAATATATGATGAATAAATGTGCTTACTTTCAAAAATATTTACTTATTCCTTCCTTATAAAATAAGCCTCTGAAAAACGGCCAAAATTTAAGCGATTACATGTATCGCCCCTCTTAACAAAACAGTAGAATTACAATGAAAAACAAAGTTAAAAAATTACTGTGTACTCTTACTGGAAATGAAATCAATAAGTAGTTTTCTCCTGTATTTATAGTTTATTAGATGTTGTTTTAAAGTTAAAGGCAAGGAATTGAATAATTTAGTACCCATATATAGGGCCTGGGAACGTATATGAGTCTTATTTATATTAGGTGGTTTCGCTCTCTCCTGATTAGATTGTCTGGTTATACCTTGTTTCCAAGAGATGTTGAATTTGGGTTTGTTCTTCAAAACAAACAAAAGAAGATGTGTTTCATACAGTTCAGAAAGTGATAGCAATCTGCATTCCCTAAAATTTCCAAGTTCCTATTACAAAGCGCTAATATACGTTTTTGTAGCTGGTTTATTTGCTTTAAATGAGGTAAATACAGATTGGTATAATACTAAATATATTTGACGGAGATGTGCAGTACTAAAATGATAACTGAGATGATAAAATACAAAATTTAATCTTCTTAGCTTAGATACAAGATACTGAAGATGTTTACTCCACAATAATTTGTTGTCCAGAATCACTCCAAGATATTTAATTAAACTCTCTCTAGTAGGATATTATGTTCACATATTTTTAGCAGTTGTAGTATTTGGGAAACTCCATACAGTAAACGTATATAGACCTTTAGTAATGGCATGATCTTCAAACAGTATTTCCTTAACCTGCCACGTATATAAGTGACTCTAATAGTCACAATTATATGCGGAATTATAACATATTGGATAAAAATAGAGAGCCACCCTTAGACTAGGTAATCATTAACAACACAGAGATAATACATGACCCAAACGACAAACTTTACCACTCATCAAGATGGAACAAGAGCTACACCCCTGACTTGTATATTGTTTTCCGGTTTTTAGTATAGAATCCGTATTTTCCACTCGGTTTTGATAGATTTCCCAAGACGCCAGCATAGACTCGTATTCTGCTGAAAATATATAAAGAAATTGCATTATGCCATTCACTCCATAAACCAAAGTGGAAATTTTCATTAAACTAACGTAGAAGCAGCTATCTCTAACATTTCTCATAATCTTAAATGCTATAATAAATTTGTAAGTGCTGCAATTAATGAAACTGTGCTAAGAGGACTGCGGAAGCAATATAAAGAATGTAACAGCTTTCCTCGGGTTCAGTTAATGTATGATTTGACAATTTATTATCGAGACAATGTAATGACTTCGTATATTTACGGATGGTTCTAAAGTTCGGGCGCACGACAGATCGATTGATGCTCTAGGCATGGGTAACTCCGGACACAATTATATTCTCAGAAATATATCCGCGTTCGAACGCAGCCGGATATATCTCCGACGATGTGATTTAATATATCTTAACTCTGAAAAGTGTTAGTTGCGCGCATGTATACCGCATTCAAGGACGTTCTGTTGCTTTGTGCGTTCGGAGTGTTTTGCGGAGTTGGAGTCGAATACGTAGCTGAAGATTGCGATTATACACTAGATATGAGGTATGTAACTCCGGCGGAGTTGGAGTTGAGAAGCGGATATATATCTTCAGCCGGAAAGGACACATAGATGTACTCAAAACTGCTCTATCAGAATTGATTTGCGTATCTCTAGTTGGTATTGCACTGTTAGTTGTTGAGAGTTTACTAAAAAAAATTAAACTTCCGCCTATATCGTCGATTTTCACGGGCGAGCTGCTGGTTATAGGTAAGGTATTAAGGACTATACTCAACACATATATTACAGGTCAAAAGTATCTAGTATGTACAGACAGTTTAAGTTCACTTATGACGTTAAATAATAGTAATTTTAATTACAAATGCCATCCTTTTATTTAAGAAATCAAATACAAATGTGTTAATTTACTCAATAAGGGTGCACGAGTGAATTTCTGCTGGGTGTCAAGTTATTGTGGTATTGGTATGAATGAGGCTGTTGATGCTGCAGCGAAGAATACTGCATTGGAGGGTGAATGTCGCCGTTTATTCCTTCATCGGAGTTTCATTCTACGGTTAAAGTTGATGGTAGGGCATAGTGCATTAAGTTTATAAATAGTCAGAATCAGGGCAAATATTATCATATAGTACAGTCAAGGCTTCCCTCTATATCTTGGTATTATTCCATTCCGGAATCTATCCCGGATCGACTCATTCGTAAGTATGCGGTTACCATTCGTTGGCTGTATATGGTTCATTCTCGGATAGTTTGACAACGCACTGATCATATCAAACTTTTCGGAGGGCATTAACCACTTGCTGTTTAGTTGTAATAAATATGAACATTACCGAAGTTCGGTTTTTGAACAATTAATGTCTCTTAAGATCTTTCCTCCTTACACTGTTCATAATCGCCTGTGTTACAGTAATCAGGTTCTTTATATTTTGTTTCAATTCATTATATTAAACGACGTTAAAATTCAACTGTATAAATTTATTTGCTATTAATAATTAACTATCCCGAACAATTCCTGGTGAATTATGATCTACTACCCCAATTCTCGCCGCCCTGTTGTGTTTTGGAGCCCAACGCATTTCAGACTCGGTTAGGAGCCGGTTTTTTTCTCTTGTGATTCTGTAAAGATATTCGTGGATGATGTCAAAACATTTATGACGTGATTGTTTGTTATATTTATTGTAGGCATGGTTGTGATTCCCGTTCCCCATTTTCGCTGCTTAGTCGAATTCAAGTACTCAGGGTACCTTCTTCCTTTTTTCTTTTTTTTTTTTTTGCTCCAATGGATTCTATTCAGTCATTCGTGTGTTATGTTGTAACATTTACGGCCATGTTTGTCTGAAACCTTCCTTGTTCCAATCTGAGTATTACGTGTTCTTCCTTAGTTGGCATTATTCTTACATCAACTCGATAATGGCCATATGGCCTATCGTCGGACTAAAACGAAAAAAAAAAACCCTTCCTCAAACATTAAATAGGAATAAATGTTTAAAGCTTTCACAGTGAATATTCATAATAAATAAATTGTAGATACAATTGTGTTAAAAATAATTTTATTTGCTTAACGTTTCGGCCAGCTTACACTGACCATCATCAGAAGCGACTTCTGATAATGGTCAGTGTAAGTTGGCCGAAACGTTAAGCAAATAAAATTATTTTTAACACAGTTGTATCCACAATTTATTTATTATGATTAAACAGGAATTCTGCAGCACTATAAATTTCAAATTTCCCCCGCATGCAACGATTTTCACTGCAAGCTTCAGGGAACCTGATGGCGTTGGCGCTTCTTTTATCCTTTCGGATTCTAACTTTTTAAAAGGTCATTTCGCTTTTTCCTATTTTCTCTAGCCGTATTTTTTCCAATTATTTAATCATTTTTGACACCGTGAGTGACTTTCAAGCGATTTGTTCCTCTTTCCTGATTAATCATACAATTTTACAGTTCTTCGTATACGCTATCTTATCCATTTTCTTTCTTCTTGCTACTCCATTTATATTGATTTTCTGAGGGTTTCTAGCCACATGGCCATTGAGGATAATGAGACTGCGGATTCTTTGCTTGGAGTTGTTGCTTCCTCTCGTTTCTTCTTTAAAAAAATTCCATTTTCTAATCTCGTTTCTAGATCTAAAAAAAGTTCCATCTTAAATTTTGATTAGATATTTATTCTTCCTTCTTTCGTAACAAACGTTCCTTTTAGATCTATCTATTCAACCGAATTTTTCTTCTCTTTTCTGGTTGCTTGAATTTCCTTTACCTCCTTGTTCTTTTACTATTTCTATTATCCGCTTAAACAATCGTTCTTTTCTGATTTTTTTTTTTGGTTTCGCTTTTCCCTTATTTTCTCTCCAAACTGTAATCTTCACCCGAATGGAGTAATGGTGTCTGTAACGCTGATCACATCTTATTTTGAATATTCATCCCTTTCTGTCGAGCGTTGTGTTTTGTATCGAAATTTAAGTGTCGACCTTTCCTTTTTTCTTTTTTGAGTGCTAGTCCCAGCTGATACGCCCCCCAAAAAATAATTTTTTTTTTTTTTTTTTTTTTTTTATATTATTTTTTATTAATTACAACTGGTCTCCATAGACCATCAAGCAATTTTACTGGAATGCAAATTAACGCGTAAGGGGCCACCACTATCAGGGTTCCCCAGGAACATCTATTCAAGTTCTAAACAAAGTCAAAGACTCTAGAGCGCTTCAGCCGTCGAATTTCTTGACTATTGTCAAGCAGGTTGATAGCTAGTGGGTTGGGATGTGTTTCTAATCGACTAGTATACCGCTGTGCGGCAAGTTTTATTTCTTCCTTTACGTAAGGTATGTTGAAGTCCCTATGGAGTGTGTCCGTGGAGACATACCAAGGAGGTGACACAATGAGTCTAATAGCTTTATTTTGGAAACGTTGTATTTTATTAATGTGTGTATTTTTAGCACAGCCCCATAAAGTTAGACCGTATGTCCATACTGGTTTCAATATTATTTTATATATTAATACTTTGTTTTCGATCGACAAGCTGGAATGCTTACCAAGAAGCCAGTAGAGTTTTCTTAGCTTTATATCCAAGCACTTTCTTTTTTGTGAGACATGCTTATTCCACCTTAATTTACTATCCAAGTGCAACCCAAGGTATTTCACCTCATTCCTAACTGGGATTGTTTCGCCGTTAATTTTGGTTGGCGGACAGACTACCTTTCGTAGAGCGAATGTAACCTGTGTACACTTTTTCTCGTTAACTTTAATTCGCCATCGATCTAACCACCTTTCAGTTTTTGCTAACGCCAGCTGCAATTTATTTGTTACTGTTCCAGCATCTTTGTTTGCCGCTATAAGCGCAGTATCGTCTGCAAATGTAGCAATAGCTACGCCCTCGCTGTCAGGAAAGTCTGCAGTGTACATTTCGTAAAGCACTGGACCCAGTACACTGCCTTGAGGCACACCAGCGGATATAGGATAGATGTTTGATAGTTCATTCTGGAATTTAATTTGATATGTTCGATCATCAAGGAAAGACTTTAGAAGAAGATAAAAAGGATGAGGAAGATTTTTCTTAATTTTATATAACAGACCACGATGCCAAACCTTCAAAGGCCTGTTTTATATCCAGGAATACACCTACACATATTTCCTTAGCTTCAAAGCTATCTTGGATAATACGTTGGATTCGGTGTACCTGTTCAATAGTCGAGTGTTTTTCTCGAAACCCAAATTGGTGGTCTGGTATAATATTCTCCTTTATAATCGGAGGATGCAATCTTTTTAAGATTAATTTTTCCAGCACTTTAGATAGGATAGGTAGTAAGGATATTGGTCTGTAGGAAGTTACATCCTCTGGAGACTTTCCTGGTTTAGGAATTACCACTATTTGTGCCAGTTTCCAAGACAGCGGGAAATATTGCAAGCGGAAGATTGCATTAAATATATTAGTAATAAACAAAATAGCTTTGCGTGGCAGTTCTAGCAACACTTCTTTGGTGATCAGATCGTGCCCAGGGCTTTTTTTATCGATTAGTTTTTGAATTACATACTGTATTTCCTTTGGGGATGCCGGCGTAATGGGGACACTAAGCTGTAGTGGGGAGCTCAAAAACTCTGTTATATCATCTGAGTTTGTAACCTTGGGGTTTGGTTTAAAGACTTCGCTAAAATATTTAGCAAAAACTTCAGCTTTCTCATTATCAGCCTTGGCCCAGGTTCCGTCCGATTTTCTTATAGGAGGAGAATATTGTACTGGCCTATTTCGGCTTTTAACTACTTTCCACAGGCTGAGGTCGGTAGACTGATTTGGAGATAAATTCTGCAAGTGTCGTTGTAAGGTTTCATTTTTAGCGTTACGAATTAGTATATTTAACTGTTTGGATTTGTTATTTAGAAAAGTTTTATAATCAGGATTTCTTGTTATATGCCACTTTTTGCGAATTTTTCTTTTTTCCCTTACTAAATTTAAGACGTGCCTTGGTAGGTTAGATATTGAAGCTGAAGGCTTAATAGGAGGCGAAGATTTCCATGCCATTGTTTGGATAGTTTCAGTTAGGTACTGGACTGCTATGTCTATCTCTCGTTCATTTTTTAAAGGAATGTTTAAATTCAGCATTTTATCTACTCCTTCCCGGAAGTTGTCCCAATCCGTTCGTTTATTATATAAAGAAGGAGGTTCTTCTTAAGCCTGTACTTGTTGTTAGAATTTGGGCACTATGGTCTGAAAATAAGTCAAAACATGTGTTAGTTTTACAATTAAGCATTGATATTCCCTTGGTTATGAAGAAATTGATCGCGTCAGGAATTTTGTTTTTATCTGTTGGCCAATATGTTGGCTCACCAGTAGCCAGGCACCCAAGATTTATAGTGAGCATTACTTTTTCGAATAGACTACCTCTTGTGTTCGTGAACCTTGATCCCCAGCGCATATTCTTTGCATTCCAGTCACCACCTGCAATGAACCTATCACCTAAACTCTGAAAATATTCACTTAATTTTTGTTCGTCAAGTGTGCGGTTTGGTGGGCAATAAGTAGCTGAGATCGCAATTTTTCCATTTAAAGAGTACACCATTATACTAGTAGATTGCATTTCTATACTAGAAATTTTACATAGTTCATAATGCTTAATAGTATTCTTGATTATAACTGCACTTCCGCCATGGGCTTTGTGATCAGGTCTTGTTGTTTGGTACGTACGGTAATTCGGAATATGGAAGTATGTTTTTTGCGTAAAATGTGTCTCTGAAAGAAGGAGAATATCAATTTGCTCACTATTTAAAAACAGCTCGATCTCACGTCCCTTTTGCAGCGCCCCGTTGGCGTTCCAGTGAGCTATTCTCAACGACGGGGCCATTATTTTATTAATTTGCTTGTTAGTGATGTTAGCAGATTTAGGACAATGGAATTCTGCTTCAAGAGCTGGTTAAACATTGCTTTAAATTCATTTAAGAGGGTTGTTAGCGTATTTTGGAGATCAGAGTTGTTATCCCGATATTTAGAACTATTGAGATTCCTATTATTGTTTTCGCCTGCTGTAAGTTCAGCATTATTATTGATGTTAGAATTATTAGCACTATCTTGGTTTGTTACAACTTCAGCATACGCCATTTGTTGATTTCCATACTGTTGCTGGTTACTTTTAAATCCGAACCTATTTACGTTGATGTTTGCGGTTTTATATTTACGTTCGTATAATTTTTGGTAAATTGCACATCCCTTGTAGTTGGACGGATGGTCATTTCCACACAACGCACACTTTGGCGCAGAGTTTTCATCCTTTTTACACTCTGTGAACTTATGGTGACCACCACACTTAACACACCTGTACGGTCGATTACAAAAAGTTCTGGTGTGCCCATAAGACTGACAACGCAGACACTGTGGAATTGTTTTTTTGGGGTGAGGAGCTTCGACCTTTATTTTCGTGTAGAGTAAATGGGTTAGGTTAAAAATTTCTTTAACGTTTTCTGTGGGTTCAAGATCAACGAAGTATAAAGGGAGAGGCTCTTTAGTTACCTTATGTCTAATGTTTAGTATATTTCGGGCAACGAAGCCTTTTTCCTTAAGTGCCTGCTTAATTTCCTCGTCTTGAAAAGACTGGTGGAGGTGCCTTATTACAACTTTGTAGGATCTTTCCTGTTTTAGTTGGTATGTGTGATAGTTAACATCCTCTTTTTTGAATGTGGAGACGAGTTTACGGTAATCGTCGGAAGATTGGACGTTAACCTTTACTGTGTTTTTCTTTAAAGTTTTAGCAACAAAATCTTGTTTGCCTAGTATTATAGCGATTTTTTTAATCATTGATGCGAAATTTATAACATCGTGTACGAAAAGTGGTGGAGGTGGGGGTATTTTTGGTTTCGGGTCAGTTGGATCTCTATTTTCTGTGCAATCGTCATTGAGATTGTTCAAACAGCTAAATCGGTTAGAGTTTCTGCTGATATTTCCTATATTGATTTGTAAATGAGATCGCTTTTTGGCCTTCCTCTTCGGTTCTTGCCAGTCATCATTTAGGTTATTTTCGCTCATTGTATCGCTGTGGTCATTATCAGTCTCAGTAATATCCCCAATAGTGCTGGGAGGTTGACTCGGCGTAATAACATTACCTAAAATAGGAAACTGTTGCATATAATCCGTTTGCATCGCTGAAGACGGTTGAGAAATGTAATACAAAGGTTGCGCGGTAGACGAATAAAAACAGGCGTGTAGCTCGCTATTAAATTAGTTGGTTGTACGATGTGTGCGTGATGCGTTGCTGCTGTGCCGTTACATGTTGATGATTGTATGTGTGTTTGTGCGTATGTCGGCGGGTGCATAGTGTGTGTAATTGACGCAGGTACAGCCGTTGTCGTCATGATAACGACGAACGACGTACCGTCTCGTGTGAATGTGCTATGCGTATGTGTTTACACCGATAACGAAATATAGTATATATAAATTGGTCTAATCTCACCGATCTGATGATTTTACAGTACGAATATCGTTTCTAATAGATAATTACGGTAATCGAACGAAATAATATTATTTACGTAAACGCAACAACGCGGCGAACCGACTATCAAACGACATTATAAATAGTATAAGTAATGTTTATTTTTATTATTCTTTTTTAAAATTATTTTTCGAACAAAAACGAAGCACGTGCTAACGTTAACTTGGACGCATTTGATTGTATTAATCGTCTTCCGTACACAGAGCATAACGCTTTTTTATTTTAAATCAGCCTGCGGAAGGAAGGCGTGATAGTTTTTAATTGACTTCCGGGTTAATTCCTTTTATTAATGGCTCAATAAAAAAAATTTATGGGCGGCAAAATTAAGTATAAGAAAGCAGAAAATATTAAATTTTACTGTTATTACTACATCCGTTTGTAAATTAATCAGGTTGTAAATTTCAGTTATTTTTATTCTCCCATTAAGCGGATAAGAACGATATTTCTAAAGAAGAGGAAAAAAATAAATGAACGTTATCTCGGTCATTTCAATTAAATGCCCTGCATGTTGACTGTCAAATGATAATTGCTCCAATCCATATTTAACTGCGTACTTATAATTAAAGCTCGATATTGTACAATTAAAATCACGATCATTCTCGACGTATTGTACAAAACGCAAAAAATCGTATTACGCCCCGTTAGAAAAGCGACTGCCTATGAATGATGCTAATGGTAAGCACGTTGCACGTGAGTGGTCCAATAAATGTCGAAATTCATTTTTCATATGTGCTTTTGTTCTGAAAAGTCGCAAATATCTATTACAAATTCAATTAAGCAACAAACTTTTTTTATCTTCTGATTTATGTTGCCCAGTTATCTGTTTATTACAACAGCTCCGAAAGGAATGTAATAATCATGGGACCGAATATGGGTTCATTTTGAAATCCCGATTAAAGAGACTTTAGGAAGAGAGAAGTAGGTAGAGTTAATAGGAGAGCGGTATTTTGAAAGCAGGTACTAGCTGGAAAAGGTGAATAAGTCCGATGGTTAAAAAATTAATACTGATCAGCCAAAAATAAAAAAAAAGAAATAGTAATTATTAGTAAAGTTCGGTTGGAGAATAATAGCGTACTCGTATGTAGGAAGAAAGAATACATTTTTAATAAGCAATATCGTTGTAAGCTTTTAGAAAATGTATGCCGGAAACTGTCTTAGCACATTACGAATACAACCGTGGATAACAATACTTGATATTTTGTAAATGAAAAAAATGCGTAAATGTTTGAGTAGCCCAACAGTTGTTAATATATCGCTGAATCTATCAAGTATCGGAAACTGAAAATTCAATCATTCACCGAATGAGGATCCATTCGGTGATGGGTGGTATAATTGTGCTGCCCCGATTAGTTACCTTTGTACAGATTAGTTGCGGAGGCATGTTTGGGAAGTCTGATTCAGGGGACATATTTCCTCCAGAACCATCAATCCATTTCGAAGAGTCGTCCAAGTCAACTGTTATGTGACAATCTTCCGCTTTATGACCCTCTTTATGGCATTGAAACAGGTGAATTTATCATGAGTGATGAAAATGCGATAAGATCGGTTGTTGAATTCTACTGTAAAAGAAGGAGGAATGGCTTTTTCCGATTTGGAGCTGTAATATACTTGACAACGGTAGCTTATTACATTGAGAATAGTTCATCAGTAGGACTTACTCGAAGAATTGAAAGTGGAGAGAGAAGCTTCAGCCCAAGTGTACTTTCCAAATAGTTTTGTACAACGGCGTTTCGTATTGCTGGCGAGACATTTGACAGCATAAGTTTTTTAGCTGGGGAACGAAGTCTATGAAATGGAATTGTAGCGTTGCCAAGAATGAAGCTGTTAAATTTAGCCATAAGGGTGTTCACTCTGTCTGCTGAATCTAGAAATACAACTTTGTTTCTATTGATGCGTGAAGCTGCAATAATAAATTTTGGGTTCTGGATGAGGGGGAGTAGAGCTTTGAGGTAGTCTAAGATTTTAGTATTTTCAAGATGGTTAAAAATGATGGTCTGGTTTTCATTTCGGTAACAGAAGCCTGTTAGTGAAGTAATTTAACGTTTAGTTTTGACTGCGTTGGAGTTGGGGTGAGTGTTTTATGCAAATAGTTCGGGAGGTTTTGCATGGTGTACTAAAGGATGTACCACAAATGGTACGCCAGTTAACCACTAGTGCACTGTTTGGACACGCAAATCAATAGAGAAAAGTTTAAAATACTATAGAACAAAATGCACTGAGTTATGAGAGAAGCGGAGAAACACATAAACTGAACACACGAATGAATGCACGACCGAACACAATCGGGTTTCAGGAAGAATTCCCAAAATTAACAACTAGTTCCGAATGTAGTCTCGCATGTATACACTCGCGTTGCACATAACAATTGTCCCGTACACTATGCCTATGTCCGTACAGCTGAAATGTACCAATAGGGAGTCTCGACGCTCAGAAGCTGAATATGGCATTATGATGATGATGAGCCGACTTAAACAACCTACAAAAAAAATTATATTTTCAAATGTCTCACTCGTCATTACAAACAAAGTTTTAAAGCATTATATAATAAATGAACTCAAAATCAATTTGTTATCTGAAATCTCTCGGTGTTACGTGCGAACCCTTCTGATGATATTTTCGACCGTATCGTTAGTTGGCGCCGCCAAATTTACACAAATGGTGACTTCGCTACTAACAGTTTACCTGGATCTTGTGCATTATTATATAATGAACGGGAATATAGAATATTCATCACGTTTGATCAATTTACAAGAATATCTACCACTAACAAATTCTGTTAAATATTATAAAAATCTTCCTGGTCCTTTTATCCGATGTGGTGACATTAATTCGCACGGCCGTGTTTGGGAAAGCTCATAGTGTAACAAAAATGGAAGAATTTTAGAAAATCTGCTGCTAGATCTCACTCTCTAACTATTCTAAATGCACAAACACAGACTCACTATAATTTAGGTAATCGTATGTAGTCAAATCTGGGGACTTGGTAATAATCTCAGCACAACTCAGCAACAACATTTTCGTACGCACTCATACCTATCTGGATAGAAATGTCCATAGTCCACTAATCGTACAACATGATTTTTTCATTCATATAATATACCCCAGTGCAAACCAGGGGCGTAGCGTCAATGGAAGCGATGGAAGCGCCGCTTCCTCTAATAAATTAGTACGAAATTGTTTATTAGAATACTAACCTCAAAAAGAAAATGAAGTAACTTGTTGAATTTAAGTGCCAAAATTAAAAATTACTAGAAAAAAGGAGCGTTAGACCAAAGAGAATTTGTAAGAACGAGTGACAGAAATACTCCATACTTACTATTTCACGTTACACTACTGCCTAGAATTGTCTCTGAACGACAATCTGCTGCGTACCGATGATAGAAATAGGTTGCGCGCGCATATTCAATTTGAAAGCGCCAAATTATGCCGCTTTAAGATTATGTAATTTGTGTAAATTTTGATCCGTACGATTCCTGAGTAATGTGTATCGGGAGTGAAAAAAAAATACGCGCGCATGTTCAACGTGAAAGCGCTGAGTCAACCGATCAACAACGCGATTTTTATGCATGTCAGTGTGTGTGTGTGTGTGTGTGTGTGTGTGTGTGTGTGTGTGTGTGTGTATGATCATAGGGTAGTGCGGTACATTTTCTTTGGATCGTTTTTTATGTGTTGTCGTTTACTAACAGCGGAACTGGAAGCGATGATCGGTCGCGCTTTTTAGTCCGTAATAGCACTCTACGGTAGAAGCTATACCGGTTCGTTTATCTTATTTGCGTAACTGCAAATGTACTAGTCTGTTAAAATGCAAACACTTTTGTACAACGGACCGGTTGGTGCTACATTACTATTTGCTGGGTGTTTATTAAAAAAATTTAGGCTTTCGCCTATGTTGTCGGTTTTCACGGCGGAGCTGCTGGCTATCGATAAAGCATTAGGAACTATACTCAACACATGTATTACAGGCCAAAAGTATTTAGTATGTACCGAAAGTTTAAGTTTGCTTAAGACGTTGGGTATCAGTGACTTTAATTATAAATGCCATCCTTTCATTTACGAAATCAAATATAAATGTGCAAATTTACTCACCAAGGGTGTACAAGTAAGTTTCTGCTGGGTGCCTGGTCATTGCGATGTTGGAATGAATGAGGCTGTCGATGCCGCAGCGAAGGTTGCTGCATTGGAGGGTGAGTTATCACCATTTATTCCTTCATCAGACCTTTATTCTAAGGTTAAAGTTGATAGTAGAGCGGAATGGACTGAGTTTATTAATAGTCAGAACCAAGGCAAATACTACCACATGGTTCAGTCAGAGCTCTCCTCTAGCCCTTGGTATTATTCCATTCCGGAATCTATCCCCGATCGACTCATTCGTAAATATGCGGTTACTATTTGCCGACTGCGTATGGGTCATTCGCGGATAGTTCAGAATTTTTCTGACCAAGGTGACGGTGTACTATGCAGTGATCATCACGCATCAAATTTCTTGGAGGGCATTAATCATTTGCTGTTTAATTGTAATAAATATGAACATTACCGTAGATCGTTTTGTGAACAATTAATGTCTCTTGGGTTCTTTCCTCCGTATACCATTTACAGTCTCCTGTGCCAGAACAACCAGGTCCTATATATTTTGTTTAAATTTATTTTATTAAACGACATCCAAATTTAACAGCATACACTTATTTGTTTTATTAATTAATTACTCTATGCAACTCTTGATGATACGTGTTCCATTATCCTAATTCTTGATGCTCTGTCATGTTCGAGAAACCCATCGCTTCTCGAACTCGAATTGGACAGTTTTTCCTTTGTTATAATTTTGTGCAGACATTCGTGGACTATGCTGAAGCATTTGTGGCCATGATTGTTTGTTATAATTATTGTGTGTGATGATTGTAATTCCTATTTTATTAATTTTCTGGTTAGGCAAGTTCAGGTAATGTATCTTGGACTCAGTCTAGCCAATTTCTCCTTTCTAAAGATTTTATTTATTTTTTTTTTTTTTAAATGGGCTCGGTGTTAACACTGACCCAACTACATGGACCTAGATCACCTACTCAGATTCTGAGGCGATCGGAGATAGAAAGTATAAAGGAAAGAAGGAGGGGAACAACGGCTGGAGATGGGAAGGAAAGGATAAAGGAAGCATTGAAAGGGGTAGGAAGATCTAACGCCAAAAGTTCGGCGTATAGATGAGAGCACTGAGGAAAAAGAGCAGAGCATTCGAAAAGGATATGGTTGGGGTCACATATAAAGGGAGGATCAGTTGAGTGGAGAGGGCAAAAGGGAGAAGGTGAAAGAGAAAAAGAAAAACGAGAAAAGGGAAGGAGGGAATGGCCAAGTCTCAGTCTGATTAAAGAAACAATAGCCGAGCGCCGAGAAAAAGGAAGAAATTGGTACCAAGGCTGTGAATTGGGAGTAGGCTGTAGGAGGAGGTAGAAAGAGGAGCGATTGGCAAAAAAGGAAGGGTAGATGTCAACCCACAGTCTGGTATGGAGACTTGCGGAGAGGAAAAGGATGTCTGAGGCAGGAAAATTGCGGAAGGAATGGACCATTGAGAGACGCTGAGCGAGCTAGGAAGTCAGCTGCTTCGTTGCCCTCAATGCCAGAGTGGCCAGGAACCCATAAAAAGTCAATAAGGATAGAACGTGCTAAGCGCAAGTTGGAGATAGAGGCACGAACAGAAAGAATAATGTCATTAGTCGAGTGGGAAGGAGGAGAAGAGATAGCTTGCAGCACGGATTTGGAATCAGTAATAATGAGAAACTTACAGATCCCTCTTGAAGAGGAAATAAAGGAGACAGCACGGAGAATGGAGACTGCTTCAGCAGAAAAAATGGAACAAAAGGAAGGAAGTTTGAAGGATTCCGAGTGATTAAGCGAGGGGGCTGTAAAAGCACCGCCCACCCCGCAATCATTTTTGGAACCATCAGTGAAAATTTTTACATGACGGGGAAATGAAGAATTTAATATGTGGACATATTCACTGACCACTGTGCTCTGAGGAGTGGAGTTAGCACGAAGAGGAAGAGAGGAGAATGAGACGAGAAGACATGTACTATTGAAATCAAAAGAAAAGTAAGGAAGCTTATTGCGGGAAAAGACATAAGGAGAGAACTTAGAGACCCGAGCAGCTATGTGCGCAAGAACCGGGATTTTGTGAGGAACGAAGCGCCAGTGGTCATTGATATACAGATAGGAAGAAATAAGTTTAGATGAAGAGATCGGGAGGCGTTTAATTAGAAAACGGTAACCAAGCAGAGATCTGCGGATAAACAGGGGTTTAATATTAGATTCAGACAAAATGGCAGGAATGGGAGAAGACTTTAGGGCCCCAATGCAGAGCCGAAGGCAGGAGTTTTGGATTCTATCAAGTTTGCGCAGGAGGGAGTTTGAGGCATTGCCGTATAAGAAGGAACAGTAGTCTAGTTTGGAACGAATGATGGATTTGTAGAGAATTATGAGAATATATGGATCACCGCCCCACTTGAGAGGACATAAGGCTTTCAGGAGATTTAGTCTCTTAAGACAAGATATATAAAGGTACTCGATATGTTCTTGGAAAGAGAGTCGACTGTTTAGGAAAAGACCAAGATAGCATATGGAATTAACAATAGGAATAGGATAGTTGGAGGAGATGATGTTTACCAGAGCACGATTATATGGGCGGAGGGAGAAAATAATAGAAGAAGACTTGGAAGGAGAAAGAGAAAGAAAAGCACTGGAGAGGGAACTACTGAGGACTGATAGAGAACAATTAATCTCCTCGTTAGCTGTAGCTAGCATGTCTGAAGTGGAGTAGATAAGGATATCATCCGCAAAAAGGAGAGAAGAAGAAGGAATGCGAAGAGTAGCGATATCAAGGAGATAAATATTAAAAAGAGAAGGACTAAGACAGGAACCCTGAGGCAAGCCGCGGTAACAACGTCTGATTGTTGAAAAGGAGGGAACAGAAAGAAAAAGAGATCTATTTTGGAACAGATTAAGAATAATGGTAACGAGAATAGGAGGAATATTGAGGGAAATGAGCTTAGAAGCCAGTGAAGGAAGATGAACATTATCAAACGCAGATGCGACGTCGACGAATGTGGCAATAGTAAACTTTCTATCTAGGAATGATTTGTAGATGTCCGATAGAAAGGTACTAATGCAGTCGATTGGACCAAGACCAGGGCGAAAACCAAACATATTGGGAGGGAGGAGATTGTTATGCTCCAGCCACCAGACTAAACGATTGTTGATTAAGCCTTCAAAAAGTTTTCGAAGACAAGAGGCGAGGGAGATAGGTCGGAAAGAAGACTGGTTTCTTTTAGGAATAGGAATGATTATAAAATCATTCCAGGATTTAGGGGTGTGACCAGAGATTAGAAAGGAGTTATAGATAGCTAAGAGAGAATGCAGCGAGGAAGAGGAGAGATTTTTAAGGATTGGATATGAGAGGCCATCTAGTCCGGGGCTGGAATTAGTGGATTTGTTAAGAACGGATAGGAGCTCATCGTAACGAAAAGGAGAGGAAAGAAAATGGTCTTCAGAGGTAGAGTAGTAAGAGGGGGAACTAATTTCTTCAAGAGAAGGAACATAAGCGGGCGAGATAAAGTCCAAAAAGGAATGAAGATGTGGCAACGCAGGAGTAGAATGAAGAGGGCGCTCGGAGGAGGGAAATCTAAAGGCCCTAGCTAACTTCCAAATTTGAGAAAAGGGCGTATCTCTAGAAAATGAGGAACAGAAACTTCTCCAAGAATTCCTCTTGGCAGCCTTTAGGATGCTACGGGCTCTAGCGTTAGCTTCTTTGTGAGCTAGGAAGTTAGACATAGAAGAGCAGGAGCGAAAAGTTCTAAAAGTGTCGGTACTCTTCCTGAAGGCTGCTTTACACTCGTCATTCCACCAGAGTGATGAGGCAGCAGAAGTTTTACGACAGTTATTAGAAGGGAAGGGAGGGGATGAGAGGGAAAGAGCAGAATAGAGAGACTGGGTGAAAAGGTTGTATTGAGATAGAGGATCGGAATCAGCCTGAATAGGAGAGAGAGAGGAATCGACTAAAGAACGAAATTTGCCCCAATCAGTTTTGGAGAGAAGCCAATGAGGAGAATGAAGAGGTTTGAAGCATGAAGGAGGTAGGACGTCATTAAGAGTTAGAAGGAGAGTGATCACTGCCAAAAGTACCATCAAGAGTTCTCCAAGAGCAGTTTAGACCAAAATTGGGAGAAGAGAAAGAAAGATCGACTGCACTAGGAGATGAAGGGTTTTTGAAGCAGGTAGGAGAAGAATCATTAAGGAGGAAGAGGTTATGATTTAGGATGAAGTTTTCAAGGATAGAGCCATTGCTGTCGTGACCAGAGCAGCCCTAGAGTGGAGAATGGGCATTCCAATCACCCCCAATGATGAATGGATTTGAAAGAGTCGAAAGGAATGGGTGAAGGGGAAGCTGAGCAAGACTAGAATTTGGTGGATTGTACACACAAGCGATGTGAATAGGGGTAGGAAGGAGATTTGATAGAGAAATATGTGCCATATTAGGGAGATTAGGATAAGGAGGAGGAAGGAAGGAAATACTGTGCAACTGGTATGGTAAGTCGTTTCTAACAAGAATAGCCACTCCACCATACCCGTCTACACGATCAGAACGTACTATGAAGAAGTCTTTGAAGTGGATTTTTGAAGTGGATTTTAACTAAGTTTCAGACAACAATGCTACTTGAATGTTGTAGAGGTCTAATAGCCCCTCTAACGCTTGTTTATTTGCATGTATGCTACGACAGTTCCACTGAAGAATATTTAAAGAATTATTCTGAGACATGTGGTTTAGGAGGTGGAGAAAGGTAAGGAATGAGTGTTATAGGAAAAGGAATGCAAGGAGGAATGGAATCGTAACAATAAAAATAATTTAAGGCGATGAAAGAAAAAAAAAATGGGCTCGCGGAATCTTGGTTATGTGCCAGTTTAGCAACCTTCAAGTTTAATTGCGGCCAAATTCGGAACAGAGTGAGCGAAAGCAAGAATAGAATAACCTGCACGAACTGGTGTAGGACCAGTTTGTAGGCCTCCTTCTGCTTAACGCCATCACCAACGAGATGATAATTTTCTGGAATGAACCGTAGCGTGGAAAATTCCATATGTAAAGCGTGCAAGTAAGCAATTGTACTGAACTGTAAGAAATACAGAAAGAAGAAGAAGGGTATTGAAGGGTAGAAGGAGAAAAAGAAGAAAAAGAAAAAAAAAAGAAAATAAAAAATAAAGGAAGTAGAAAACAAGAGAAACAAAAATAGGTTGAATTATTTGAAGTTAACGCTGTTAGACAACAAGGATGAAAGACTGTCGATGAAAGAAGAGGACGAAGGTATATTGTAAGATGCAAGAAGCTCCATAATAGCAGCAGAGAGACTGGAGATGGTTGAAGTGAACTCTGTGGGAGAAGGCGAAGTGTTGGAAAGAGGAACAGATGAGGGACAAGCAGGCAAGAGTGGATTAAAAGAGGGGGAAGACACTTTATTTAGAGCCCATCCAACTGAGGGTGAATGAGGGTGATAAGAAGGGATAGAAGGAAATTGGGGGAGCGGTTTATGATGCGGTTTAGACTTGTGAAATTTATGGAATGTTGGAGATTTTGGACGAGGAAGAGAGGGAACCTTAGAAGAGTTGATGGACATGTTTTGAGAAGGAATGGGGGCTGCAGCCCGGTTGGCATATGAAAAGGCTTGAGTTACAGAATTAGACGATTTGATCTTGACGGCTTCATGGAAAGAGATATTTTCAAAGGCCATGATCCTTTTTATATCTTTTTGTCTTTGCCACTCTGGACAGCGACGATCTGAGGAAACATGGGAACCTTTA
The DNA here is from genome assembly GCA_039619475.1 of Icerya purchasi. Classification (NCBI taxonomy): domain Eukaryota; kingdom Metazoa; phylum Arthropoda; class Insecta; order Hemiptera; family Monophlebidae; genus Icerya; species Icerya purchasi. Next base: position 267,651,824 of record CM077116.1, read on the forward strand.
CAGTTGCGACAGAAAGGAAGTTCCTGTAGATTGGGGCATTCCGAGAAGGAGTGTTTGGATGCACAATGGGAGCAGATGGAGTGGGAGCTGCGACAATTGCGTGCAATATGTCCGAAAAGAGAACAATTGGAACACTGGGTGGGAGAACGAATGCTAGGAGAGACTGAGAAGCGAAGTCCATATATGGATACGAATTGAGGGAGGTAGGATTTGGCGAATTTCAGTTCGACACTTCTAGTCGGAATTTTAGAACCTTCTGAAGAGCGGAGAATACGTCGTAATGAAATGACCGGAATAGAGGATACAAGTCCTTCTTTGATGTCTTCCAATGGAAAGGAAGGATGGACACCGGTTATAACTCCAATCCTATATAACGCATTATGCGGGATAAATGCGTTAAGATTATGGGATTTAAAGAAGGGAGTCTTAGAAAGGAATTCATTAGCGGAAGAGGCAGAGGGGAACAAAACAGAGATACGCCCTTTACCCTGTGGGACAATATCTGAAAAAGAGGTAGAAATTTTGTTGATTAATCTAGCCAAGGCTAGCGGATGAAAGTATCCAATATTCTTATCAGGGGATGAATTTTCAACAAGAATTGAAAAGGGACCTGGGTGGTCTGGAGGAAAAATGCCCTGATCGCTGCAGAGATTTTCAGAGATATTAACGGTATTATCATTACCAGTGATATTATTATTGCTGGTGTTGTTATTACTATTAATGCCATTATTACTATCATTAACATTGTCATTACTGTTATTATCATTACTATTACTATTAGTAGTATTATCATTATCAGTATTGGTACTATTATTGTTACTACTACTACTATTTTGGTTATTATTGTTATTATTATTATTATTATTACAATTATTGTTGTTAATGTTGTTATTGTTATTTTTATTGCCATTGCTATTATTATTGTTATTTTTCTTTTTAGTATTGTTGTCGTTTGTATTATAATTGGAGGTGGAAGAGGTCGAGTTTTGGCTTTGGTTGATATTATTCTTATTAATATTAGTAATATTATGGGAATCTATATTACAGTTTTCAATGGCTTTAACGCTATTAGAATTTGGTAAACTAACCAGATTAGGAAGATCAGGCTGAGAAAGCCGCAGATCCTTGTTAGGTAAAGTCGAAGACGGCGAGAGGGGACCGGAGAGTTTACGCTTAGCAGCAACGTCAACCTCCATTAGGTTGAGCGACATGCTTTTGCTGGCTTTAGCATCCTTGGCGGAGGCCGCCGGGCGGCCCCCACTGAACGAGCTCATTTACCAGCACGACGAGATGTAGAAAACGTGAACGATAAAAAAAAAAGAAAATAAATTAATCGCTGAAATATGAAATTGAAATCGAACGAACGTAAAAATAGATAAATGAAATAAATACGCCGCAGTTAAATAAATTAAAACGATCTCACCGAGTAAGCTGATAAGAGATAACAGATAACAATCGGCGCTTCGAATTAACAATAACGCGGAGAGACAACCAACTTTAATTACAACAAACGATATTCAGCCTCCGTGGGTAATGTTGAACATTTACAGCCATGGTTGTCTGTTTATAACCTGTTTTCCAATTGTATCCTTCATTAGTTGGCAGTATTCTTATATTATATGATTGGTGGCTAAATGGCTTGATAGTTAACTAAAGCCGGGCCATAAAAAAAAAAAAAAAAAAAAAAAAAAAAATCGAAGCTACATGCAATTGTATTATCCAAAAACGTCTACTGATTAGTTTTAGTTCATTCAGTTTGCAAGAAAAAATTTTAATATTATTCAAAATGATGAACTAACGCCTAGTTTAGAAAATTCGATTACAAAATCAAAAGGCATGAAAAATATTCTCTTCTATCATTAATCAAACTTCTTTATGTATGTAAAATATTTAACCGCCATTTTCAAATAAAAATTTATGGGCAACAATGACAGGGTTATACGGTTGTGAGAAGATAAAAATTGTTCTGTTGGGCTTGTCTTTCATTTAAGCAAGAAAATTGGGAAAAACAGAAAGTTATCATGACAAAGGATATTTTTTTTCCTACCCCGGACGCGCCAACGGCTTTGAAAGGATATTTTTAAAAATTGTCAATGTTACGCAAACAAATATGTCTCTAATAATAGGTATTTAATGATGTAACAAAATTAAAATTAATAATAAATAATTTTCGGATACAACTGTGTATTTTAAAAGATATTTATTCGCTTAACGTTTCGACCCGCTTAAACTGGCCATCATCAGAAGCAAACTGAAGTAACGAAAATTGCGATCGACAATAACAATAAAATAAGAACCGAAAATCATGAAAAATCCAAATCAAAACAGAAAACCTACCTCTAAACAGGAAAACCCGATAAAATGCATAATAACAGATAGATAAAAAAAATAAAAAAAAACATATATGAAAAAAGTAAATAAATAAAAAAAAAAAAACACATCGGGTCACAATTGGGACAAAGGAGAAATAAAACAGATAACGACTATATATAAAAAGAAAAATAAATAAATAAAAAAAACACAAAAGCGTACACAGAGAGCGGCAAAAAATCGAAAAAGAAGCGCTAACAGAAACGCCACAAAAAAACAATTTTTTTTTTTTTATAATACTAAATTTACAAATATAAATCTAGGCGCCGTGTGTAACTACCTGGGCTATTACGGCACCTAGACTCACTTGAAATTACAGAAGGCGGTGCAGTCTGTTCGATGCTGCAAAATTCAACACTGCCCGAACACAATCCGGGTAGTTCGACAACAGACGGTGGGGTGAGGTATCACTAGAAGTACGGGAAGTATGCCGGCACCATTTCAGCAGATGCTCTACAGTTGGTGAGGCCATGAACCCGCACAGAGGGCAAGTGACCGGAGGAGGAGCTCCTTCAAAGACGTGATTGTGTGATAGTGCAGTGTGCCCCAGACGCAGTCTCGATAGGATCGAGAAATCCCTACGTGTGACGGAGAACGGCGGCCACCATGGGTCGGTGTCCGACTTTATGGATCTGAGCCAGGTTGTTTGTTCTGACCATAGTTTGCTCCACTCCTCAGCAAAGTGCATCAGAAAGACTGATGCGCCAAAATGAGGCAGTAAGGCGTTAAACGGCATCGGGCTAAATAGAGTTGCCTTAGCAGCCAAGTCAACCCGCTCATTGCCGGGAACCCCAACATGACCAGAAACCCATAAGAATGTGACATATACCTCAGATCGTGAAAGTTGGAATAGGAGGTTTTTTATTTTAATTATTAGAGAGTTGCAACTGTCTGGACTCTGGATGGCTTTTATAGATTGAAGTGAGTCTGTAATCAGAAGGGCACTTTGAGACGCTGGGTTGGAAGAATATGTCTCAAGGCAAAGAAGGATCCCAAACATTTCTGCCTCTAAAGTAGAGCAGTAGTCGTTTAGGCGCTCGGTGTACATTACACCTCCAATTTCATAAGCGCATGCGGTTGGTGAAGGAGAATTAGTAGGACTCGCTTTAGCTGCGTCTGTGTACATGTGAATGTAGTTAGGGAAGGAGGCGAGTTTATTTGATACTACTTGAGCCATGGGTATAGAAAGGTTAGATGCTCCTAAGGGATCTGCTTTGAAACATAAAAGAACGAAAATCCCACAAGGGAAGCGCAAAGAACATCCAATCGAACAAAACAAAAATATAAAATATTACATCCCGAAGGAGAAAAAAAACAGTTGAAGAAACCTATAAAAAATTTACCTGAACATGGACAGGAAACTACCTGAAAATTGATTGGAATCCTCAGCTGTGAATGACTGACACGTAGCCCGAAAAGTGAAAGCGACAGGAACCTCGCCTGAAAGTTGACTGCACCTCACCTGAGGACTCACTCGAAACCTATCCGGAGGAACACCAGAGGACAAAGACCCCGGACACCAGACTAAGGGAAGCCAAACCAAACGATTTAAAGCAATGCAAATCCAACCGAAAGAAGAAACCACTCGGACCGGAGGGATGTGGGAACAAAAAAACCAAGAAAAAGTGAAATGCGATGGCGGACGTCGGGGTACCTAAAAAGACACTCAAAATTAAAACCAAGTAACCCAGAGATGGAAAAGAAAAATGAAACCTACCTGGCTGCTGTTATAGATGCAAGTTCGTCAACCGTATGACTGGTTTCCATGCCGTGGGAACACGTAGACCTTCTTCTCTGTTGAAATTTGGCCATTTCTCAATTTCGATCGCTTCTCTGACGAACCTCCTGCCGGTGTGAACTTCCTTTGCTAAAGGAACACTATCCTCAAATTTGATAGTGTGATTTGTTTTCAACTGATGTTCCGCTAAAGCGGATTTGTGCACCCGCCTATGCGAACAATCAACAGCCCTGTGCTCCTTCACCCTGGTTATTATGAGTAATCACTGTGAAAGCTTTAAATATTTAAAATTAAAATTTGTAAATCTCTTAAATACAAAAAAATTTTTAAATTTTTAATAAAATGTTCTGGAAAAAGACTTTTTTAAAACAAAATTACGGAAAATATTTCGATCTTGCAAGTTTGAAAAGTGTACTTCCAAGATTCTAACATAAATTAAGATACTGCGGTGCATTTTATTCAGATCTAACAGATGTTTTTTCAGAAGTGTATACAAGCTTTCTCATTTAATAAGCACAATTCCGACAACCACTTCGTCTGCAGAAAGATCATTCTCAGCAGTGAAACGAATAAAAACATATTTAAGAAATACACAAGGTCGGGAGTGACTATCTACATTAGCCTATTTTTAGTATTGAAAAAGAATTATTATCAAATACATTAGGGGAAACGAGCATCTTTTCGTGATGATTTAATAGACATTTTCGCAAACAAGAACCGGAAATTTGAATTAATTTACAAAAAAATGAAACATTTTGTTCCTCTTAACTAATTTTTATTTCTGTTCTGCATTTAACCGAATTTTACGCATGATTACTTTTATGTAAAAACAATATTTGATTGTGGTGCTTTCTCCGTTCTGAAATTCACGCTACGCCACTGGTGCAAACGGATCATTTACAAAAAAAAAAACCGATTGTGAAAAATACATCTGCAATTGTTCAAAAAATTTCAACATTAGGACTAACAGTGACATCAGCCAAATCACTCTTCAAAACTGATTAAAATACAACTTAAATATGTTCCTTGGTGGTCAGAGAAATGCCAAACTGCAGTTAGAGACAGACGCAAAACACTGAAAAAACTAAAATCCAACTCAACTATGCCGGATCACCTAGACTGCAGGGGTTCCAGGAAGACATTCATCTCGATAATTAACATGAATATACCTGGGAAAACCATTTGGCAGAAAATTAGACAATTCAAGAAATATCCTACTCTTCAGGTGCCAACCAGAATCGAAATTAACAACTCTATTATCAGTGACAATTCACTCATATTCAACGTGTTTGCTTATTATTTTGCAAGTTCTGCAGTGGATGATGACCAGAAATTGTAATTTTCAACAAGTCAAAAATTCTAAATCAGTGCTTAGTCTGGACTTATCAACCTTACAACATAACGATAACATTTCACGAACTGAAATCATCCATCACAAGTACCAGACCAACAGCTATACAGAACCCGGTAGTTTTCATGTTGACCTTCTAGGCCACGCTCCGAATGAAGTAATCCATGAAATTTCAGTTATGTTTAACAAGATATGACCATCAGAAGAGATTCCTCAAGAATGGAAGTTATCTACGACTACACCTCTCCTTAAAGTTAACAAAAAATCCTTTATAGACGGATAGTTATTGTTCCATATCCTTAGCATCGGTGTTAGGAAAAATTTTGGAAGGATAATTAATGCTAGGCTTGCCCGGGAGCTGGAGAGCAGAGACTTGATATGTAAACAGCAAAGTGGCTTTCATCCTGGAAGATCCACAACGGGACCAACTTTTCTTGCTGCGAAATACAATCAACAATTGCTTTGCAACCAAATGTCATCTTCTGGCGGTATTCTTTGACTGTTCCAAAGAATTTGACCCGGTATGGCAATATAAGACACCGGATGCTCTACATAAATTCAAATTCTGTGAACTACTACCTACTTTTATCCGAAATTTTTTTAACCAGTCGCTGCTTTAAAGTGCGTTTAGGACAAAATTATTTCAGTCTTTCTCAATTAAGAAATGGTGTTGCTCAGGGTTCGATACTCAGCTTAAAACAGTATTACAGATAGTGTTGTTCCCCCGGTGAAATGTTCCATGTTCGCTGACGATTTTTTTATATTTACGATATGTACCAATGTGTTATGGTGGTTAAGGCGCTTAGCTACTAAATCAGAGGTCACGGGTTCAAGAGTTGTCTCGTCCCGGATCCGAATTGATCCCAAGTTTACACCTAATCCAGGATAATTGAGTACCAGAGAAATGTGGGAAAGTAAAGGCGGATCCCAAGTAGAAAAGAACTGATCATAATATTCTCATTAGTGCCGTTGGGTTTAGTACATTATGAAAAGCTTAACTTCACAATCCATGATACCTTATCGAGGGTATGGGACTCACTTTACTTAATAATGTGTTACACTTGGACCACAAGCAATACAAACCGCAGTAAATCGTCTGCATAAATGGTCGACCGAAAATGATCTCAAATTTTCATGTACCAAAAACTAGAGCTGTTCATTTTTGTCGTATACAAAACTGTAATCATGATCTTAAAATCGATATAAATGGCACTCAGATACTGTGATCTGAAAATGTAAAGTACCTGGGCTTAACATTTGACCAAAAATTATCATTGAATCCACATAGAGATACTCTCATGAAATCTTGTTTTAAAAAACTTAACCTGCTTAGAAAATTGTTGCATACCTCTTACGGTTCTGATAGATCAACATTCCTATATACCTACCGTTCACTCATCGGATCTAGGCGTGATTATGGAGCAGTAGTTTATGCATCTGTGAAGAAAAACATTTTAAACAAGCTAAACGTTATTCAACGTACTACAATTCGATTGGCTACTCTCCAACCACCAAACTTAGAAGTGAGGGTGGCGAGTGGCTGCTTTATTTTAGGCGAGAATAACTTTGTATCAACTAGCTAACGCATCTAAAATCTTCACCTCTGAGTCCTGCTTTTTAAATCCCCTAACGCATGTCTACCTCGTTGAAATACTTTCATTTTGTGTTTTATACAACAAAAATTTTAAACTCTATATCCATTAACAATCTTCTCAAAATATTTACAGACAGCTCTAAGTCAGATTTAGTTTGTTGCGCAGTCGTCATAGATCAAACGGATATCATACGTTACGAATTATCAAACATGTTTTCAATTCTGCCATCGAAACTGTTTGCTATCAAATTTGCCGTTGGACTTTGTAATCCAGCCTAAGTTAGGTGCTCTTATCTTCTGTCTGCACTGACTCTTTATCTTAGTTTTCTTGTTTACGGTAATTTCATTTAAAATCGTAACACTCTATCGCGAAAGACATTATCTCATTGTTGTCCCAAGAATGGAGTCGTATTACTTTCGTCCAGATACCGAGCCATAAGAATGTCGTGGGAAATGAATTATTCAACCTCGCCGCAAAAGAAGCTGCTGTCTGCTTTCCAACTCCAGATATGGCGAATCCTGTATGAGATTTACAACAATCGTTAAAATATCATTGAAAAATAAATGGTCTACAATTTAGTATGAACTAACCGCATCAAATAAACTTTACTCAATTTGACTGATTATAAAACTGTGGAATACATCACTGCGGACTAACAGATTAGAGGAAGTAGCACTGTGTCGATTACTCATTGGTCACACTGAAATGTCCCACTGCTGTATTCTCAGCAAAAGTTCTCGTCTCATTTGTGCGATATATGTTCCACTCAAATTTCCATTTAACACGTCCTACTAGAATGTTCGAAGTTTTCTCATATACGATCCCAATTACGTCTTCCCATCAGGCTCTCTGATTTACTCCAGGATAATGAACAGACGCTGAGACTTCTATTCCTATTTCTAAGTAAGTTTAACCTCCACAAAAACGTTTAACCTCCCGTCCATCCGTGCCTCTGACCAGTGTTGCAGTACACGGCACGTTAAGGGATAAAAGTAGAAGTAAGTAATTTTTAGAAGTCTAAAAAAGAGAAACTTTTATAAAATAAATCTATTTTATTTGTTATTTTTTAATTTTATACTTTTGATTTAAATTACTAAACTGAAAACCCATTCAAAATCAATTTTACTTTTATAGGTAAATTTATGAATTGTTAAAGTAATGTTATCTCTATTTTAACCGTATTTCTATTATTGTTAAATAAATAATTTTACTTTTATAGCATAAATCGAGTAGAAATTCATTTAAGGAACCCTTTATAAATCGATTTTGATTGAAAATAGCAATAGTTCAAGTGAAAATCAGAACTGAACGAGAAGAACGGAATTTAAAAGTTATCAATGTGATGGAAATTGCAAAAATGCTAACGAACCAAATAATATATAAGTTCGTAGAGGAAATATAAAGTGAATCAGTTCATACTGTTTTATTCAATATTAACGCAGTAAAGAAAAAACACGGCCAATTTCGTAATTTAACAGTAACGTTATCAAAAAACGAATTGGCATTATATTTAGATACTGATGGAAATTTTCTTTTCAATGAAATATCTCTTTTTTTTTTTTTTTTTTTTTTTTATGGGTACGCCAACGAAGAGCAACAGACAATCAGCCAAGGAATCTAAGTAATAGTTCAAAAGGAGAATAACATATTAGATTTCAATCTGGTGCGAGATTGAATGAATAAAAGAAGCTAGAATAGGAACAAATGACAAGGAAGGAAATGAGAGAACATAAGAGTCATTGTATGGAGTAGGAAGACGAAGATCCAAAAGCCGAGAATAAAAGAGAGAACGTTCTGAAGAGAGTGAGGAAAATATATCTCGAAGAACAACAAAGTGAAAAACAAACTATAAAGTTATCAACAACTAATCCGATTATGCACAGTTCTAATAAGTTGATTAAATCTGCATTTCGTTCGTCGTTTTATCTATTGTTAGTCTCGTGTGATTTTATCAGTTTCTATTAACCGATTATGTTCATTTTTTTTTTTTTTTTTTTTTTTCCGTTTCTCCTTGATTTCTTCTCCACACTGTCCTCTCCATCCGGATGATGCAATTATTTGCGACGCCGATCGTGTGTTCTTCCAGTGTTCATCCCTCTCCGTGGAGCGTTCTGCCTTATATTCTTATTTGCTTAAGCTTGGATTCCTACCCTTTATTGTGCATCCTATATCCTGTCCTTTCCTTCCCCACTAATTATTCCTGCTATTTGTTCCTTTTTAGTTAAAATTTCTGATCGAATCAAAATATAACCGACTTCTTTCCTTACCTTTTGTTTCTGGGTAAAGGTCCTTGGTTGACGAGCCCAAAAAAAAGAAAAAAAGAAAAATGAAGTAATAGCGTTCATTTAACTAACACTACTACACGCGTCACTGGCTCTAACGGCCAGCTGAAGTTATACACGCAACAGCTCCGCACACACACGTAACCACCGCACATACTCATGCCACACAGACACACGCAGCAGTGCAGCAAACAGCCACTACACAACAATCGCACGTCGCACGCGTAATGTCGTCCCCAGCCACCACAACAAGCCGGTAAATGCAGACGCGAATAATTCTGAGATAACGAATGCTACGGCCGATAATCGAATTCCGAAATCGAGCGCATCATTTAATAATGATAAAACTCCGTCCTCTCAAATAATAAATACAAAAAATATCTCGTTCGCCAAAAAAGTAAAATCAAAGAAAATAACACCACTGACCACGTTTAACCACCCAAAAGACGAGTAAGGCATCATCTTACCTTACTTTCCCCCTCATCCTCTCAGAGACTATTTCGCTGCAGTCAAAGCAATCACCGGCAGTAATCTGGACATAATTGCAGGCTCCCGGATAAGTAGGGATCGCGTAATTATTTTCCTCAGAACTCAATCAACGGCCGACGCGTTCTTTGCTAAAGGCGGAACGATCTTATTAGGAGAACGAACAATTCAAGCTACGAGAGTCAGACATCCGGCCAACAAAATTATCCTATCAAACATATCGGCCACCATTACAAATGAGACACCTTTGTCATATCTTACAACGACGTTATCCCTCAAGTTAGTATCGCCGATAGCAATACTGCGTGTAAACCCCTCAGATGATGAGTTTGCACATGTAATAAGCTGGCGAAGACAGGTGTATGTGGAACATGTCAACTGCACAAATGTCCTTAGGCGTAATAATGAGCACGAGCATAGAATCTTCATACAACTAGAAGACCACACTTGCACTAACTGTAGAAATGTGAGAGAATCGACGAGGTCTCAACAAGAATCACTTCTTAGCCTCTTGGACACTGCCGGTGCAACTGAGCAAATGGAATCAGCACATAGCAGCAACCCATCCCAGTCAGAGACTACTATCAACACGGATGAAATAATCTCAAAGAATCCAAATGAAGACTTGGAAATAGAGGTGACCACAGATACAAGTCCTCTAAAACGGCCCCACCCTAGGGCCCCAGAGGCGCTCAATGACCCGACACCTTTATCTTTCCCAGCCCAGCCGCTACCTAAGCGGCCGACTCCCTACGATAAGCGACTAGCTGAAGAAGGAAAATCTGCATCAATAGAAACACGCAAAGAACAACCAACGGCAGAGCCAATTGACGTCACTGAAGGGGCCGAACATCTCTTTAACTCAGAACAGCCACCGTTCATAATGGTGCTTGAAGAATTTAAAATGTTCATCAAAACAGTAGCGACTCACTCGAAGTACATCACTTATGCAGCTAATTACACAAAGAGTTACGATGAACTAGTACACATGCTCGCAACAGTCAAACCCTTTCTTACCGATAGATCCATTAAGAGTCGCTGCTCCCGAATCATCAGAAAGTTATCGGAACGATATAAAACAACGTCCGAAGACGAGCGTCCTTATGAAAACAGCAGCGTAGCCAGCGCCAATGAATAGTTACCACTTTTCCATATAATGAAACGAAGGCGTCTAAAATAAGCATATTAAGTCATAAAATTAATATGTACAAAATGGTTGCAAATTCGTGTATAGTGCAATGGAACTGTCGTGGCTTTACCAACAATTGGACTGAACTGATGCAGCTGATCTCTCGGCACTGCCCCTATGCCATATGCTTACAAGAAACACCTGAAAGCAAGTGATCAACCAAAGGTAAACAATTATCGACTGTTTAGGTGTGATAATACTCAAAGGTTGAGAGCAAAGGGGAGCGCACTATCTCTCATCCACAACTCCATCCCTGTGCACCCTGTCAGTCCTTATTCTCCCCTTCAGGTTGTTGCAGTCTCTATCCGTGTCCCCCTGCTATCAAATACACCAGTGACACTCTGTAACTGCTGTATTCCCCCTAACAGTATGAGTAGCCACCAGGAACTTGAATCCATCATTTCACAACTACCTAAGCCGATGATAATATTTGGCGATTTCAATGCCCACTCACCAATCTGGGGATCACCACACACAAAAAAACATGGAGCAACTATTTCCAAACTACTGCTAGATAATAATTTTTGTTTGATCCCACAACAGTCCCCCACACATTTCAATTTCTCATATAACAGTTTTCTCCACCATTGACCTAGCGTTTTCCTTCACAACACTTCATCCCAACCTAGAGGCTGGTGTACTGCCTGATCTCTGTTTTAGCGATCACTTCCCTATCTTAATAAATACCAAAACGAATCTTGTCCCAAACACTGCCACACCCACTACAACACGCTTCTTGTATCATAAAGACAGCTGGGAAGAGCAAACCCTGCAATTACCTTAATCCATAATAACATGGTCATATCTGACCCAGGCGGTGTGGCGGATGCCTTCACTCAACATTACCAAAAAGAATTCTCTTCTCTTGCCTACTCACCCGAGTTCACTGTGAAAAAAGTCGTTTGTGAACAACAAGACCCAATCTTGCCTTAACAGTCCTTAGAAGCTTATAATACCAATTTTACTATGTCTGAGTTAAACTTCCAAATTAAATACCATACCCGCAACAGTGCACTTGGCCCCAATTCCATCCACCCATACATGGTTAAATACCTACCACTACAAGCTAAAGAGTTTCTCCTAAAAATCTATAATCAGATATGGTCATCCGGTGATATCCCTAAATTCTGGAAAATGTCGTATGTTATTCCCATCTTAAAACTAAATAAAGACCCATTCCATCCTGGAAGTTATCGACCAATCTCTTTACTAAGTGTCCTATCTAAAATAATGGAGAAGATGGTAAACAGGCGCCTCCTGCATGTCTTCGAACAAAATAATGTCCTTTCCCCAATTCAAGCCGGAGGGCGAAGAGCGAGATCAACAGACGATCACTTGATAAGCCTGCAACGGCAAGTACTAGCAGGCTTCCACCGCCACCAGCACACGTACGCGGTCTTTTTCGATTTGGAAAAAGCGTTCAATCGCGCGTGGCGGCATGGATTATTACAAAAGCTCAAAACGGCCGGAATAAGTGGCCGAATGGGCAGATGTATAACTAGCTTTTTAAGCAACCGAACGATCCGGGTTAAGCTCGCTTCATCAATAACAGCACCCATTACAACTGAGAATGGTGTGCCACAATGCTCTGCCCTCAGTGCAACCTTATGTATGATTTATATCAATGACGTAGCAAATTGCATCTCACCGCCCATTTCCGCCCGGCTGTTTATCGATGATCTAAACATATCCTTATCGTCTCATCATCCTTCAAACGCTCAGTCAATCCTCCAGAAAGTGATAAACAAAATTCAGAGCTGGTCTGAAAAAACGGACTAGCCATCTCAACAAGTAAAACAGTGTGTATCCGTTTTTACAGGGGGCGCCGTGCAACTTCCAGCTTACTCCTAAAATTAAATAATCATCCTATTCCTCAAAAAACAACGGTCAAATTCCTTGGGTTATCTTTTGACTCCATGCTTACGTGAAAGTCTCATATTTCTGAATTAAAACTGAGATGTACCAAAGCTATTCCTATTCTGAAATATCTGACGAGTTCCAGATGCAACATCAATCCTAAATTCCTCCGTAACATATATAGATCGCTTATCTTATCAAAAATCAACTACGGGTGCCAGGAGTACTCTTCTGCAAGTAAATCATTACTGAAGTCCCTCGATCCCGTACACCATGCCGCTCTGAGGACTATTCTGGGGGTGCATCGAACATCTCCGGCAGTCAGCATGTGCGCTCTAACCGGCTGCCCCCTTTCTCTTACTACCGAAACTATTTCACACTACGAAACATGTACTGTTATCTCAACTAAATACAAAACTTTTCGTTTAACTTAGATAAATGCCCTCTCAAGCCAAGTTTTTCAGATGACCCCCTGCTGGAAGTAATGGCTGTCTTGAAAGGATACGGGATCATGTTCCTAGAGAGTCCAATACCTAGCCCAATGATTATGATTCCCCCCTGGATGCCCAAAAAAACGAACATCGATACATCATTGAAATCGAATCCAGGTACAAAAAATGTCCAGTGTTCGGCAGAAATGGCAGCCAGAGCAGTTAGCAAATACATGGACCACCTAGTATACTACACAGATGGAACTAAGGCAAAAGGCGAAGCAGGACCACTACCGGCATCCTGTGCCTTCGTGGGGCAGGGTATCCCACACCAAGCTAGACTTAACGATGCCTGTGATGCATTGGATGCAGAACTGCATGGAATTTCTTACTGCCTTCAGCACTTATCCACGGATTACAACAAATCTATAAAAGTTTTAATAGTCACAAATTCCCTACAAGCGTTATGCATGCTGGAAAACCAAAAATGCAGCAACCCGCTAATATTGAAAATACATTATCTTCTAAATCAGTTAAACCAAAAGAACAGTCGGGTGACGTTCATATGGGTCCCTGGACACATCGGGGTACCTGGTAATGAGAGGGTTGATGTGGAAGCGCGTTCAGCGTTGTCCTCGCCAATGCCAGAGGACTCGGACCTACCATCCTCGATGATGCATATTTTTCTAAGAAAGTGCGAGAACCAATGGAAAACAGAATGGGCAGCTACGGCAACGTTCTTTAAAAACATTAAGCCCACAGTCGAACCATGATGGCCACCAGAGGGAATATCCCGACATGATTTTAAAAGTCTTAGCCGGCTGCGAATCGGCCACGTCACATGTCGCACGGTCATATAATTAGCAAATCTTCGCCCCCGACCATGTGCTTTTTCTGCGACCAGGCTGGTATACCGACAGTTCCACACATTCTTTTCACGTGTCCAAAGTTTGCCACGTTCAAGTTGCAACATAGCCTACCTAATAACATACAGGATTGTCTGGTAAATACTACAACTAACGTCACAAGGCTTATAGCCTTCGTCAGAACGAGTGGTTTGACCGAACACATATAAGTTACCTCCATATATGTGCTGTAATGACCTTAGTAGTTACAAACGGCGCATATAAAAAAAAAGAAAAAGGTGAGGAGGAAAATTAAAAAAAAAAACTAATTAATAAAACTGGTTGAAAACCTTCGAGCACAATTGAATGTTAAAAAAGTTCTGAATTATTTTTGAGAGAAGCAACAGAACGCTAAAAGATAACTTGAAAGTTTTGAAAGAGAATGTGAACGATACAATAAATAGCATATTATGCGAAGTCAACGAATGGCCGCTAAATGTTTGTCGAGATTATCTAGCGGTGAAGTTTTTAATTTACATTAGAATTACAAATAATATTCTTGATGCTCTAATGACCACTGATGTCTTACACCACCCTAGCTATTTAGCAGAACTTCTAAACAAGCGCGCATGTGTTGACACCAGAAGTATTAATATACCGAAAAATATCCTTCACAAAAGAATTTCTGCTCTTTCACCAATATATAATTCGAAAATACGGTGTAACATAGCGTTGACCAACAGTAAAAAATCGGATAAGCTCTTGTCATATATGAACACACTGAAAGAATACAGTGTGCACGAAAAATATTACACGGATGCTACAAACAACATCGAAGGCACTGGATGCTCCTTTGTACATCAACAGAAAATCACCAGCCACACGCTTCCAGTGGAACTATTAGTAATGTTGGCCGAATTAACTGCGATCAAATTAGCTATTGAATCCGCGATGTGGCATGCCACTCTGAAAACACCGATTGTTCAACGAATACACTATTTGGGTATCGGAAATAGCAATGTGTTGGCTACCAGGGCATTCAGGGATAAGTGAAGACACCATAACCGACTTAGCTGCGAAACGAGCAATAAGGAATTCCATATTACTATCGATTGCAGTTCCACAGAAGGATCTTTTTAAAGCAACAAAAATCCAGTTCCAGTTACTTTGGAGCCGTTCCTGGGAAGAGTTGTCGCTAGCAAATAAGCTGTGAAGAATCAAGACTACTACTGCACCCTAGGACATTATCATGACATCAAGAGGTGTCAACGTTGTTCTAACAAGACTGCGCATCAGCCACACAGCACTAACGCACAAGCACTTCTTGGATTATGCCGACGCTCCTTTCTGCCGACACTGTGGTCAAGGTCCCTTAACAATAGAGTATATCCTTTCCGACTGCATTCAATGATCCTTTTACTACTATCAAACTAAATAATATCTATAACTTAATTTGATCATACTTTAATATTGAGTGCCTTTGACCCTTAGTAGTACACGGCACTACTAAAAATTAAATAAAAAATTAAAAACTAATGACGAAAAAGAATTAATCATCTAACAGCCTGTTGTGATTCACTTTTATAGGTATTTGCTGATAAAAATTGGGTAAACAAACATTTAGGTTTGCATAGAATTTAAAATTTATAAATGGCTCATTAATAGATTATTCCTTGAAGAAAAAAAGATTATTATTGGAAAATAAATGCGACATATCAAACACCTACAGAATAAATCATATTTAAATTAGATAAAGAAGAAATACAAATAGTGGAACAATTGACAAATGAACTAAGACGATATGATATAATGTATATAAAATGGAAGAAGAACAAATTTTTTTTTTTTTTTTATTAATTCATGTGCGATACCTTAGTCCCCACCAAGTCAGTTGACTTGTTGGCGGGTTCTCAAAATAAATACACACGAGTAAATTTATTTAATAAGTTTAGATTACATGCTTAGTTTCTGTAACATCCTTATTCATTTATAACTACGTTATAAATCATTTAAATATCTATTTCTCACAAATTAACAATGTATATATAACATACACACATATGTACACCTACATCTACAAATATGCACACCCATAAACGCACACACACACGTGAATCCACACACCTAAATGTTTTATATAGTTTGGTATTATGCTCGTGTTTGTTATTATTCACTATTTTCTAGCAGCATTTCCTTTAATTTAGTTTTACTTGATTTATTTTTGTTTTCTTTTATAATATTATTTATCTGAGTGTATTATTAAGTAATTTTGTTAAAAGCAATTATTGTAATTTGTCTTCATGTTTATTCGCGTGTCTTCTATATTGATATTCGTATTGTCTAACGTTATGCAATCTGTAATTACATTTATTTCCTAGTGTTACACTGATTTCTTTTTCTATATATTGAATTAGTATATTGTATTTAAGTATCATTTTTTGGGGTAAGTATTAAATGTCTTTTCCTAATATTTGAAGAACTTGTATTTGAAAGAGTTTCATATTTTTTTCCTACACAGAGTTTCAAACATTTATCCTGTAAATAATTTAATTGCTTTAGTTTTGTATTATTCGGGTGCCCCCAAGCCATAATACCGTAATACAATAGTGTTTGACATAATGTGTTGAAAACTATTATTTTTGTTGATGTGTTTATAACGGAGTTCTTTATTTGATAAAGACTGGGTAGCGTTTTCCTCAATTTATTTACTACATTATCTATATGTTCATTCCATCTAAACATGTCCACTGTGACACCCAAATATTTATATTTATACACTTCCTCTAAATTGTTACGGCTACATGTGTTCTGTGTGGGTGTGAATGCTGACATTCTAAACTGTTATGTTTTGATTTCATCTATATTATATTTACTGCTTGGTTTTATCCACATTACTTTTGATTCGTCTGAGTTAATATATAATCCTCTGTCATGTGTCCATTTTGTTAGCTCATCTAAATCTTTTTGTATTAAGTTTTCTGCTACTTTATGATTTTTGTGGGACATTATTATTGCTATATCGTCAGCATATGCGAATATTTTTGCAAATTTTAAAGTTTTACTGATATTCCTAATATAGGTTATAAATAGTATTGGAGCTAATATAGAGCCTTGCGGTACTCCATTTATTATTTTAATTTTTTCACTAACCGTTCCATTTATTAAGTACAATACTGTTTCTATCTGTTAAGTAATTTTTGAACCATTTTAAATGTCTTCCAGAGATTCCTATTTCTTCTAATTCCTTTAATAGAGTATATCGTGTCTAATTGTGTCAAAGGCTTTTATCAAATCTACAAAAATTATTATGCAGTGCTTTTGTATTGCTATTTGACTTGTGTATATATTCTGCGAAATCTGCCAGTAATTTTGATGTTGATTTATTTTTTTGAAATCCATATTGAAAAGCTCTGATTAAATTATTATCTGTTAAGTATTTGGTTAAGTGATTTGTAACATGCCTTTCCATAATTTTTGTGATTACGTTTGGTTTTGATATCGGTCTGTAATTACTTTTGTGTATAGGTTTAATTTCAGAAAATTTTAATCCTGGAGGTATCATTACTTCTTTTAGCGTATCATTTATTATTTTTGTTATATGAACAGCAATGTTATTAACTGATGCTTTTAAATCTTTAGCCCTTATTTTACCGTATCCTGTTCTTTTATATATATTTAAACTATTTATAATGAGTTTCGTTTGTTCGTTATTTATATTTGGAATATATATGTTTTGCAATATTTGATTTTCTGCATTGATTCCATTTTCATATAATGTTATGCTACATTTATGAATATTTTTATATACTTCTGTTGAGAAATAGTTAGCAAAACTATTTACGATCTGTGTTAATGTTTGATTTTTAAAATGCGTCAATATAATGCCATCACTTGATCTATTTTTCCCTCTTCCTGTGATTCCATTTATTACTTCCCAGACTTTTTTTATATCTCCCTGTGTTTTTTCTAGTTGTATTTTACAAAACTTGTCCTTCCTTTCTTTAATTAGCTCATTTAATTTATTCCTTATCTGTTTATATTGTTTTCTGTATTCATTATTATATACATTTGGCTTCCATTTTTTAAATAATTTGTCACGCTTGTTCATCATGTTTATTAAATCGCTTGTTACTCATTGTTTAATTCCTATGTGTTTTCTACTTGTTTTTGGTTTTTGTGGATTTTTGTTTTTACATTTCTCATAGATTGTTTTAAATTTACTTTCAATTTTCTCATATGAAGTGCTTTCAATGTTACCCCAATTCATATTCGTTAATATAGTTTGCAGTTTCTGTTCGATATACTTTGGGTTGCATTTTTTTATTCCTTCTGTTAAGAGTAATCCTTTTATTTCTAACTTACAAATGATTGTATAATGACCGGCTATCTTATTATCCGTAACAATAGAATTTTCTATTATATCTTTTTTTACTCTCGTGTAGAAATGATCTATGCACGAACCTCTTCTTAAATTATCAAAAATTATTTCCTCCCTCGTGATTACATTAACATTTTCTTTGAAACCTTTTCCTGCTAACATGTCCCTATATTTGTTATTCTGCTTTGTCCTTTCCAGGAGATTAATGTTTATATCACCACAAATAACTGATTCTTTATACCTTACATATTTTTCAATGTTTGCATTTAATTCTCTTATGAATTATTTTTTATTACTATTTGGCGGTCTATAAATTCCTAGGATAATTAGATCTCTTTCTTTTTTTACTTGCATTTTTAAGCCAATTGCCTCACAACTTACCCACTCCATATCTATAATTGTGCTTTCAATGTGTTTATTTGTTTTCACAGAGGATAATTATATCATCGGGATGCTCTTTGTTTACTATTATCTGTAACTGGTTATAATTTTTTCTTAGTCACCTAATATTTATTAACATTATGTTTAACCACTTATTTTTAGCTTTCATAGAAGTGATATTTTGTTATCTCCGTTAATTTAAATTTATTTAGTGTTATATGTATATACATAATATTAATTATTCTGAGAAAGACTAACTTAATTATAATTATTATCCGTAATAAATGTTTTATTTCATTTATTTCTATATTATGTTTAATAACGGTAGTATTCATTTTTATGTACTGAGTTTGAGTAATGTGCAGGGAACTTTCGAAAGAGACAGTAATTGTTAATACGTTTTGATAAGATTCTACTAATATAAAGCAAAGCAATAAAGTATGCGCGAGAAATACTGATAATATACATTAAAATATGTCCGTACGTCACTTTTATCGATTAATGGTAAGATCATATTTAATTGTAATACACTACTGAGAAATATCACCATACTAGTAAAATTACTTTTTATTATTATTATCAAGCTACTTTCGATAAATATTTCATTTAATATTTTCTAAATCCTCTTCACTTCTAATTTGTATTGCATTTTGAGTTTGATTTTTCTTGACGAAAATTTTCCCTCTTTTTATCCAACAGTATTGGTAATTCATTTCTTTGATTTTTTTCTGGAAATAAAAACGGTATCTTTATGAAAAAAATCAGGCTCCATATAACAATGTCAGGATTGTTACGTGTAAATTTTTTAAAATCATAATATGTAGTTTGTCTACTTTTAAAGAACTTCCAAAGCAGAAGAGCTGTGATTAAATTTTTTTACTTGCATCATTTTTTATGACAAATACAATGGTTTAATGAGAAAAATGATTTTCAGTTGGGGTCCTCCGAGAAATTCAAAAAACCATTTTTTTTTTTTATGGTTTTTGGTCGCTAGCTACAAAAAAAAAATATGTTAAAAACACGTGTGACACTTTTAAGAATAATATTGAATCGTCGATGAAAAATTCAGCAAATATAATAATTCCAGAGCTCATAGTATATGCCTTGCAAATCTGGCTCAAGTTGAACTCACTTTTTTAATCTTTTGAGGGCTATAAAGCCGTAAAAAATACATTTAAAAGGCATCGTTTGGGAAAACGTTGAACTAGAAAATTGTCAGTCAAGAATTATCATTTGAGGTACTGATTATTAAGTAAACATACGTAGGCGACATATAGCTGAACATAAATAATTTAAAATGAATACACTCAATTTTATTTAATTGTACTTCTGGTGCGCAGTAGAAATAGTTTTCAGTTTTTACTATTTTCTATAAATCATTTGCTATTCTAAAGTTTTAGCTTCAATACGAATTCGTTAATTAAAAGTTATATGAATCTTCTGAAATATGAAATGTAGATAATATAAATATAAACATTATGTTGTATGATGATCAATTAAAACCATAGCTGGTTAACCTAATGTATTTAAAAGAATATATTTTAATGATTTTGTATTGAAACTAGAGAATTCTTTTTTTTACCTGCTTGAAGATACTTATCACTAGCGAACGTGGCTGTCATATCTAGAATTATTCTTTACGGAGCGTGACTGTTCTAGTCTCGTGATTACTATGTATTTATTTGCTTTTTGACGTTTTTTACTTGTCCATTCTCTAGCTTCAATACAAAATCGTGAAATATGTTCATTTAAAATACATTAGGTTAACTAGCTTTCATTTTAATTGATCATCATTTCATCATACAACATAATATATATATTATCTCCTTTTCTTATTTCGGAAGATTCATATAACTTTTAATTAACGAATTTGAACTGAAGATATTATGGTGAAGGCAGGAAATTGCAATTGGTTTTTGCGCTAGATATAAATTCAGCATTCTGGTCAATTCTAATTCGAAAGAAAGATAGAAAAAAATATATCATTTGTTATACAAAATGGTCATTGGCTGGACTAAAAATATCGCCTTTGATATTTCAACGAATTTTGCAAATATAATTAGAAAACGAATTAAATTAATTTTGTTTAAATTATTATCTTTAGTTTTTCAAAAGCATTTAAACGTTTGCTACACCTTGAGTTATTATTAAATGCAATCATTAAAGATGGTTTTCAATTAAAATTAATGAATGTGATTTTGCTAAAAACTTAATAAAACATTTAGGACATATTATTGAAAAAAAAAGGTATAAAATACGTCCTTATCGAGTTATTTATGAATTTGAAAGACCTGAGACAAAAACAAATGTAAAGCAGTTCCTAGGAAAAATGAACTTCTATTATTAATATTTAATAAATGCAGCCAAACAATTGGAACCATTGCATAATTTGTTGCGTAGCAATGTAAGGTTTGATTGGATCTAAGATTGTGAACGGGCATTTAGCACTGTTAAAAATTAATTAAATTCGAGCCGGCATTAGCAGTCTGTATAATCCTGTTGGTGAAGCTCATACTGATGCCAGTATTCAACGAGTAGAAGCAATCTTTAAACAGTTTCATGAAAATGGGATATTACATCCAGTTGCCCATTTTTCGAAAAGATTAATCCCTATACAAAAAAAAAACCTATTTATATGGAATGTTTAGCAATCCGTGAAGTTATTGTCTATTGGCAACACTGGCTAATAGGTCGACCATTTTTTGCTATAACACACTATAAACCGCTTGAAACACTGAAAGTAAAAGTACAAACAGGAACTAGGAGATTTAGCATAACTTTCACAATACAATTTTAAGATCATATATGCGCTGGGAAAAGAAAATGTGGAGGCTGATTCCGTATCGCGAACTTCAGTCATAGAATAATTTTAAAATACAGAAGATTGTAAATATGTGGTGAAAATGGAACAAATTATTCAAGATCAGGAATTTAACAGAGAAGAAATTCAAAATTAGAACAAAATATTAAAAAAAAAAAGAAGAAATTTTTGCGGTAAAACCTTACGAAATTGTCTATGGATTCAGTTGGACGATTTAGAAGTAATATTGGTCTTCAAAAAAGTATTTACATATTTTTGTTGACCAGGGGGTTTCCGTTTTTTTGAGGGGGGATGTAAAATAATTACACCGCTTCCATATTATTAAACATTACGAAAGAGTAATTTGAAGAAAGCCAAAAAAGAAAAACTGTTATTAAATAAATCTATTTGTTATTTCGTAATTTTATATTTTTGATTTAAATTACTAAATTAAACACTTTCAAAATAAAATTTAATTTTATAGGTAAGTTTATGAATTGTTAAAATAATGTTATCTTTATTTTAACTGTACTGCGATTATTAATAAATAAACAATGTTACTTTTATAATCGAGTAAAAATTCATTTAAGAAACCTTTATATATATATGTATGTACGTAGGGTATTTCAAAAGTAATACACACATGTCCATACGAAAAAAAGTTTATTTGACAAAGTCATATAAATATTCTAATATTTCAATATAATCACCCTTCTCTTCAATAATATGTTCGCAGCGTCGGAGGAGGTTCTGGATACCGTCCAGGAGGCCTTTGAAGTTTTGTTCACGAATCTATCGGGTCACGGCACTATTTAAGGCCTCTAAATCCGGAAAACGGATTCCTCGCACCGGCCCTTGAGTTTGCAGAATAGGTGATGATCACAAGAAGCCATGTCTGGCGAATAGGGTGGATGTGGTAACAATTCTCAGCCGTATTCCGCAAAAATTGCTCGATTTTAATCATTGGCACGAGGACGTGCATTATTATGCAAAATGAGAATGCCGCGATTAAGTAGTGATGGACGCAATTTTCGGATTTTTGGTGCTGGGGGCCGACAGGGGTTTTCGATACCAGCTGTATGACCGAACTCTTCACACATCATACGGCGATCTTCATCGATCAGTTTTGCCACTATAGCGATGTTTGTGTTGCCACGCGAAGTTCTTGGACGATCAGTACGAGATGCATCCTCAACCGACAATCAGCCTTCTTTAAATTTTTTTTCCCAGTAGGAAATACTGATACAGTCTAGGGATGTTGCGGATATTCGCATCCGTATCCGCAATTGCGGATCTTCCGCATAAATTTTCACATCTGCATCCGCATCCGCATCCGCAATAATCAATGTGGATATTAATGCGGATGCGGATGTATCGAAGGTCGCGATTCGTGATATTTAACGAAATCACACGATTTGGATCCAATTCGACTGGCCATCACTACTTTGAAAGCTGAACTTTCAGCAAAGTTTTCTTCTTCGTTGGAAGAGAAAAATTTATATGTCATCGCTACCTACTTAGATCCTCGCTATAAGCACAAGTTTTTTACAACAGTAACTGAGAAAAAGATTAAAGAAGATATTTTGAAGATGGAAAACACTAATGATAAACCAGAAACCAGAAACGTTGGTTTTCTTAATTGTAGAGTTGCTAAAAGAATGAGAATGACAGATTCCTCGGATAAAGATACAGAACAACTAGGAATCTCCGGTATGGTTAGAAAGGCTAGCTTTAAAATTGATCTTGCCATGATGCTAGATTCGTCAAGCGAGGATGAGGGTCAAGAATCGTCAGAAAATGGTAGCGCCGACACTGTACTCAAGAAGGAATTGTTATCTTACCGCAATAAGGAAAGGATCAATGTAAATGAAAATCCACTTAAATGGTGGATCGTTCACCGAGAAGAACTGAAAATATTATCTAGAATAGCACGCAGATTTTTATCACCTGCACCAGCCAGTGTACCTCTAGCGAACAGTTGTTTAGTAGCGCGGGCTTAATTTTGAGTGACAGCAGATTGGAATACAAAGAGGTATGTTCGTTCACGAGGGATGGACATTCAAAGAGGATATGGTCAGGATCACAGACGGCTTCGTCGTCAGAATAAAGAGGATAATTAAGGGGATAGAGCGAGATGAAAACGAAAACGTGAGGAAGGAAGAAGAGTATGATTCAGACGTAAACGAATAATAGGGACAATAACGGAGCGGCGAAGCGACAGAAAATCGTAAAACCAAGGCCGCGTGGGAAGATTAGTTTGGATGGAAAAATAAAAGGAAGGATGATTAGAAAAGGAGGAAACGTAAAAATCTGACCAAAATCTAACATGAAACTTTTTGCACAATGGGAGTAAATTCGAAACGGGAATTTTAGAGAAAAAAAAGTGGGAGGATACAGCAATCTGAGCCAAGGAATCTGCCATTTCGTTACCCTCTATCCCCATATGACTGGGGACCCAGAGCATTTCAATGCGGATAGCGTGAAGTGAGAAGAGAGTGTGAATGAGAGAGCGAATACGGGTGATGAAAAGGTCAGAGGAGTGAGAGGGGAAATGAGAGGAAATAGCTTTAAGAGCACACATGGAGTCGGAGACAATTAAAAATTTAGAAGAAGAACGATGTGAGGAAATATGGATTATGGCGCGTAAAATGGCCATTAACTCGGCCGTAAAGATAGTACAAAAGGAAGGGAGACGAAAAGATTTAGCGAAATTAATGCTCGAAATGATGAAAGAAGCTCCAACTCCCTTAGGCCCCTTCGAACCATCCGTAAAAATAGCAATATGGGAAGGAAAACGGGATTCGATATAACTATGGAATTCCTGTATAACTGTTGGATAGGAAAGGGATTTGGAGGAAAAAGGAAAGTAGAATACATTGGGAGGATTGGAGAGATCTGCAAAATTGAAAGAAAAGTAAGGGAGATTGTTATAAGAAATTGTGCAGGATAAAAAGGAATTTAGCCGCAAAGCAATGTGGGCTAGAATAGGAATTTTCTTGGGAGTAAAACGCCAGTTTTGCAGAATAGAAAGGTATGAAGGAATAAGTTTGGAGGATGATAACGGTAAGCGTTTACACAAGAAACGATAACCTAAATAGGATCTGCGAATGAAAAGGGGAGGCGAGTTAGACTCAGCGAGAACTGCTGGTACTCGAGAAGATCTAAGAACACCAAGGCAAAGACGAATACAAGAATTTTGAATTATATCCAGCTTGGAAAGAAGTGATTTTAAGGCAGAGCCATAGATAAAGGAACAGTAATCGAATTTGGAACAGATAATCGACTTGTACAAGACTATGAGGAGATAAGGACTGCCTCCCCATTTTGTTGGGGAAAGAGCTTTCAGTAGGTTCAGTCTTTTAAGGGCAGAAGAGGAAAAGAAATTAATATGTTCATAAAAAGACAGACGACAGTTGAAGAATACACTGAGATAGCAGAAGAAATCCCTACGAGGGATAAGTTTGGAGTTTAAGGATACAGAGACTAAAGCGGGATTAAAAGGACGAAGAGAAAAGACAATACGAGAGGATTTTAAAGGGGAAATAGAATGGTTCAAAGAGGAAAGAGATTGTTCCAAAGTAGCTAGAGACGAATTGACACTTTCGTTAGCATCTACAATATCACGGGATGAGGAAAAGAGAAGAATGTCATCGGCAAAAAAAAAAAAAAGGAAGAGGAGTCCACAGAACGAGAAGCAACAGAAATAGTATAAATATTAAAAAGAGTAGGACTAAGGCAGGATCCTTGTGGAAAACCACGTGAAACAACTCTTGTAACCTCGAACGAAGAAGAAGACAGGAGAATAGTACGAATTAACATCAAGTTAACAATGAGGGAACAGAAATGCGTCGGGATGTTAATTGCTATCATTCTATCTCGAAGAGTAGGGAGATGGCCATTATCAAAAGCACTGGAAACATCGATAAAAGTAGCTAAAGTGTACTGTTTATCGATGAAAGATTTATAGATATAGGAAACAAACAGACTGACGCAGTCAGCAGGACCTAAGCCTGGACGGAAACCAAACATATTAGAAGGAAAAACATTATTGTGTTCGAGCCACCAGACCAGGCGCTTGTTAAGCATGCCCTCAAACAGTTTTCTGAGACACGATGCTAGGTAGATCGGACGAAGAGAGGAGTTTTTCTTAGGGATAGGAATGATAATAAAGGTGTTCCAGGCAGGAGGTGTTACTCCTCTGGACAAAAAGGAGTTGAATATACAAAGAAGTGTTCGGAGAGCAAGATCGGATAACTTTTTTAGAACAAAGAAGGGAATACCATCACGACCTGGAGTGGGGCTGGAAGATTTTTTGAGAATGGATTTTAATTCATTAATATTAAACGCAGAGGAAAGAGAATGAGAATTAGGGTTTTCCGTAACAGGAAACGGGCAGGATTCATCAACGTTAGGAACATAAGCAGGAGCAACAGCATCAAGAAAAGAAGACAAACTGTCGGAGGAAATAGTATGGATAGAAGGACGTTCAGAAGAAGGGAATTTGAAAGCTCTGGCCATTTTCCAGATATGCTTGAGAGGAGTAGTTCTCGAAAAAGATGAACAGAAATTTTTCCAAGAGGATTTCTTAGACGATTTTAGAATAAACCTAGCCTTTGCATTGGCCCTTTTGTGGGCAAGAAAGTTTTCGCGTGTAGGATTCGATCGGAAAATTCTAAATGTAGCGCGACTATGATCGAAAGCGGCATTGCATTCTTCGTTCCAACAGAGGGACGATGATGATCCACGATGGCCTGACGATGACGGTTTACGGGAAGGAGAAGACAGCGATAGAGCATTTGTAATCAAATTTAGGAATAGATGGTAATGGAGTACAGGATTAGAGCCATCTAGAAGTTTAGGAAGCGTAGAATCAACTAAGGAGTGGAACAGAGCCCAATTAGTTTTCGATAGGTTCCATCGAAGGTAATTGAGAGGTTTAAAGCAAGGAGAAGAAGGAGGATTCTGGGGAGTAATTAGAATAGGAATATGATCACTACCATAGGAGCCCATGAGAGTTGACCAATTGTAATCAAAATCAATAGAAGGAGATGAGAAAGTTAAATCGAGAGTACTATAACTCGATGCGCTCTTGTAATAGGTAGGAGAGAGATCATTAAGAAGGACTAAATCATTAGAAAGAACAAGATTTTCAAGAACAGTACCGTTGTTGTTATGGTTTGAGCAGCCCCATGAGGGCGACCGAGCATTCCAGTTACCCCCAATGATGAACGGATGCGGGATAGACCTGAGGAAAGAAACGAGAGGGAAGTGGCGAAGGTCGCAACTAGGGGGAACATAAATAGAAATAATATTAAGCGGACGAGCTGCATTGGAAGGAATGAAAATGTGTACAATATTAGACTGATTAGGACTAGAAGGGGATATTAAAGGAAACATCATGAAATTTAAATAGAATGCCGTTTCTAATAAGAATAGCAGATCCACCATAACCATCGTCACGGTCGCATCTGATTATCTTATACCCACGAAAATTAATATTCTTATATTCTAATGACGAAAAAATGCCAGTTGATAAAAAACTCAATGAATCCTCTAGCGCTACAAAACAGGATTTCAATTTTTTTTCAATAATGTACTCGTAGATATAGAAATAATATTTTTTATTTTATCATAATAACGTTTTTGTTTTATTCTATTTTATATATTATGTATTGGTTTTTGAGTTGCGCATACCGCTGCAATCTTCTGTGGCTATAGCGTTTGAAGGGGATTTTATTAATCAGAAAATAGTTTAAGAATAATCTGCGGGATTGATTGTTGAATAATACTTTAGTTACGTATAACCGTTTAAAGCAGGTGATAAACTGATAATGCAAAAGAATTCATTTAACCTTTCGTTGGTCGCGCTATGAGGGGGAATCCCCGCCTTATTTTTTTAATGTAAATATTTAACAGACTACTTATAATTTACATAAAATAGTTTACCTATTCGTGTACTGAAATGTCATAAGTCGATCTAAAATATTTATATAGTTGTAATTACTTTAGTTTTTTTTATTCGAATTTTTTATTGTGAGTAGACCGTGAAATCGCGGGGATTCCCTCACTGTGCGACCACAATCGTAGGTAAAATTTAGTTCGAAACGTTGTCAAATATGTAGAAAAATAATTAGAATAATAAGTATTTTTTATTATTTATTAATTAATTAATAATTTTAAAAATGATAATATAAAATCTCGTTAAATAAAGAAATTTTAATTTAATAACATAACTGATTTCTAATTTATTATGTTACTCTATCCAACTATCTTTTAAAAAGTTATAACTGTTTCAAAATTCCGCGCGTAAACTGGCAATGTCACAGTAAATTTTACATGGCGGTGATGATTCCCTCACCGAGCGACCAACAACGTTTAGAAAGTGATGCGCGACCAACGAAAGATTAAATATGAAAAAATAATCAGTGTGTTTAGCTTTATAACTGCTACTGCAAAGAATAGTTCTCCGTTCATAGTGAAAAGTAAAAGAATCACCATTCACCACTATGTCCGCAACTGCGTTAGGAGTGGCGACAATAATCCACGGAAAAATAAAGAAACGAATTCTGTCTTGCACTTTTTCCACCTTTGCGTCAGCAGTGTTCATAATGCTCAATAGGAAATAGAAGAGAAGATTTGCCATCCAGCATTATGGCTGCATTTATATTAACAGACCAGCAATGTTTGACGTGAGGTGGAATATTTTAAAAATTTCTTTCTTAACACTTAATTTTCACATTTTTCCAAATTTGGATCCATTAATTTTAAAATTATGCCGGTTTCGTATTTTTCCTATATTCTAACGATTGAAATAGATCATTAAAAAAAAAAATGACCCTCTAGCTACCATGGAAAAAGTGCTATGGACTATTTTTACTGCTTTAAGCGTACATTTTCCCAAATTCTGGTCCTTAAATATCAAAATTTTTCGAATTTTATATTTTTCCCGTATTCTGGATTCCTTAGTATACAGGTTAAAAAGAAAATCAGTACCGTAATTCATATAGGACCGGCTGTAAAATTAAAAAAAAAAAATTTTCTTAAAACTTGTGATTTTCACTTCTTTTAAAATTTCGTACCCTCAATTTTAAAATTGTGAGGGTTTTATAATTTTCTTACGATCTTACGAAGAAAATACCGTTCGGTTGAAAAAAAAATGAACTCTCTAGTCTTATTTGATGCGTATAAAACTCTAGTCTAGGGTTTTCTATTTTTTTAAATTTAAGGAAGTGTTAAAACAGGAACAATTTAGTTATTCAAATTGATCGTAATTTAAATCTACAAACCGGTACCTCTACGGACCTGGTATTCTCAGAACACTGTGCTCAAGGAGTTAAACTGTGAAATATTGTTATAATGTTCGAAACTATATGAGGTAGTCAGGGAATGTGAAGAATTAGACGGCCAATTTAATTTATTTCGAAATTAAGCAAAATTTCGTTGAAATGAAAAATCGGTCACTTAATTTTCCGCATTTACCTTCTGCTTCGTACTCGCAATCATACTTCACGCTTCAGTATTTTCAGCAGACGTTCAAAGGGATTCGAAAGCTCTCTGGTTTTCCACCAATTACATACCGAACAATTATCATAATTTTATATTTATTGAATAACCTTAATGGTTTACATTTTTAATCCCAAAGTTATATCGCTTGTTCTTTAAATAATATTCTCAGTATAATGTTTATTCCGGTGTAAATTATGATCCTGAAGTGATGGTTTTGATAATCTTACACTTTCTGGTTACCTTTCATTTCTCGGTAACGGGTTTTTACGAAATGTATCCCCATCCTTAGACGTATTTCACATTGAAAAAATTATCGTTAATTATATTTATTTAAAAATACATGTTACAATAAACTATTCATTCATTTTAAATTATACTAATGTTTACTACTTTCTCTTGGCTAAAAAAGAAATGTTACAACAACTAGTTCATTTTTAAAAAATCGCCAGCACAGTTCGTGCTGCATTCGGATAGTACCGCGGTGGTAGTAAATTCGAATACCGGTGAGAGTAGGAAAAAGGTGAAAAATAAGAAAAGTCAAAGACGATGTAAGAAGTCAAAGAACAGCCTATATGGAAAGGAGGGTAAAGAGAGGAAATCGTAAATGGCCCATTTTTGCTCGCTATAATACGTGTTCGTATTAATTGAAAAGACGATCATGTAAGAATGTTTCTGCATTTCGAATGTAGTATTTGAAGGCTCCGCTAAAATGAATGTACCATACAAAAATAATGTTCAGTCTTTCTTCATCACTCGAACTGTAGATTATTAATTGACGAGTTATAAACACGGTTGACACTGCCGGTATTTTTCTAGACGTGATCAGAGAACTGAGTTTAAAGTTCACAAATTTAGCAACGAACGGAACCGAGCACTGAATACCGGCTTGAAGCCATTAAAAGATTGCGATGATAACAATCGAGCAGCATATCTCTGTTATCAGATAATTTCATATGTACAGGGTGCGCTGCCAACGAACTAAAACAATTGATGTTTTTACAGTTCACTCTTCCAAATCGTTCGCTTTCGCGGATAACCTTTCCGTTTTTGAAGATAACTCGAGTTATCTGATGAGCACTGTAAAATGCGTAATAATGATACCGTTATCGAGAAAACTGGCGGAGGGATTACGCGGAATAGGCGAATTCCGGATTGAACACGAGTAGTACAAAATATCGTAACAATCAGTAATTAACTCTGTAATATCGGTAATTAAACTTTAATAGTTGCAAATTGTAGCATTTCAGCATTTAATGTATTTTGTTTTACGCAGTTAATGCGACTCGTTTGCACGCTTTTGCATTATAGCGGTCGACTTTTGCCTATCGCTGGTGCTCCATTATTTTTAAATTATGCAACCATTACTCGTTCCGGTACATGAATCCTCTTATCGCAGCCACTGTTACGAGTTAATGAGTGCCATTCCTTCTTCCATAATTGAAATATGCCTTTACTATTGACAATATTCAGCTATTGTGTGCAGAAAAGTTTGAAAAATTTCGACAAGAATAATATGCTACCATACTATACAATGACGTTTATACTAGTAGCATGGTTTATTAAAAAATAGATTGATTCGACATTTTTCGATTTTTGTCTAATTTTTGGATATCGTTCTTTCCGACAAAGTATAGATCATAATCTATTGGTAAGTTTTTGTGTTTTTACGTTTATGTTTTCCCTTCGTAATGTGCTTTATTCGCTTTTTCCTCACCAATGACCTTGCCATTTTTACGTCAGTGGTACGGTACATGAAAAAATTATGTAACAATTTTATGTAATTTTTTTTTATATCGATTATATGTGACGTTTAAAACTTAAAATCGACTCCTCCATAATAGTGGTACAAGACTGCCAGCTGTCGGTCTGGGGGTGTTGTCATGGCGAGGTCCGAAAGATTGAGTTTTATGCAGGGTGTCTCTGCGGGTAAACTCCAGACTGGAATAAGAAATTTCCTGCTAAATGTTTCCGTAAATACGGGGCCATAAATTACTCGGAACAGAGCTAAAAACATAAATGAAGAATATTTTGTACATTTGCTTCGAAATAAACGCGAACAAATAATATCATATTTAGAACATTTCGAATGAATACACTACAACGAACGATTAAACTATTATCTTATGATAAAAAAATTGTTGTTCTTTCCCTTTTTTCTATTTGATCATTCCATCGCCTTTCCAAAATGTTATATTTGGCTCTATATAAGGGCCCACTTGTCTTCCTTTGGCCCTCATGTCCTAGATTCATTTATATATATATATATATATATTTTATTTATTTTTTTTCGGGCTCGTCAACGGGGGAACTTTATCCAGAAACAATTAGGAAAGGAAAGAGTCAACTATATTTTGTTAAGAGAAAGGAACAAATAATAGGAACAATCTGCGAAGAGGGAAAAGATAGGACATAAAATATGCAATATGGAGTAGGAATACCGCGTATCAATAAAATTAAATAGAAAGCAGAACACTCGGCAGAAAGAAATCAACACTTAATAAACACATGATCAGCATAAACATCTTCTTCGTTTGAGTGGACAATAGGGAGAGGCAACCAACGAAAAACGAAAACGGGAGGAAAATAGTATGGTTTAAGAACGCAAAAGACAACAACAGAACGATGAAATGAAGAAAACAAAGAGAACCACGGATTGGCAGGAAGACTAGGTTGAACAGACAAATAAGAAGAACAATTGTGTTAGAAAAAAATGAAGCGTATACATCCGATTCCAAAGTCTGAGATAAAAACCTTTGCACAGCCGAAGAGATTAGACAATGGGACTTTTTTAAAAAAGAAGTGAGAAGAGGCAGCAACCTGAGCAAAGGAGGCCGCCGCTTCCGTACCGAAGATGCCCGAATGACTAGGAACCCGCAGTAAATATCAATATAAATGCAAAGAAGGGAAGAAAGAATGTGGATAAGTGAGACTAGTGATCTACGGTAAATATAAATATAAATGCAAAGGAAACAAGAAAGAAGCGTATGTGGAGTATGATAAAATCACAGGAATGATCAGGTAGGGGAGAATGAATTGAAGGGCAGTCACGGAGTCAGATATAATTAAGAATTTAGAGGAAAGGTGATTGGAGGAAATGAAAATAATGAAACGTAGGATAGTCATTAAATAATTTATGGATATCGAACAGAAAGGAGGCAGGCGAAAAGATTCTGAAAAACCAAAATCCGGGAGGATAAAAGAGGAACCGACACC
This sequence comes from Icerya purchasi, assembly GCA_039619475.1. Classification (NCBI taxonomy): domain Eukaryota; kingdom Metazoa; phylum Arthropoda; class Insecta; order Hemiptera; family Monophlebidae; genus Icerya; species Icerya purchasi. Next base: position 267,684,246 of record CM077116.1, read on the forward strand.
ATCCGGCCTCTTCGAACCATCTGTAAACACGGTTGAATTTCCATCCAGTATGATTTCGAGATATTTTAATTGTTTATTGAACATAATTTTTTTCTTATTTAATTCTAGTATTTCTTTAAATTTATCATTTAATTTTTTTTTCGCATAATCTTTTTGTAACCAATGTGATATTCGTGTTCTACATTTTTTTTTTTTTTTTATTTAGTTCCTCATGTAGTTTGTTAATTTGTTTATTGATTTCTTCTATTCTGATTTCATTTATTCCTTCCACTATTTTTTTTTTCTTTTTGCCCCAGCTTTTGCTTTTGACCAGTCTATACTGTGTCATGTCTCCCCTTCTTTTTAATATTTATGCGGAGGCTATATTCCATGAGGCACTTGAAGAAAATGATGGGGGACTGAAAATTAACGGTGTTATTTTGAACAACCTTCGATATGCTGATGACAGCTTAATATTGGCAGACAGTAATGAGGAACTCCAGGGCATTTTAGATAAGATCGTGGAAAAAAGTGCTGCATACGGTTTAAAAATAAACACATCTAAGACAAAAGCAATAGTATTCTCGAAGAAGCCAATTAAATGCTCAATCAAAATAAACGGTGAAAAAATTGAACAGGTTCCACGCATCAAATATCTGGGAAGTATACTTGAAGAAAATTGCACTTCCAAACCTGAGATACGTAGCAGGATTGAGCAGGCGAGAGGAGCGCTAATAAGAATGAAGAACCTATTCACGCGTCAAGAACTGAAACTGGAACTCAGAATCAGACTCCTGAGATGCTTCGTTTTCTCCATCCTACTGTATGGTTGTGAGTGCTGGACACTAGACTCAACTTTAGAAAAAAAAATCAGCGCTTTTGAGATGTACTGCTACCGACGTGCCCTGAAAGTACCATGGACACAAAAAGGGAAGAATATTGAAATACTTAATAGACTGGGAAAGAACCTTGAACTACTACGAACCATCAAAAAACGGAAACTACAGTACTTGGGACATATATTAAGAGGATCTAGGCATACCACTCTAAAAATACTACTTGAGGGTAAAATTGCCGGGAAGAGATCGAGAGGTAGACGTCAAATTTCATAGATGGATAATCTTAACAACTGGTTCAACTGTTCCTCATTAGAACTTTTCCGAACAGCTGTTGATAGAAATAAATTCCAATTGTGGATCGCCAACCTTCGAGACGGAGACGGCGGATGAAGAAGAAGAATATTACTGCCACTAGACGAGTACGTCGTCAGTGTAACTTAAATTTTGTAAGTTTTTTTGTGGATTTTGGTCATTGCTCTGCGAGAACCGGATTTTAAATTTTCGATATATATATATATATAATTTCTTCGCTGTCATAAAATTTTATCTTTTTAGCTTTTCGTTATGTTTATTAAATACGGTGTGCAATTGCTCGGTTGAAGTTCGCACAACTTATAAAGGTCTTGCGCAAGGTGCCGTTCTGAGTCCGCTTCTCTTTAATTTGTATATATTATCTCTCTTTAATATTCAAATACCAAATTTCTCACGAATTTTGTCACACGCGGACGACTTCTTAATATATTCTAAACATAACTGCCTTATTAAATGTCTTCAGGCAAGTCAAACATCTATGGATATTTGCTTTAATTCCTTTGAGAAAGATTCATTTTGAAATATCCCTTGCCAAATCCTCGGTATCCGTATTTTCACTTAGACCATTTGACTACGAACAAATACGTGTTCTAATTCAAAACCAACTCATTAAATTCACTAGGCATGTTAGGTATTTAGGATTGTTTTTAGATCCTAAACTAACATGGACTTTTCACATTCAAAAACTAGTTGAACTTGTAATTAAATCATATAGCCCCTTAAAGGCTATAAGCAATTCATGCTGGGGAAGTGATCCGGTCATCTTAGGCTAGCTATACAAAAGCTTTATTAGATCGAAATTGGATTATGGAGCGATTTTCTATGGATCAGCCTCGAAGTTCCAGCTCAGAAAGTTAGATTCATTACAGAATCTTGGCTTAAGATTAATCACGGGAAACGTCAGGTCGTCCCCTACCATCGGTCTACAAATGAAGACCAAAATTACTCCTGTGCACATTAGAAGAAATCATTTAACAGATAAATTTGTACTTAAGTATTGTAATTACAAATATCCGCAGTTTATAAGTAAGATAATGCAGGTAAGTAGTGATTGGAGATTTGTTCCCCAGAAAATGTCGCTCTTGCTCAAAAGAACTAGGATGTATTATAGTTATAGTCCAGCTCTTGTGTTATCTTTTCCTTCTAACTATTTCAATTTAAGTTATCACCTTAATCTTATCAAATTAGACATTAATATTAACACCTTTAAAAACCAGAATTCGCATCTACTGCCTGGTAACATTGTGAACTCCGTTTTTCTAGGTATCGCGAAAGAATTATACCCCGGTTATCGGTTGATCTTTACCGATGGTGCCAAATTCCGTGGATTTCATGAAGGCTTTGGGGCCGAGTTTATTATAGAAGGTATCATTGAGCAGAAATTTAAATTACCTCCAGAAGCTTCGATTTTCACGGCCGAGCTTCTTGCAATTGAAAAAGCGTTAGAGTTTGTGAAAAACGTGTTGCAGTCCAAGTGAGAGTTTGTAGTATTTTCGGACAGCCTTAGTTCTCTCTTGTCGCTTCAGAGAAGTAACTTTGAATGTAATTGCCATCCGATTATTTATGAAATTAAGGAAAAGTATTTTAATATTTCCGAACTTGGAGGAGTCATTAAATTCTGTTGGGTTCCGGGTCACTGTGGGGTACCACTTGGTGACCGTGTTGATTTAATCGCAAAAGAAGGTGTTAGATCAGGTATTAAGTTTCCATTTATCCCATCCTTCGATCTTCTAGATAAAGCCAAAAGAAATAATCATGCGGATTGGATAAGTCTTATTTGTAGAGAGCAAGGACCTGGTAAATATTTTCATATGGTCCAACCATCTTTGCCGTCCACACCTTGGTTTTACCGCATTAGTGTCCCAGTTAGTTTGACCCGTAGGTTTGTGACCGTTGTGTGTAGGCTCCGCTCCGGCCATTGCCGATTGGATTTAAATTTTTCAAACACCGGGCACTGCACCGGTTGTAATATCTATTGTCGACAAAATTTTAGAGAAGACATTAACCACTTGTTATTTAATTGCGCCCAGTTCGATAACACGAGACTTGCGTTTTCTAAAGACCTCATGTCCTGCGATGTTTATCCTCCATTGTGTATTTTTTATCTTCTCTGTTCCGGTGATAAAATTTTATTTGTTCTTTTTAGGTTTATTGAAAGAAACAGGATTGTTGTTTAATTTTTTTCCCCCATTATTTTTACTTATTTTTTCTTACATTGTAGTCTTTGTCCAGTGTGGCTGTGACTACCTCCTGAAGGTTACTCACTTTCTCTCAAAATATCATTTCTTTTAATAAACCTCTTTATTTTTCACTTAATCTTTTCGACATGCTAACACCACCGAAACTTTTTTTATTACCTGTACAGGCCAAATTGTGCTCGATTAATATTGTTAATATTGAATTCCAAAACACAAAGCAACTCCTCTTCCCTTCACACTTGGCTTTTTTTACTGACGGATCTAACATGGAGTAGGTTCATCCTTCTTAATTCTTTCACAAAACTATTTCGAATCCTTTAGACTTGATCCCCACTGTTCCATCTTTTATGCCGAATCCTATGCAATTCTCCGTGCTCTACTCTATATTTCCTCCGCGTCCGAAATCAATAATCTTCTATTAATCTATGACGTTAGAAGTGTTCTAGAATCTATCTACTCCGCACACCCTACTCCATCCTTTGAATCAACCATTCTCCACATCCGCGCAATCATTGCTAGTCTATCCAGAACCAACTCCATACAGGTTGATTTTCTATGGATGGACACTCCGGTATACAAGGTAATGAGGATGTTGATCTATTGGCTCGCAATGCTGCACAAAACGGCAATGTTATTAACACTTTTCCGGCAGATAACATCATCTCCTTCTCCAAAGAGCTCCATTTCAGGCTTTGGGCAGACACTTATGCCTCTTCCTCCTCCAACTGCAACTCATCCTATTCGACTATCCAACCTGCCTTTCCCTAAAAATCATGGTTCTCTTCGTTTCCCTCGCTTCGCCGATCCGTAATAGTCTCTATGTGCAGATTGCGCTTCGGACATAGCCTATTACCTTTTTCTCTATCACCTACCCCCTTTTGCCCACTTCACCTCCCAAACGACAACTTTTACTGTGATGCTAACCATGTTTTTTTCGAGTGCTCCTCCTTATATCGATATATCTTATACACAAATCTACTTAGAATTAATATTCCGCCCCCCTACAGTACTTCCTTTTTACTAACATTTCCTCATCCTTCGGTTATTCCAATAATTGCCTCTTTCTTGTCCGCAGTATCTAACCGTATTCGATTCTAACTTAAATAGATTAATTTATTATTTCGGAATGGGTTAATGCCTATATTAAGGGCGAGCCCAAAAAAAAAAAGAAAAAAAAAAACTACTTCCTTTTTCTCATAATGCATTGTGAGCATTGCCGGGCAACTGTGGTCATAATATGAGATAGAAATATTTATCTATTTTTTCTTTTGCTCCTTTTTCCAGAATGAAAAAATCTTGTTTGTGTTTGTTTTGTTTCATTGAGCATTGTGGGCACTGCTAGCAGTTGCGGCCATATTGTAGAATGAAATTTCTCTTCCTGAATTTTCTATTATTAGTAATTCTTAATATCTAGTCGTGGCGTAGTTTGCTGGCCAAATGAACTGTTCTGTTCGGGCCAAAGAGAGAGAGAGAAAAAAAAACAAAGAAAAAAAAATTAAAACAATTATTTCGTAATTGTAAATGTTAATTGTAACGAACTAAATAGATTGGTTTTTTTGATTTAAATGTTGGATATAACTAAATTAAAAATAAAATAATTTTGAAAAAAAATAAATTGAACAGTTTCTGTTATATATCTTCAGGCGCAATAGAACTAAAGTTAGAATTTCTTCCTAAAAATTCGCCGAAATGGAAAATGCGAACATTTTGTATTGGAACACAGTTGTTCTGTGTTGGCAAAAATTCCGAAAGATCTAGCGAAAAAGATGTAAGCTGTATGTGTGTGTCTTAACTAACGGTAAAAGAGAGTGTAAATTACATCTCAGCGCGTGTGCTGCTGACGAATAAATTATTGATGCGGTGTTTATCAGTAGTAGTACATGATTAAGTGGTATCAAACATCAGTTGAGCGTTTTGATGGGAAATTTCACGTAAGGAACGAAGATTTAGACAATTGCCCAACTACGCAAATATCAAATATAAATAGCCGTGTTTTTTGAAGGCTAGACTCCCACCGTTCAAGTCGCGGTCCATCAGCAGCGGTCGGTTGTCGCGAGAACACTGTGTCCGCCTGCAAGTAAGCGCGTAAGTTTGTGCTATAGTTTATTTATTTATTTTTTTTTATTTTCGCGTAGTAGAGAGAGCTTTTCCATCAGATTAAAAAGTTAATCGCTTTTGCACTTTGTTAATTTTTTATTTGTAATTGCTGCGTGCGTTAACGTTTTTTTTTTTTTTTTAATTTTTTGTATTTACGCGACTCGTGTTTCTAGAAATTTCGATCATCCGTATTCCCGTGCTTCTGATCCTCTTTAAATTTCTGAGATGAATTAATGAAAAAAAAAAATTTGTAATTCTATTAGTTCTTTTAATTCCACCGTGATCAGTTTAAGTCCTCCTCTTCCCCTCCCACGACACACATATAAGCTTGGCTAGAATTTTAAGGTCCGGTCATTCTGTTATAGTTGAACCGCCCGAAATTGCATTCTTCCGACTCCTAACAGTGTTCACACTTTTTTCTAAAGCTTCTTCAATAGCGTTACTTTTTTACTACACCTAAATTAATATTTTTAAAAATGTTTTTATCTATTTCTGTTGGCACTATCAAAAATTTTTCTGAACTTTGGTGACAGCGTAATCGAGCGAAACGATTTTGATAAGGTTACATTTTAATTTTACCTATTTTCCAGTAATATGGAATATACCGCGAAATATGGGATATTTATTATATATCATTTTTAAGAGATTGTTGTTATTAATTTAATCATTTTCTTTGCTATATTACCTGTTAGAAGATTTAACGACTGTGCGAGATAAACGAAAGGTTAATGAAATGAAACGATAATTGGAAAAAAGGGCAGAGAGAGAAAGAAAGAAAAAATAAAATCGATCATACGTAATTATGTGACAATAATTAAATAACAATTCAACGGTATTTAATTTTTCGAATTATATAGCAGTTTTCCTCGTTATTAATTAATATTCAGTATCGGCAATAAATCTTTATAGGCCACGAAAAACGAATTTATGTTGTAATCCGAAAGTACTGATATATAAAACGAAGAGCCTTCTTACTTCTTTTAGTAAATATATATTAATATTAATATTATGTATATATTTAATATATATGTAAATATATATGTAAATATATATGTAAATATATGTAAATATATATGTTTGTGCGTATAATGTTTTGCTTAGGAAACGAAGGAAATCTTATTTTGTAATTAATCGTTACGGTGAAGATAAACAATCGTGCTTTATCTCTTATCTTATAACGCAACGATTTAATTATTAATTTTTATCGTAAACTGAGACATTACACTAATCTTAATTGCGGGAATTTTTTGCTGTTCTCATGTGATAAACCGGACTTCATTTAGTTAACATTGCGCAGTCGGATATCGAGTACGGAGTTTTCGAGCTCCTTTACCGCTTCAAAGTTATGTTGGAAAAAAGTTTAAATTTATAATTTCGCCGTTTCCTCGTAACCACCACGTAAAAGCAAATTATTAGCGGGCAACGGAAACAGCTTGTGAGAAAAGACACTGCTTAATGATTAAAGAAGAAATAATTTTAACTAATTCAGGTAAATTTAATGTTGTCGTTGACTTTTTATGTGTTGATTATTAGCTGCGTATTTCGTGTTTATTTATTAATTATTATTTCGTAATTCCCGGCATCTCCTTTCTATTAAACCGGTTCCTTTAATTACTGATTTTTTATTTTTACCGGTCTTTTAAAGATCAATTGAAAAGGTTTTTTTTTTTTCCTGAGTATAGATGGAGATTTTCGCGAGATATTTTCTAGTAAAACGCAAATGCTTCATTTTGTAAAACAAAATTGTGAGTAATTTCGTTAAAAAATATAAAAAAAAATTGCGAGGTATATATACATACATACATATATATATATATATATATATATATGTATATAATATATGTATATGTATTTCTAAACAGTTATAAGGTTCATTATGACATCTAATCGATTACCGTTGTTAAACTCATTTAGGTTTTTTTTTTTTTTTTTTCACTATACAAAACACAAATTATAGAATAGCGGCATTATTTTTTCAAACATATTATTACAACTTTCAGTTAATTGTATGTAATATGGAATTCAGGCGTGGGGAATGGCGGGAAAAGCATACTTGGGGAAAATAAATAAACTGCAAATTAAATGCTTGAAATTAATAGGAAATCATAAAGGAGAGACCGATAGTGAAATAATTAAAAAAGAAAACGTAATGAGCATAAGAGGAATGTACTTATTACTGAAGATATGGGAGTACATATCAGCAGAAAAGAAAATTGAATTGGAGGAAAGAATAAACACAGAATACGAGTTGAGAGAAAAACTTTCGTACCAATTGCCGTTAGCAAGAACATAGATTAGCAAACGGATAAATATATTATAACTCAGATGTTGAATAAAATACCCAAAGAAATAATAGAGAAAGAAAAAATAGGGGAAAGAAAAAGGAAAATAAAGGAATGGCTTCAGGAAGAAGAAAATATAAAAAAAATAATAAACATAAAATAAAAAGACAAAGCGCAACAAAAAAAGCTAGGAAAAAAAACAAAAAAAAACAGAATATAGAAAATAGAAATAAATTAGTAATTATTGATAAGTAAAATAGATAGATTAAGTAAATATTACACGATCATATATATGTATGTATAAGTTAATTTAAGATGGTAAAATGTCAAATAGGATAATTCGTCGACAAGCGTTTTAGCTTGACAAAAATTTTTGTATGTAAAAAATTATAAATACATATTTTTTCAAAAAAAAAAAAAAAAAAATAAGGTGAAAATACTCATTTTATATATTATGTAAATTTTAAATTTTAAAAATTTACATTGACCATTTCGGAGAATTCGTGATTAATAAGTACGAAGCTGGCTCAAAATATTTCGATATAACTTCCTTTTCTGTTTTTAAATTTTAAATACGCGTAATTTAGTTTCGATGATATTAAGTATTTTGAAATTTCGTTTTATATATTTTTTTTTTTCTTACTTACGTATTGTACAATTCGTGAGTTGTAAGCGCGAGGATCATTGCGGTTCACGGATTGCACTTATAATTTAAGGGTGGTTTTAAGGAAACGAGAATAACAGATGAAAATGATTTTGTTTTGGTAATGATTTCGATGAGCTGGATGAAAGAATACAGTAGGAAGTATAAAATAACTATGTTTGACACTTGGAGAGTACGGCAATGAAAAAACGGAGTAGCTATAAAAAGTTATAAGAACTATCTCTTTAGGGCCAAAAACAGCAAAAAAATTAGAAAACCAAAAGATGTACCTCAAATTTACGCGCAAAGGATCGTTTTATAGGAAAATCATAGCCGAGCTTACAACTTTACACTCAGGACTTCGAGGTTTCGAAAGCTCGGAAGTTTCGAAAAAAATATTTTTTTCCCCTGATCATGTGATATATTGATGGAAAAAGAGCTATTTGTCGAGAACAAACGCATATTAATTTTTCCTTAAAGAAACTTTCAAAGTTGTCGAAAGTTCAAAAATGTACGAAAAATGAACGGCGTTAAAAATTTTGAACAAGGTTGAAAATATGCGCATTTCCTTATATTTCTCTAGTTTGGAACATCCGGGTTTCCAATTTTAAAATTAGACCGTTGGGGAGTTAAAAGCTCGAAATTTTTGAAAAAGAATATTTTTCTTTGTGGTCGTGTGATGATGTATCGTCGGAAAGAGCGTAATTTGTCGGGAACGAAGCCGTATTTCATTTTCTTAACGAAACGTTCGATGTTGACGATTAGTTCAAAAGAGCGCAAAAAATGACGTATCTCGTCTTCTTTATGGCACGAAAAATTAGATTTCTTTGTTTTGAATTTAGTATTATGTAAACGTAAATTATAGTCTTACATGCGGAATGCTTAGCGCATGAAACATCTTGCTTGACTGAACTTGTTTATATGAAAGCATGTCTTCACGGCCTCCATTTCTAGCGTGTATGATTAATTTATTATCATTATTACCATCGGTAGTGGTAGTATTATTATTTTTAATTCACGGGCGTGAGCGATCAAATTTTAAGTGTTTTACGTTAAAGAAATTCTTTTTTTCACATAAATTTCCCTTTACCAACCGACCGCTAAAAGGACACAATAAATATATATTCTAAAATATTAATTAGACAATGATCAGTATAAATAACATTGAATTATTCTACGTTTCACTGTAGTCCGCGGTGATTCTCGGTGTTCGCTGAATCGGTGAGATCTCACCTTTTCGAATTTGAAGATTATGATAGACGGAGATGTTAGACGTTTTTTTTTTTAAACCTCTTGGGCTTGTCAACCAAGGACCTTTACTCGGAAACAAATAGTAAGGAAAGAAGTCGGTTATATTTTAATCCGATCAGAAATCTTTTGTATAAAAAGGAACAAATAGCGGGAATAATTAATTTTGGGAAGGAAAGGACAGGATATCTTGGAAGCACAATAAGGAGCAGGAAGCCCAAGCTTCAACACAAATAGGAATACAAAACGATCCGCAGAAAGAGATGAACACTGGAAGAGCACATGATCAGTGTCGCAAAATCATCATCAGGATGGAGAGGACAGTGTGGGGAGGAAATTAAGAAAAAGCGAAATTTAGATAATGGCAGAAAAGAATGGCCAAAATGCATACGAACAGCGGAACATTAGAACGTCGAAGAAGAGAGGGAGGCCAAAGAAACCATGAATCGGGAGGAAGAGTAGGCTGAATAGACAGATGAAATGAATAATTATTAGACAAGGAGGAAGCGTAGGTGTCCGACACCAATATATGATATGAAAGCTTCTACATATCGATAGGAGGTTAGCAGATGGAATTTAAAACAAAAAAAAAAAAAAAGGCGGGAAGAAACAGTAATCCGAACCAAGGAATTAGCCGCTTCATTGCCAAATATGCCCGAGCGACTAATTCCGAATTGATAAGTATATTAAATTTAGATAACAAAAGGGCAAAAGTGATCTTGAATCGGAAAAAATATCCAAAATTATTCAATAACCAAGAAAACAAAGGAATTGTCTTTTTATGCAGTTGTTGAATCAGACTGCAGCTCAACATTAAACGACGAGAGGAGAAAAACTATTAAAGAGAGTTAAAAATCTTCGATTATTTTTCCGTCATTTTTACCGCCGATCTCAACCAGTTCAAAGTGATGGTACACCTTTTCACAGCGGTCAGTAGGTTTATATTAATCTTGGATCGACAATAGTTTTTCTTGTACACGCAAATTTCCTTCTCATTACGTGCGAAATTTTCTGCTTACTTTTAAAATCGATTAATTATTCTATTCTATTATTTAGACGGTAGTGCAATATGAAGTAGCGGGGCAATCTTGCGCTGCAATTCGTTTAAATCATTTTTTATATACGACGTACTGATGAAAATGTTCGTTCAACAGAAGTACCTGTTGAAGTGAAGTTATAACTTTTTGTTCCTCGATCTTTTTCATATTAAACCAATTTTTCGCCCGTGTCTATCTTAGTTGGTTTTTATGAAATGTACTAAAATAATTTACAGCTGATGAGGAATTTTTGAGGCTTATCAACGAAAGTGTATAAAGCGTTTTTGACTTATTATCGTGGTCTTTCGTTTTCAGAAATTAATTTTGAATGTGTAATTTATTCTACGTTACCATTCGAATGTGTATGATTAGTGTATAATTTTACAAATAAATAAAGGGAAGCAAAAGGGCGTAGAAAAAAAAGTATATATATATATATATATACTTTATTATTTACCGTTCTCAAACTAATTGTCGCTCGTTTTGTTTGTCCGTTCAGCCTAGCCTTCCTTCAAATCCTTGGTTCCTTCTGTTTCCTCTACTTCCTCGTTCTGTTGTTGTCGCCATTGTGCGTTTGCGTTTTAACCATTCCTTGCTGCCTTCCTCCCGCTTTCGCCTTTCGTTGGCCTCTTCCCCATGTTGTCCTCCCCATTCAAATGATGCGGTTGTTTGTAGCGTCGTTCGCATGTTTATTAAGTGTTCATTTCTTTCGTTAGAGCGTTCGGATCTGTACTCCCGCTTGCTTAGGCTTGAGCTTCCTGCTCCTTTTTGTGCCCGTTATATCCTGTCTTTTTCTTCTACACTTATTGTCCTTTCCATTGTTACCTTCCTATTAACCGTATTTGATCGTCTTATTATATAACTTCCCTTTTCCTCTAATTGTTTTTGGATGAAGATCTTTGGTTGACGAGCCCAATCTTATTCCCTTGTTTTTTATAGAAAAAAAAAATAAAAAAATAAAAAAAAATAAATCGAGCTTGATAATGATTTGTTTCAAAACTAAAATTGTCTCGGAAGCTATATCCTCCTCTTTTTCGCTCTTTTTTTTATTATCTTCTCCTTCGCTTTATAATTATCAATGTTCCTTAGTTTGAATTCAAATTGACCTTCTGTGAATTCCCAGTCACTGCGACCCGTTGTCTAACTACAGTATATGGCTGAAACAATGGTGTAGAGAGCAAAACCCAAGACGCGTTCCGAGTCTTTCTGTTTTAAAGTTTTCTTTTACAGTTCTTCTTTTTTATTTATTTCTTCTCGTCCTTTTTTTTTTTCTTCCTTTGTCATTTCTCTTTAAAATAAGATTAGGTTTTTTGATTTGAAGATATTTATCTGCCCTCATGTGTCGGTATGCAGATGATTTTTCGGTAGAATTACAAAGGGTGGCTGACCAAGCAATCAGGTTCGCGCGCTCAATCTCCCGTACACAGTCTTCGTTTGGAATTCAAAAAAATACTATTGGTTCTTGTGAGATACAAGGTGTGAATTGTCATTTAAGAATTTTTTTTTTGGCCTGAACAGAACAGTTCATTTGGCCAGCAAACTACGACACGACTAGATATTAAAAAATACTAATAATAGAAAATTCAGGAAGAGAAATTTCATTCATTCTACATTATGGCCGCAACTGCTGGCAGTGCCCACAATGCTCAATGAAACAAAACAGAAACAAACAAGATTTTTTCATTCTGGAAAAAGGAGCAAAAGAAAAAATAGATAAATAGGTAAATATTTCTATCTCACATTATAACCACAGTTGCCTGGCAATGCTCACAATGCAATATGAGAAAAAGGAGGTAGTCACAGCCACACTGGACAAAGACTACAATGTAAGAAAAAAAATAAGTAAAATAATGGAGAAAAAAAAAAAAAATCAAACAACAATCCTGTTTCTTTCAATAAACCTAAAAAGAACAAATAAAATTTTATCACTGGAACAGAGAAGATAAAAAATACACAATGGAGGATAAACATCGCAGGACATGAGGTCTTTAGAAAACGCAAGTCTCGTGTTATCGAACTGGGCGCAATTAAATAACAAGTGGTTAATGTCTTCTCTAAAATTTTGTCGACAATAGATATTACAACCGGTGCAGTGCCCGGTGTTTGAAAAATTTAAATCCAATCGGCAATGGCCGGAGCGGAGCCTACACACAACGGTCACAAACCTACGGGTCAAACTAACTGGGACACTAATGCGGTAAAACCAAGGTGTGGACGGCAAAGATGGTTGGACCATATGAAAATATTTACCAGGTCCTTGCTCTCTACAAATAAGACTTATCCAATCCGCATGATTATTTCTTTTGGCTTTATCTAGAAGATCGAAGGATGGGATAAATGGAAACTTAATACCTGATCTAACACCTTTTTTTGCGATTAAATCAACACGGTCACCAAGTGGTACCCCACAGTGACCCGGAACCCAACAGAATTTAATGACTCCTCCAAGTTCGGAAATATTAAAATACTTTTCCTTAATTTCATAAATAATCGGATGGCAATTACATTCAAAGTTACTTCTCTGATGCGACAAGAGAGAACTAAGGCTGTCCGAAAATACTACAAACTCTCACTTGGACTGCAACACGTTTTTCACAAACTCTAACGCTTTTTCAATTGCAAGAAGCTCGGCCGTGAAAATCGAAGCTTCTGGAGGTAATTTAAATTTCTGCTCAATGATACCTTCTATAATAAACTCGGCCCCAAAGCCTTCATTAAATCCACGGAATTTGGCACCATCGGTAAAGATCAACCGATAACCGGGGTATAATTCTTTCGCGATACCTAGAAAAACGGAGTTCACAATGTTACCAGGCAGTAGATGCGAATTCTGGTTTTTAAAGGTGTTAATATTAATGTCTAATTTGATAAGATTAAGGTGATAACTTAAATTGAAATAGTTAGAAGGAAAAGATAACACAAGAGCTGGACTATAACTATAATACATCCTAGTTCTTTTGAGCAAGAGCGACATTTTCTGGGGAACAAATCTCCAATCACTACTTACCTGCATTATCTTACTTATAAACTGCGGATATTTGTAATTACAATACTTAAGTACAAATTTATCTGTTAAATGATTTCTTCTAATGTTCAGAGGAGCAATTTTGGTCTCCATTTGTAGACCGATGGTAGGGGACGACCTGACGTTTCCCGTGATTAATCTTAAGCCAAGATTCTGTAATGAATCTAACTTTCTGAGCTGGAACTTCGAGGCTGATCCATAGAAAATCGCTCCATAATCTAATTTCGATCTAATAAAGCTTTTGTATAGCTAGCTTAAGATGACCGGATCACTTCCCCAGCATGAATTGCTTATAGCCTTTTAGGGGGCTATACGATTTAATTACAAGTTCAACTAGTTTTTGAATGTGAAAAGTCCATGTTAGTTTAGGATCTAAAAACAATCCTAAATACCTAACATGCCTAGTGAATTTAATGAGTTGGTTTTGAATTAGAACACGTATTTGTTCGTAGTCAAATGGTCTAAGTGAAAATACGGATACCGAGGATTTGGCAAGGGATATTTCAAAATGAATCTTTCTCAAAGGAATTAAAGCAAATATCCATAGATGTTTGACTTGCCTGAAGACATTTAATAAGGCAGTTATGTTTAGAATATATTAAGAAGTCGTCCGCGTGTGACAAAATTCGTGAGAAATTTGGTATTTGAATATTAAAGAGAGATAATATATACAAATTAAAGAGAAGCGGACTCAGAACGGCACCTTGCGCAAGACCTTTATAAGTTGTGCGAACTTCAACCTGTTTGGAAACGGGGTTAAGAATATGGAGGGATCTACATAAAAATAAACTACACAAAAGTTTAGCCATGGGAAAAGGAATATTAACTGCTATTAATTGATTGAAAAGAACGGGGATGGAAACATTATCGAATGCCCCCTGAATATCAAGGAATGTTGCCACCAAGAAGCCTTTGTCTTGGAATGTAGAATAAACATCCCCCAAGAATGATGCTACACAATCTTGAATACCCAAATGTGGGCGGAATCCAAACATTCCCTCCGGAAGTATCTTCTGTCTCTCAATCCACCACATCAGTCTGTTCTTAATTACAACCTCGAAAACTTTCCTAAAGCAGGAGGCCAAGGAAATCGGTCGAAATGATGACGCCTGGTTGAGAGATTTACCAGGTTTGGGAATCGGAATGACTAGAAAACGCGACCAGTCAGAAGGTATTAAACCAGACACCAATAAATTGTTATATATTTCTAATAGTATATTTTTGGCGTAATTACTTAAATTCTGTATAACTGAGTAAGTAATACCATCCAAACCCGGGAAAGAATCTCGTTTCTTGTTTAAGGGAATAAAAACCTCTTCATACGTAATTGGACGGAGCAGAATATGAGATATCATAGGTGCAGTATTTCTTTCCCCGGCCAGCTCCTCCCTCATTGGAACATAAGGGGGAGAAACTGCGTTTGAAAATTCAGTAAACCAACTGTCATTTTGAATCACTCGACCGTGAGAATGTGAATTTTTAAAACGCTTGGTTAGATTCCAAACTTCTTTTAAAGGAGTGTTTCTGTTAAACTTCCTACAAAAATCCCTCCAAGAGTTCCTTTTGGTTTTTTTGAGGAGTTTTCGCGTCTCCCCTGCAATTTTCCTATATGTAAGATAAGCTCCCATTGAGCCAACTGCCCTAAAAGTGCGCAAAGCATCGTTTCGTTCTTTAACTTTAGTCTCGCATTCTCCATTCCACCAAGGAACAGCAGGTTTATTCCTTTTATACAAGGATGCCTTAGGCATGGAGCACTGTAGCGCTGAAAGAACAGCATCATAAAATGTATAGTATTTGTCTAAGGAGTTACTCACAGAATTAATTATTACCAGATTTTGATCAACTAACTCGCGAAATTTATTCCAGTTCTCTTCCATAAATTTCCAACGCAGTATATTATTTTCAGATTGATACGGCTGCCGATAAGATGATATTGGGTTGTTCGTATTTATAGTGATCATAATGGGAAAGTGATCATATTTCATCGGGTTCATGTGTTTAATTTTGCTCTTCTGTAAATGCGTTTTTATTTACTGATTATTGGACACTATTCGCGCTAATGCTATAAAGTGAGTTTCTTTTCATTGGCTTTAGTTGTTTCTATTTTGTTGTTTTACTTATTTTATCTACTTTTCAATTTAAATTACGGTAAATGTTTCTTTTAAACTCTTAAACATAACTCTTCGTAATATAAATTGTTTCTTGGCTTCTTGCCCAAACAGCATGCCGATTCAGTTTATAGCTAATTTACAGTATAAATTGAATTAAAATACATTTTGGGCACAGTTGCTGGCAACAGTCGGCGACAAGTGTCGCCGATATTTTTGTCGCCTTGCTCTCCTATAATGGCTGATATTAAGGAGTTGCAGAAATGCTTAAGTGACATACTTGAGTATACTAAAACGATACGTTCTCAGTTCCCAGCTGGAGCTAAAGTAGTTACGAGAAAGAATAAAAACTGTATCATTGAGGCAGCTTCGAAAATTGATACAAGTATTGGCGTTGCTCTTTCCAAGTGCGGCACCTTAGAAACAATAATAAAAAAGAAATCCTCTGACGTGCAATCGATCGTAAAGGATGTTCTAAACGGTCCGGACCGTAAAAAGAACCTTTCTAATAAAGTCTCATACCGCGATGTTGCCGTAAACAAAATTTCTGTTCCAAAAAATAGACTTATAATCAAATGTGAAGATATCGATTTATTCGACAAAAAACTTAAAGAGAAAGTATCGCTTAGTAAAAGTAAAATAAACGTTACTTTTTATAAAAAAAATTAATAATAATACTGCCCTGATTAACTCATCAACTAAGGATGACTGCCAGAGGCTGCACAATGAAATTTCCGCCTTAATTCCTGAATGTAAAGTCTTTGAACAAAAGTTGCTCAATCCAACAATTTTAGTTTTCCGTACTAAAAACATTTCGGAAGCAGATGTCAAGGAGTATATTAAAGATATCACTGACCGGGAACCAATTACGGTAAGTAAAATTACTACGGAGCGGGCCAGTCGGACTTATGTACAGCTTCATCCTGACCAGTACCAGACGCTTTCTGCTATGGGAAAAATGCGGATTAAATGGGAGTCACTCAATTTCGTTGATGCAATCAACCCAAGAATGTGCACTAAGTGTAACAAATATGGTCATCCGGAAAAATACTGCAAGTCTACAGATGTTTACTTAAATTTTGTCGAAACGTGTAATGATTTAAGTGCATGCTCTAATTGTACGTATCATAATATTAGAATTTCCTCTAGCAAAAACAATCTAGATGATAAGTTGGCTGATAAAAGCCTCGTGGCGAGATGTGCTGAGGAGGCAGATCATCGCTCATATAGCAAAAACTGTCCCATATTCTTGAAAGCCTACGAAAATTTAAAGACAAATATTGATTTTGGATCGACTTAGGTGTACATATCTTAATGTTGATAATTGCCGCGCTTCACAACTACTGTTCTTAAGGGACTGCTATATTAGCGACATAGATATTTGTGTCCTGGCTGAACCATATCTAGTTGATGATACAATTTCTGTCAATACTGGATACATACCTTATGTAAACGGTAGGACAGCTCTTATATGCAAAAACAACATCGTTCATAAACTATTAATATCTAAGCATAATATTTTAGCTCTTAAAATAGGCAAATTTTTATTAATCTCATGTTATATTTCACCCAATAGACCTAGGGAAGCAGCTATAGATAATCTGGACCATATAATTAAAATGTATCCCAACTTATCATCAATAATTATTGGGGATTTTAATATCAGACTCTCACTAATGGAGCCACATATTAGAGATAATGTCAATTCTTTTTTATTACATGATTTAATACACAGTAACAGTTTAATTATCAAAAATACCCTTATACCCACGTTCAGAAATTACAATGGAAAAAGTATCATCGACTATTTATTGGTGTCGGCCAATGCGGCTCATGCAATAAGTTTTGAATTAAAACAGTTTGATATTGCTTTCCACAAAAGTATACACTTTTCTATATCCAGCAATTTCGATTCTGTAAATAGAAATGTCTTCACCAAACTTGATATCAGTAAGTTTATGAAAACCTTGGACAAAAACTATATTGCTTTGTTGCAGAAAAATATTAGAGACTGTACTTGCGGTTTGTCTTTGGACAAGCTGATAACGAGTCTACATTCTTACATCAGTAGTATTGCTAAACAATGTCAAGTTGTTTCTTTCTCCTCTAAAAATGATTGGTGGACTGACAAGCTGGAATTTTTCAAAAATAAAATTAATCTAGTGCGCAAGAGGAAAAACAAATGTAAGGATGCTGTTAAGCGATTCTTTCTTGATAGCACTTTGAAACAGCTCAATAAAGAGTATAAGCGACAGATATGCAGGACAAAACTTCAACAGTGGAAGGAACTTGTTGCTTGTAGTACTGCCTGGGGCAAACCTTATAAAATAATATTCAAAAAAAAAACACAAAGTAATGCAATTCCTGATATAGTTTATCAACAGCAAGTAATCAGTAATGATGTAGGAAAATGTGATGCTTTTCTCAAGCATTTCTTACCTCAAAAAGCTGATATTCCACTTGTTATTTCCCCAATTTCTGAGGCTCAGTACCCTGTAGTAAACCGAATAACTATAGACAATATCATTAAAAATCTCAATAATAGAAAAGCGGCTTCACCTGACAAAATCACAAACAAATTGGTAAAACAACTTAACCTACAACTTGAAGAAATGTTCCTCCTAATCTTCAATAAATGTTTATATTTTCAAGTTTTTCCCAAATGCTGGAAAGCCGCCTTTATTAAACTTCTACCAAAACCGGGAAAGGTACCATCTGACATCACTGCCTACCGCCCAATCTCTTTACTTAGCACTTAAGGTAAGGTCTTTGAGAAAATTGTAAATCAGTTACTTATAGCTGAGATTGACATGCAAAACCTGTTACACTTTAACCAGTTTGGCTTTCGTTCTGGAAGGTCTGCTGAGGGCGCAGTGTATAAATTAGTTCAAGTAATCAGGAACTTTATAAACTCTGGAAATACTGCGGTGGTGTTTTCCTTCGATATTGCTGGAGCATTTGACAACTGCAAATGGTCCGCAATAATTGACATTATGAAAAAGAACAACTTCAACCCATTCTTAGTTAACATGATAATTAGCTACCTTTCTGATAGGGTTGCGCACCTTAACATAAACAACTCTAGTAGATCAATGAGTGCATGCTGCGGTGTTCCTCAGGGCTCTGTCCTTGGTCCCACCTTATGGAACATATTATATTCTTCTGTGCATCACAAGATTGAAACATATTGTAAATTCTTTAATAGCAGCTGCTCTCTGATATCCTACGCTGATGACCTCTGCCTGGTGTTTGAGGTCACTAACCACTTTGATTATAAGCAAATGTCTTTAATTATAGAATACTTAAATGAAACAGTCAACTGCCTAGGACTATCCTTCTCTGTTTCCAAATGTTCATACTCTGTGTTTGGCAGCAAAGAAGTAATAGAGAAAATTCACGACCTAAAACTTCTCTCTGATCAGGGCTTGCAACACACAAATTTATTGAAATACCTCGGAATTCTCATAGATAGTAAACTTACTTTTCTGCCCCACCTTAAATATATCAAAACCAAATGCGATTCTCTGTTTAGCAGTATCAGTCGACTGCAACATAACTGTTGGGGTTTACGTTACTCTGAACGAATCGTTTTATACAAGGGTTTAATTCAATCCTTATTTGGCTATGGAGCTGCTACTTACGTTAATCATAAGGTGTTGAAAAATGTCAATAGCTATCAGAGAAGGTTTCTCCTCAACATTGCATCTCTTTATAGAACTACATCTACATCCGCAGCTTGTGTTATCACTGGTATATTTCCTATGGATTTATACATTACAGGCAGGGCTATCACAAGCGAGTATCGGATTCGCAAGGATGTTAAATTGCTCACATCTCTGAACCTAATAAATAATAATTTGGTTGAAACTGTTAATTACAACTCCTCTATATTACTTAAAAAGCAAGTTCTACAGACTATAATTGCTGAATGGCAGAGGAGATGGGTTGCTGATCATACTGGAAGGAAAACGTATTATTTTCTCCCTAGTATTTCAGACAGGCTAAGGATGAGTAAAATTAATATCAATTTCTATAGCGCTCAGGTACTTTCTGGGCATGGAAAGTTTGGTGCCTACCTGTACAGGTTCCGACTTGTCAGCAGCCCAGGCTGTACCTGCTGTTCTCTTAATATTATTGATGACGTTGATCATTTTCTCTTTGATTGCCCCATGTTTAGTTACTTACGTTCCAAGTTCAATATTATAAAAACTAACCCCACCCCCATTAATAGAACAAATCACTACCCCTTACTTAAGTTTGCTGAGGCGGCTTTGAGGCGTAAGTTTCAACTGAGTAATTAAATCATTTCTGTTAAATCCAAACATTTACGAAACCCTATTATTCAGGATTATCTGCTTTCTCTTCACAACTCATCCTAACTTAATTTAACTTAATGTAACTTAATTTAACTTAATGTAATTTTATTTAATTTTATTTAATTCATTTAATTTATTTATTTATAAATTGTAATTCAGTGATAGCCATTAAGTTTTGTTTCATTCAAGTCGTTAATTTCTTTTTGATTAAATATTAGTAGCTTATTATAGTATAGAATTACAATTCTCACGTATGCACTAAATCAAACGTTATCCCAACAACTTTTATTTTCGTACATTACGGCTACAGTATTTTTTACCTTTCTTATTATTACAGTTAATTTAACTAAGAATGTAATATAGCAATTAAAATTTTCTTGGTAATAGTTGGGACTATGTTCTTTATCATCCTGACTAATACCCACAATTTATCTATAAGTACACTTTTGCAAAGGACCTCTCACACACAACTCTTTTTTTTTTTTTTTTTTATTTTTCGTTTTCATTTTTTCATTAATCCTAGACTGTTAGCTTGAGTTCATAGTTACAATACACACACAGTCCTCTGCACCTTTATACACTTATTTTCTTAATATACGGTTTATTTAAAAAAAAAAAAAAAATAAAAAAAAAAAAATGGGAAAGTGATCACTACCTAAAGACGTTAGTAGAACTTCCCATGTACAATCGAGCGCCATTGAGGATGATGCTAGGGTTAAATCAACAGGGTTATTCACATGAAGGGGATTTCCAAGTTTGGTTTTGGAACCATCATTCAATAAGCACAGATCTGAATTAATGATGAGGTCAAGTACAGCTGCCCCTTTCGCATTATTACGGTCACAATTCCAGCACACACTCAGAGCGTTGAAATCTCCACCCACCAAAATGGGAATATTATTATAACCCTCCAACGCATCCAAGAATGTTGAGGAGTCTATAGAATGATTTGGGGAAGAGTAGTACGAAATAAATATTCCGGAAAATTGACCAATAGTAACAAGAACGCTGACTGCATTTGATTTGGTACTATTGTTACTAGTTGATAAATCGAGATTAATCACCTGGTACTTGATTCCGAACTTAATTAAAATGGCCGTACCCCCGTAGCCATCCTCTCTGTCGTCTCGAAAACAGTGATAATTGGGAATGTTAAAAGATCTGTTCTTGGATAGCCAAGTTTCTGAAAGTATTTTTTTTTTTTTTTTTTTTTTTTTTTTAATATTTACTATGGGTTTGCCAGCGAGGACATTAGCCCAAGAAATGGGAATAGAGAAAAAATCAGATTTTTATGCGGCGTGAAACATTCAACAAGAATGTATCAAGCGCCTGGATGACAGAAGGAGAAGGAAGGGAAAGAATAAATGCAGCACAATAGGGAGTAGGAACATTGTTTGATAAGAGAGAGGAGTAAAAGGAAGATTGTTCAGATGAAAGTGATGAACATTCGAACATTATGTGATCAGGATCACATACATGTTGACTGTTAGGAGGATGTAAAGGACAATACGGAGATGCCGCGAGAGAGAATCGGAAAAGCGACGAGGGAAGCCAGCTGTGCCCAAAGCGGAGGCGGCATATTGCCGAGATGCTGGAGCGACGCATAAAAGGGAAGTCAAGAAACCAGGAACAGAAAGGAAGAGAAGGCTGGATGGACAAGTAAAAGGAATCCGGGTTTGAGAATGAGGAGTAGTAGGAGTTAAACCATAATTGGTTGTGCGCTGCAGAGGACAGAAGATTAATATTGACGGATGGAAAAGTAGTAAGGAACCTGCCGGAAGAAGAAGCTCGCCGAGCTAATAAGTCAACTGACTCATTTCCTTCTATTCCGGAATGGCTAGGGATCCAAAGGAAATTAACCTGGATTGCACAAAAAAGAAAGAGGTCATGGATCAAGGAACGTATAAAAAGGATTACATAATCAGTAGAGTGGGGAGGCAGAGGAGATGCAACAGCCTGTAGCACGCTTTGAGAGTCTGATAGAATAAGGAAATTATGAGAGACCTTCGAAGATCTGATGAAGAAAAGTGCATGGAGGATAGCAATAGACTCGGCACAGAAAGTTGAACAGAAGGAAGGAAGTTTAAAGGACTCAGAGTGATTTAATGAAGGACAAAGAAAGGCTGCACCAACTCCACTTGGGCTCTTGGAACCGTCCGTGTAGATTGTAACGTGGTTAGAATAGTGGGAGTTTAAGGTATGTAAAAATTCCGATCTAACGGCGTGATGCAGAACGGGTGTAGGGGGAGTAGAAGAGTAAAAGCAATTAATTGGATGAAGAAAGGAGGAAAAGTTAAAAGAAAAATATGGGAGCTTATCGCAAGTGTGAATGTATGAAAGTAGAACAATATCAATATCCTCCTGAGACAGAAAGATTTCTAGGTCACCTTTATTAGAAAAAATGCTGCGTGCATTCCACTGCAACACCCGGATCATGTCGAAAAGAGTGAGTTTAAAATGATCGCGAATTACCCTGTTTATATATCTATATTGCTACATATACATAAATATATAACCACTAAATGTATACAATAAATTAGTATATACTAAAAGAAATATATAATTAAATATAATATAAAATCGGAAAATTAATTGTTGGCTGAAATAGCCTTACCAGTTTTTTTGTTATTGGGAAGAGACTTTAACCCTTTAGAATTCACCACATTGGAGATTTTGGGATCCAAACCCTTTTTGCTTATGTTATTTGTATTACTTCTCAATATTGGTTGAATTGGTTTCGGCTCGTTGTTAGTTAAAGTTGTGCTGTTGGTTAGTTTGGACGAACTAGGTTGTCTATCTAACTTTTTTGGACTGGAATAATTTGTTTTTTTCCCTTCGTCAGAAGCCGCAAATGATACGGTACGTTTGAGACGGAAATCTGAGATAGGAATTAATTGCTTTGAATCAATGTATCCAGTCTTTCTTATCGGTTTGGGTTTAAATGAAGCGATAATATGAGATTCATTTTCGTGATTATTCTGCGAAATAGGCGGAAAATTATTTTCTTCGGATAAGAGAGAAAAACGGTTTCTTCTAACAGTATTGGAATAGAGATTTTCTTGTCGATATAGAGAAGGTATTTCTAATGAGGCCTCTTGAAAGCTGAGGTTATGTGACGCTATAAGTTCATTTATTTGAGTTTGCCTTCTTCTTTCTGGACACGAAGTATCGGTGGTTCTATGCTGATTTTTGCAAAACACACAAATTGGAGATGCACTAGTACAAGCTTCTTCCGAATGTTCTTTTCCTCCGCAGCGCAGACACCTGGAATTGCCCTTGCACTGTCTGGCTAGGTGACCATATCGGAGACATCGGTAACACTGACGCGTACGTCGAACAAATGGTTCACAAGGGAACCTGACGTTCCATAAAAAAACATGCGATGGTAAGGACTGGCCTTCAAACGAGATCAGTACAGAAGAACTTGGAAAATATTTAATTTCGCCCTCGACATTAGCTCGTCTATTTAATCGCTTAATGTTATTAACTACAAACGGGTAGGAGTCAATCATTTCCATGATTTGATCAACGGAATACTCGATATCCACTCCCTTAAGAACACCAAATCGTGAGACCAGATGTGCTGGAATAAAAGCTCTATACCCGCTCGTAAGAAAGCAAGAACAAGAAACTAAATTATTGGCGGAATGAGGTGACGACAATTGAATAATAACTCTATTACGGCCTACCTTCTTAATTTCAATAATATCTTTCCATAAATTATTTCTTTTTAATATTTCGGCGATTTTTAACGCACTAATGGCTAGTCTGATTGAGTCGGGTTGATAGGCTTTTTCAATAAAAACTTTAAAACCTTTATCACTATGAGTGGAATTTGTATCAGTAGGATAAAAGTTAGAAATGTAATTACGAGGTTCTGAAAGAGCCGAGTTGTTCGTGCTATTGTTATGACCGGCTTCATTATTTGTCTTATCGAGATTGCTGTTGCTATCATTATTGTTATCACTAGTTACGGATTCTTTGGACTTACTTAACTGAGACGTCTGCGAGATGTTGCTTTCGCCGTCTTCATCGTTAATAATAGTTGTAAAATTATTTACCTCGGTGCACAGTGTACTGTTACCTGTTTCCCTGAACTTGATGGGGGGATCTTTCCCCCCATCATCGTCCACGTCCATGTGCGGTGTTAACCACCTGCAACACCGAAAACTTGACGACCGAGCAGAAAGAAGAAATAGAAAGGAAAGAGAGAGAGAAAAAAAAAAAAAAAAGGTACTACGAATTCGTTGAAATAAGTAAACGGTTTTATCAACACGAACGCGATAGAACACACTTTCGTCAACAGTTAATAAACTAATTGTATCCGTTTTATCGCGCTAACACATGTTAGATAAGTATGTATGTTTTTTTAAATAGTTTTTCATCTTATAATTATATTCTACGAAGCCGAGCATACTTACATGGAAAGAAGTTACATTATTTTAAAAGCTAAAAATAATTATTTATAGTTACGATGTTTTTAAATTTTACACTTACACTGAGTGTTATTTTTTACATAAAATTGAATACAGTCAAAAGCTTTTTTCGTTTTCAATGTTTTATGTAATGAAACTTGCGTGCCGCGAACAGTTCATTGTATTAATCCTGTAGGAAAACACGTACAATATCATTAAACCGTATCGGTCTCCAGATTACGTCAGAGAGCAGAGCTTGCCACTGCGTACATTGATTGCGATCCTTACCGTACATTCTAGTTAGCATGGATATCAGATAATTTAATCCATTGCTTGTGACATAAAGTGAAACTAAAATGTTTTTATCTTTTGTATCTTGACCGCCGGCAGGCGGTACGTATACTACTGAAATCTTCGAACAACATATGCTCCAATGTCCAAGCGGGTTAGATAGATTATTCGGGCAGAAAAAGAAAAAGAGTCGCTTTTATAATTCAAGATAATTCATTAAATGGACTTCCAAAATGTCCTACAATATTTACGAAATACGTACTTGCAAAAGAAATAACATTCGTGAAAAACATTTTTACGTAGATCATCCGACGTTCGTGATAGAATAATAAAAGGGAAAAGACAAAATGACGTTGGAAAACCTGGAGGGCAAACCGTCGAGGAAAAAAGACTTAATGATCGCATTTTGTGTGGCCTGTAACAACCTCATCATTGCCATGAATCACACAGCGCCAACATTTTTCAATTACACACCACCTTTCGTATGTAAGGTAATTTTAATTCTTTACAAATAATTATTTCAATTGTTATTATTATTATTATTATGTATAGGCGGATCAGTTAACGTGAGCCATACTATTGCGTTTTTAGTTGTTGACCTCCCGAATTTTGTGGTTAAAAAAGTAAGGCATGATTGAATAAAAGAATAACCAAATACGGTTTGGTCAAATTAGATTATTGTTTTTTTTTGTTTTTTTTTGTCTCTCCCCCCAATAGGTTTGTCTACCTAGACATTGGCTCAAAAATTGAGAAAAGGAGAAGAAAGAAAATCAGATTTTTATGCGACGTGAAATATATCCAACAAGAATGTATCAAACGCTCGGATGATAGAAGGAGAAGGAAGGAGAAAGAAAATCGTTTAATTGAAAGCGAAGAGCATTCGAACATTATGCGATCAGGGTCACATAGAAAGACACTATTGGAGGGAAGTAGAGGATAATATGGAGATGGCACGAGAGAGAGCCGGAAAAGCGACGAAGAGAGCAAACTGTGCCCAAAGCGCAGGCGGCATATCGCTGGGATACTAGAGCAACGCATAGTAGGGAAGTTAATAAACCAGTAACAGAGGCGAAGGGAAGATTGAATGGGCAAGTAAAAGGAATCCGGATTATAGAATGAAGAGTAGTAGGAGTCGAACCGCAATCTGCGCCGCAATAGACAAAAAAATAATATTGATGGATGGAAATATAATAAGAAACCTCCCGGAAGAAGAAGATAGCCGAGTTAATGAGTCAACTAACACACTACCTATTATTGTTTTTAAGAAAAAAGACTCGTTTATTTTAAAAACAAGAAAATTAAGAAAAAAATCGAAGGAATTGAGTGTATATGTATTAGAAAAAATCGGCCATTTTCATGAGAAACAGAAAAGGGTTTTTTGCTTTCAAGAGAAATATCGAATAAAATAATTAATTAAAAAAACAAAAAATAGTACGGTAGAGCTCTTGAAGTGACAAATAAAAAAGTGGGATTTACATCATTAAAATCGGTGAGACTTTCTACAAAAACCGTAAAAAGCTACCGTTTTCCCTAAATTCAATTACTCCGTATTTATCTTTAATAGTACTTGTCAGGATTAAATTGTAATTTTTAATGAAGCGTACGCATAATTACACATTTTATATGATGATGTTTTTTTGCAATATTTAGAGTAATACAAAAATGGGCTAAGCTCTCATCTCTTTAATAGTGATCTTTTAACAAACTATAAATACGCTTTACAATTACAATCTGATATGGAATAAAGTACGATTAAAGCAAGTCCCATATATTCCCTTGATAAGATATTATGGATTCTGAAGTAAGGTTTTTAGTAATGAACTTAATTCTAAGGGATCTGATGAGAATACTGGGGCCAGTTCCCTTCTCCTTTTTTGGGATAATACGCCTTTAATTTCCTAGATTTCTTTGGTGCTACTCAATTTTTCAGGTTATATAAACCTGGGAGCAACTTAAATCCAGAACGGGACAACTTAAATCCATGATACCTTCGGTTTGGTAGTTAAGCATCTTAACTACTCTAACTTTGACGAATTTTATCCTGCTCCTTTTCCACAAGACTCTCCTCCACATTTCCTTACTTCTGCCTTCAACATTAATGAACTAAAATCTGTTCTTTCAAAATCTTCCAGTTCCACTCCAGGTCTCGACGGCATACCTTATTTTGTTCTTAAAAACCTATCTGAATTATCCATTAATACTCTCCTCAACCTTTTTAACGCCTTTCTTTCCAGAGGTGTAACTCCTCCTTGCTGGAACTCTTTTATCATAATTCCTATTCCTAAAAAAAGTTCCTCCTTTCGCCCAATTTCTTTAGCATCCTGTATCAGAAAACTATTCGACGGTATGCTAAACAGGCGCCTTGTTTGGTGGCTGGAACATAACCACGTTTTTCCCAGCAATATGTTTGGCTTTCGGCCTGGGATTGGCCCTCCTGATTGTATTAGTCTGTTTGTTTCCAGTATATACAAATCCTTCATCCAAAAACAGTACACCTTAGCTTCTTTCATTGATGTCTCCTCTGCTTTTGATAATGCACACCTGCCAACTTTAAGAGAAAAAATGTCGGCAATTAACGTCTCAGTTAAATTTTCTTCCCTTGTTATTAATCTCATGATGAATCGCTCTATCCATATTTCTTCTATACCTCTCTGCCATGAAAGAAAAATTTTCCGTGTCCTCCCACAAGGTTCTTCCTTTAGTTCTACTCTCTTTAATATCTACATTATCGGTGTTGCTTCTCTTCCTTTAAATTCTTCCTCCTTGTTTTTTGCCGATGATATCCTGCTTTTTTCCTCCGCCTCTGACTTTGTAGCCGCTAATGAGGCTCTTAGTTCGTCTCTTACTGCACTGGATCACTCCTTATCCTCAATTAACCTTTCTATCTCTCTTTTTAAGTCTTCGTCTATTGTCTTTTCACTTCGCTCTTACAATCCTGCCTTGCTTAATCTATCTGTAAACAATTTACCTCTTCCATCATGTTAACTGTTTCTGCTATCTTGGAGTTTTTCTCAATAGTCGGCTGACATTCTCTGAGCATATTGATTATCTTTCCTCTTCTGCTATTAAAAGGCTAAACCTGCTGAAAGCGCTGTCCTCAACAAAATGGAGTGGTGATCCGTACATTCTGATCGCCTTGTAAAAAGCCATTGTCCGTTCCAAATTTGATTACTGCTCTTTTATCTATGGTTGTGTCTCTACATCTCGTCTTTCTAAATTGGACATTATCCAAAATTCGTGTCTTCGGCTTTGTCTTGGTGCTCTCAAGTCTACTCCAATTCCAGCAATTCTCGCAAAGTCTCACACACCACCCCTGTCTCTTCGCAGATCCTACTTAGGCTATTGTTTCCTCTCCAAACGTCTTCCTCTCACGTCCTGTACTCTTATTCATTCCTACCTTTCAATTTATAAGAACTGGCGTTTTACGCCTAGGAAAATCTCTGTTTTAGCCCTCATTTCCCTTCACCTTAGTTTCTTTTGGCCTTACACAATCTCAGGTAATAATCTTCCTGCCTTTTCTTTTAGCATTGTCGATCTCTGCCATTCTCTCAATGTTTCTTTTGTACCTTCACTTTCCAAATCCTTTTCTCAGGCATTAATTCAACAGGAATTCCACAGCATTATCAATGCCCAATTTCCATCGCATGTACCCATCTTCACAGATGGCTCCAGGGGACCTCATGGTATTGGAGCTTCTTTTATTCTTCCGGACTTCAATTTCTCTGAATCATTTTGTCTTCCTTCTTTCTGTTCAATCTTTACAGCCGAATCGATGGCTATCCTACGCTCCATTATCTTCATCCAGTCGTCAGTTTTCTAACTATTTGATTATCTCAGACTCCATGAGTGTTCTTCAAGCGATCAGCTCCCCTTTTCCTGATAACTCTTCTGATTTCATCATTCTTCGCATAAGCTGTCTTATCCATCTTCTTTCCTCTCACTACTCCATCTGTGTTGATTTTCTGTGGATTCCCAGCCATATGGGCATTAAAGGTAATGAGACGGCCGATTCCTTGGCTCGAGTTGCTGCTTCCTCTCGTTCCTTCTTTAAAAAGAATCCATCCTCCAACTTGAATTCCCTATGTACTAAATTTCATCTTAAACTTTGGTCATATATTTACCCTTCCTCCTTCCGTAACGATCAATCCTTTTATCTATCTGTACAGCCTAGTCTTCCTTCTAATATCTGATGTTCTTGGAGTTACTTTAACTTCCCCGTTCCGTTGTCATTTCTATGATTCGCTTGCGTTTTGATCATTCTGCTCTTCCTTCCTCTCGTTTTCGCTTTTCCCTTGTTTCTTCTCCAGATTGTTCTCTTCACCCTAATGAGGCGGTGAATTGCGACGCCAATCACATCTTTTTTGAATGTCCATCTCTTTCTGTTGAACGCGGTATCCTATATTCTTGTTTGCTGAAACTCAAGCTCTCCGCTCCTTATTGTGCATCTTATATTCTGTCCTTCTCTTCACCATCCATTATCTCATCCGTTAGTTCCTTTATATTGTCCATATCTGACCGAATCAAAATTTAACTGACGGCTCTTTCCTTTTTTGTTGTTTCTGGGTGTAGGTCCTTGGCTGACGTGCCCAAAGGGGGGATCTAAAAAAAAAAACAAAAAAACACTAGACTACCGTGCTCTATCTTCATATTGATTAGAAGTACATAAAATGCAAATTTTTCGTCTCGGTCGGTCGATGTAGGAAACACGGTGGAAAAGTCTAATAATATAGTCAGAAGACTCCCTTAAAAAGAGTTAAGAAGCAATCATTTTAATAATCGAATTAAATGTTGTTTTTTTTTTTTTTTTTGATCCATACTCGCAACAACTATGTTACAGTTTAATATAATTTTAGCTTACTTTACTGGTTGCAGCGTACATTCATCGAGGTTTGTTAATAATTTCGCGATGAAACAATCTGCCATCAATGATTAATCGTTTTTTTTTTTCTTCAGGGATTTGAAAATGAAGATCCGTGCCACGTACGGCTAAATGTAAATAAGTCAAATTTGTATTCATATTCCGATTCTGACGGAACTTGTCCGACATATTATCAGTATTATCCCGCCAATAACGAAGTAAATATCGTCACTGAGGTATGTATATCGTCAAAAGTATATATTTATATTCCCCTTTTTTCTTTTTCATCCTATAATTTGAAGATGCTTCTTTAATAAAAATATTAAACGTAAATTTTAATAGGTTTATCGTCTTTTATCGATCCCTGCTTTTCCCTAATATAAAAATTGGGGGGGGGGGCAAAAACGGGAACTCACAGAAGCAGAAGCGTTCTAAGTATGTAGTTTATGTTTGGATAGGTGTAAAATTTATAAATTCTGATTACAAATATTGCTTTTTTTTCTTTTTTTTTTTTTTAATTTTCCAGTCAGTATTATAACACTTGTATTAAATTATAACCATATTTTAACAGAAAAATTTTACATTTTTTAATCCTTTAGCTGAAACTGAAATTCCCTCGAAAGTTTAAAGGAAACCCGGAAATTTATTAAAAACAGTGTAACAGCTCAGAAACTTCCTGTCGGCACGTTACTCAACTTTTGTTACATCTCACTTCATTATTCGCAAACTCAACATCATAAAACGAGTATTCTGCGCTTTCGTATTTTCAATTAGCACATTTAGACCATTTTATATGATCTTCCTCATAGTGGTCGTCCTCTACATTGCGTTCTGAAATATAGACTATTCGTAAAATCATTGTCATTCGATCCTAAATATTTATACTTATCCCTATCGTTCGTTACTATCAGTGTTCACTTTCTAGTTGCACATCTTGCATCAATACCATCCACCTAATCTCCAGTGGATTCGTGCCTTCGCAGTCACATTCCGGTGATACACAAATCGAGCGCATCCATTTTTAAAATCAGATTACGTGAAAGATTTTAATACTAACGATTATATTTCAGAATAAACGTGTATGTCTAACAATGTTGATGGTCAGCTGATCTAACGAAACGGCGATTCATTATGTCTCTAGGTGCACGCGCAAGAAAGAATATATTTCAAGCATTATTTCAAAATGGGGGTCTTCTTCTTCTTCTTCTTCTTCTTCTTAGGTTGCCATACACTAGGCAGTGCGTTGGCTTATCTTCTTTCCCTTGCTGTCTTGAAAAGTCTTTCTGTATCCCAGATGTTGGTCCATTCTTTGATATTTCTTAGCCATGGATATTTTCTTCTTCCGTGGTGGTCTTTTTCCTTCAGTTCTTCTCTGAAAAATCAGTCTAAGTAGTTCGTACTTTGGGCCTCTCAAGATATGGGGCTACCTGTATATTATCTTTCGTCTTTTGATGGTTGCCAAGAGCCTTCTATCTACGTTTGTTCTTCTTAGTATTTCTGCATTTGATACTTCATCTATCCAGGAAATTTATGTAGCCTCTAGTCGTCTGATAGAACTCTGGCTTCAAGTGTCCGAGTTTCAACACCATAAAGGAGTATAGGGGTAATATAAGCATCTATCACTCTAAGTCTTATTTGAAGCGTTAGTTCATTAGCAAGTATTAGAGTTTTCATTCTTCTGAAAGTTTCTTTATCCATTCCACACTTGATTCGTATTTCTTCATCGCAGTCTAATTTTTGGTTTACCACAGATCCGAGGTATTTGAAATTTTCAAATCTGTCGATATTACCATTGACCTTTGGTCTCCTCGTTTTACTACCGTGTATTTTGTTTTCTTAGCGTTGATTCTAAGTCCGTACTTCTGCCCAGCAGTGTCCAGCAGTTAGTTGACTCTTTGCTGCAGTTCTTGAAAGCTTCCTGCAATGATAGCAGAGTCATCTGCAAATCTAAGGTTACTTATTCTTTCACCATTTTTACCTTAATTCCGTATTCCTTATTCCGAAACGCATCTAGGAAAATCTTTTCCAGGTATAAGCCAGTCAAAATGAGTACTTAAATTAAAATCGCTCTATTATTAGCGACGGGTGATTTCGACTCCGGAAAATAGTCAAAGTCGACTTGCGCGACAGGAGTTGAAAAACATATGCCAGTAAAACGGAATTCGCCTCCGATTTATTAAAATGTGAACTAGTAATTTAATATGAACGCGTCAACTCTGACTTTCGAAAAAGAGCTAGTTATGACTCAGAATTTTAAAAAATCAGCTTAATCTCTGTCGGAGATTATGAATTTTACTGCAGCATAATACTCTTTTCAGCCCAGGCTGTCTGGTATCATTTATCTAACTGGTGCGAAATTGTTCGCGCAACTATTCATTTCTCTATTACCGTCATCCGCAGGAGTGTCATATTTCAGGTTCTGCCAGCATTACGCTGAATTCGTTTCGCCATGAAACTATTACTTTTTCCCATGAATTTGTCGACGGTTTGTCTTTTATGTGTGTGATTTGTCGATAGGCACAGATGTGTTGTGTTTATTGACAAAGAAAACTAACCATGTTTGATAGAATGTCCGCGAGTTGTAAACAGTATACAAGATTTCGACTTAGGGTCACGCCAATTATTTATATTGCGGCCCTAAAAATAAATTTGGAACAGTAATGCTAATGACTCTTTGAAGTCGGCATAGAGCCGACTTGCGCTCGACTCAACTCGAAGCAAGCCATTCTGCATCCACAGCGTTCACTCGATGAGTCAGCAATCGGTACAAGTTCGAGTCGTCTACCTTTAATTGTTACCTAAGTACAAATTATTGAACGGGTAATCCATCGAGATGTACCGATAATACTGCGCTACGCGGAATTAATGAAAAAATCAATTTATTACTTGTACCCGCTGAATAACGAATAAATTATTTGAATAACGCACAAATAAATAATGATTAATTTATTCGTTATTCGACATTAATCATTATTCGTCAATCATACATTAACCATTATTTGTTATTCATTATTTAGTAATTATTTCTAAACTTAGTTTAATCAACATATACATTTTGCTATAAACCACCAGCAAGCTTAAAAAAATTAAAAATACAATTTTCAATTATATTTTTTCAAAATATTTTTAATAAAAATGTGAAGTTGAAATAAATAATATAGAAAGTTGCCAAAAAATTTTTATATTAAAAAATAATATTTAGCATCTTTTTTTAATGCTTTGAATCATTAAGTGTATTTTACTTATACTACTTAGAATATTAAATTTTTTTATTAACTAAAATGTTTAATTGGCTATTAAAAAACCTTGAATATTAAAATTAATTTATATTAGTTATCCTTTTTATATTAGCGATTTATAACCACCATAATGTGTGATCTTAGAAGGTTTCTTGTTCTCAATTTTAAAAAATCACAAAAATATAGAAAAAAAATAAATATAAACCTTAATTTTGCAAATAAAAAATTAAAATATATACGAAATATGCTTTTCATATGTAACGAATTTAATTTTTTACAGATCACTAATAACAGTGAAATGTACAGTGAAAGCTAACATAAAAGTTTTTTTTTTTTTGTTTTTGTTTTCTTTATTCCCAATAACTTTGGGTAGGGCTGTTTATTTGTTTAATTTACAATTTTTACTATAATGTTCATTACAGGCACCATCCAATGAAGTACATAAAAAAAAAAGAAAGAAAAAAAACGGTCGTCAATATTAAATTATTAGAAAAACATTTTATATGCATTAATATTAATTGATATTTGATATAATGATTAACGCATGATTGATGAATAACAAATAATGAATAATTTAATCATTACTCATGAGTCTAAATGAGTCACGCGGTGTGGTTTATTTTGAAATGTATTTTGTTTTCGTGTTCAATTCGGTGAATTCTAATAGTGCGTTCTCACGATTCTTGACGTGAAGTATTTTCAACCAGCAAAGTAAGCACGTTCCATTTATTTATTTACTAACGCAAACAACTGACGGTATTCCGTTTCCGCTTTTGTTATATGCCACACGACCTACGTCGTCAGAAGTACGAGACTCGGCAAATAATTTCGAATAATTTCACTATTTCGTTCGAATTTAGAAATCTAAAAATGGAAAATCAATTTTTTGATAAGTTTAATCAAATGCACGAGGAAATAAAAGTTATAGGGATTACATGTAACGACACAAATACCAAGATTGATAAGGCAATGGAAGAAATCAACAAATTAAGAAAAGAAAATGAAGATTTTAGAAGTGAGATCGGATACGTCAAAAAAAAAAAACGAACTTCTAAAACAAGAGCTGCAAAAATTGAGTCAGTACTCTAGAGTGGACAATGTGATAGTTCGCGGAGTACCGTTCGTAAAAGGGGAGAATGTAAAGTCGCTAATAAATCGGGGATAATTCGGAAAGATTGTCTTTATCCTTTGTTCAAATTAAAGATATGATTTAATTAATGTGCATGCGTATCTACGAACATCAATAGTAAACGTAAAAGTGAAAAAGTAGAAGAATTCTGGGTTACGTTAGGAAAAAGTCTGAATAAAACGCCAAATCAAAACTTTAAAATCTTGCTAGCAAATTATGAACGTGTTACAAGTCCAAAGAGGTACGAAATTCGATTTTGATTGCTGCAAAATTTAATTTCATCCCGCTTCGAAATGTAACAACCTAATCGGGAGCTACTAAATACAACCTGACAAGATTAAAACTTAAAAGCGCAATAAGAAAAGAACGCTGAAATCAGTTAGTTTTCGAGTCTGGACAGATATTCGGAACAAAATGAAACAACTACTAGTTCTCAATTCTTCAGATGGCGCAATATGTTTGGAAGAAGTAGAATTCCAGTAGAAAAATTACAGACCTCGAATAATTTATTACTTTTTTTTTTTTTTTTTTTTTTTTTTTTTTCATTGCGCCGAGAGGTATCATAAGCAATGAGGATCTCTGGTGTACTTAAAGGTGGAAAAGAAGGGAGGAGAAAATAGGGAAGGGAGAGGAGTGAGGAAGGCGTGTGGATAAGGCAAGGTAGGACAGTGAATAATGTGGTGGCCTCAGTAGGACAACAGATTAGGATTGAGGAAAAGCGGACGCTTCGTCACAGAGAGGTTACATTAAACGACGAAATCTACATAAGAGCGATAGTCAATAGTTCGAGTTTACTAGGTGATCGGAAGCGCATCCCGACACCACTTTCTTCGTTTGAGCCGTCTGGGAGGATTTCCAGGAATATTTAACTGGTACATTCGGCTGATATACGGATTTGAGCTCCATTGCAGCTTCTCGAAGAATTTTTTGTACTGCTCATCATAGGTGTTCCTGACGAAGGATACCTGTAGATCCGTGTGCAGCGTTAAATTTGAAACATATCTAGGCGCGGAAGCAATGATCCGAAGTATCTTCGACTGCTCCCTTTGGATTTTGGCTAAGTTGGATTTTGCTGTTGTACCATACAGTTCAAGTCCATACTTCCAAATGGGCGCTATCATCGTTAGATAAAGTTGTCGCTTGATATTTAATTTTAAAGTTGATTTATGACCTAGTAGAGGATATAATAATCTACAACGACTGGAGACGGTCTTCTTCGTTTGAAGGACATGATGACGCCAAGTGAGTCGCCTATCCATATGTAATCCCAGGTAACGGACTGACTCGACTTGAGGAATTTTTGTATTATAAATTTTTAAGGCAGGACAAGTGACGTGTCGGTTCGTATATGTGACATGTTGGCACTTTGCTGGGTTGAAGTGTATACCCCAAAGCTGTGCCCAGTCTGCTATTTGGTTTAAGTGGCTCTGTACTGCAGCATTAGCATATTCTGGATCTTCATTTGTTGCAAGTATGGCCATGTCGTCAGCAAATGTGGCGAGGATTGTTAGATTAGACTTAGGCACATCAGATGTATAAACGGAGTACAATAGTGGTCCAAGTAGGCTCCCTTGCGGTACTGACGACTGAATGAGATGCTCTTCCGAAAGCGAATTGTTGACTCGGACAATAAAGGTTCTATCGTTTAGGTAAGATGATAATAGCCTATGTAGATCTGAAGGAACCAACGGTTTTAGCTTAAATAGTAGGCCTGCGTGCCATACCTTGTCAAAAGCCTGGGCAACATCAAGGAAAACCGCCGAGCAAACTTCCTTCTTTTCGAGTGCGAAAGAGATGGCATCAACTAACCTGTGGCATTGTTGTATGGTTGAGTGCTCTGATCTAAAACCAAATTGATGGTCCGGAATTACATGAAGGCTTTCCATTATTGGATGGAATCGATTTAAAATAAGTTTCTCAAAGACCTTTGAGAGAGAACTCAATAAGCTGATTGGCCGGTAGGAGGATACCTCTATTTCTGGTTTTCCTGGTTTACGAATCATAATGATGACTGATTTCTTCCACATGTTTGGAAAGTATCCGATTCTGAGCGAGCTGTTGAATATATAGCACAATAGAATGGCCGCTTTACGCGGAAAGTGTCGGATGATCTCCGGTGTAATCTTGTCGCATCCAGGAGATTTCTTCAAAGCTACTTCCTGGAGATGCTGAAACACCTCTCTGGGCGAAAAGAGTTTAGTCCTAGTTGTAGACTGCGAGGCTTCCTGTAAGCCATTACACACCATTTGTGTATGAGCCTGATCCATATCTAGCTGGGGTGTGAAGACTGCGGACAAGTGACTAGCAAAAGCATCCGCTTTATCCTTATCGGTTTTTGCCCAGCATCCATTCACTTTCAAGTTGAAGGGCTCCTCAGTGGGCTTCGTCAACTTTCTAGCTTTATGCCATAAGGATCTGTTATCGTTATTTAACTGGTTTAACTTGTAAGTCACGATTTCATTTTTATAGTCTCTGAGTGCAGTCTTCAGCCTAGATTGTAAGGTATTGTAGATGAGCTTGAGCGAGGGGTAACGATTTCGCTGCCACTTCTTCCTGGCCGCCCGAGTGTCTCTAATTAATCTTCTTATTTCAATCGGGACGAAAGTACTATGTACATATTTGTTACTGTTGTAGCTGGTAGATTCGTTACATGCAGATTTCACCATAGAAGTGAAATCGGCAACTGCATTATCAATATCATTCGCGTCTTTTAACCTGATATTCAGATCAATATCGTTTTCTAATATGTCTGAAAAGAGAGTCCAGTTAGTAGTATTATTGGCCAGCTTTTGATGTTGCGATATAGTTTTTGGGTGAGAGCTTACCACGGCAATAACAGGCACGTGATCGGAGGATAAGTCGGCTAAAGTGATGCACGATCTGCCGTAAGATTGAAGTCCACGAATAATAAAGAAGTCCAGAATATCCGGTCGCCTGTCGCAGTGGCTAGGCCAATACGTCGGAGACATCGGAGAAAGAATGCTAAGAGAATTTTCTTGTATTGCCTTGACAAGCCTTTTCCCGGATTGGTTAGTTATCGTTGATCCCCATGCGCTGCTCTTCGCATTGAAATCGCCACCACAAATGAATTTGTTTCCAAGATGCCGGAAGATCGCGCTGAATTCAGTCTGTGGAATACGAAATTCACCGTGACAATAAATTGCAGCTATTCCAAGTTCACTTGAAAGTGTCTCAATATTTACTGCTATGATTTGGTACGCATACGAGGAGCGAGAAAAATTTTTGTGTTGCTTGTAGCGGCGTTTAACCATTACCATGGCTCCTCCACGTGCTGTGCCATCAGGATGATGCACTGAGTACACTTCATATCCGTGTATGGAGAAACTGCGTTCGTTTATTAGATGTGTCTCTGTGACGAGTGCAACATCAACAGAGTTGGTTTGAAGAAAAATTTCTAGTTCGTTCTTTTTGCTTGTAATGCCGTTGGCATTCCACAGCATAATGACTAGCGAATGTTGTGTGACAATACTGCTGTTATCTAACATGATGGTATTAATTTTTCTATTAGCTTTGTCATTAACGATATTAGCGGATTAATCGTACTTCTAAATTCGTTTAGAAATGACGTAAGATTCAATGCCAAATTGCCATTAATATTATTACCATTAACGTTATCGATATTTTCGTTGACGTGATTACCATTAATTACGCGATCGTAGTTCATATTATTAGCTTTAGCATCATTTTTAGCCACACTAGCATAGGACTTGCTATTTACGTAAGGAAA
The DNA here is from genome assembly GCA_039619475.1 of Icerya purchasi. Classification (NCBI taxonomy): domain Eukaryota; kingdom Metazoa; phylum Arthropoda; class Insecta; order Hemiptera; family Monophlebidae; genus Icerya; species Icerya purchasi. Next base: position 267,722,010 of record CM077116.1, read on the forward strand.
AGCTTTTTCAGGATGATGGTAACTATTATAGTTGGTTATCTGAGTTTGAGCGTGAGAGGATCGCACTTTGTTATAATACTGAGCCTGTTGTTTTAGCACGGGACACCCTCTATAGCTTGCCGGGTGGCTCCCTTCGCATAGCGTACAAACCGCTGGTTCCGTCGGGTCTTTACGACAAGATTTGGTGTCGTGCCGTCCTGCACATTTGACGCATCTCGGGGGTAAATTACAATAATTTGCCGTGTGGCCCAATAGCTGGCATCTTTTGTATTGCTGTAGTCTAGAGTTCTTATATGGTTCTTCAACTGCAACAATAGTATTTAGCATGCAAGTGACTTGAAATATGTCCTGATTTTTTGGGGACGGCTTTAGATCTACAAAAAACATCGGAAGAGGCTGTTTTGTTTTACTTTTTAAGATGTTAACAACTCTAATGACATCATATCCTTTTAAACGTAGTTCGCTCGTTATGTCCGCTGTATCTGTAGAGGAGTGGAGGTTTTTTAAGACCACCCTAAAAGGTTTCTCCTCCGCAAGTGAATACGTATAGTAAAGATAATTTTTTTCCTTCAGGGCTTTAACAACTGCGCGGTAACTTAGCGCGTTTTGAGTCCTTATAGTTACGCCTGATATGGTAGATTTTAAAGAAAATTGTATATCTTTCAAGGTTAGCAAAAATTGTCTAAATTCAGTGAATTTTTGTATGTTTTTAACCATTATCGGCGGAGGGAGTTTAGTTTTATTAATACCCAATTCAACATTAGTTGAATTACTGTCTCCGTTTGCTACATTCGTTTCGTTATTACTTGGAGAAGGTGTGTTGGTTTGCATTTTATTTAGGTCTGCGTCCTCGTTCGCAAGGAATTCAAATATATTGACTTTAACTGGTTTTTTATCGTGAGCAGACACGTTGTTGGCGAGCTTGTCGGTCCCAGCCTTCTTCGCTGGCGCTGTACGTTTAGGCGTGGACCAACCGTCACTGTCACTAGTTGTAGGAGTAGATAGTTGTCGTTTAATAACGTACCCTGACGATGATTTTTGTAAACGAAGAGAGGCAACGGCAGTATTACCCGAACTACTTGCCGGAATAGACGGGCGATTTACATTCGTACCTTTATTCATAGTTTTGAAATAATAAGCCGGTTAAATAATAACAGACTGGCGGAGCCAGCCTATAAAAGAAAGATCTCACCTGCGTTATCAGCAGCCGTCTGTATGTTTCTGTTCGGCCGAGCGACAAGATAAGATAAGATAACAACGACTCGGAAGCAGTAATTACCACCGCGCGAAAAACTACTCACAAATTACATTCACGAACGCAATAAACACGACCGTTGAACAATCGATCATAACTTGATCTCTCATAATTTATTACTAGAAGAGACGTAAATAGAATATTTAGGACAAGCCAAACGCGTTCGCGCGAACGTAAGTAAATTGAACTAATCAAGAGGAATTCAAAAAAAAAAAAAGGAAAAAGGAAAATAGCGTCAGAGATTTCTACAAAATATTTTCAAAAATAACCTAGTAAGCTCTTTTTTTTTTTTTCTTTTTTTAAAGACGCAACCCTGTACTATGTTTAACTGCTATGGCTATTACAGTACGAGGATGCGCGGTTTGTTCTTATAGATAACAGTTTGTTGTACTAATTCTGATAAACTATGTCACAGATGAAATTGCATTGGGGGAATTTTCAAATAGGTTAGTGACTGTTTTGTTATTTATAAAAGGGGTCCGATGGAGTGAGAGTGCTGGACAGTCACACAGTATGTGAGGAGTTTTAGCAGCAGAAAGGACAATTCATAGGAGGTGGAGTTCTTTGCAAAATTAAGTTATGCGACAAGGCTATGTGGCCTGTGCGAAAGCGGCTAAGGGTGCAGAAATCTCTACACAGGAAATGCTTCTTTCTGGCCACCATGGTTCAATTGAGGGTTTGGTTAGCTTTAAGAAAGTCTGACATGAGGTCCAATAATGAGCTTTCCAAGAGGACGTGGTGTTATTAAAAATTATGTTTGCTAGATAAGGTGGGGGAGGGCTGTTATTAGGCATGGGGCGATATAATGCTGCTCGGGCGAACGTATCGACGCGTTAATTTCCAGGAATCCCAGCATGGCTGGGCACCCATAAAAAGGAAATGGAGCACTCTCTCTTAATAAGTTCATGTAATACCTGCTGGGTTCGAATTGCTAAATGATGTTTGGTGCGAGGATTAGAGATTATCGATAACGCTGCGGATGAATCAGATACCAACAGGGCTTTCTGTGATGTATGCTCTGTAGAAAGAAAATATTCCAAACAGAAAAATACTGCGTATATTTCAGCATCCAGTACCGAGCAATTGTCATTCAGTCGAATGCTTCGAATCACGTCGTAGACTTCAAAGGAACAGGCGGTTGGGGATGAAGTAGCCTCTGGGGTAGCCTTGGCAGCATCCGTGTAGAAAAAGAGGTGGTCTGGGTATTTTTGCATTGTTGCTGTTGTCAACTGAACGATATTCGGATGCAGGGGTTTATTATACTTCGTCAGGGAAAAGTTAACATCAATGTTTAAAGGAGCCCACGGCGGAATCATGATGTTAGGAGCTAGGTTAGGGAAAGGGATTACGCTCACGTTGTGTTGCGATAGGAGAGCCAGGATTTCTGGGAGAGGGTCATTAGGGAACTCTGGGGTGTTGGGGAGGTCATTTGTGTCGATAGGACAGGCACGTTTACTAGAGAAAAGAGCGAGGGTCTCACGGTGGTAATAATAGGTTCGGAAATACTTTAGTGGGGGAGTGCCTAACAAGGCGCAAAAACTAACAGACGGAGAGATCCTATGTGCGCAATGAAGAGTACGCCTGGGACCCGTAATTTATTCCGGAAATGACAAAGGATTTGTATATGGAGAGAAGAGTTTTACGAGGTACATTATACTTTGCGTTTGATACGTATTTAAGGATGGATAGGAATTTATAACATTTAACTTTAAGATTGGATATGTGGGATCGCCAAGTTAGCTTTTGATCGAACAGTAGTCCAAGGAAAGTAGCAGTAGGGTGGAAATGAAGTGAGGAATTTTCTAGATTGAGGTGGATGCTGGAAGAGTTTTGATGTCCCCTATAGAAGTCAACACAGATAGACTTAGATGGAAAAAATACAAGACCGTTGTTGCTACACCAGGATTGTAGTTTTGTGATAGTTTTTTGTAGGATTTTTTGAGCATTTGCTGGAAAACTGGAAGACAGGGAATTGTTCAAGTCGTCAAAGTAGAGCTGGACGTTAACAGGCGGAGCGATGATACATTCATTTATATCGTTGATATGAAAAATAAACAAGGTTGCACTAAGGGCAGATACTTGTGGTAGGCCATTCTCAGTTTGAATGGTGCTCGATGTTGACGAACCGATAAGAGACTGTACCGCAATATTTTGTCAAACGCCTTTTTTTATATCGAAAAATACGGAGTCTGTGAAATGCTGTTAATATTTTCCGTTGTAGGTTAAAAAAATGAGATTAGCTGTAGTACGCATTTTGCGCCCTCCGGCTTGTGACGGGGATAGGAGATTATTCTGCTCAAGGGTGAAAAGGAGGCGCTGATTAACCATTTTTTCAAGCGTTTTTGCAAGGTCACTTATGAGGGATATAGGCCTGTAGTTTTGTGGAAAAAGAGGATATTTTTTTTTTGCTTTAGGATAGGAAAAAAGACTGCTAACTTCCATGGTCTGGGATAGAACTGGGGGATTAAATTTGATTATAGATATGTAAGAGGAAGTTTTTCGCTGAAGGAGGTAATATTAAAATGGTTAACATTTACTTTCCAGTTGGTAAGAAAATAAGACAAACAGATAAAGAAAATTGTGACATTCTAGCAAATTATTAAACTGTGGAAAAGAGAAAGAAACTCTTAAATTTTACCAAACTAATTTTAGACAGCGCCACACAGTGTACCGGATAATATTTTTAGAGGAGAAATTTCAGATCTGTTTTAAATTGTAACGGGTGAAAGAAAAGGCTAGTCGTCGATCATTTTAAAGTCATTAGAGGAAATTAAAGAATATTGAACGATAAAAAAAAAAATACGGTAAAATTTGCACTTGGTACAAAAAAAAAACTATGTATATTGACGGCGGTCTGGCCTTTGCAGATGATTTGATCATTTTCCTACCTATTGGAAGTGTATAACAATTTTCGGCTGTATTAATACGTGCGTTGAGAAAATAAAACGAGGTGGGAAGTTTTTAAATATCTGAGACAGCAAAATGGCTTAGAAAAAGAAGTAAACAGTGGGCCGGGCATATCATCTGGTGAAGAATGTCTGCAACGAAAGAAAAAAATGAGCATAGCAGCAAAACTAAGACATTACGCTACAACCGTATCAAGAACCCTGTGACCATTAGCACGAAAGAATTAACTAAACAGTTAGGAATAAATGGAACGCAGATTTTTAAGAAAGATTTTACAAAAGAGAACGATATGAACATCAAGCGATAAATTATAGAGCAAGATAGAACCGAATCGTTACTTACAGCAGCAGAAAAAAGATTATTTACCGGCATATTACCGGAATAGAAGGAAACGAATGTGTAGACCGGGAGTCGCCAAGGCAACGTTATCTGCTCCTATGCTATTTTGATGCTCTACCGGCGGAAATAGTTTACTTTCTGCATAGGAGTATGAAAGAATATTGAATTTCACGCTGATTCCAACAAGCAACCTGCTTAAGGAGGATCAAATAGAACGTTGAACCTTGATAGCCACACCGATCGAAATGTCAAAAAAAGAATGCTCTGCTCTCAACAGACTGAGCTTGGGACACACATCCGTATTATACAATCATATCTCTCAGGGACCCCTCTTCATACTTCTTCTTGTGTATTCTGCAATGCAACAGTGACACCTTCTATTGAACACATCATACATTGTTTTAATGGAATTAAAGGCGAATCTCTACACATTCTCATAGCCCCAATCACCCAGAACAAGTTCGGACGGTGCTAACTCTTTCCTTAATGTCAACAAACTTTTAGACATTCTATAGTAATTCCTTCGCTGGGGGAGCCGTAATGCCCCAGGCAGAGTTATACAAATCGGACGGGAGAAAAAAAATAGGTTAATCAAAAAAATATGGGAATTCGTAAAACCATTTTTTTTTAAATACCCAGGATTTTTACTTTAGAAATTTAATAAAAATACCCTAAAAAGTAAAAAATAATTATTCTCTAAGAAGATAATATATTTTACAGTGAAATATGCCTTAAGGTGAATATTGTGATCATGCTTATCAACATTGATACCTTAATTTCGAGTCTACGTCAAATTAAAATTACAATATTCAGAAATAGTCTAATGAATATTTAATGCAGTTTTTAATTATTATTGCAATTCGTGATTTCTGTGCTTACTCCAATTAAGGTATTAGCGTTGTACAAGAATTATCGTACGGGAATCACACTCAGAAATATATTATTTCTAACCGAATAATTATTTTTTATTTTTTTAAGCATTTTTATTAAATTTCCATAGTAAATCTTCAAGTCGGTATTTTTTTTTTTTTTAATTTTTTATTTCACAATCGGGTCTGATATATCGATAAATAAAAAAAAATTATCTAAAGGTACCACATTTTTTCATGTTTTTTAATGACTACCGAGTATCAGTGTTTACCGATACTCAACGGTACACTTGCGTGGTTTCGTCGCTGAACGACGCACTTTAGAATGAACAAAGAATCATTAAAATCGATGGCCCACACGGGTACAAGTTATGCGCGAGCAAATATAAAAAGAAAACATACGCGATAAACATATATACCTTCCTTCATTTTAGAAGTTGGTAAAAAATTACACCGAAACGATTCGACGATTGCAGAGAAGATATGAAAACAATAAAGATTACTAAAATACAAATGTTCGACAAAAGCTGGTTTCATACAACTACTATTGACTCAAACATCGTGAAAATGGGAAAAAAAAAAAACCATAAAAAGATACTAATCGAAGGATCGAAAAGATATTAGAGGAAACATAAAGGATGAGATGTAAAATGAAAATTTATTAAGCGTAGTCCGTAGAGGTTGAATTTGATAAAAAAGAAATATTGAAGTTTTTTCGTATAAATTTCACACGTTCATTGAAAACAAAATCTCATATATATGTGCATTTAAGAAAAAAAAAACAAAACAATATAGATATTTGTAGTTATTTCCTTTTTTTTTGTAATTTAGTGGGACTTAGTATGCGATAGGAAGATATACTCTGCTTTGTCAGTGACCTGGTATTTCGTGGCAGTAGCTATCGGTTCAATGATTACTGGCACATTAAATGACAGATACGGCAGGAAGACAATTTTGTATGTATGTATATACATGCAAGGAATCATTTCCATGTCTATATCTCTTACTGTTTATTCTTATATTATGTATGTTGTATTCAGATTTATGCAAGGATTATTTATGCAGGTAATTATATTACGAAATTTATTTATCGCAATAATTTTACGTGCGTCTATATTTTTTTCCGTTTCTAAATCGTTTGTACCGCGAGTAAAATACTATAATAGTTTTTCTTTCATCTTTGCTTTTCCCTCCATCGGCGTTTTATAAGCAGTTTGCGACTTCTAGAGGACGGGAAAACCTTTTCAGGTGATTTTAAGTTGCCAAAAGATACGATGACTGCTTTGCGGCAAGTTAAACTGTAATAAGTACACGTACGGCTTTCGGATTTTACGAGTGAAAATGGCGCCTATTTTTAGTTCGGAAAAATTTCAAATTCGGTGTAATTTTTAATATACCAATTTGAAAATTTGGTAAAATCTTCCGCAAAGCTAGTTATCGGCATTTTAAAATTTAAAAAAAGATATACGCGAAATTTAAAAGAAAAATTCGAAATATACGAGAAGACCCGCGGGCTTATTGTATTTAAATTTACAAAACCAGAATTGAAATATAGAAAAAGTTCACCATTTAAATAATTATTACGAATGAAATTACTACCTCGAAAATGCGAAAATAAAAAATTTAAACGAAACGATAAAGAAGTACCTGTAGTGATGTGCTTTATAGATTATGAAAAAGAAACTTTTGGTAATATTCAATGGCATAAACTTTGGACAATACTAATTGAAATGGGTGCATTAAAGTATATTGTATATCTCATAAAGAAGCTGTACGAGAACAATTGCAATATTGTACGTATCGATACTGCAAATTCAAGAGAGTTTTATATTCCGAAAGGAGTCAGGAAAGGCTGTGTACTGTCGCCCATGCTCTTTAACTTGTACACAGAATATATAATGAGACTAGTTCTAGAGCGCAATGAAATGGCGGAATAATGATAGGAGGACGAGGAATAACAAATCTTAGATTCGGAGAAATAGCTGCGAACAGGGCCGGATTATAGCCAAATGCCGCTGTGGGCTCAGTAATTTCTGCCGCCCTTGGAATGATTTATAAATTAAGAAATAAAAATTATAGTCGAGTAACTGAAGTAAGAAAGGACATAAAAGTTAAAAATTAATTTTCAATTAAAAGTTGAAAGTTAAAAAAGTTTTCAATTAAAAAATTTCACACATTTTTAAAACATACCTAAATTTTATTATAATTCTATACACACATTATTTTTACATGTGTCAATTAAAGTTTACATTTTTTACGACGCAATTTTAAAGATGCAAATTCACTTATTATATGATATCAAAGTTTAAATCCTTTAATAACTGTTCTTCAATAAATAAAACAGATAAATAAATTTAACTTTTGGTGAGACATTGTTGATTTAAAAAAATTTTTAATTTTTTTCGTCGCATGAAAGGAGCGCGTTCTGCTGAGCAAATTTTATTCAGCGCTAATCTTTCTTTGTGTTTTTTCCCATTATATTATCAGGTTAATGTAATTGCGTTTTTTCTAGTATTGTTAGAGTTGGTTTTTCCAGTTACATTGAATTTTTAATTTTGTTTGTTAAATGTTCACAAAAATTAAATAAAGTGTACATTTATTCCTAATATATTATTTTCGCCGTTAGCGTGTTTATTCATCAGATTCAATATTCAGAATAGTTTCAACCGGTTATGGGCCCTTCATGCTTTCCGCAGTGCTCCAGTGCCACACTGCTTTAAGCACCTTTTATCGTTTGGTACGGCAAGAAATAATATAAATAATTTTTCGAAAAATCTTCTAACTTTTGTCATATCAATGAGATACAGCTACTACACTTGTGAATTTTCAGTTTTTCTTCCAGTCTTATTTGACCTCTTATCATGCCGACCAGCCATTGTCTCGTGCACACTTCGAGAATTTTCTTTAACCGCTAATATAACCATTTTGCCTAATAATCATGCACGTTCCGGTTTACACTTCGTTAATTTTAAATTCATTTCTCGATTCCCCTGTTCACATGTCATTTGTCTATAATCATTTGGAAATTTTACCTAAATCACAATATATTCCCATTTTAACTTTTCTGTACATTAATGCAAAAATGATTTTATCACATTCCTTTCCTACCCTTTAAAACGCCATAATATGTAACAATATTTTGGAAATTTTAAGTATTTTTCAAAAGAAAAAACATTTCAGTCTCATGCAAATTTGCCGCCTTTCGAATTTTGCCGCTGTGGGGGCTGTAGCCCATTTAAGTCCGTGGTGTAAATCCATGACTGGCTGCGAATATGAAGGAAATGGAAAAACTTCTAAATAAGCTGGAAAAAATTACTATGCAGTATGGATTAAATATAAATAAAAAGAAGACAAAAATAATGATAATCGATCGAGGAAATATAATACCATCTCGTGAAAAGACACTTACCGGTTATGAAACTGTAGAAAAATTTGTATACTTAGAATCACTTCTAGAGAACAAAGGAGGCTCCGAAGGTGATGAAATAAGACGGAGAATCGAAATTGCCAGAAGCGCTATGCTAATGATGGACAAGATTTGGAAGGATAACTCCCATTAGGAAAAGTGTCAAAATTGAGCTTGTCCAAACGGTTGTATTTTTCATCGTGTTATCTGTAGCGGGGACATGGACTTTAAAAAATGTGGACAAAAAAAGAATCAACAATTTTGAAATATGGTGCTGGAGACGACTCCTTAGAATTCCATGGATAGCCAAACGTACAAATGAATCGATATGGCAGGAAGTAGTCGGTGTCACAGAAAAAGGTTGTGTCAATGATTATCGCAATGAGAGTGGCTGAAATTCTTCGGACATACCATAAGAAAGCAAGAGAGAATATTACGTTGGTCATGGGGAAAATTAATGGAAAAGGACGTAATACCTATCAGATGGACAGATACTGTACTGCATACAATAGGATATTGTCATTGTCACAATGCGTACGTCAGAATCAGAGGATTGTGACAAATGGCGGAAAATCACAAAATCACCGGCTGATTTAATCACGATACCCTATCCAGGTTGACGACCGTAGATGATGATGATAAAGAAAGTTGTTTAAATCGCATCTGTTTATGTGCACCAAAGAATCTTCGCAAATTAATTATATCCAAATAAATTTATCAACGTAAAACATCCTCTCACATATCAGTATTTCCGTTCGATAAAAGAGGAGATTAATTTGTTCCGCATCTTCAAAGCTCGTGATTTGTAGAATTTAATGCGTCTATAACTATTTTCGTTTCGCCATCATGGTAAACAAAATCAATTTGCGAATTAGCGTTTCGCCTCAGAAAATAAATAACGAAATAAATACGTATATGACTGTTCTCGGTAAGTCGATAAGCAATTAATGAAGTAAACGCATTAATTGGAATCTGTTTTCATTTTAAAAGATTCGTTAAAATAAACTATCAGATCAAATTCGAGTTTTCCCCGTTTAAGCTGGTCGTGATATTTCGAATTGCGAATATGATAATCGTTTTTCGTAATCATTTTTAAAATAGCTCATCGAGTTCGCTTTTAATCGACACTTTTTCGCTGCAAAAAAGTAGTGGTGTGCATCCGGATCGTAAAATTACCTAAGAGCTGGTGATTTTTACCATTTTTCAGGGGAAAGAATCTTTAGAATAAGGCTAAAACAAAACGTAATGCAACGAACTCATTCACGATATTCAAATGTTTATGTGTAAACTTTTTCTTCTTTTCGTTTTTTTCGTTGTCATTGGGTCTATTTTCGAATTTGTTTTACCCACATATTCAGAAAATTTTCGTTTTTATCTTATAAAAAAAGTTGGCATATAAAGCGTTTTCACTGTTTTTACATACATTTTCTCGATAAAATTTCCGAATATTAATGTGATTAAAGATATATATATACATAGGCGCGTACGTGCGTACACCCACATATATATATATATATATACATAAGCATATTTGTTAGTAACGATAGCGATATTTTTAATTTTTTTATAACAGGGCATGATGACCAGTATGACGTTGATCGTTAACGAGACGTTGCCTAACAAATACAGAGCATTCGGTTCCGGATTAATATGTCTATTCTGGACCGTAGGACTAGTCATATTATCAGTTTTAGCTTATTTCATTCCTTATTGGAGATATTTAAATTTAGCCATTTGCAGTATATCCATTATTTTACCGACACTGTTTCTAAAGTATGAATTATTACGATTATTGTAATTATTTTTATTTTTTTTTCACGTTGCTAATTATTAAACAGGAGGAACAGAATTTGTTGAAAATATTTCAGTCTAAAAACGGAAGATTATTTGTGCCAGGCTTTCAAATAGGCAGCTTATAAAAAAAGAATAATAGATGAATCAGGTGAATAAATGTATTATAGCTAAGAGCGTTACGAAACAGTGGGAATATTAAAAAAACATACAAATAGCGTGGTCAATTTAAAAACCCCGTTTTTTTTTTTTTTTTGATAAACTGACAAAAGATTAAATGTTTTTAGTTTTAAATTTTTTTTTGAACATTTGGACGATTTTGTAATTTAGTTTTAAAATGAAGTGTTGTAAAGATAGACATTTCGAGTCAGTTATTCAATAAAATGCCTTGTATGTTTCACAGAAACTCATGGAAAGTTGTGAAATTTTATATAAAGTCAAGTTCTGTTAGAAACGAACGTTTTAATGTTCACAACTTCATCCGGACGATAATGAGAGGAATTATTAATCAGTGATGCGTATGTTTTCAATGCGACTTATATCTAGTTCCGTAAAGTCATGTAAATGCATGAAATATCCATTCGTGAGCAAAGTATGAAACTCATTATTATAAATTTATGACAAGCTACTAAAAACTTAGCATTCCGGAAAACAGTTTTGGGATTATCTTTTCATCAGCCAAAAAAAAAAAAAAAACATGCACATGAGTCGTATGCCTGAAACAAGGACCGAAAGTTTTCGAATCTCATTTTACGTAACGTAGTATATACGAAATTTCCCCTTTTTCTCGGGAAATGTGTTTTTACTAGCCTTTAAAAAGATTCACTAACACAAGACTGATTTCAGTTTTTACGAATTAATTTTTAAATTCGAGTTACATATCTAAGTTTTTCCGTCATTAGTAAATGAATGGCAAACAGCTGATGTATAGGTGATAAAAGTTCCTTAACGAACCTATTAAAAAGCTTAACCATTATCGAAAATGGATTATGGTTTAGTAATTTCGCAATCTATTCTTAAAAAATGATAACCCTATCCAAAACATCACACTAGGATTTATTACAGTAGCCGTGTACATAAAGCGGCCCAATTGCCAGATTATATGTTAACATCAAAATCTATACTCTTGGCATACAGACGAACAGTTTCGTCGTTAAAATTTCTCTCGCCCGGATAATCTTACATACGGTTACATCATAAATCATGGATAAAAAAAAATAATGACATATCGAAACCACTTGAGATACGATTCGAATTCGACAATCAATTATCGTCTTTCATAAAAATTTTTGCGGCTATCATCGATAAAGATGACTTTTGGAGAACTAGATTTGATAATAACTGAGAGATAAATACTAAACTCGATGTTAAACTGAAAGATAGCCGAACTTCGAAGCGGAAAGAAACTCTATTAGTTCACCTCATTCTCGTATATATGCAATAAAATAGAACGGCTAATATGCGACATACATGCTTTAAAAGTATACCAACGAAATGTAATTAAAACTGATTAATGCGTAAAATACATGTTGATGTAGGGGAGGCAAAGAAGTCACAATTTTTTTTTTATCCCCCTTTTGGGTATGCCAGCAACGGATCTTCGCCCAAAAACGACACGAGGGGAAAGAATCAGTTAGATGTAGATTTGGTCGGCTATTGATAGAATAAAATAACTGAGGATCGGAACAACGGAGATCGACGGAATCAGATTAGGGAGTTTAAGTGATAACAGATCGGAGTACAAAGAAGTACGTTCGTTCACGAGGGATGGACATTAAAAGAAGATATGGTCAGGATGGCAGACGGCTTCGTCGTCAGAACGAAGAAGGCAACTAGGGGATAGTACGAGAACAATATTTCTAACATGTAAATCGGGCGGAAAACTTGTAAATTATTTTCATTTCTCGAACTGCATACCTTAAATTAGATTAAGATATATTAAATGAATCATCGAAATTACTTTAATGTCGATCCACAAAAAGTAAATTTGAAAAGGAATATAATATATTGTATATATATATATACACACACACATTTATATATATATATATATATTAATGGATTTGTATTGTAACTCATTAATACATACATACATATCAATGTTAAGACAGCACCTATTAACTCCTTAAGACCAGTGGTAACATCGTAACAGATATTGCATTAGACGTTCCTATCTATATTTGCAAAGTATATCTCCAAAGGTTTTTCTACGAATTTCTATCTACCTTAAACATATTTTGTCAGCATTCTAAAGTTAACAGAACCTAATAACCATAGTCTTCGATACTGGAAAAGCTTATGACAACTTTTCAAACTAAGAAGAATGGAAGTAGCTGGCAGAATAATAACATTTATTCAAAACTACTTAACAGACCGAACTATAGGGGTTAAAATTGATTCGCAATTTCCGGATGATAATTCGGGAATGGCATACCCTAAGACTTTGCGCTTAGCGTAACTTTGTGTATAATATATATATATATATATATATATATACACAAATATATAGATATAGTTGATTGCATTCCGCTACCAATAACTGTACAGATCTTCATTGACGACTGAGGATTTCCCTAAATTCTCGTGATCCATAGATTTCCCAGTTTATCTTTGAGAAAACTATCGCTGAACTCGAAAAATGGTCCGAAGTCAATGGTTTAAATTCCTCCTCTTCAAAGTCAGTGTATGTCGATTTCGTTAGGAAAGGTTTGTTGCTAATAGAACTTTTTTCCAAATAAACAATTTCATTATTCCGAATCGTTCTAAAAAGTTAATCTTGTTTATGAATTGTTAGAATATCTTCCTATTACTTTAAAATATATTATTTTTATCGAATAATTATTTTTTACTTTTTAGTGCATTTTTACTAAATTTTTAAAGTGAAACTGAAGTCGATATTTTTAAAAATATTTTTTCATCACTATTATGGTTTGGTGTTTTAATGAATAGACGGATTTTTTTCTAAAATCCTTATTTTTCTTTTTTCTTTTTGCTGTAGTATTATTCCAGAATCGCATATTTGGTTAGAATCCCGAAAAGCTAAGAAGACGTCGAAAGAGTATTATAATACGAAAAAACAGTTAGCTAACGGCAACGATTCGTGTAATCAAAACGACTGTTGTAAAGATTGCACCATATTTAATGGAACAAAAAACGATAACCAAATATCGACAAAAGATTCACAAACGAACGAAGAAAATGGAGATTCAGTTCTATCATTACTGAAATTATTGCTTTTCACGAAAAAAACCAGGAATGGTGTACTTATGATGATGCTGTTATGGTTCGTATTTCTTTAATGATAGTTTTCTGCTTTTTTGATTTTTACTTTTTATTTAATAAAGTGATTTGGCCGTTTAACGTTGTTGGGATAAATGCGAATGGGAGCGCACAAGAGAAATGAAGGAAAGTTGTCTGAACGGTACGGTGAAGGAAGAAATAAAACAACGTCGAACGATAAATACAAAATCGACAAACCAGAAATATTTCGATTTTAGTATTTATTTTTCTCCGATATTCAATGTTCTGAAATTACGACAAGATGGGAGATCAGGGCGAACTAAATTATTCTCGTTACCTTCATACGCCAGTCCGAGTCACATTATTGACTATGAATTCAAAAATACGACACAATCCGTGTTTTCCTCTCCTTTAGCCATCTATGCTGACGGATCTCAAGTACTTGGCAGAGTTGGAGATTTCCTTTTAATTACTTTAGAAAATTATTATGAATGCTTCAAACTTTCTTCCTACTATTCCGTTTTTTAACATGCGAATTGTATTTCCTCTACATTGGATACAAACAATTTTCTAATAATGCCCGACTCTACGCGAGTGTCTTGCAATTCATCTGTTCAACGCATCCTACAACATTATTTGATTCCAGCTTCCTTCACATTCGTTCTGCTATTTCAAATCTATTTAGATCCAGCTCTCTACACAGGTTGCTTTTTTTGTATCCATTCCTGGCTATCCTGGTATAAAGGAGGTAATGAAGAGGGCACACTTACTTGCTCCTAATGCTGCGAATAACGCTAACACTATTAACAGATTTCCCACGGATAACATTATTTCTCTCTCCAAACAATTACATTTCAAGCGTTAGCTCATTCTGCTTTACTGTTCAACCGCCCTTTCCCAGAAACCATGCTTTTCTGATATTCCCTCGTTCCGCTGACTCGCTGTGTTCTCTTTATGCAGGTTAGTAATTCGTCACAGCTTGCTTTCCTTCTTCCGCTATGGTTTTTCTTCTTCATCTACTTCCTTTTGTTTACTCTACGCACCAAGTACACCAACTGCCTCTGTAATGCTGATCCTGTATTTTTCGTGTGTTTTTATCTCATGAATTATCTTTCTTATACTCAAATCTTTTTAGATTTAATATTCCTTTCTCGTACAACGTTTCTGTTTTATTCTCGATGTGTAGTCTCGTATTCGTTGTTAATTAGATTTAGAATAAGTTACTATACTGTTATGGATCAATGCTTATCTAAATGGCACGCTAAAAAAGAAGAAGAAAAAAACATGTCCGAAAACCACAGGATATGAAAGGACGAAATGTATTTTTTCTTGATGTGACCGCGTTGCAGTTAACACAATTTGCGTTTATAGTTTCATACGGAGATACAGCATCGTTTTCGTGTAATATTGTGTTCCGTGCTTTACGTAGACAGCGTTGTGTTTTGAGGTTTATGGATTTGCTTCCGTGAGTTTGATATGGATAAGAGATTTTCAGTGCGCTTGGTTCGCCATTAAAAATGATCCTGTTTATTATAAAATTAAGCGTCACTGTTATACCGCATCTCCATTGAAGGGGATTTTTAGCTAAAATTAAAATTTTTACAAATCAAGCGTAACCATTTTGTGGCCACTGTTTTCGATATATCGAATGAATCGTTAATCGAAGCAATTAATTTTCGAACTAGGTTTACGGAAGCGATTTCATACTACGGAGTTACTTTTTCGATATCAGAACAAGCTGGAAACCTTTACATTCATTTCTTCACCGGGGCCATATTGGAAGAGATATGTTATTTGGCTATTGTAGCTGCCTTGTATCGATTCCGTAGGAAGTTTTTAGCGTGCTTTGTTTATGCGTCTGCCAGTCTGTGCTACACAGTGGTTGTTTTACTGGCTTCTAGTCAACGCGAATGGGCAGGTAAAATCGCTTTTTCAGTTTTATCGCGTTTTTTTGAAAATACCCTCGAT
Source organism: Icerya purchasi (assembly GCA_039619475.1). Classification (NCBI taxonomy): domain Eukaryota; kingdom Metazoa; phylum Arthropoda; class Insecta; order Hemiptera; family Monophlebidae; genus Icerya; species Icerya purchasi. The sequence continues at coordinate 267,737,785 of CM077116.1, forward strand.
AATTACTCGAAAACGATTCATTTAACACTTAGAACTACATTATTCCCATTCCACACTGAATTAGTCAAGATAGAACAAGTCACTCAATAGAAACCAGCGTCGTTTCGCTGGAAATTAAAAAATAGTTGGGAACCCACCACAATCTGACGAACTTAAAGAGTTGTAGCTCTGGTATGGTTGTATGCTACTGATATACATAGTTTTCTAGGTCCACATTTGAAATTTACTTGAATCAGTTGTGTAATAAGTCTAGCGAAGATTATCAGCCAAAATTGCTTTCATATCGAATTCGTTCAGTGTTACGTCGTGTTTACGTTATTACCATTATTATTATTTTTCCCCATTCAGGACATAGCCAGTGGGGTAAGTATATTTTGTTTATCATCTGTATATAACTGTTTAAAGTGTACTTATAAAAAAAAGAAATTTGAATAAAAATTTGTTGTATGTCGGTATAGTGGATACTTAGAATTAAATACAGATTTATCTTTTTATACTTAATATAAGTTGTAAGAAAATGTAACGGTGATGTTGATACATAGTCACCAAATGCATTATATTTAATTTAATTACGTTATCTAGTCTTAAGTTAAATACTGTGTGTATGTAATTATATATATATATATATATATATATATAAATATATATGTCTTAAATATGTGTATATTGATAAGTGTGTTGAAAATTTTTATCGGTATTAATCTATTAAATTATAAATGAATATCGTCACTCGGTTTTAGGATCATTTTCCTAGCCATCAGTTCATGAAAGTAACTAAGAGCTTTTTTTTTGAATTTTCTGGGGTTATTACAAATTGAGTGTTAATGTTGACGTTATATTTACTGCGGATGTCACGCATTTTTTTGCAAGTGTAAATAGTATGGTGGATGTCATCAATGATAGGCTCCCCATAAAGTTGACAGTGAGGAGTGTTCCTTAACTGAAATCTGAATAAATAGCTTCCGAGATTGCCATGACCAGAGAGTAGTTGGACGTTAAAGAAAGTTATGTCAAGAAAATTCATTTTATTCCTATTGCTTATACTGGGAAAGAAATCATAGGTTTTACGACCAGTGCTTTCGTTATTCCAACGGGCTTACCAAATATTAGTGATTTCTATGTTTACTTTTTTTTTTAATCTTTTTATCATTGCAGTTTTTCCTAATTTGTTTATAATTTCTGTATCTGGTAGGAATTTTACGGAGGTTACTTTTTCCAAAATTTTTTGTTATCCGATATTCAGATATTATGGCTCGATTTATCAGAAATAAATCCAGTGGAGGTATATTGGCTATGAGGCATGCTGCAGAAGTAGGGATGAAATATGTAAAAGAAATTTTCTTTGATGGTTTTTAGCACATTGAAGTATTCTCTTATTAATGTAGATGCAGGCGCCGTGACCGTATATAGCTTGAATTATTCCCTTATATGAAATAATTCTTTCTTTGTGTTTCATCCCATAGGTATTGGGAAGAATTCTCCTTAAATAGTCAACAATACGGTTACACTTGGCATTAATTTCATTTAAACGGAGTGTAAATCTTAATTTGTGATCAATCAACACATCTAGGTATTTTAATTGTTCTACAAGTTGGACAGGTTGTCTCGATATAATATTGAGTTGTCTTAAATTATTTAATAGTTTTTGGTCGCCGAATAGAATCGATTTGCATTTGTCTAACGAGAAGGTTAGGCCAAGTTCAGCAACTAAACTTTCCAACTTATTGCAAATGATTTCGATTTTTTTAAGGTCTGTAGTCTGTGTTAAGGTGAAGGAAATGCATAGATCATCAGCATATGAGACCAGTGTACAGTTTATATTTAATAAATTACAAATATTTTCCAAATCTTTATGTATTTTTGAATATAAGATATTCCATAGCGTAGGGCCAAGTACTGAACCTTGAGGAACGCCACAGGTTAATTTTTTATTCAGAACCGTGTTGTTTATTTTGAGGCGGGCATTTCTAGATTGAAAGTAATTTATGATAATATTGATTACGGATGTCTTAATTTGGTTGGATTGAAGTATTTTAATGATAGAGGACCACCGGTGGTTGTCGAAAGCACCTTTGATATCAAAGGAGACGACGAAGGCAGATGCACCACCATTAATTGATTCATGGATAGATGAAGTTAAGTGGTATATCGCACCTTCAGCCGACCTGGAGGCTCGAAAACCATACTGGTTATTATGAAGTACATTTTTGTTTGAAATCTCTTCGAGCAAAAGGCTGTTAATGACTTTTTCGTATATCTTCCCGCATGAATTAAGTAAAGAAATAGGCCTATATGCAGTCAACTGAGATGTATTTTTGCCAGGTTTTTGCAGCAGGATAGTGTTAGCTGTTTTCCAAACAGGAGGAAAGATTTCAAAGTTTAGGCATTTATTAATTATTGTGTAGAAGAGTTTGGTGTATTTCTTATTTAGTTGTTTGATAATTTTGTTTGAGATTTGCTCCTGATGCTTTCTTGTTGTTTAATTTTTTGATTATTATGGTTCATTATGTTGATCTCCGATTTTATCATTTTTGTTTTTACATTTTCTAATTTTCCTCATCTAACATTCCAAGTTCCTATTTTATATACTTTATTGTGTGTACTTCTTTTTGGCTCGAACTTTTTCTTTACAGCACATGTTGTGTCCTTTCACTTGTACAGTTCCGTACCAGCAAGGGCATGGAGAGACTCGAGTTAATCTGCATTGCTGTAGGTAATCCGTTGCCTAATGCTTTCGTTTGGGAGCATTCTAAGGATATATAGTATTTCGACGAAATTCTTTACGTGTCATGCCTCTATACTAATGAATAATTAATGCGGTGCTTTACCGTTTCTTTTCGCATGATTTTCTGTCACGGTTTACTACCTTAGCCGAAGGATCCGATTTTTAGTCGCTTTTTCGCTCTAGATTGATATTTATCAATCCGACTGGAGCATATATTAACGAGCGAGTTATTGGCAGTCTGCTTGTCAGAGACGCCGTTATAGCTTAACGGTATTTATGGTAGTTTGGCAAGTAAACTTCTTCCCCGCGTTTTAGTATCAACGATGCATATCTAGCTTTCCTCATCAACGATAAGCCCGCCGAAAACAAAATTACCAACTTGTATGACGTGGATGCGTACCGATAAATGGTTGTTATTTCGTTTCTCTTGCCCACGGTGTACTAGTCGACTGACTACTTACTAGAGATTTTTTAGCTTCAGTAGTTACAACAAGGCGTGCTCCGTGAGGAATATAGTTGCATATCTATTTTTTTCTATCACTACATACTTTCTTTATTTTTCCTATTTGGCTTTGCTTTCTTTTTCGTTGTTTAGTAATAACGGTTAAAATAGTTTTTAAGTACCGTGACAGCAAATGATAATAGTTAGTGGGGATTTAAGATTTGTACGCATTAAAGCAGGATTCTTTGATGATTTCTGTGTAATTTGAATTTTCAAAATATTCTAATGAAATCTGTTCTTTTTTTTTTGTTAACGAATATTACTAATACAAAACACAGTTACTTTTTTCTCGTTCGTACTTCTGATTCTTTTTCAAATTAATCTTTTTAATCAGCGTCCCTCGGGGTTGGTAGTATGGGTTTCTGTATGTTTTTAGTTTTTATGCTTTTTTATTGTAAAATTATCGTTTGTTCGAGACATTTTTATTATTTCTGTGCCAATCATTGTTATTTTCTATCAAATGGAATATGCAGTTACGCGCAATTCGCTGTTTTATGAGAAAACTACGAAACTTTTTGAAAATTTTTAGCGAATGCAGATTTTATTGTCTGTATAGTAATTATGACGATGAAAGTGATTCTATTGAAGTGTTGGTGTTGTAGAAAAAAATATTTTAAACGCCCCAGAGTGATACAAAAATTTATGCTACATATAAACTTTTTAAATTTATTTCGAATACAGCAATTATATATTAATAATTGCAGTCTATAAGAATAAATAAAAATCGAATTGCTTTTTAATTAGCACGCTTAAAGACGTAATTTAGAAATTATACAATTTTGCATATATTGCTTTTTTTATTTTTTTATGGAAAATCTGGGCTAGGAAAAAAATGTTAGTAATAACGTAACTTAGAGTTTGATTTTTCCCAGAAAAAATGTAAATTGTAAGATTCAATGAAAAAAAAATGTATATTACACATCGTATGCAAAATCTTTTTCAAATGATGTCACCATTGCGCGACTTTCTTTGTTAACAGTGTTACAAAAACATTCTTTACAAAAGTAGTCTGATTCTAGATGTCACATTTCGTCTTATCAAAATTTGGGTATGCAAAATATTATTTTTCCTTTTCACATTTATAGATCGGATTCAGTGCTATATCTGAGGGGAGCTTGAAATGTCTGCGAAATAATAACTGCTGGAATTGAATGGACCCAAATTCAGAATAAATTTATTTCTTTTCATTTTTTGACAAAAGAAAAGATAATTAAAATTTTTATGAATTCTATGGAAACGAATATTTTGATTTTTGTTTTTATTGTAGTGTTCAAATATTGCATATACAATAATTGACTACAATGCTTTAGTGTACCATTTATAAATAAATATATTTCCGGATACACACACACACACACATACATATATATATATATATATATTTATATCCTCACGAAAGTTTAGTCTAAATACGACCCTGTTCGGATTTAATTAATATTCTAATACAAACACGGACATTTTAATTATTTAGAAATAAGTGAAATTAATAAATTATTCCGAATTTAGTTGCTGCACGAACGTTCTGTTTAAACCTGAGCAAAAGTTGCATAACGTCAGTATACGTGGTATTATTACTGTATGCGGTAGAAATATTTCCTACAAAACTTCGCGGTATGAGCCTCGGCATCTGTTTCATTGGACATCGGATTGCCACCTTCACCTCTCCAGTCCTTTTAATGTTGGTAAGATTATATGTTGCTTTTTACGTCGGTTTTCATCGAATCGTCAATTTCTATATCTGACATGTAGCCTTGTTTTGAAAATTTCCGTTACAGTGAAGAATTTGTTAACCTAATTGCTTGCAAGATACATAGACGAAGACGATCAATAAGTTACACTTTTCGATTAAAAAAAAAAAAACAAAAAATCGTAAAAAATATATTTAATATTTTTGAAATCTATAATTTTTTCTCTATTTTTCGACGTATTCACCTAAAATATTCAAGAACTTGTCGTAACGTGGTACTAATTTTTCGCGATGCCTTGTTTGAAAAACATCCGTCCCCAACTTTGGCTAACCAATTCCTGACGAAATTCTTCACTTCTTCGTCGTTCGCTTTTAAATGATTTACACATGGGCGATCATTGGAAAGAATGAGAGTTTCGACGCGCTTAACAAGTGCATCTGTGTGTGAAGTTGGCGGTCGACCGCTTCCACATAATTTCGTCCTTCCTCGAGCCCCTTTGGTCACCATGTGGGTCTGGAAATTTCTGTATTACCGAACACTTCACGTATTTGTCGATGAATTTCAGTGGGATTATGATTTTTTGCCCACAAAAACCGCACTCACTTCGCTTCTCAATGTTGGACGACCAATTCACACGACGCTCCATTTCAAATAGACATACTGTAAACGAACAAACAGGGTAATACCGGTTTCGTTCTTTCACGAGGGAATAGAGAATGAAAACGGGGCTCGTTTAAGTCGGAGTGGAGGGTTGCACGCTAATTTAGGTAGAAACTATGCGCGAGTGTTACTTACAGGATCCTATCAAGTTTGCAGAGGAGAGAATTAGAGGCACTGCCTTAAAAAAAGGAGCACTAGTCAAGTTTAGAAGGAGAATGATGATTTTGTAAAGAATTTTTCTTTTTTTCGAAATCATTTAACATTTATTTTCGAACGTGTATCTTGTGAATTTTATCCTAATCGTTAATATTAAATTATATAAGCTGAAATCGCGTGAAAAAATCAAAGTGTTCCCACTAAAAGGTCTACACACGAACGGGGAAAACCTCTAGCGATGTTGTTTTCTTAATGCCTGAATGTTGCGTAACAATTTAGAAGTTTTTTTTTTTTGTTTTTTTTACTGTAACTGTGTATTTTTTTTTCTATCTAGTTCGACGGAACTTTATACGGTTCTTAATTAATTTCGGTATTGTCACGATTAAGAAGCTGGAAAATTCGATACGACACAGTTGTGTTCTGAATTCTATATGTAACAGCACGGCAGTATCGGTGCATTGCTTGGATAAAAAAAATAAATTAGCCGATTTGTTGCCATCGATGGGGTAATTCTTGTTCTTAAAACTAAGCTCTAACTACGCGATGAAACGGTTAATTTTACAGAACTGTAGCATAATAAAATTACGTGTCTCGCTTAGAGCTGAAGAAGCATTAAAGTTTCAAAGAAAAACGATCGATAGCGAATGCGAGATGAATAATCGAAGAAAGAAAAATCTGAGAAAGAAAGAACCGGTTTCGATCATTTTTGCGCTTAGAGATCAAGCAGAAAAAAATCCGGCGGGATGTAAAATAAGTTATACCGTGTTGAACGAATGAAGGGAAATTGGGAGCAGAGGAATCTGAATGATAATTTTAGAGGAACGAATGACCGGGGCCAAGCTGAAAAAATGATCGGTGTATTAAAAAAAGGTTGTCCAGAAAAAAACATATAAATAACGTAGCGTTATATTTGAAGCGTTTTTAGATCTATGACGAGAAACTAATTTTGAACTTTTATTCAGCAGGCGTCAGCTGTGCACAGGATCAGAGCATAAAATATGGTATAAAGTGACAGTATGTAAGCTGGTGAAAAGATGAAAAACTTGGGTAAACAAGGGGAAAAAAAGTGACAGTAATACGGCCCAAAATGTGACCTAATGAGCGGTGGTTTGCCGGCGTTATTATAAAAAAAATACTACTAATGAGTATATTATCAAACGACGAAGTAACAAACCCCTATTAACGTAGGTCGTATGTGTATAATCTTTTAGTTTTTAGTTTCTATTGAACTATATCAAAAAACAGATAGTGAACTATTTTTAATTGGGAACCGAAAAAAAAAAAAGTTCAGTATCCGCGCTTCATATCTATCAGTGTTATTATACCGTCGTTGTAACACGGTTTTGGGGAGAGAAATTATATATGTATATATAAATTCGTAATATCTTATACGGTAGAAATACCTTGTTTCATAAATCAAATAGCGACCTCCTTGGAAATTTAAAAATGTTTTAAAAATACATAATTATTACCATTTTTGATTTAAATTTTGTTTTCTTTTTAGGGGTGAAAAATAAAACGAAATTATAAAGTTATACCTAAAAAATGGTAGTTCAGAATTTAAATAATAAATTATACTAGGACGAATAGAACACGATAGTGTATTTTTATTAGACTTTACTGGGGTTTTATTTTTATTAGTAATCCGATCCGAATTGTTTGTCCGTGAGCAAGTTTAAGTATATTTCTCATTAAACTATTTTTAATTAAAATTACAAAATGAAAATTAAAAATAAATAAAAAAAACAAAATATCGACAACAGTTGCGTTTAAAACAGAATAAAAACGTAACATTAATAGCTTTTTCTAGAAAACAGTATTAAATATTAGTTATATAATTAAACCCATAGGTATAACATTTATACTGAACTTTTACAGTATATGTTAAGTTTCTCTGTTGTAACAACCTTATTCATTGCGATTTTGTTTTTATGTGCGGGGTAGGGGGGCTTTCGCTTCATGGATACGCCATTGCTTTATAACTTTACAAAAGTGATACCTAATTGTAAGATGCATACTTTCGGACAGGAAATAACAACGTGTTTGATATTTATATTATAATCCAAATTGATTATAAATTGTAATGTTGCCTAGTGCAAATGGTTTAAAATATCTTCTTGCTATCATTTTTACATTGCTATCCGACGATTGGACGTATCGCAGGAGCTCCGGTAAAGAACTTTAGCATATAAACGTCCATAAGCATTTTAGAATCGATATTAAATCGTAATATAATTATTAAGTTTTAAAATAACTTTATATATGTTTATATATATATTTTTGCATTTGTTTTTATTAGGACAGTATGTGGTCTCAGTTGCCGTATTTGGTTTTAGCTGTATTGAACTTAATTTCGTTAGGCATAGCGTACTTTTGTTTACCGGAAAAACGAGATAAACTCCCGACTACTTTGACGGAGACCATAGACGAGCAAAAAGAATCTCAGCTGTATAGTTAATATTCGTTTATTCTATAAATGAACATATACATTTAAACTCTGTATTACGTAAACGATTTTTGTATTTATTACCTATTAAAAATTGTCCGAAAAAACAGCTGTTTTGCAATTTAGAATGTTCCGGTTACGTAAACTCCCGTTATCGATTCCAAGTTTTCTCCGGAAGACAAAAAACCAAAAAAAAAAAAAAAAAAAACATCAAACGGTGATCTAAAAGCCTACATATTTAATGACCAAAAAATTTGGTGAAGAGCTCAATGCGTAGTTAATGTTTCTCGGTCTCGAATTACCAGTTTCTTGAGCGGATACAGGTTGTCTAAAATCCTAAAAACATGAGGGTAAATTATTCGTTTTGTTCTTTTAACTTCCTTGTACGTAGTAAAGGAAATACTTGTAACTATGAAGAATGTTTAATGCCATATTTCAACGGATATATTCGTTATAATCATCCTTGATTATTTCCTTATACAGAGAAAAGGAAGTACCGTATTTGCGGAGTATTTTGAATCTCACATTTCAACAAAAAACATTTATTTTGACCACCCTTGGACCTGGATTCGTTTTAAGTCGTTTTTTCGTGACGTGTATATGTAGGTATGAGTGTATCACGCATAACTCGAAAACAACTAGTTCCAAAAAGCTGAAATTTTAAATTTAGAGCTCTTTTAACATGGAGCTGTGCACCTCCCTTTTTAGTTACCATCATTGGTTGAGCCAAAGGAGCACTTCTCTTGGGGCGTTTTGTGGACTCAAAAACGGGTAACCGTAGAAAATCGAAATTTTGTACTCGGGATTGTTATAACATTTACCTGTATACTTCCGATGTTGGTTACAATGGATTGTGCTAAAAGGGCATTTCTCTTGTATAGTTTTGTGGAATCTTTCTCATAACTCAAAGTAGAAAATCTACATTTTGGACTCGCAATTGTTACAACGTTTATTTGTATACCCCTGATCTTGGAGGGGTTTTTAGACTTTTTTTTATAACATCTAAAAAAACGAACAGCTGCAGAAAGTTGAAATTTTTCTTATGCTGTTTTTATTTATTTAATATATTTCAGCTATGTTACTCACCCGTCCGAATGTTCAGCAGTTGCTTAAGGAAGTCATGTGTTGCCCACATCAGTTTTTTTTTTTTTATCAACCGAAATTATCATTCCTTAATATTTATACAAACATTACCTGATTACTTTTGTAGTAGGCTCGCCCTTAAGTCGTCTTTGCGAAACAATTCGCAAATTTTTTTCCACTCCTCGTAATGATACATACGGTCCAATTGCTGCATAAACGAATATTTTTCACAATTTCGACTTACTGAAACCCCTTGCAGACTTTCGCGATCGTACGTTTATTTTTTTCAATTTTTCCTGAAAAATTTATTTAAATTCGCGGTTTTTTAATTTTTAAGTTACGCAAACAATCAACCGTAAGTGATCATTTATTTAACAGAATACGTCTATCAGGCGCAATAATCTGTTCAGCTTACTCGTTCCTTATTTCTTCACTCGTCATTCGATGCATCATGTTGAACTGCGGCGATGACTGTTTCCTATCTATTTGTTAGACCTTCCTCGTTCCTTCGTTGTTTTTCTAGCTCCTTTTCGCTTTCTTTTATTCCCCGATTCGCTTTCCGTCATGTCTTGTCGGCTGAAAGTTTAATAGCGAAACCGCTGCAGACTTGACGGTTATGCCGGATCAGTCATATCGTCTATTAACTCCTAACAACGTACGAGATGACATTCCGATTATTGTCTCTAGTACAGGCCGTAGCACACTATTTTGACTGGTGGTATAGAGATCTATCCGGTTTTATCCGTTATACCTCATACTGCTGACTTCTCTGGTGAATTGGTCGGCTGCGCACTAGATGATTGAAAACTGTGACGACTCACTCTATATACGTTGGTAGCAATCGAGATGATCAATCTTTAAGTCTTTCTTCTGAGACTGAACAGTTTACATGTGATATTCTTCTGTAGACTAGCATCTCGAAAGATTTTTAATGAGATTCATTTTTGCGAGGGTGGGAAAAATTCAAGTGCGTGCCTTTATACATTAAGCTTTTTGTATTCGGTGAGGTAACCGTAAGTCGACTTGAATGTCACGGTTTCCTTTAAAGACTCACAGATGGCTCGAAATCTACACTTCCTTTCAGGATTGGCAGTTGCGGTAATCTTAGAATAATTTTACATGGTCGTGTTTCGGGGTAACAATTTTTTTCAGAGTAGGAACGTTATGAAAAGTGAAATAACCTTCTTATTCCGGATTAATAGAAACCCGAAAGCAGCGGAAGGAAATTCGCTTAACAGAATGCAACGAAATATTTAACGTAACTGCAAACGATGGGGTTAAGGGGAAATATTTAAGATAAGTATATAGATTTACACTGTTCGTTGAAGTTATTTAATTCGGCTTTATTCGTCACTGTTTATAGCTGACACCATTTTACCATATGAGGTTTTTTTTATCACTTATTTTCCCAGTCGGAATAAAAAAAAAAAGATTAAATCCTCAATGGATACTGAGATGCGTAATATAAAAAGTTTGCAATATGAAAATTAACGTAAAAAATCGGACTACTTTAGGAAGTTTCAACGATTTATTAACCTTCTAACCTGTTAACATGATCGTACTAAAGTTCCTGCACATTACACACTGGGGGTCTCCGTTCAACTATGACTGAAAAAAATTTTATATGAATCACGCATGCGTTCGCGTCAGAAATTAAACAGTGACATCGGAGGTAATCGGTCAAATAAAAGCAAAAAACGCTTGCGGTATTTGTTTTTTTTAAACGCGTACAATAAATAAATATTTTAACTTTAAAAATTTCACCCCGAACAATTAAGACACTGCAGTATTCATCAGCAATAAAATATTGATTTCATCAAACTGAACATTTTCGACTATAAAGTTATACAAAATATGTAATTTTTTTTTCCCCCTCTTCCCGAAACTTCGGGTAGGGCACATTTATTTACTAAAAATATTAATTTATTATAATAACCGTATTAATATAACCCATCCAATTAAGTATTTAGTATTATATTAATTACCATTTTACAGTTTTTTTACAATATCTACTATATTTCTATACTATTTACTTAATATAAATGTACATTATTTTTCCGGAATTTTATTTCTTCAGTTGCAAATTTGTTAAATTCATTAAAATAATTTTGTACAAGTTGTTTTATATCATAATTACAGAGTGTCTATTATTAGGTATTATTATAATTGCAACCTTGCAGTGTATGAAAAACATCATCTCTAAAATTACATACTACACAGTCGTCAGCATCAGATATCTTAAATTTATTTAAATATACCTTAAATAGACAAATTGAACATTAAAAAAATTTGGCGTGTATTGATTATTTTTAAATCTATCTATTATATTTGGGAAGAAAAATTGATACGCTATTCCATTATAATTATTCCATATTTCTTGAAATTTATTTATATAAAATTTATCCATAAGTTTGTTCATTTGTTTTACTTTAAGTAGTTTATCCTCATATTTAAAAAATGGTGTCTTATATATTACGTTATTAAACAAATGATCTATATTAGTATTATTTTTAATTGCGAACAAGCTTATATATTTTTGTAGTTCGTATTCGATAGGTAACATGCTTGCGATAACTATTGCAGCCATATAGCTGGTAGTTCTGTACGCTTTGATCAGTTTAATGGCAACTTTTCTTTGAAAACCTTTAATTATTACTTAGAAATCTGTTAGTCCCGAGCATATCGAAAGAAATAATACTGCCATAGATAATATTTGGTACTATTATACATTTATACAATATCATTCCCTTTTTATAATTTATTCGATTACTATTGTTGAAAAGTTTGTTGAAAATCGGCATAAATTTCTTAATTTTATTTCTTACATAATTAAAATGATTATAAAATTTAAAATTTTTGTCTATAATAACATCGAAGTATTTAATTTGCGTTGCATATTTGATATTTAATCCGAATTTCATTAGGTTAAGTGATTTTTTATTAATTTTACTGTTAAACAGAATATATTTTGATTTATTTTCGTTTATTTCAAGATTAAATTCCGTGAGCCATGTTCCAATTTTAGTGTAAACTTTGTATATTTTATTTTTCAACATTGTTTCATTTTTCTCTGCAATAAGTATGGCAATGTCATCTACGAATGTGATTATTTTTATATCTTTTGGTAACGTTAACTGGTGCATTTGTGAAAAAATGATGTTCCAGAGGTACGGGGTCCTAACACTGACCCCTGGGGTAAACCCATAACAATTTTTCTTTTACTGTAAGAACTGTTCATCTGTATGATTGTATGTCTATTATCAAAGTGCCGATTTATAATATTTAACAAGCCATTATCTAGTCCTAATTTCTTTAGTAACTCAAGCAGTTTATTTAGGTCAATGCTATCAAAAGCCTTCGTTACGTCTAGCGTAAGTAGACAGCATTTTAACGATTTATTTTTAAAACTCTTTATTGTTTGAATAATTGCTAATTCTGATGATTTGCCTTGTAATGCGCCAAATTGGTTTTTATTAATTATATTATTTTTGTTTGCAAAATATTGTAATTTGTTAAGTAAACATTTTTCGTATATTTTACTAAAGTCTGATATTAAAGAAATTGTTCTATACGAGCTGGACGACTTTGGGTCCTTACTGATTTTAGGTAGAATAATCGTCCTCATTATTTTCCACCTTTCCGGTTGGAATATATATATAATAATATAATAAATTGATTAACTTGCCTATTACTACATCGGGATATTTAATATTGAACTTCTTTAAGAATCCATTTGAGATTTTATCCATTCCAGTTGATATTTTATTTTTAAGGTTCTTAATTATGGTACTGATTTCGTCTTTTTGAACTCGGTTTTCAACATTATTATTTACTATTTGTACTTTGCAAGGTTTAGATTCTAAATATAATTTAGAACTTAGTAACTGTTTTACTTTATCACTGTCAGAGTAAGCATGCTTATCTGGTGTGGGTATGTTAACATCTTTATTTTTACTCATTAATATTTTATACTTTAATCCGAATACCGATTTGTCACTTATTAGTTTTCTCCAGGCTTGCATTTTAGCTACTTTAATTTCGTACTTATTAAATTTATTCTTGTAATTTTCATAATGTACCATTTTTAAATTTACATTCTTACAGTTTCGATATTTCTTATATAATTCATTAACGTAATATTTTAGGTTTCGTAGGCTTGCATTCCACCAATAGAGACGGTTGATTTTTTTTTAAATTATATACGAGTGCTGTAAAACGGTATTTACGTACCGCTGAAATTCCTCTAACCAACTATCTATAGCGCTTACCGAATTACATGAAACTTTTAAATCTATTTTATATGCAAATTTAATTATATTTTTCTCCAATTTATGATAATTTATTGCTTTAACATATTCTTTATTACCCTCGTATATTGGTTGAAAATTAAAAAATATATAACTATGGTCACTGGGGTTAATTTCATGAGATACCTTCCAATCACTAATTAGATGTGCGATGTTGTTTTCTAACTTTTTTTTTAAATTTCTAAGCCCTTGTTTTGTTTTTTTTTGCGAAACAATTGATTTAATTCGATTTTTCTTTTTTTCTACTTTGTTTCTTTTAAAGATTTCCATTTCTTCGCGCTACGCTTCGTCGTTAGAGCGAATTTATTAGCCATTTCAAGGGGGTCCGTAAAGTTCAGCTTAAAATCAGCCAGCTACAAAGTTCGTCGTCAATAATTTCACGTAATATTATATTGTCGCGCGTGATTACTCAATCCAAGCTACCGTCATTTGTGACGGGTAATTATGGCTCGTGTGTCGTAAGCTTCAGCTACCAGTTTGCCGCACGATTTAACAACATTTTCGTAATATTAAAAAGGAGAAGATTACCGAAAGAAATAAAAATGTCACTTTAAAATAATCGCAGGGAGATACATCTTTCATTCACCTCGCTTGTCAGTATCAGAATGTATACTGTGCTATTATAACATCGATCAAATTTGAACATACTCCGGCTGTCGTTGTAATTATTACTGTTCGGCGAACGATGTTTTACATGAAAGTTTAAACAAGCCCGTCTAACGGTTAGCGGGAGTCGGGGAAAAAAAAAGAAAGTAAAATGACTTCTATTTCAAGGTCTTTAGTGCGCGATAAAATCTCGGTCTAATACTGTTCTTGGCAATAGTTACAAGTGTGTCTGCAGAAAAAAGACCGATCTCGACTATATATAGCAGACCCGTTGTAGTGCCGTTTCGAGCAAATGCCATTACAATCTTTACATCGACAACCGAAATTTAAATTGGCGATGAATTTCGTGTTGGCCAACTGTTTGTGCGCCCCGAAGCAGAAACAACTTTTTCGACTGGCTTTCCTAACGCTTATTTTTTCGTACAACTCCCTGTCGATATTTGGATTCCTCGTTCCGAATGTTCGGACTCGCAACGATGTGGTTAATTGTTTACATCACTTGGCCTATCTCTGTTCCAGTTCAATTTGTTTTCTCCTTTGGTTACGAAAGAACAATATACTGATGTTGCTGGAACGTGTTCGAAATATTTACACGTACCAACGTCGCGATCGGAATTTGGCCCGGCTACATCAGAAACGGTTTTACTCGATTCGGCTGGAACGAAAGTTGGTTCAGATCGTGACGTATACTATTCCGGCACTTTTCACGATAATTTCGTTGTCGCCGATGTTGCCGTTCGTACCGGGGTTTCACTACGACGACGTGTTCCTGCTGGATTTTTGGAGACCGTTCGAATTGAATAGTTACTCGAAATTCTTGCTATTCTGCCTTTGGCAAATGATCGACGTACTAACGGTCGAGTTTGGGTTTTGTTCCTTTTTCTGTCTGTACCACTATTTGAACGTAGCTTGCCGTTACGAAACCGATTCCATAGTTCATCTAATCGGAAGCATCGATAAAATGGTCGCCGAGGAAACGGCCTCTTTAAAACCGAACAGTACTATTCTGAAAGCTGACGCTAGTGAACGATATGAAAGTGAACGTGACTACCAACGGATACGGCAGCAAGATGAATTATTCTGCCGGGCCCTGCTGACCGTCTGGCAACATCAGCGATGTTTGATGGCGTACGCGACCGAATTGATCAGTGTGTTCAAAGCGATCATTTACGCTGCCATTGGAACAACATTCTTGTATGTCGTAGCACTGGTCTGCACAATATTCGGCGACGAACCGTTATTCAAACGTTCGGTAGCCACGTACGGATATTTAGTTCTAAGCGGATTTACCTTATCGATTTCGCATGCCGGCCAGTACTATATCGCTATAAATGATCGATTTCGGAAGGCTCTATGCGAGCAAACCGAGTGGTATCGAAGGTCGTTGGCTGTGCAGAAACTGGTATTGTCGATGTTAATGGTGACAAATTTTGAGATACGTATGGCGGCTACTAAAGATATTTGTTTGTCTCATTCGTTTTATCTGTCAATTCAAAAGAAGATTTATACTTTGGTTAATTTTTTGTTTAAGTTGAGAACTGTTTAAGGTCTTATGCTTTATTTACATTAAAATGTCAACAGCTCGCCAAGTTTCTAATGAAATAAGTTCACCTAAAAAGAATGCACCGTATAATTAACTTGTTATTTTAGAAGTAAAAACACTATTATTTCTCTGTATATCTTGCAAATAGCCCTTCTAAAGGCTAGGAAAAAGAGTAACACCAATATTTTAAAATAAATTTTTTTAAACATTCAACAGTTGTAGTATATAAAATAGAAATATTTATTCAAAAAAATAGCACAAATAAAAAAATACATATATTATATCAGAATTAGTATTTTTACATTCAAAAAAAAAAAAAAAAAAAAAAAAAAAATCGTTACATGTCGTAAGATAGATCCAGGCTAACACGTACCAGCGGCGTCAAATTAGCCCCTTCATGACGGAATTTCAGAATTTAACTAAACAAATTGTGCTCGTTTTGTGCCGAATTGTGTTGATAATAAAAAAATTTGTGCCGCAATACAACACGGATCATTAGTAAAAATTGATCTGGGGGCTAACTTGATCATAGCCCTCCCGAAATTTGAGAATTTTTAAAAAGTAATTATGTCCGTAGATATAGCAATAGTTTTGTGTCGAATTGGAATGCTGCGACAGCGAATTTCTTAAATATTATAGTAAAACACAGGGGGATCAGATTAATTAAGGGATCCACACGGGAGGAGATAAGAGGAAATAGTCTTACAAAATCTTGTATTGGCAATATTTTTATAAAATATACAGCCGATGAAGTGGTAGCTGGTATTATAAAGACAAAAATCTCAGATCACTACCCGGTTAACTGTGCGTTTAAGATTAATAGTAACAAATGTATGGCAGACACATTAACAAACTAGAGTTATTTAAATGAAATTATGTTAAATGATAAAGTAAAAAAATATGATTGGCAGAGCATGCATGAGAATGCAGGTGCGGAGCAAATTTCAATAAACATAGCAAACGCTTTCAAAAATTGCTACGAGGAATGTAGGTATACAAAACAAAAAATTGCCCTTGGAATGAATGGATGAACAAGAAAATATTAAATTACATTCATATAAGAGATTTATATTATAAAAGATGTAAAGGAAACAACTCAAATAGATGATATAAAGAATTATATAAGAGATACAGAAATCTAGTTAAATACGAAATAAGACAAGCAGAAGAAAAATATTACATACAGGAATTACAAAAAGCAGACAACGACATGAAGAAAACTTGCGAAATAATAAATAGTCTGCAAAAAGAAAAAAGTAATAATAGACGAGGATATACTCAGGAATTTTGCTAGTTATGACAATGCAGTTAATGAATTCTTAAATTATTACTTGTCCATAACGGGGAAAATGAAACACTTCTGTGATAATAAATTCTTGAATACTGAAATAGATGAGGAAACTAGTATGTATATCCTTATACATTCCAAGAGCTACAGAGGACATGATAGAATCCATAATAAAAAAACTTAATCCGGATAAAGCCCAAGGATACGACGGGAATAAGAGGGAAGGATATCAGGAAACAATCAAAACTACTAACCCCATTACTAACGAAAATGATTAATTACTCCTTGAAAGAAGGAATATTTCCCAGGGAGTTAAAAATCGGCATGGTGCGGCCAATTTACAAAAGTGGAAATAGAAAACAGTGTGAAAACTACAGACCGATCACATTAATTTCAGTCATAGCAAAAAGTAATTGAGCAGTACGTGGGAAAATATTTGAAAAATTACTCGGAGGGAAATAAGTTGATAAATAGTAATCAATTTGGTTTTAGAGAGGGAAAATCGATGATATTACTACTTAGAACACTAATATCAGATATAAATAAAGGATTAGCAGTGGGTAAATAATTTCTGTTAGTTTTTTTAGACCTTACTAAGGCTTTTGATCTAGTGGACCAAGAAATACTAATTGAGGACATGTTTCAAAAATGGGTGTAAAAGGGAGGTATCTAAAATTGTTTTGGAGTTACATAAGAGGAAGAGAATTTTTAGTAAAGATCGGGAATGAACACAGTAGAAAAGAAATAATGAATTATGGAGTTGGACAAGGGACAATATTAGCACCTATACTATTTTTGATATATACGAATTCGCTCTACCGATATGTAAAGAACTCTAAAGTGTATGTTTATGCAGATGATATCGCACTAGTTATTGAACACTTTGTCATTGAAAGTGCTGAAAAAATGTTACAAGAAGATCTCAATAATGTATGCAAATGGGCGCATGACAAAAAAATATTAATTAATGCTAAAAAAACAAAAGTGATGCATATAAGAACGCCAAGCCGGTTTAGAACGTTTGTCCCCAAATTAATTTTACACAATACAAAGTGTTTACATAGAAAGGAAATATGTGGTTGTGCAAAGTTAAAAAATGTGAATGAATTTAAATATCTTGGGATAAAATTAGATAAAGGTTTAACATGGAGAAACCATATTGACAATATTGCGGGAAAAGTCAGGTAAACTATATTCTTGCACTACATAAATTGAAACAAGGTATGACATACAGAAGCCTAAGGTTATATTTCGAAGCTGTAATAATGTGTCTAGAATTAAATACGGAATCGGAATTTAGGGTGAGGCGAAAATTACAGAAATGAGGAAAATCAACAAATTGCAAAAAAAATGTTTAAAACTGGTCTTAAACAACGAGAATAAAATGGACGCATTAGCTAACATCACTTGGTGGAACAAAGATAACGAAATGTCACCAAAAATGTTATATTATTACAGCAAATTACTCAGTGCTAAACTCGAAGATAGGCAGTTACCAACTAGAACAAGAACGTACAGGACTAGAAATTGCGATAAACTTTGCTATGTACGATCTAGGGGGATTTTAACAGTAAAATAGACAATGTAGAGGAAGAGGTATTAATAAAATTAATGGGGAACATACCGAAGGAAATTCGAAATTAAAAAAATCTAGAGAGATGGAAAAACAAGGTTGAAATTTGGTCGATAGCATGGTGTAAAGAGCAATAGAAATGGTAACAAAGAAAAAAAAAAAAAAAAAAAAAAAGTATCGTAATACTAGTAATAACCACTTATAACATTGACGCTACGTTGACATGAGACTCGTTACTATCTCCAGTTTTAAGCTGCTAATGAGAGAGTGGTAGTTGTATAAAAATTATATTGTATTATTGTAATATATAAGTGTTATCATATTAAGGTATTGTAATAGGAAATATTATTTTAGATGATGGTATAATTGTAATGTAAATGATAAATAATGAGAGTGTGGATTTTGTAGTATAGTAATATATAAGTTAACACTTTTTATGCTGTAACAGAAAGTAGTACTTAAGTTAAGTTGATGTTATATTGTGCAAATAAATGATATAATTATGTTGGGAACCCACAGACGGGCTAGTGCCTTGTGGTACCCGCAAATTATTATTAAAAAAAAAAAAAAAAAAATGTGCCGAGTTGTGCTGATAATAAAACTAATCGGATAATTACTATTATTTGTCACTTAATAGGTAAGCGCATGCGATTTTTTTAGAATTATTCGGTCATCCAACTTTTTCCAGTTTAACGACCTTTTAATAAGAAATTGTGTTTAAGGATTCACTTCAAGCATCCACCAGTTATTAAGTGGTGCATTGGATGCATATTTGCTATAGTCAATTTTTTCTACGAGATATTTATTTATATTTGTTATATTTGCATTTAATATAGTAGAATCTTTACTTGTGTCAATGCTTTGTATAAAATTGCTTAGAGTATTCATATCCATCGTATTAAATAATCTAGTTTAATTCACTCTATAATATTCTGGTTTGTCTGTTTTATTGAGAGTAATGGAAAAATTTGTGCGCTATGAGGTCAGCGCTTATTCTATCTTGAATTTAAATAGGCTCTGAACTTTATAAGATACTATTAAGTAATTAATTATCCTATAGCCCAGGGTCGGCCTTTACTATCCAGGCACCCCGGGGCTAGTCATTCATTGGGCGCCCTTTATTGCTTTATATTATAATTTAATATAATACAAAACAACAAAAATGTATTTATTTTTCTGCCGCTTCCTTGGGCTCGTCAATCAAGGACCTTAACCCAGAAACAAATAGAAAGGAAAGAAGCAAGAATAGCTACTTAAAAGGTTAAAATGCTATGCGATAAAAGCAGGAGTTAAGAAGGAAAGGAGAAAGGAAGAACTAAAAGGAGCACTGAAAGAAGCAGGAAGGCCCAGCGCAAGGAGTTGAGAGTAGTACTGGTGAGAGCATTCTGTAGAAAGAGCACACAGCATTCAAACAGAATGTGATTGGAGTCACAAATAAGAGGAGGGTCTGAAACGTATAGAGGTTAAAAGAGAGAAGGAGAAAGAGAAAATCGGAAACGCGAAGAAGAGAGGAAGGAGCGACTAAGCCTTAGTCTAATTAAGCGGAAATGTACCTTTGTATTTTTTTTGTACTTTTTTTTATTGGCTTAAAAGGTTTCTTAACTAAAGGTTTTATGAGGGGGAAAATTCTTTAAGTGGTCCAATAATTCATTTTTCGAGGAAGGTTTTAATTTGCAGTATTTTGAAAAAATTTTTCGAATGCTTGCTTTTTAAATTTTGAAGTCATTAGGGCGGAAAATGCATGTTATTGACTGTCCACTTTTATTAAATCTACTACATTCAGTCACTAGATGGCGCCAGTACTTGAATTTTCAAGATAGAATAGCGAGAGACGCCGAAAAGTCCGTTACAAAGCGATGTCGCGTGTCTCGTGAATAAAGGTAATGACACACACAGCGGTTTTAATCAAGGCGTTTCCCGAGCCAGTTTAAGAAGGTATGACGCATTCAGCAATTTTAATCGAGGCGTTAAACGAGACGATTCGTCATCAATGAGTTTACCATTGACATGACACCAGACGGTTTTAAAACCGACTAGATTCTATGTTACTTCTGGGTTAAAACAGACACAGCGATTTTAGAAGCGGTTTTAACGGCGTTTCTAGTTTTTTTTTGTTATTGGGGACTGCAAGACTTTTAAAGCGATTGTCGAGAAAAACCCAAATATACGTAAAAAGAAGTGCATCGATCATGCGCAAGAGAGAACGGGGAGCCGGCTCGATAAATTACTTCAATGACGGTTATAGAGGTATAATGCAAGTTATGAGTCAACTGGGGATAATTATTGGCCTTCAATGCCACAATTTTTGTAGCGCAGCTGACGACTAAAGCATTGCGAAATCCGAGCGCTTCCTCGGCGAAAAGACAAAAATAGCCCGTAAAGAATCTACACCTTCAAGGAAAGAAGAATAGCGGGAGGATATCTTGAACTAGGACAGTTGTATGGTCTAGATATCGCCGATTAAATGTAAACATGAAATTTTCGCAATTTCATAGTACTTGAAATTTTAAAGGCACTTTTCTCGAAACCATGGTTTTTTGACACGGGCGTATTCATAGCGCTTTTAGTTTTGAACCGATCACGTTGAAATTTTAGTTGTAGTTTCCTAATTACATTTCCTAGAAAAGTGCGTAGGATTTTTTTTCGATGGGTTAAAATGTACCGATTTTATAATCGAAAATCGACCGATTTTTTCGATAAAACATAAAATTTTTCTTCATATTGACGTCATTTTTTTAAAATTCAATACTATTGAAAAATCTTACGTACTTTTCTAGTTTTTTATATTTATTTTCCAAATCTGTTTTTGTTTATTGTCCTAGGCTGAAAATTGTGTTACCTGTGCGAGTACGACCATGGAAAACTATGAAAAAAAGGATTTTTCTTTAATTAGCCACTACGTTGCCATTTTATTTCGAAATGATTAAAAAAAATGTTTCTTTTACCTCAAGACTTATATTAATATGAAGCAAAAACCGAATTTAGAAATATGGCTTTGTCTTTCTTAAATAAATTGTCAAAAGTGACCTTTGATTTTGCCCTCACAAAGGTATATTCCGCTTTAAAGAAACAATAGCAGAACGACGAGAAGAGGGAAAAGCTTGAAACTAAGGCCGAGAATTTGGAGGAGGCTGTAGAAGGAGGTAATGGGAAGAACGGTTTGAGGAAGAGAGAAGGGTAGATGATCACCCATAGTCTGAAATGGTTACTTGAGGAAAGAAATCGGATGCCTGAGGCAGGAAAATTTTGGAGGAGATGATCATTAAGGAAAGCTGAGCTAAGAAACCGTAAAAAGTCAATAAGAATGGAACGCTTCAAGCGCATTTCGGAAATAGAAGCACGGATGGACAGAATAATACTATTAGAGGAATAGGAAGGGGGCGAATAAATAGCCTGAAGGACAGATTTGGAATCGGAAATAATGAGGAATTTGGAAATCCCCCTTGTAGAGGAGATGAAGTAAATAGCATGAAAAATACAGATAGCCCTAGCTGAAAAGATTGAGCAGTAGGAAGGGAGACTGATAGATTCCGAGTGATTCAATGAGGGGGCTGTAAAAGTACCACCCACCTAATTTCCACTTTTGGAATCATCAGTCAATATTTTTACATGAAGGGGAAAAGAAGAATTCAACATTTGGAGATATTCATTAATTACTAAGTTGTGGAAAGAAGAATTAGCGCGAAAGTGAAGAGAAGAGAAACAGATGGGCTGCCATATGTTTGCTGAAGTCAAGAGAAAAGTAAGGAAGCTTATTGAAGAAAACGACTTGAGGAGAAAATTTGGAAACCTGAGCAGCTATGAGAACTAGAACTGGGATTTTACGAGGAACAAACCACCAATGTTCTTTAATATATAGGGAGAAGGAAATAAGCTTGGTTGAGGAGATCGGGAGACGTTTTATAAGAAAACGGTAGCCAAGCAGCGATCTGCGGATAAAAAGAGATTCAGTGCTGGATTTGGAGAGAACAGCAGGGATAGGAGAAGACTCTAGGGCACTAATGCAGAGCCGAAGGCAAGAATTTTGGATTCTATCAAGCTTTGAGAGAAGAGACTTTGAGGCATTATCATGAAAGAATAGTAGTCAAGTTTGGAACGAATGATGGCTTTGCAAAGAATGAGGAGAATAAATGGATCACCGCCCCACTTGAGAGGACATAAAAGGATTTTAGGAGATTTAGTATTTTAAGGCCAGAGTTATAAAGATAATTGAAACATATGGAATTGATAATAGGAATAGGGACGTTGGAGGATGAAATATTTACCAGAGCAAAGGGCGAACGGCGAAAACAATAGAAAAAGATTTGGAAGGGGAAACGGGAGAGGATTTATTATTATTATTAATATTTTTAACCGATTCGTTCTCTATGCAATGTACCTGTATGGTCTGTCAGTTAATCATTAAATATTTAATGAGAAACAAAAAAAACAACTAAAACATGATTTTTCTAGCTTTTTTGTCAGCAAACTCACCGGTAAGACCGGTAAAATTGAGGTTTTCTGAAACTTGATTTTCAATGGACAGCAATGCCAAACTGGTTAATCTTGTTTGAGACATTGTGGACCTCAAGTACGTTTTTATTCATTTTAGTTTGGAAAAACTGCGTTCGCCACTTACAACGGTCACTAGTATTGTTAACAGAATAGACAACGTTATCCAGGTGTTTCGGGTATAACTCTTGAAGGTTGGGCTTTTTGAATTTGAACGAAGCGGATGATGATAACGAGGGTAAAATAAACAAAGAGCAATTATTTACCGGAAACTGATTCAGCAATGAACGCGAAATAACCAGTGAAACACTACACTCAGCAGGTACACCAATTTTCGCAAAAAAATAATAATTTTCTAATTAATGAATTTTCTTTGCCGATTGAAAAATACTTTACGTAAATAAGATTTGATAACCGGGTTTTAACGCGAAAACACGATAGCACATTTAACAATGGGGATCAATTCCGTCTAATTTCCTACCCTAGTGTCAGTGACGGATATAATAAACGACAAAATGACAGGTCGTGTTAGATGTGCTGAATATTTTCGAACTCACTGTTACAAGATAAGTTCATAAAAGTTAATGCATTAAATTTAGTTTTTCTTTTAACTCATGTAGATGCGGTTCAAATTGAGTGGTTAAGTAAGCACTTTACTGGCGTGCGCGGTGCCCCTTAAACGCTGGCACCCCGGACGGCCGCCCGGATCGTCTTACCATAAAGTCGGCCCTGCTATTGCCATTGATTTTGAAAAGTAGGAGCGTCGTTGTTCGTAATTATTAAATTGTTATTATATACCAAATCATGCAGTGTCAAAGAATTTTTGTTTGATTTGATTTTATGAATTACAAAACTACGAGACTGCATATTTCGACACTCATTAATAATGACACTAGGATTAGATATACGAAATCGAAATTTGGGGGAAGGCGATAAAAACGAAATTAAGGAAAATTAGTAGGCTACAGAAAAGATGTTTAAAAATTTCATAACCGAATTGGAGAAGTGCGAATGTTGTAACGAATTCTCTACTTGGGGTGGGACAATAATAAAGAAATGTCTCCGAAAATGTATTTTTAATACAGTAAACTTTTAAGGTATAAAACAGAAAAAATAAGATTACCGACAAGGGAAATATGGGACTAGGAACTATGACAATTTATGTTTTATAAGACGTAAAGGGATTAATAATAAAATTGATAATGTTGAAGAGGAAGTTACGAGTGTCATTTACTAGGTAACTTACCAAAGGAATTAAGAGACGAATGCAATTTGAATATATACGGAAAGACAGAATAAAAATATGGAATAAATAATTATAAATGATGTAATGAAAAAAAAACAAAAAAAAACTAATGTTTGATACTCATGTTCCAGCTGCATTACTTATGGCTTATCTGAAAATATTGTGATGTGATGTGCGATGGGTATAAATGTTTTGATTTAAAATTACACTAGAATAGTAAAAATAGAAGTTAAGCTGATCTAAGTAATATATATAAGACCATGCATCAAGCAGTTCGCTAAATTTTATTATATTATTGCGCGTGCGCAACTTTTTTACTATTATATTTTATTTATGATATCATATTTTGTTTCGCTGTGTTTTATAAAATTAATTTTTTATGTAGTCATCAGGGATGAATTCAGAAATCTGTTTTCGGGGGGGGGGGGGGGGGGGATTTTTAAAATATTTTTACTGAGAAAATTTAAAATAATGAAAAAGAAGTAAGTGTGAACAATAAATGTCAAGTAAAATAACCCTCGATGATTATAAACAAACAACAATGTTTTCTCAATTGGTTTTAAAATTACTAATTCTAATTGTATTTTTAAAGAACATCATATTATTGTAAAAACATTCTCTAACGGGTTCATTATTATCTTTTTATAATAAACGAATACGCCGTGGTCATGGGCATAGTTAGAAGCGGGCATGGATGGGCAGTGCCCACTTTAGAAAACTTGTTTCCCTCTGTAGAAGAATCGTTTAAATATCATACGGAGAAAAATTTGAAAAGTGTAAAAGTACAATGTATATACTACTTCGAAGTAGATACCACGTGATTATCACAATCGATAGTTCCCGTTTATGTTGACAAAATATACTAACAACTGCAGCTAATATTTTTTGCAGCTCGTGAGTATTTTACATCTTTTGCACATTTGCAATGAAAGTATGTATATCAGCTTTTTTATAAAATAACAAGCAAACTCCAAAGTCAAATTTTAAAAGATCATTTTTTTTTATCCCTATTTTACGAAGTGTCATTTTTCCGTTATAAATAAGTTTTGTAATTTTGAAATTGAAAAATATACGACAAATTGAACCATTTCAAAATGTTTTGGCAGCAACTTTTGACATAGTTGTAAACAAACCAAATAAAAAGATTTTTATTTCTTATTAAATTGCTGCATTCTTAATGTATTAAGTTCTGGGGGAGCAATTTGAGAGCTCTAGGGGGGGGGGGGGCATTGTCCCCCCAAAACCTCAACTGGATTCATTCCTGGTAATCATTTCAAACATTTAACGAATAATTAGTAGTATTTTTAAAATGTAAATTATCGTTCTAGTTAATCTACTCTAAATTATTGTCATTTAACTTACAGGTAAATGTTACGCAGGTATGAATGTGCATACAAATATTACTTTTAATCAAATAATCCACACATGCGCAGGAAAAAGTGTGTATGCAAATTTTAGACGTCTTGTGTTCATTGCAAATAAAAAGACATTCATTATTACATACTTTGATTTTATCCTGTATTCAACTTCATAATTTATTTCTATATTTGAAGCAGATTGTACACACCATACATTTGTATTATCTGTATTCATTACACTTTGAACATCTATAGATTTTCAATGAGCTTTTAGTATATTTTGAGTTTGAGCTGGACGTTAATGTTTGGTTTGTTTTTGTAAGCGTTTAAACAAACAATCACTTGTATATTTTGTAAGTGCATCAATACATCTGTCTAGTCTTTTATTTTTTTTTTTCCGTGTAAATAGAAATATTTAATAATTTTATGAAGCGATTCTAGTCGCATATTTGTGTTTATGCCACAACCTTTTCGATGGCAGTATGCCCATAAAGCAGCTCTCTGGAAATAATAAGTTAAAAAATATTCTCCAAATGTTTTAGTATCAGGATCCTTTATAGTTTGTTTTAAAAAAAGTATTTTATTAAAATATTAAACTCCTCAATTTTAACTTCCTGTATTATTACTCTTAATGCTTTATAAATCATTGCACGCGTTTCTTGATTTGTTAATTTATTTATAATATTTTACCTCCAAGTTCGGTCCACATGCTATGTATATAGTAAACGATGGGGCACAGGGCCCATTACAGTTTTCCAAGCATTATATATAATGCTTCATCATCATCAGTCATAAAAACTTTTGGGCGTAATATTCCTATTTCGCTGTGTCCTTTTAATTTTTTATATAAAATTTTATAAGTTTTCGTATCCTTTTTATTTGTAATGCAATATGTAACAAGCACTCCCGAGCTAAACTCATCAACAACTACAATTATAGTTAAATAAAAATCATATTGATTGACCCCCTATGAGTGGTATTTGTACAAATTATATTATTTCCAAATTTAATTATCATTTTTCTTTGAAACTCGTTTGCTATAATTAACATAATATCACTTTTAACTAGTCCTTCATCACTTGTTTCTTCTTGTTGCTTATAAAATATAACCGGATTTAAAAGCTGACCAACAGAATTCACTTTTTTATACCATAAATTAACACTAACTGCATCGTTTATATGGGTTTTCTACGGGTTTAAATTAAAGTCTCGAACTATATTTCTGAGATCTTATTTCACTGTCAATGCAATTGGAGTTTGAGTATTGAACGTAGAAATGCTATCATGAAACTGATCTAAAAGATTGAAATGTTAATGTTTCTGTTCTAATAATTTGTTGACGCGCATCAGTAAGGTGTTCAATTAAATTTTTCCGGAGAGAAAATTTACTACCACATATTGGACATATTATATGTTTACATTTGGGAACGTTCGTCAAATGATTTTTCTCAGAAATATGACGTTTTATATTATACTTTCTATTCGTTGAATATTTACAGTGATTACATAAAAAATTCATTTTATAAAACACGGCAAAACAAAACACGATATCACAAATCAGGTGAATGTATTTAAAATGTAAAATACAGCAATAGTAAAAAAGTTACGCATGCGCAATGATTTAATAAAAATGTTTACAATTATTATTTAGCGAACTGTTCGACATATGCGCAGTATAGAAGAAAAATCTGCTCATATTCCTGCGGCGATTGCTTCGTCAGGGTAATACTGTTTTTGCGTTTGTAGATATTCAGGCCGCCCCCCAATGACGAGCCAGCGATAGCGCTCACGTCGTTCGTCATTAAGGCGGTTACCTGATTTTAGGATGTAAAGTGAACTGACTATATGCAACTGTCATCCCGTTTTCAGTAGTGAGTAGACTTTCTTTTTTGCACTATGAAAATGTGTAAAACTTACATTTAATTAAACGGCGAAACGAGTAAACAATAGTAAAAATGAAGTATGGATGAGGGTTCTTTATCACCTTATGCGCAAAAAGCATCCGGATTCTCAAGTTAAAAAAATACTATTTACACAGCAAGAAGGATCTAAACAGGAGTAAAATAAACACCCTCGTCCCTATCCCACACCACGTTTGATCATTGAGTGTTCCTTCACTAAACTTTACTTTCAACGTTAATTTTTCAATTTTTTATATTTTAGAAATAACATTCTTACGAATTCTCAAACAGGTTCTTTTGTATATAAAACTTCGGTTGGATTGTAATAATTTAAATAAAAATAAACTTGATACATGCTATACGTAATAATAATTATAATTAATATTTACACCTCTCACATATTTGTATAAAATAATAATTACTGTGTTTTAAATATTCGACAACTACGTCTAATCCATACCAAAATTCATTTATACATACCAAAATTCACTTATACATACCATACGTAAATATATATGATCGAAATAGTTAATTGATAAATCATGAACGTAGTCGAAAGTCGAAACTATGTGTGTCGATTACTAACACTAAACTTTAAATTTAGCTTTTTTTCTAATTTTAAATTAAAGAACTTTGAATATATATTTAAAAGTATTTTAATTTAATAATTCGTATTGGTTGTTTTATATTTTTGATGACATTTATCGGGTTATTCCATTTATTTTTACATGCATCTACAGATAATATTATATAATTTTGTTTATTTTATTTAAAATATGATAATTATGTAAAATTCTTAAAAAAATTAAAGGACCATTTTTGTTAATATTAAAAAAAAATTAGGACTATTCTTTCTGGAATTTAGCGATTAGTTACAAACTCTCATTTTACAGTTACAATCAATTTGACTTCTGCCTGCTCTATTGATTACATTTCTATGTTTTTTTGTTGTTTAGTTGATTCATATTCTGTTTTTATGAACTGTAATATTAAAGTATTTTTAGTAAGAATAGTGCGCCAGTTATGTTGCCCGTAAATTTAAATCTTACTTATAATGTAATAAGTTAAAAAGAAATGAAACTGTAATTGGCTAAACGCTGTTATTTCTGACATTATGTATATGATGAATTAAAAGTCATTAATAATGTCGCTTCACAGAAATGTACTTGCTCTAAGTGTTAATCAGTCAAAGTGTAGTTTACCTCCAATACCTGGTCGCACAACTAACAAGCACAAGTAAGTGAATAATTTTATTTTAAATTATGTGTTCTGTTCCAGTTTTAGATATGTATATTTGAGTTTTTCTTGTTTTTTTTTTTTCCAGAAATACAAAGGATTTTACTCCTATTGATTGGAATAGATATTTCACTAACTGCCATGTTTTAAGTATTAATGACAATAGTTTTAATGTTTACGAAATTGGCTCATCCGGACCACTACTCGTGTTACTGCATGGTGGTGGATTCAGCGCGCTTACCTGGGCATTATTTTCGGTTTGTTAAAATTTGCTTAAATTTTCAACTTCCGCTTTTTAATTATACTGTGTACAAACAAAATGTAGATACTGCTTTGGTAACGGTATCTGAATCAATGTAGTATTATGTATTGACATTTTTTTAATTTTCGGTTATAACGATTATGAAACCGTTAATGTCACTGTTGAACAATCTTTTAAACGGCGAATACCTATCATTTCTTTTAGAAAGAAATAACTTCATTGGCAAAATGTCATGTACTTGCAATCGATTTGCGTGGTCACGGAAATACAGTAACAGCAGATGATGATGATTTATCCGCATTAACAATGGCAAAGTAATTTAAATAGTTTATTTTGCATTTAGAAAATATGTTATATTTCAGAAAAGCAAAAGAAAATTTTCATTTTTTATTTGATTTGACTCGATTTCTTTGATTATATATAATTTTTCCTGAATTTAATCTAGAAAAGTGGTGTAGTTTTTCAAGTAATTTGTTGTTATACTACATGCACAATGTTTTACTGCGCAATTATTCATACTATTACCTATCTTTGAATTCTGTCTTGCACTTTAAAATTATTGACTAGTTTAAATAAGTGCTTTTAATGATTTGATAATTATATACATTATATTATGGTAATTTTAGAAAAATTAATTTTCATTTTTTGTTAGAGATGTTGCAGATGTAATTTCAGTGTTGTGTCCGGATAAACCTCCAGTAATTCTAATGGGTCACAGTATGGGCGGTGCAATTGCAGTACACGCAGTTTATAATAATTTAATAGAAAATGTGCTTGGGTTAATCGTTATAGATGTCGTGGAAGGGACTGCGATGGATGCATTAGCGAGTATGCAATCTTTCTTAAAAAGCAGACCTTCATCGTTTAAAACCGTTCAAGAAGCTATTAGGTGGAGGTAAGTTATAACATCTGAATATTTCTAATTCTGTATTTATTTTTGAAAGTGCTTTTCTGAAAATTTGATTTTTAAATTTTCCATTTCTGCGGTATTACATTTTAAATTTGCAGCTGTGTCTGCAGGAAGTGTTATTTATCAGTAAATAATATTATTCTTCTTCGGACAGAGTGTACGTTTTATAGTTGACATAAACATAACGAAAAAAGTATTTATTTTCTTTGAAAATTGTAATAAGAAGATTTAAGACTAAGATACAGAATTACGATAAATATGCAAAATGGAACGCGCAGAACTGTAATTTTATCAGTTTTTACATCACACATGTATTTTTTTTGCTTTTTTTAATGAGCAAAAATATAATGTATTCCAGTTAATTGGATAAGTGTAATTGAAAATTTGAAATGATCGAATATATAACTAAAAGGTAATTGTATTAGTAAATATAGAGATTCCTAAAAACTGAAAATGAAACAATTTTATATTTAACCTTCATGGTTTCATATCCTAATTGTAAGAGACTTTGTAATGGAGTACTTTACATTTAAATTGAAAAATATCCTGTAGAAAAATAAACGGACATTTACTTAAATTGATGAAACATTTTTTTAATGTTTTAGTTACATTAACAGTTTTTCAATTTGTACTTATTTCAAGGATTAAGAATTAACGTATTATTCAAAACTGTAAATTTTTTGAATTAGTGAATCGCATATTGCGCTGAATGAGCGAGTTCAGAGATAAATAATGAATTATGCAGTTCTGGCCGGATAGACCAAACCGTGTAAATGTAGCGTTTAGTACTACTCTAAAGGGGTGTGGAATACCGTCATAGTTACCCAACTATGACGGTATTAATAGATAAAATATGCACTTTAAAAATTCATCTGTCGTTGAATTTATCGACGATCATTGACTTTTATATGAAGTGAGTGCGGTTTTTGTACGTATAAAAAAGTAATGTTTTCAACTATAATAAATGAACGTTTTTTTGCTTTTGATATTAGCATGTACAGCGGACAAGTCAAGAACATCGAATCAGCAAGGGTTTCAGTTCCTGGCCAAATAAAAAAGTAAGATTAATGCTATAAATATTTTATTGAAAGTAAATAAATGTTCGAACCGATCTCCGATCCTTTTAGTTTTTTAAAATTGTAGTATAAGTAAGTATACAATGTAAAATTTGTTTATTAAAGATCTTACAAAAATTAGAAAATATCTCTGCGCTTACGCATGTACTGATTTTTTCATAATGGTTAAATGTTGATATGAAATTACAAGTACATATGGTTGTAGTGATGAATTAATATGAGATTATTATTGTTTGTATGCGATCATTTTTTTTATTTGAAATCCAACAAACCACCGCTAAATTAAAAATAAAAATATTGTTAGAAACCAAATACTGACTGACTTAGGAATAAAGAAGTTAGGACAAGAATTGCATACGCAAAATGTATTTTATAAATTAAAATCGCCGTTTGACATGATCTTATATTTAGTAAATAGTGAGACGAGTAGTTAAATGTCGCTACCAACTTTACTGTATGGAGTGGAAAGTTATACCTTTATAATCCGGCAGATACAAGTGTTTGATGTGCTTGGCATTCGAAAATCCAAAAATTCTATCAGTAATGTGTACGAAAAATTAGAAAATTTTTCGCCGATTAGGAATTAACCGGCACTTACTGGTTATCGTTTAACAAGCGTGAAATTAGTTATTTTTAAGCATTTTACTGTAATGGTAAATACACAGTTTTATCAGTGCAACTTGAAAGGAAGTAGCAAAGAAAAACATGGTCGTGGTAATACAAGAATAACTTAGCCGATAAATTTTAGTAATTTTTGGACAATTTCGAAGTAATTATTTTTTTTTAATTTTCACGTACTCGTTGTTTTTGAAATTTTTATTTTCATATTCGATAACTACGTTTTTATAAACGGAAAAGTAGTTAATTTTGTTGAATTGGACTTGTTAAACGGATATTTTAGTAGTTGAAAAAATTTTTGCTTTTTTTGAGCGCTCATGACCATTACGTTTATTTTTATTTTGTTTTAAAATCACATTTAATTAGACGTAGGTATCTGAGAAGAAAGGTACAAATAACATTTTTTAAAAATATTTTTTTTTTGTTATTTTGTAATTTTTAATTCTTACGAATGCCCTATTTACTTACAGAATTGCTAATTCGTGAAAAGCTAGGGGGGGATTGAAGTCTAGGGAAACCTTTTTCTTTTGCTGTTAACTTAGCCATTTTATTATGAGTAGTATTTAAATGATCTTTCATTGGTATCTAATCATGGAAAGCGACGCAGTCTTTCTGAAAAGTCATTCATCGGCGTGGCCTTGAATTTTATATGTTTTAATAAAGTACTTTTTTTATATAAAAACGAAACATGCAGCCTTTATCCTTACAAATTTTTTTTGACACACGTTATATTAAATTTATGACTTCATAATTCAGTCTTTTGGTTTTTAACAATTATTTTTTACTTGAAATTCTTTGTGATTTACATATTTTAAAGTATTTCAATTTTTTAAGGGTAAGTAAATAATTTTACAAATGGCAGTTTATAATTCGTAAGAAGCAAAAAGTTTCGATGCAGTTAATGTATGAAAAATTACTCGTTTTAACTAATTTTGTTTGTTTGATTTGTGTAATGATACTAATGAATTTTTTATGTTTTTTTTTTTGAAAATATTACAAAAATTTCTTAATATATGTATAAAATTTTCATCTTTTATTTCTGTTTTTCAATGACACGTCGACAGTAGCAATTATTATTTGTTTAAGATAAGCAATTGTCGAGCATTGTTAAAGATGAAAATTGCATGTCTATAACCGCTGCTTTAGTCGCAATGGTCTAAATAGAACTCAGAAAATTTGTTAGAAAAAAAATGTCGGTTAAAATTTTTGACGTCATTTACTGTATTCTGTTAATTTTTGTCTTCTATTAAATTTATATACTATATCTAAAAATTTATTTAGCTAAAACGAACTATTTTAAATATTAAAAAGCACTGAAAACAATGTGTTAGCTGCGAGCGAAATATTCGACATTAATAACGAGCAAGAGTTGGACGAGCCCGATATATGCAGAGCACCTTCAATACCTGAAACTATTAAAGAAGAAGAAGAAGATGTAGTTCAGTTTCAGGTTCCATCTGTGAGTTTTAAATCTTTTAAATAATAACTTTCGACCGTTAATTCATGCGTCGCACTTTCAACTTGTTGGCTTTTTGCACTCCATTTCGATTTTTTTTTTTTTTTTTTCGTATTTCCTTTTTTGCTTGTATGTTAAATTATAGTAATTTATAATTTTATACTAGGAACTTCCCCTTTAATTATTGTTGACGATAACATGAATTCTTTATCACAAATATGAAATTGATGTACGTATTCAATTATGAATATTAGTTTTTATTCGTCGTGTACGTAATATGTAATTTTCAATTTTTACAGAGTCCATTTTCGAATTTTAGTATGATATTACAAATAGCTAAATAACGATTTTTTTTTCTTTCTTTTTTTTTTTTAAATTTTATAAACAGAATCCAAAAGTAAAAGGTAAATACGTCTGGCGAATCGATCTGTGTAAAACAGAAAAATATTGGACTGGTTGGTTTCAAGGGTTGTCAGAAAAATTTCTATTGTGTCCCGTTCAAAAACTTTTACTTCTGGCTAATATAGACCGTTTAGACAAAAACCTCATGGTTGGACAAATGCAAGGTAAGTATTTTTGAAAACTTATTTTATTTTCGATTTATTATTTTTAGGCGTTTTTAGCAAAGTATGTATAACATGGTTACCATTTTTAAAAATAATGAATAATAAACATTTAGAATGGTAGCCGAAATTTTCAATTAATTTTAAGTATAGATAATTCGAGTACTAAAACTGATCGTTTTAACTTAAAGTGATTTCATCGAATTTGGTGGGTTGTATAGTTTAAGTTATTAAACGGTTTATCTGACAATACATAAGAAAACAGAATTTTGGCGAATGGTATTTAAAGTTATATAAATGTACGATGATATTTGTTTAGGGAAATTTTCAATGCAGGTGCTTTCAAAAGTTGGCCATGCAGTTCATGAAGATGATCCAACACACGTAGCCGAAATCGTAGCTAATTTCTTGGTAAGGAACCACTTTGCTGAACCATTAGTCGACTTAAGGTAAATTAGATTGTTCTGGTTTTTTTTTCATTTTAACTTTTTTTAAATTACAATTATAAAGTGTAACCGCTTTTACGTATTTTTATTATTGTACAGCTTTGATTGATAGGTAGAATGTGGAAATTCTTGTCTCGTAAAACCGTAGGATAGGCCTTTTTTGCTATATGAGTTTTCTCTTTAACTTGTTCTAAAAAACGGATCTAGATAGATATTGCTTAATTTTTTAACGTAAAGGTAATTTTTAATAATAATTGAAATTGTCGTGAATTAAGAGTCATTTACTTTTTTTCGCTGTGCGACTGTTAAAGGTGTTTGTAATTTCGGGAATAAAAATTAGTGAGATTCATTAAAGGTAAGGAACATTTTTCGGATACTCCTTCTTGTTAATGTTTCAATATTTCATTAATTCTTTGTAAAATAGTTCATGACGAATGATAATTTTTTGCTAAAGTACGTAATGCTCGCAGTATGAGCATATGATGTTTTACTGCATTGCCTCTCTGTCGCATATAACTAGACATCGCTATTTAGAATTATGTGCAGAATAATTTATGACTTGTATTTGTCAACAACTATCTCTTTACTATCAAACCTACTTATTGTTGAGAAATCTTCAAGTTAATTTATAATCTGCACTTACGCTTAAAATTCATCGTAAAATTTGTATTGTAGGACTCTTTGGGGAAATTTTCAGTAGTAACTTAAAGTACACTAATTAATAGCACGTAAATAAACACGTAGTGTATTTCGTGTGCTATTACTAACGTAATAACTGTATTTCTTGAAAAAGCTTAGCGGTAAAATTTTATTTCATTATTTTTATTTTGGTTTCAGAAATACTTAAGAACCTATTTGTATTAATTATTCGGAAGAATGTCGAAAAACTAAAATTAAATCGGATGTTTTTAATCGTAATAATTGTAAAAATTTGCTTTTAAATTCGCCATTACGTAAAATGCACTATATAATTTGAAAACTATTTTATTTATTTTTTTTATTAAAACTTATTTTTCCTGCTTAGAATATAGTCTTCAGCTCTAATACAGTTTTTAACGTATGCAGGAGAGCTATAACAAATATATGTAAGTGTAATGTAACCAAATATTTTTTGTTTCCTTTTTATTATACCATCAGCCAGTTTTATTCGTTATGCATAACATGCCTTTGCAGTAATCCCTGATTTTAGTTTATCTAATATGATGATACATAATAAGTAACGTTACTTGAAATTATTAAGTATTGATCTTTATAATACTTATTTATTGGCTGTAAATAGGTCTTAAAATTCCTATAATATTTGACAAATGAAATATCCTATAATATTGATGTAAATAATTACACCCGAAACTGATGAATATTATTGCAATAATCGCTTATAATTTTAATCGGATAATTATTTATAAACTGCCGATTAAATATTCCTATCTTACTCCTGACAGAGATATATATATGTATATATATTTTTTATATAATTATTATTCAAATTATTTACAATCATGTTTTTCGTTGAATATATTATGGTTAAAATTTCCATCGTCTATTTATGTGGTTAATAAGATAATTAGGTGATGTTTGAAAAAAAACATAACTTCTGAATCTACCGAAATTTGTCTTTGGCTTAAGCCGATTAAATGTACCAAAAGTACAAACGGAATATAATAATGAAAAAAAAACCAACAAAAACGAAGAGATTAGTTATTTTGGAAACTCGATTTTTTTTAAAAACGGTTATAATATTTTCAAGTAAATTCAATAAGAAGTATTAATTTTAACTACTGATGTTTTCTTTGCTTCCAGATTAAATATGTATTTATAAGAGTATATTTTTATAATGAATTATTAATATTTTAACAACAAGTTTTATTATTCATTGATGTTATTCGTGTAGGATTAGGTGTAATGTTTAATTAATTTTGTTTAAGGGGATATTCTAGTCTAGAAATATGAAATAATTGAAATTTTTTTTTTGCATATTCTGATAGTATAGAGATTTAGGAATATGTCTCCCTAAAACGATTTTTCGAAATTAAAATTATTTACGGAGTGTAGCTATTTTTGTGATGTGGCGACTAAACCGGCTCAGTCGGAGCGGATCAAACAATAGACAGTAGACATTTTTCGACTACCTGAGGATAAATCAAACTCTATTATACATTATATATATTTAAAAATCGATTAACTGAAGGCCATTGTAACGTATTTTGTTGGAAATCTTTTCTTGTTTTTAGTGTTCAATTCAGGTCAATTTAGTTTCAATCTTCAAGCAACGTAGACGTGTATACTCTGTGGACAGTCCAAAAGTATAAAATTTCGAGTGAATATTTTATTTATGAAGTGTAAAATGGATAAAAAAAAGTAACAAAGGAAGTGCGGTGCGTCCAGATAGACAAAAAAAAAAAAGAAAGAACATTTAGACTGTCAAAGGGAACGCAATTAGGATTGAACGTTCTGAAATCCGAGCTTTTGATGCTTCAAAGGAAGCTAGGACTGCTCGTCTAGTTTTAGAACTTCAGAGAAAATGTACAATTTGAAGTAGAAGAAGGTCCACATTGTATGAAGCAGGAATCGCCGATTAAGAAAATTTAAGTATAACGTACCACCGTTCTATGAATTAGACTGCCCCTGAAACTTTACTTGAATCTTTCGAAACTTGAAACGCGTTTTTCTCGAAATTACTTTTTTCAACACGGTTGACATATCTCAAGTTCTAATAAACCGATTTATTTGAAATTGGGTATGGATCTTCTTTATATGTCCCCCTCTATGACCCCTGCCAGAATGAAGTCAAAATTTTGATTTTTACTATTTTTAAAAAATTTAGAAAAGTCAAAAAATAGATAAAAAATCGACCTTTTTTTTCAAACAGTCATTATTTTATGAGAATTTTTTTCTCCTTTTCTGAGGTAGGGACTATAATCCTTACTAATTAAGAATCTTTTTTGTTTTAGATGACTAGAAGGGTTGGGATTGTGTCAACCAGGACAAACCCTTTTTTTACCCCTCCACTTCATTAGCCTTTAACGGTGAATTTCAATTTTCTTTTTTTCATAATTTTTTGGTGTATTCTTAAAACATGAATAAATAAATGGTAAAAAAATGGATATTAAAAATATTTTTTTTTTTTTTTATTTATTTATTTTTTTTATTGAGCCTGAAAAAACCTTCTAAATTCGTGCCTCTAGACTAGAATACCTCCTTAAGCTCC
The DNA here is from genome assembly GCA_039619475.1 of Icerya purchasi. NCBI lineage: Eukaryota > Metazoa > Arthropoda > Insecta > Hemiptera > Monophlebidae > Icerya > Icerya purchasi. Next base: position 267,775,133 of record CM077116.1, read on the forward strand.
GTTAATGTTTAAAAAGAAATTTCCTATTTTTTATAAAAAAAAATTAATCAGAATCAGTGTTTGTTAGTTCTAATGTATTTTGATGTAGCTACAAACTTGCAGTATTATTTTATTTCTATAAAAAGTGTAATGGAAAGATTATAAATTTCTTTTATACCGTATTTCGTATCTGCGAACTGTTTTCATTAATCCTTTGATCATAATTGAACATTAGATGCAAGTAGATAAAGGTCGTAGAATTTCTATCCACTGAAATTAATATACATAATTTTGCCATTTAAATGTAAAAAACGTGATTTTGTTTAATTTAGAGTTTCTATGCCTGCGTGTTGATGAAATCGAGAAAGCTGAATTATACTGCGATTATATTGTATAGTATTTTCGTGTGAAATGGTGTATAAGTATAAGTTAAAATAATTTTTGTACTAATTAGTTTAATGCGCGGTTTATTATTAAAAAAAACTTAATCGAACAATTCGTAAACTGAATAATAAAAAACAGTTTAAAACAGGTAATTATTATTCGGATTATTCATGTATTATTATTATTATTATTGATAAAAATGCTTCTTGTTAGTAATAGCATAGTTAAATAACATTAATGCTTAATAATAATTAAGAACGTTAAAATTGTAAAGTAACAATCAAATTCGAACAAATAAAATCTTCATCGCGACACTGGAGACTTCATTTCTTGTTTTAAACATGCCTTGAATCCTTCCCATCCTTCAGTTTTTATGTGTGACTGAAAGATTACAATTTTAAGATTATTCTCATTCGTCGTAATATGTTTAAAATTATCATTTTTGACGGAGGAATGTGAAATAAAAAATATTTTTTAAACGTCGAATACGTATGTTCGACCAATAACAGTATTTACCTTAAAGCCTCGATGTAAACGGTCTTTCATAACAGCGATAAATTCACGATAGCTTAACTGACCATCGCCGTCTTCATCGAAAATGGCAAATACTGTTTGTACTAAATGAGGGCTCAAATTAGTTCCGGTACATATCTTTACAGCGCGGTGAAATTCGTCTAAAAGTACATCAAACTATGTAAGTAAATAATTTCACTATTTGTGGTAACACTTGTACAATATAATACAGTGAAGTACCGATTATCCGAAATAATGGGGGATTGACAATTTCGGGAAAACGATTTTTTCGGATAATCGATAATCGTTATAGAAGCATTACATGTATTTATAGAAACATTTTACGTATTTAACATATAAAAGAAAAACATTGAAAATTACGAAATTTAATAAACTACAGTAATGTAATATGTTGTAATGAAAAATAAAAACTCGAATGTAGTATCATGTAGGCCTTATGGTACGTATATGTAATTACGTACGTACATATTAAAAATCTTAAATACCTTAAATATTTATTAAAAATAATTAAAATACGTGAAACCACCATTTCGGATAATCGGTACTTCACTGTACTTAAAAGTTTCGATGACTTTACATTTCGCTATTTATCTTTTTTCAACCGAAGATAAAAAAAAAAAAGCTGCAAAAACCTCAAGTTGTGTTTAACACTTTTTTCACTATTTATGTAATCCATTTCCAAAATTATATTTAAAGTTAATTTATTATGATACATGAAGATAATATTAAGTTATTGATTACGTTATAAAAACATTTGTTCCCTTATTAAGCAGTGAAATATTTAACATTTAGTACTCGTTTTTATTTATTTTCGCTAGAAGATTATTATTCGTGTATATTTGTATATTTATACTTGAGACGGGAAAAAGCTTTCAACGAAATATATTATTTGTCGAAGAAAACGTTTTAAACTCGCGTTTGTAATAAATCACAATGTATCAAAATTTGAGATGAAATTAAAATTATTAACAAATAATTTAAAGCAATTTTATATAGTTTTACATTTACAACATTTAGTATTCATTATGAAATAATTACAGAACTTTCTAGTAAAGCTGTGAAACGTAATCTATACTAAAATTTCAATAGTGTATCGTTTGGGGGGTCAATCTAGTTCGTTAAATTTTTCATTAGTCAATTTAATGATGCTGTTTTTTTTTTCTTCTTTTTGTAAAGTATAGTGTAGGGCTAAATGTTAAATAGGCAAAATTTAAATTTCATAAATAATAAAATTAAAAAAGTACATTTAATTGAATTAAATAATTTTTGAAACGCGCGTAAGATACAAAAGAGTACTAGGAAATTGAAATCACGAGTTTAAATATTTAAGTAGTATTCATTAAACATTATGAAAAAATAAAGAGTTATTCAGAAATATGCGGAGGGGCAGCTTAAAAATAAGTTTCCTAACGCTTTCGTTTGAATAAAAATAAACGGAATGCAATAAAATGCGAGGGAAGTTAAATATTTGAGTTTCTAGTCGCATTAAAAATCTAAGCGGTTGCGTGAGTGGAATAGAAATGAAGCGCAGAAGCAGTAGTCAACGGAATACCTTTGGAGTCTAATGAAGTTCTAAAGTTTAAATTTATGCGAGGTGAATATGTTGAAAAGTGAAAAAAACTCAAAAATACACTATTTTTGAATTTTATTTAAGCGTTAACTTCTGTTCAAATGGCAGAGAAATTTACTTCTGAGATGACTTACGTACAATTATAAATAATCACAAGTAAAAATCGAAAAAAAAAAAAAATTAAGTTTACCGACAGGTTTTGGAAGTTAAGATTTAAAATTTAATTTCTGCCATGATTATAAAGCTCTTGTTGATAAATTTTATATTTTTTGTAATTTTGTATTTACGTTTATCTATAATTTTATATTTCTGAATTCATTTATTTCTAAAAAATTAAATCAATGAATTGAACTGAATTTTATGTTGATGAATTGTGTGTTATGTGTGTATATATACACACATATATATATATATATATATATATATATTGTAATTTATTATAATTTATTATAATTTAGCTGTTTATGTAGGTAAATTAATGCACATATAATTTTTTTTAAATTATAAACGGATTTATAATAGATCAGATTTATGTGGAAACAATGTTTTCTCGATTTTTCTCCCGTTAATTTGACTAATCTTATATTACTGGTATTGTAAAATGTAATTACCTTGAGATATCGGGTGATCGGCAAGCGTATACATACGCATAGCTATTGTAAAATCTTCCAAGTTATTTAAAAATTGACAAAATACTTTGAATTCTTGGAAAGTAATACCCTGCGGAACACCTTCTTGTTCTCTAAGACGACCTAGTAATCTTTCCAAGTACATATCACATCTGCGATATGTAACGAATTAAAATTAAATAAATCATTACTTATTTTAATAATGAAAAGATATTTGAATAACAACTTACCATTTTTGTCTGCTAATTAAATATTAGAGGTTAATAATTTTTTTCCCCGTAAACAGCTTCATGTAATTTAACTTTTTTGTTTTCAGAAAAACAAAAACAAGTTTACAAAAATTTACTTTGAATACAAATTTTCTATTATAAGATTTCAGAGAATGTTGAAAATTTTATGTTTTTGACATTGTATAAATTAAATGTGTTATTCTAGTTGATTGCGAATAAAAAAGAAAGCAAAAAACGATAGAACCAAAAATAGTCTAAAGTTTATATGATATATTTTTTATTATTATTACAAAGTTTAAAACAATGTATTATGTGTAGTTGACTTTGCAGGTACTAAAGTCACTCGTGTAATACGCAGAGTTCATTTGAGAGACGGTTGAACTTCGATTTTTAGAAGTTAGCAGGTTATTAATAATACACTTTACGTAGAAGTCTGTCTATCGGACAGAGATAATTTTCAATGCTTAACGTTTTTGAAAATGCGTGTACGTGGTGTTGCGAGTGATTGCAGAAACAGACTGAGGCACACTGAAAAATGTTCCTTAACTGCTTCCATAAGTAGAGCGTGAAATAAGGAACATTAGTTTCATTCCAGATTTCACACAGATAAAAAAAGAAAAAAAAAACAAACTACAACTGTTTTCTCACGATTTTAAATGTAATTTTAATATTAATTTCTTTAATATGTTTATAATAGAAAAGCATGCGGGGGTTTTAATTATATTTTTTATTCATCCGTAAGTTATTAAATATGTATTATTTTTCACTAAAAGCTGCCTTGACAATGAAAATCAACAAAAGATTAAATTTCGAAATAGAAGAAAACACCCGCACTTTATTGGAATTCGTCTTGTGGGCAAATTGTACGCAGCATGAAAAAGTTCCAACTATAATAATCGGCATTTATAAAAGTAGAATTAATCGGTTAATCTGACGTCGTCTTAGTTGTTACGGGAAAATAAATAGGGAGAAGAGGGGGAATTCATTGTGGTTTTTTATGAAATGAAAGATCAGATGACTAGCGAAGCCATTGAAAATAAGAGTTAAACGTATTTATTAAAGGAGAATCCAACCAAATAAGTATTATTCATTGCGAGCCATCATTGAGTTATGATTTTTGTTTGAACATATTGATAACATTTCGATGTTCTCATTTTTATTTACATTAAAACAGCCTCGTAGAAATGTTAGCATTTCAATAAAGGACTTAAATATAAATTCATGGATGGAGAAATATGCATAGGATCAACAAGAATTTGTAGAATATTGACATTGAAGGTGGAGGAGACAACTGTAATTAGTGAAAGTCTCGCCAATTTTATTTTTCACATTTACGAAGAGAGTATTTTTCTGGTCCCTGGCTAGTTTAGTGCAAGTTGAAACCTAATAAAAGGTCACTTGTGGAGACAAATGAAGTTAAGAAGTTCCTGTTAACTTTTAGTACTAAAAAAGTGAAGCAATAAATTATTTGCAAAAGTTTTCATTTTCATCTATCTAATTTTTATGACGATTAAATTTTAGTTGATTAATGGCGGTAATAAATTATTAATATAATTTATTATGCTTTTTTTTTTCTTTCTTTTTTTAAATTTATTTGCAAAAGTCCATTTAAGTCAGTTGTTAAAACTCGGCAATAATGTGTTAATTGGATTCAAACCAGTTTTGTACGGTCAGTTTTTCTCATTATAATTCACGAAAATTTGAATTGCTTTTAATTTATTTTACGATGTTGCGACGAAAACTTGTTTTCCTTTCACAATAATAAGTTATGGAAAGGGTTAAATTTTTTCTACATTAATAAAATTGAAAATATTGCGTTATCAATTTAAAAAAAGAAAGAAAAAGAACATATTGGGGCACGTGAAAAACATTAATTTATAGGTGTGTGTTCAATTTTATAAATTTCTATGTCGGTTAAAAATTAAATGACAAATGAAATCTTATTGTCTGGAAATTTCTGTTTTAAAATTTTATCTGCAATTTTATATGTACGTTTTCGTATGTTTTTTTTTTTTTGCGAGTTCCTAATATGGTACTACCAAAATGAACATTGGTTCCTTTTGAAATGGTCCGTTTCTTAGAATTTTCGTATGTTAAACTTACCACGATATGATCATTTAAAAATGTAAAAGAAGAAAAACACAAAATATTACTTACACCTTCTCGTCAAAACGAGTATAACGCAGTAATATACGAGCAAAATCTACTTCGCAGATTACATTGGCCCCTTTAGCGAATTCATGAAATTCCATTTCTAACACTTCGGTCTGAAGATTTTCCATAAACCTGTAAATTCAATTTCATTATACAGAGGCTGTGTCCTTTTGACGGAATTATTTTGGATACCGAAAGTCGGTTTTTTTAGTTTTGTAAAATAAATTTAGTTATTTAAGAATTGAATAAATGTGAAAAAATTATGGTCAGTTGTAGGTAACAAAGAGTCAATTTAAAGCGTGTAGCGTAGTGTTAAGCGGCTACCGAACGACATGGCAGAGGTTTTCGGGAGTTATCTCGTTTTGGACTTAAGTTACTCTCCCAATGGGTATATATATACATACCTAATCTGAAATCGACGATTGCGGTTGTATCGGGGAGAAATCTGGAAAAATAACGACAGCCTGCCTACGCTTATTAGTGCCATAGGGTTTAGTTAGTATAATACATTGTGAACCTTAACTTCACAGTTCCCGACTCCTTGAGGTCATGTCAGGTGTATGAGATAACTTTACTATTATCAGATCTGAAAAAATTATTTAAAAAAATGTTAATTCGACCCGAACAAGTCATTTCAGTTAGTTTCCCTTCGTTATTTTGCAAAATTTTTACATAATTCAGCGGATGTCTCGGCTCAGTCGATTCGTTGATTTTAATCTTAGACCCGAATTTGTTTTAGTAATTCCTTAATCCAAAAATAATTTCTTTTTGAAATATGTTAGGATCCAATAAAAAAAAATTAATAATAATTTTTGTTATTAAAGTCTAAATGAACTTTTCTACTTGTTTCTTTATCAAAGTTCAACAGTAGTATATATGAGTCTCGTACATATTTTACTTGCAACGCGCTGTGATACATTTGAAGGCAGCACAATCATACGATCAACTGATCTGGCTTTTCTCTGGAAATCGAAACACGGCTGTGATATTGTTAGTTTCTAATATGCGACAAATATATTTCTTTGCAGCTAACTGAAAAATGCCAGTTCTTCAACCGTTACAAACAATCGAGAGCAAACCGCGTTTATTTAGTTTTCGAATATATGTACATACTACTTTGATCAAAAAGTTTCAGAAATTTATTCAGAAAATTAAAAATACCTGTTATTCACCAAAACTGATTTTGTTCCCTTCAAAGTACTTTCCACCGACTGCAACACATTTATGCCAGCGGTTGATCCAATCTCCGAAACATTTGTTATACTCGGTTTTCTGTGTATGGCCATTCGAGCTACCTTCGATTTTTCTATCGTCTCCTCTCGACAGCTGAAATGCGACGGAACGGTTTCTCGAGTTGATCGAACAGAAACAAGTCGCAGGGAGCTAAATCAGGCGAATTCGGTGGCTGTTGAATAGTATTCGTTCTATTCTATGCCAAAAAATCACGAATGACGATGGCATTGTGCGACGGTGATATCGACGTGCAAAATCCAGGAATTGTTTGCCCACAAATCCGGTCTTTTTTGGCGGATTGCTTCATGCAAACGTCTCATAACGCCCAAATAATAATCCTTGTTGACTGCCTGATGTTCCGTTAACAATTCATGGGAAAACCGTGTAAGCGTCAATTTCTTTTTTTCGATTGAAAACGACGTGATTTTTTCGGTTTGGGCTCATGTAGCCTACGCTATTCACTCGCTTGATGTCTGGATTGCATGTCATACTCGTACACTCACACTTCGTCATCTTCAGTAATGATACGTCTGATGAATGTTGGATCGGATGTGGACTGGGAAATCTTGTCTTTCGCGATATTAACGCGGTCCCTTTTTTGTATGAAATTCAGATCTTTCGGTCCCAGCTTTGCAGCAACACGTCTCAAGCCTAAATCTTTAACACTAAAATGTCTTGGACGGATCCATAAGCGCGATATTTATGTCCACTGCCAGCTCTCTAACGATCAACTTGTGATTTTCGGCCAACATTTCTTTGATTTTATCGATGTTTTTTTCGGTTTTTGGTATCGATTACCTATACTGCGTTCGTCATCTTTCAACAGACTCAAGACAACCTTTGAAGCGTTCACGCCACACATAAAAATTTTTTTTCGATAGAGCATCGTCGTCGAAACACTTCTCTAACATTTCCAACGTTTTCATTTCATTCAATCCGTTTTTAACACAAAATTCAATGCAAACTCGTTGATGCTAAGTTAATTCCATTTTTAAAATCGTAAAAAATCGAATGTATTCAAAACGGCATAACCTTTACAGATGTGGAGCTGTGACAATGAAATTTGGCGGGAATGTTAATGACAGTGTGGCAACTTGACAAAAAAAAAAAAAAAATTAAATCGAGTGACTGGTAACGCCACACGGTGGTCATTCCTGAAACTTTTTGATCAAAGTAGTATAGTATAGGTTTGACCATAAATTTTGGCCACACCTTTTGCACCGCGTGGAAAAATAGGTCGGCGAAAACTAAATTACATATACTTGTCAGCGTGGAATGTGTTATATTTATTATGAAAATTTCAGCTCGACAGCTTCGAATGGATAATGCTCGTATACGGACCATTCGCGCGCAAAGTCGTATCGAAATCCGTCTACAGATTAGAGTAGGATGGGGAAATCGCGGTAATTCGTACGATAACATTGTTGCGGATAAGAGAACAAAGTGATCGAAAAGTAGACTGAACGGATGGAGAGAAAAAACCGTACACCGTGTTTAAACGGCTTCTGCGTGTGCATCTGTATTGTTTGAACGAAGTGATTTTCGCGTGAGATTTTTGATGCTAGTGTGTTTTCGTGAGAACGGGCATAGTCGCATATGACAAAATTTACGACTGAATTGTTACGAAAATAACCCTTCGTATGGTTCTGACGTCGCATCCTGTGATTTTTGGCCCTTTGCAATACTCAAACAGGCCTTTCGCGGCGTAAGCAGTTCGTACTTGTGAAGGCTTTCTTAAACGCGTCCTCAGATTGAATTTGGGAAAACTTTAAAGGTGAAAAATAGGTAGAAAACAAATGTACAAAACATAAAGAACGGTATTCTGAGAAAGATGAAAATGGAAACAAGAACTTTTTTATTTTTCTTAGGCGAGCCAGCGACCTTGACCCAACAACATGATACACTAAACGGCCAGGCGGTGAGTGATGAAAGACACAAAAGACAGTAGCCGGGGGACAACAGAACACAATGGGAGAGAAAGAATATAGGTTGGGTTGTAAGGAGTAGGAAGACTTAAAGCTAAAAGTTGGGCGTATAGAAGGGCGAGTGTCCGTTGAAGAGAGTAGAACATTCGAAAATTTCTTTGATAGGAAAGATTTATAAACATCCGAAAGCAAATGAGTGATACGATCAACTGAGACAAATCCGGGACGGAAGCCGAACATATTTGAAGGGACTAGATTATTGTACTGCGATTATTTATCGAGCCTTCAAAGAGTTTACGCAGACAACGAAGTAAGAAAAATATTGCGGTAAGAACACTGATTTCTATTAGGAATCGTAAACGACAATTGTAGTGTATATTAAAGTTTCGTAACAAAGTTGTGATTTTTTTTTTTTGGTTTTTTTTTTTTTTTAAGCGGAATTCGATATGACTTTGTGCGTATACGAGTATCCATTTGAAGCTGTCGAATTGAAATTTTCAGAATTGATGTAAAACACATTCCACGCTACAAGCGTACGTAATTTAGTTTCCCTTGACTTATTGTTTTCCTCGCGATACGACGTATGTGACCAAAATTTATGGACAAACCTATGTATTAAAGTTTATATTATGATTAAATTACCTTTCTATCGGCATTTTGAACAACGGAATATTAAAAATCGCCAACTCGAGACGTGTTAATATAAATAAGGTAAAAGTTTAGAAATCGAAACATCCGCTATTATGCGGAAAGAACGACCAGTATATTCTATTTTCGTGGGAGCGTGAAAATTTTACGAAATCACTGGGTCATGTAGCATGCATAATTTTTGCGTGTTTTCGTTTTTATAGTTATTCGGGGGATTGACGCGTTTTCTATAAAGTAATAGTTTCGAGATTACCTTCTAAAATCTTCGTATTTTAATGTACTGCTTCCTTTTTTACCGAAAAAATGTATTAGCAAAGTTGTATCTACTGCATTTTTGCGTTGAAGACTCTGCCCGTCGATTGTTTCCGCGTCGCGTACGATGCTATTTTCAGGCGAATCGTGACCGTGCTTGTCTTTCCATGCGTGATTAAAAATCTTCTCCAACTGAAACGTTATTATAAAAATCTAATTGAGTTGTATTTGATATTGTTTCCTTAAAATTGAAAATAACAATACGTGAAAAAACAGGTAAAACGAAAATGAAATAGACACGTATAAATAACGAAAAATTATAATAAACATGTTAAGAAGAAATATTAAATAAAATATGATAATAATATTTGTTCGGAGGAACATTCCATTTTCAGTATTAGAAAAGAAATTTGTAAAGATATATACGTATATATATATATATATATATATACTATTTGAATATCTAAAGGAAACCTTAAAGAGAAATACTAGTAAAGGTGTGATCTGCATTTAAATGAGATCTAAATCACACTGACTCAGAAAATAGAGAAATACTGTATGTAGTATATATATATATATAATTCACCGATCCTGGTATCGTTACAAGGGCTTCTAAATGCATTTAATTTTGGAATCAATCAACTCGCCGTATTTTTTTAATTCATTGCAATATAAACTATTCTGCACTCGAATTTCAAAAATTTTTTATTTTTAATTTTCGTTAAACATTCAGTGACTATGTGGCCTGAAAGAAACAAGCACCTTATTAAATCTGTCGCGTTATTTCTAATTTTGCGCTACACATGTAATGCGAGGTGATTAAAGGACAAGGCGACTGCTATAAATTCGTTTCTGTTGAGAGGAAACAAAGAAAGACCGAGATGGGTCATCGTAGAGCACCCTACTTTAACCGTTGCTATCGATTAGGTAAGTATTAGTAAATTTTCGCATTTCAACAGCCATTTCATGCGTGTTAAAAACATAAAAATTTCTTGTGGCACTTTCATTACCGACAATGAAAAGTTAGTGCATCTTTTATCGGTGATTAGTAAGAACGTGTGTGTATTTTAATCATGCTTGTTTATTAATTAATAGGTCGCGCATTGGTATTTAAAAATTGATCGATACTTTTCTTATCAAATATTTTTCGATGATCGAGTGGCTGGCCTAAATTTTTTTAAAGGCAGCGCGCAAAACGGTTTTTAATTTCTCTATAATCGTTTGATGAACGAGATACAATTATAACCGGTTTTTAGGAAACATAAAAAAGAGAATGTATTCCTTTAAGAAATTAATAAATACTACAAAACTTCCGAACAATATTTAGTACAGGAACTGTTTTCGGGAATATTCCATCGTTAGTCAATAAATGAGTGAATGTAACAAAACGTTTAAATTAATTTTCGTTTTTTTTTTTTTTATTTGTATAAAAACATTAGTATTTACAAAAAAAAAAACTCACTTTTTATCATCTTTATTTTATTTCATTATTTATTTTTAGTTCGTTAATTACAGTTATATTTCTTTTATTCGTTCACACTTTTTACAACTTTTATTCTTATCCGTTCTTATTATTAATTAATTAAGGATTATTAAAGTTTGAGTCGGATCATGTACTGACCTCAACACGGCCTTTCTAAAAAAATACTGCTAGCTCAGACTCACACCTAGATCCATAGAGCTGGTCATTGAAACGTTCGTAATTTACCATCATAAACGAAAGCTGGATAGAATTTATCGAGTGCCAAAACTGTACAGATTTACAGCCGCGTTGGTGTTCCCTGCAACGAGCAGCGATATTCCAGCAGATGCCGCGCCACCATCATCAGTAATTCAGTTTTTTCAGAACGACTGCATGATTAAGTGGCCAAATGTCCGGTGTACAAATTAAGAGGCATTAAATTCTCGAATAAACTATGGCGGCCATTCGCAAGCAATTTCGAATGTTAGCCGATTGCGGGTGGGTCATATTGTTCTTTCGCGTCCGATCATCTGTCAGAAGATTTGACATTCTGTTTAAAACCATTGCGGTCCAATACACATTATGTGACTGTCTGCAGTATACACCGAGGAGGCACATACTTGACTGAACGAAAGAGCTCCAAAACTATCCGATCAGTCACTAATATATTTTGATTAAGGTGAATAAACTTTTACGACGTTTTTATAAACAGACATAAAATTACCGCCGCTGTATTTATAGCCGTATTAGTTTAAAACAACATATAATGATGTAATAAGAAAAAAGTGAAAAAATCCAAATTAGTCCAGAAAAATCATGCTTTTTCTCATACGGAGTACTGAAAAAAAAAACTCGAATTAAAATTATCACATTTTTTTTTCTTCTTCAGACCTCTGCAATACATTCTCACACATGTCCTTTGGCTGTAGATGGGATATTTTCGAAAACATTCCTAAAGTATTAATTACAGATGTATCTTATAAATCGATTATTATCAAGCTTTATAATACTTATTAATTATATTTACGTTTTCTTTCGAAATTCATATTTGACGTGTGCGAGAAAAAATATATAAAATACAATGACGGAAATATAACTTGTCAGTTGTAGTTCTGTTGAAGTTGCCGACATAATAATATCGATTTGTCTAATGGTTTTTTGGAAGAGATTTTTAACAAAATTTTTTGTTATACGCAAAATTAAAGAAAATTAAAGAAAAGACGTTAAAATTTGGTTTCTGTTTTTTCATCGATTGAAGAAAAAAAAATATGTATATTGGGAAATTTTTGTTTTTTAATGCTTTACAACAAGCGCAGTTGTCACATATTGAAGAGTACAATTTTAACTACTTAAATTGTGCTTTTTTCGGCACCGTCACCAAGTCCTTACGAACCGTGTTATTTTTTAAGGAAAAACTGGTCAGTATGCTTGCAGTGCCCGAATCGGTTTCTTTTCGGTAAATTTAGTAGTTATTTATTAAATGCTGATTAGAGATATATATTAGTCCCCTTTTTGTATCGCGTACGAAGCCGGTAAATAATAATAATTAGCCTGCGATTTCGACGGCGAACTGAATGATTTCAGCGCCTTGTCGTACTAGAATTATTTTAGCATGCGCATTTGAGGTCGATTCAGATTATGCGTAGCACCCGTGCAAACGATTCGAAATTTTATTTGTACGTTTTTGCATTTACATGTTAACAATGACCAAAAATACGCGCAGGTAAGATTTCTAGAAGAAAAAAAAAGGTTTTGTCTGCCTATGCTCTGTGTCTTTTTTGTTAAATCTTGTTCCAATTATTACTATCCATGTAAATCTAAAATATTGGATGTATTTGGAAATGCAGCCGGAACTGCAGTATGATTTATCAAACCTAAAATTTTTAGTAAGTTACGGAACGGTAAACATTCTTCTGAAAAGAATTAATAGTTCCGATAACCATTAAATGTTTAAAAATCGCTCATTATTCATACTGATTAGCAAATAAACATACATGAAAAAACATTTTCCTTAAAATGATGTTTAATTATTAAATACTCCGACGCTTTTCGAAGCTAATGGCTTCATGATGGCACAATGATTAGACAAACGGAATGTTTAATCATTCTGTGATCGTAAAGTCATCGGTTTCGAAACGCCTCGGTGTATGTAATAATTAAACGTCGTTTTATAGAAAGTGAGTTTTTTTTTTACGTGTACTTATTTGTTAATTGCGATATTTTTTACGTTATACTTTACTTAATAGCGTTTAATAAATTTAAAGTTAAAAATTTAAGAAATTTTAAACTAATAAAAAGCGCATATTAACAAAAACCTTAATTAGAAAAAAATGAAATAATATATTCTAAAATAATAGTTGTGCGGGAATTTCATAGTTTTATCAAATCCCTATTTCCATCTCGCAAAACCATTTTTACGGATGGTTCGAAGGAGGGGTCGTTGAGCCTCTTTCATCCTTTCGGACATAAATTTCTCCGAATCTTTTCGTTTCTCTTCTTTTTGTACTATCCTTACCGCCGAGTTAATAGTTATCTTACGTTCCATAATTTATATCTCCTTCCTTCGATCTTCATTCAAATATTTGATTATCCCTGACTCCATTGTACACGCTTAAAGCTATTTCTCTTCACATTTCCACTCTCATTCCTCCGACTTTTTTATCCTTTGTATTTGCTCTCTTATTTACATTCTTCTTTCACTTCATTCTATCCACATTGATTTGCTCTGCTGGGTCTCTAGCCATATGCGGATCGAGGGTAATGAAATGGTAGATTCCTTGGCTCAGATTACTGAGTCTTTTCGCTTCTATTTCGCTAAAATTCCCGCTTCTAATTTCTTTACACTATGTAAAAAGTTTCATACTAAATTCTGGTCCGATATTTACGCCACTTCCTATTCTAACCGACTTTCCTTCTATCCATTTAACCTAATCTTCCTACCCGGTCTTGGTTTTACAATTTTCCTACTCTACACCGTTCCGCTATCAGCTCTATTATTTTTCTACTTCCCTTCCTCATGTTTCCGTTTTCTTTTCTCGATTTCTCCTAACTGTCTTCTCTAGTCAATGACGAAGCCGTCTGCGATCCTGACCGTATCTTCTTCGAATGTCTATCCCTCTTGAATGAACGTCCCACTCTATATTCTGACCTATTGTCACTTAAGCTTGTGTCTCTAATATCTTATCATTCCTGTCGACTTTCGTTTTTCCGTTCTTTTATTCTAATATATTTAATTGATTCTTCTCCCTTCTATCATTTTTGGGCGAGGATCCGGTAGTCGTGCCCCCCCCCTCCAATATACAAATTATCTTTCTGATTTACATGTTTTTAACAAAACTTGGTAACTTTTTTTTAAATCGTTTTCTTTTTTTCTAACGCCATCACCGCAAAAATTTTTACTGAATGTTTCCGAAGCAATTGTTATTTTACAGAGCATACGGCATTATATTGCGATAAACAAATGCGCCTGCCACATCGTATAATGCGAATCGATCTTTAAATATTTTATTACAGGTTTTTAACGTTTTTAGTATTTCAAAAAAACAAAAAAAAAAACAAAAACAAACAACAAAAAAAAAACAAAAAAACAAAATGCGTCATGCTCAGCAAACAACAAAAGAACGCTGTCCAAAACCATTTCATATAAAACGAGCAACATAGATGGAAAGAGCTAAACATAGGAATTATGCTTCCGACAGCCGAAAAAGATTAATATTCGGGCAAGTAATGGTTTGTTAAAATTCATTAATGTATATATGTATATGTCTATAATAATGTAATAATAGAGAGTTACATGTTAAATTCCTTACTGATCTGATTTGTTAGCAATCTGACCGGGTGCGTCAACTGAATAGTGAAACATTCACAAAAGCGTGCAGAGGTTGTAAAAGCTGTTTGCAAAACAGAAGCAAGTGAAAAAGAAGAAACACGTTTTCGATGACTACATGAAAGCAAAATGAACAATATAAAAAGTAATAAAAGAGTAACTTACGGGATTCAGTAAAACATTATAAAATTTTCCATTTCCATCGGACAGTTTTGCGTCGGAGCAAGACTTTACGTAGTAGTCGTTTGTAGTTAGTTTCTTTAACTACGTATACACACATACAAGATGCATAAATGTAAATATCGATTTTTAATAAAATAATACGACGAGTACACGGGGCACTAATAACATTTAGCGCTGCGCCGGCTCTACTGACACGATCTTTCTAGGTTAAAAAATTGCTATAAGTAAATTATTTAAACGAATCAGATAACATTCACGTATTCTAGCGAAGTAATTCAAGTGTGCCGGTTTCTTTTCTGAAATCGACAAATAATCATTCGCTAAACGCTGGTGGAAGGCACATTGAGCATCATCAAAAGGCCCGAGTAAACGAGCTGATGTCCGAAGAGGTAATACGTTTAAAGTCCTTTCCCTTTTTATCATATTCAAAAAAGAAGTTGGCATATTTGGAGTCGAGTCTACTGTAACCTGCTTTTGTTCGGAAGAGTCTTTTAAATTTAGACTTTTAAATTGTCGGTAGCTGGCGCTTACCATTAGACAAATAACAACCATTTAGGTGATCTTAATAGCATTTTTTTTTTTTTTTTTTTTTTTTTTTATCGTAAATTGTATGCATAAAAAAAAATAGAGAAAAAAAATACCATCACATTTATTATTTACACTAAACATGAATACGGATGTTGAAAGGTAACATTCTGCTAGATTTTACTTCATTCTGCATTAGAAACTTGCAACGCAATGTTTCGGGTTTCTCAAAGATTCCGATGTTGTCTGTTGGTCGTCTGCTGAAATTTATGCATCTGTGTTTTCATTGGTGTAATTTACTTTGCAAAAGAAATTATTTATTAGAAAATTTAAAAAATTGTTTATATTCATTTATCCGCGACAAATCTTACTCAATCTGATGTTCACGTCGTTGTAACTAGGCATAATTTCAGTTCGTTTTTGGAACTAATTTGTAAGATTCTACTGTACTTTGCAAATGAGGGCGCCCTAATCGATCAGAGAAACTAATAATTACGATTGTAGATTGTAGCCGACATTATTTTACGTATGTGAAACGGATTTCTTTATATATGTTGTTTGCGTAATCTTGTTCAAAGACACCTCGTTATCTACATGTTAACATAGAGGGCTTCAGTAGTTCCATCTTCATCCCTTCCTGGTTGAATCATTGTAGAAAGGTAAAATCTTGTGTTTTTTTTTTTTATAAATAATATACTGCGTGCGTGTATGTACTCTGTGATAATCAACAACTGTAATCCATTGCGGACGGAAGAATAAGTAAATTTCCAATTTAGGCCTGTTTTTATTTTTCTCATTTGATGTATCCTAAGCATTTATTTCAGATCTGTTCAATATTAACGTATGTATAGTAAATGTTAGCTATACACTAAATGTCTGTAAATGCAATTAGAGTTATACGCCGTGTCCATTGGGGGGGGGGCTAATTTTTTCTTCAGCCGTGAAATTCATAGTGGCGTTTTGTTTTGTTTTTCTTTTATAACTTGATTCGTTGTCCATTTCATTAAGTCCCCACCCTGTCTTATTCATTTTTTTCTCTTCTACTGTGACCGATTCTATTGCCGTCCGGTGTAATCATTACTGTATCATTTTCGCCGCGAATAAAAAGAAAAGAGAATGCGAAAGAAAAATACGCACAAGGAACGGTATACGTCTTTCATTTTCACATTTGACAAAAGTGTGTAGAGATTTTCTCGTAAATAGTTTCTATATAAAAATGAATGTATAATGCGATTAATAAATTATATGTTACGTAAATGACGCATGCACCAAGTGGTTATTATTCAAGTAGTTGTAAAAAATAATTTGGATTATTGCGAAGAATGAAGAGATTAAATATGCAAATACGACCGAAGATACTGATAAATTGAAGTCGGGACATTTCTTGACGACATTCGATAAAATATTGCGATCTATAAATGATTTTTCATACGATATAAAAACAAATATTAATAACTGCGATGAGTATTTATTACGTAAGCGAATCGATTGTATCATAGAGCGAGTAACGTGTTTGGCATTCGGTTTTAAGAGAGGTTTCTTCTGTACATAATTTTAGACGCCTATTGGAAAAATCGACTAAACTTCTGTAATTTTTATATAATTACGTGTTCGTGAAGTGAACAAGGGAAAAACGAAAATAACAAAAATACAAGTTAAACTCAAAAATTGAAATGGACTAAATATAGCTCCGATTTCAAAAATAAGGAGGACAAAACGAGTAAACTGTGTTAATGAGAAATCCGCATACAAGAAATAACTCATTTTCAAAAAACAGAGACTATTTTATTAACCCTCGAGTTTGTAAGAGATCGCGTTTAATGAAAAAAATAAGAATATAGAAAATGCGTTTATTAATAATTAACTTCATTACTTTTTCCCGTTAAAAATGCTTTGGCTAGAACTTGTATTTTTAGTGATCCTATTTGACACTGAATCAAGTCTAGCGCGTGTGTCGATTCAGATATGGCTGAAAACTTGTTTGCTTTCGGTGAATAATTTCGCCTATTCAAAAGGTATATGAATATATTTGTAGAGGAACTGTAAAATAATTTAACAAGCTAATTTTTCGGTGTTTTACCAAGAAGCTATTTATACGAACAAATATTTTTGGTAAGGTAAAGCGACCTTACTAGCGTGTCCGTGACTGCAAAGTTAAAGTTCACAGTGTTTTAAGTCCAGCGGATCTGACGCGCGCAGGAGGGTCAGTTTTTTCTCCTCGACCACCTTTACTTTTTCAAACTGGTGGTGTCGTCATGACTGCTGAGTAGCTAGAACGACCGACTACCACATCGAGGTCATGAGTTCAAAAACTAGTGATGACGAGTAAAAATTACTAAAACAATAAATAATCGTGTGAATAAGCATGCATTGTATCGATGTAAAACATACGCACTTTGGACTGTATTCTCTCTTCTTCATCTTCAGTCGTACCGCTCCATTCCGAGCATCGTGGCTACACCTATTTGTCCATTCTAACTGTACAGAATAGTTAGCACTCATGGTAATTGTCATATGCATCGTCAGTGTACACGCAATATTCTTCCGTGTCTGCTGTATACTAACTAGCGCGCATGTGTATACGCGGTGGTTTGTCATTGCCTTCCACATGACTAATAGCAGTTATTTGATTTAATTTTTGTAATAATATTAGTATGTCAAGAAATGAAAATCAGTTCCAAAGCCTACCGGTACAAATAACTTTATCAATAAAACAAAGGATTCGCCGCGTATTGATTCACATCTTAGAAAAAATTCCGACATTATGAACATAAAGAAGAAAACAAATTGCTTGTTAGAAATTAAAAAAAACTGGTTACTTGCTAATTTTAATGACTTTAATAGATAAATGCGGCTGCCATCAATTCGTGATTAAATGAACATAAGTAATTATAGCGACTTTAACATAGCTTGGGTTCTGTATACAAATTGAATTGCTAGCTTGTTTTGTGTTGGAAAATTCTTTTTTTTTTTTTTTTTTAAATGAGTATTATTAGCATGTAATTTTTCTTTTGTTGTTCTTTTAATGGACGGTATGTATTATAATTATATTTTTGTATAAAAACTGCTGACACAATTTATATTCATATCAGTTAACTGCACACGATCGAATATTGTAAGAATTAGGTATATATTATGTAGACAATTGTTATAAAAATATTTTTTCTAATCATTTTAATCAACTCTTCTTTTGAAGAAAAGAGTGTATTTTTTCAAACAGTTCTCTGGAAAAACATATATACGTGTTCGCTTTTTGTGGTCATCGATCTTTACATAAATTTCTCTTTCAAAAGAACGAAAAAATCAATTAACTATATTTTAACTGATCTTGTAATAGCAATAAAAATAGATTCATATTAAAAGGAAAGTGTCTATTATGAAACTTTAGTATCATCTGTGCACAAAGAAAAACGAATGTTTTGCTGTTTCTTGACAAAAATAGGTGCTGAATAGTTGATTAATTTTTCATGAAGGTGAGCACATTGTAGGGAAATATATGTAGTTTTTTCTTTTTCATTTTTGTACGCAATACCGAATATTTTAGCGTTTCTTGTGATTCTCTATAATAAAAACCCTATCTTTTTATATTTTTTATATGATAGAAGTCTCTATTCAGAGTAATATGAGGACAAACATTTTATAGCATTTATGAATAATGGAATTCTTAAAAAATTAAATTTTTATAAAAAAAATCGTTTCATTTCTCTTAGTGCTGAGCATTGGTAGAGTAGTATTTTTTCGTTCAAAATACACCTTTTGGAATATCAATAAACGCTAGTTCTTCATTTTGGCATCTTGTGGATTTAACATAATGAAAATGTATTTAAGAGTAACATTTGTTAACTTTACCACCAAGTCATCCGATGGGGGAAAAAAAAAGAAATGTCACAAATTTTTTGTTTAAAATAAAAGCGAATAATAAAAAAAAATAATAATTAATTTTTAAACCACTGTTTTTAGTAACTTCTATATATAATTTATATCAGTAAGCGAAAATGTACGTTTCAGACAGTTTACACTGACCACCATCAGCGCTTCTGATGATGGTTAGTGTAAGTTTTCTGAACCATTGAGTGTTATAAATAAAAGAATTTTTGTATAACATGATGCCTACCGTAAAGTATTTTTCGAAGTTTATTTTATGATGTAGCGATGAAAAATTCTTCCATTTTTTCTATGCTTAGATTTTGTGAAAAGTTATGGAATTCAAAAATTTTAAAGAAATAATTTGTTACCAAATAAATTTTGTTTAATAATATCAGTAGTTAAATTAGACTGTCCAGTGGAAATTTTCCACGTCATGCAATGCTTCATTTTTCCAACCAATATACAGAATTATTACAAACATATCATTACGTGTATATATATATATATATATATATAAAATAAATAAATAAAAGACAGAACTGGGACACCATATTCGATGTATTCGACGCATCTTTCGTTTTCTATACTTTCCAGGTTGCTGATATTTAAGCAATAAGGTTTTGTAACACATTGATTTTCCATTTCACACACCTCGTATTTTATGTTTTCTCAATGATAGTTTTCAAATTTATATTTATTGTAACTGTTTTAAAAATTTCTATCATTCTCTTTCGATTTTAATATTTGATTAGTTTATATGTAAATACACTTATAAATTTATGAATAATAAAATCGCCATTTTACAATGAATCCAAATATGTATAACAAAAATAAATATATTTAACAATGAGTTTAAATAATAAATACAGCGAAATATGTATTTTGCAATCAAATGGAAAGATACACTGAATTTCCATTCAGTAAAATGTCGAGTATAATTTCAAACATTCACCCCGACACAGAAAGTGATTACTGCAATAGTACTGTATCACCATCTGTGGTATCAATAAATTTTGCAAACGTGGCTGTTTAAAAATTGACCACGCAATTTGTTCAAGGTTGCTGATTATTATACATGGGCAGCGAAAACACCGAGAAATTTGAAATGAAGAATGAAAGAGGATGCGATAGAAAGGTTTTTCTGTATCTTATTATGAACTGCAAATAGAATTATAAATTTTATTTACGGCAAAATACAAAATTATACCCTAGGAATACGAAAAAATGTTGAACAGACATCAAAAACGGGTATTCGTAAAATTTTTCAAAAATTAATTAGACGGAGAAGTTGGCTAATATTGTTTAAAACCAGTTTTCATTATTTATGGAAATAAGAGCATACCTTTAACAAGGTTGCCGCTATTTTTTATCCGATAATAACATTTTTGTTGCACGTGAATACACATTCCTTCTTTACTTCAAAAGCATTTTCAAAATGCTTTAACATTTTTATTTTGAATCGTAGCTTCATAAAATGTATCGTGCGAAACTGCTGAAAAATAAAACGAAATATTTGAAACCGAAATTTTAAATAACGAAATAACCGTTAAGTGCAAGAACCAAAAAGTATTCTTATAGTTTCATCCTCATTTAAAATCTTGTACAAGTTTTAATGTCGAAATAAAACTCATTTCTGACGTAATCAGTAATTTCATTTTTGTTATAATTATATTTTGTTAGTTTATTATGAAGCAAAATGCAGAATTAACGAGAATATTCTCTAAAATTAAATTTGACTAAATTTGTATTTTCTATTTTTACAGTAAACTGAGCTAGTAAAACTTTTTCATTTCCATGACACACGTAAGACTCCAAGTGTCGCGATAAAAATCTTTTTCAAACATTAAAGCTTTAATCCGATTCGGTACAGTTTTCTCGTAAAAAAAAAAATTACACGGGTACTTCTACAAACAGACTGCAATAATTTTTAAATAATCAATTCTTTATCGAAGCTCCAAGATTTATTAGAAAATTAAATATAAGTGTACATAAATTCGGAAAAGAAATAGGCCTACAATTTTATTTATACGCACGAATTACGTGGAAAACGGAAATTAATTTCGTACGACATTCATTACTTTGCTTTGTTTTAAATAAATATGACATTTTCTTTTCGATATATACAATGTGTAGTGATTATAGTGTGCTTAATGATCATTCTTTTTTAAATGTTCCTGCTTGTTCCGGTAAATTTCTTCAATGTACTAAAGTCTTTGTAATTCATTCATTTGCTTGTTGATGTGTTGACACTTTTTGTTTTCATTTGCACCGTTAGTTTTTCTAATCCGTCGTCACGTGATATGACCGAAAAATCTTAATATACTTTGATAGATATTTGTTGAGAGCTTTTGTTTAAAGTTTCTACCAGATCCAGTGTACTATGTCATTAGACATCATATCTGTCCATGACATACACACGACGCCATTTCGAACGCATCAACGCGCTTTAAATTCATTGAATACGCGTGTTTCTGAAGCGTATCCCAATACTGAAAAAAAAAAAATGTTTCCATCAACCTCATCTTATTCTTCTTTATGACGCCTTTATTTTTCCATATTTTCAATGACTGTATTATTTTGGCAATCTGTTCACAAGCTACGTGCACCGTCTAACTTCAAGTTCGTTTATATTAGAGTGTCTTTTGTTAACTGCTCGTAAGATAAATAAAATGGTTTACAACTTCAAATATTTTTAGGAATTACTCTTACGGTCTTGGCTCAATCGATAACCGTTGTTACCGATTTTGCTATAATTAATATGTAGACCGTATTCACTTCCAATAAATTTTCGACTTACTGATCAGCTCTTCAGTCTCTTATATATTTCATGTTATCAAAACTGTGTACAAATTGAAGGTTTGACAATTCCTCCAACAGATGCTGCTTTAGTTCATCTAGAACGAATACATTACATGTTTGCTATAAATGTATAATATTGGGAATAAAACGCGTTTTTGTCTGACACCTTTTTAATTCTGCATTCACCACATAATACGTTTTTCACTTTAACTATAGCTGTGCTGTTATTATACATCGTTTGCTTACATTTTATCAGACGTTTAGGACAGTTTTTAGCAATACGATCCCCATAACTGAAGCCTATTATAAGTTTTTTCAAAATCGATAAAAGACATACTATCATCGGAAATGCAGTCATTAAATCCAGTACATTGAGAATTTATTCCCAACACCCTCCATTATTTATAAAACTGACATGCTTTGGAGATATTTTTTTGCTATCGAAATTATAAAGTCGATTTTGAATTATACTATATATCCTAAAACGGTTTCGCGATGCAAAATAACGTCAAATTTTTTATTTCGACATTAAAACTGCTCTGCAGGATATAAAAGAAGAAATATTGATAAGATAGCAGAATATATATAGTTTCTCAAGGCGAAAGTTTTAATTTCCTCGAACCATTATCGGCTACCAATTACCCCGCTTTCCGTAGTTAATTTTCAACAATAATTTTAAAATTTTACATTTTTCAAAGCAATGTTCTTATAAAGTGAGAACATAAAATTTTTCTTCGTTTAGTTGAACAATTAAAAGCAGAAAAACACCTCTAAAAATAGTGAACAAGGTAAAATGGTTAAATGTACTAGTTTAGTTTAAATAATTATCACAGATAACGAGCACTAATAAAAATCTGTATACTGTTTTTTATAAACTATCATATTTTTCGGTCAGCGAAGTAACGAATAAAAAAAACTTTGACCAAGTTCGAAGTAATGTTTCCGTTACGTAATTTTTCTTTAAACTTATCGAAATAATTATATGAATATTTATAAATTTAATGCATATAACAATATTAATACGAGTGTCTAGGAACTGAGAATTATCACTGTGGGCATCGTTAAGTCACATTAGTAGTTTTCGCAAAACGTAGCGTTATGCTTGTACCATTAGTTTTAAAATACTCGTGGGTATTTATTAAAGTTGTATATTTTATATAATGTCGCCTGTTTTATGTAAAATATCGCGCTCAGTAAGTCTGTCATTCGGAACATACAATGCGCACACAACTCATATTTCCAGTTCATCTAAAATCTTAAGTCGCTCATACTGCCCAGTTAGCATTTAAATTGAAATATAATAAATTGAAAAATATTTATAATTTATATTATAAATATTCCTCGCGATAAATTACATTTTCTAGCGGATACAGTTTTTCGGTTATTGTCAAAAACTCTTACTGTCGTAACTACTTTCGATAATAAAAATTTATAGAAGTTTCCGTCAAATAGGCACGGACTTGTGTATCTTATGAGACAGTAACTTCCGTAAGTTACTAGAAAATGAGTATTTTCATCAAAGAAAATACACTTTTAATAAATATCGCAATACAATACATTATTTTCGCGCTTGCGACCATGTATCAAGGTTCGCGACGTATCTGAAAATATTTATTCTAAGGAGAAATTAAGTTTAGGAAATCGGGGGTAGTATGCCAATGTCGCTCGGACTGGAGGTATAAACTTCACCGAAACCAAACTGATACAGGTCAGATGTTCACTGAGCATACCTCGATAGAAACTACTGTTGTAATATTGACGATATTTCAATAGTGTTGACTTCGTTCATTAACGAATTCAAATCGACAGTGAATCCGTTACACTATCAATCTTAACGGAGGTCATTTTGAAAAATTGCTTCCATAATGCTAAACAACAATAATATAGTCGTACAACATTCACTGATCATAGCATTGTGGAACGCGAATGGTGTTACGTAAAATAGGAATGAACTCGAATTTTTTCTTCAACGCAATGTAACCGATGTAACATTAATCACAAAAACCCATTTCATATATGGAAAAAGTTACAAAGTTTGTGGATGTACACATATTCAGAAAATCATCCGAATGGAAAAGCTAATGGTGGTTTACAAACAATATAAAAATTTTACATACGGTATTTCCGTCTAACATATTGTAGTGGTAAATGTAGAAACACGTGCAAAAGATATACCAGTAGCTACAATTCACAGTCACCTAGAGGTGTTCGCATACCTCCTCAGATGGATTATAATTTTCAATAAACTTGGAAATATACTCATTTGCGGCGGCGATTATAATTCCAAAAATTGCATATCGGATCAAGGACAACAAACTCATCTGGAAAGCAACCGTATATACATTGGTACCGAACAATGCACTTGATGACTCTTACATATTGTCCGCAGTATCTCAATAGTCTTCCGGACGTCTTAGACGTCTTAATCATTCGTAGCTTACAAAGATATAACAGGAAGTGTAGAACAGTGATCGTGTTCCGGAGTGATTGCCACCTCAGATGTAAGTCCTAAAAAGAGGCTTACAAATCAGCGCAGAATGCGCGATACTTTACCACAATGTGAAAGAAATCGGCTTTTGCACGGAACATTCTAAAATCCATCAACCCAACGCCTAGTTGGTGCAATTTCATTAACTTTGAAAAAAAAAGCAAAGTGTATTCCGCGATATTTCTCGATCTTACACGGGCATTCGAAAGGTCCGGCGCCCCGGATTGCTGCACAAACTGTTTTAAGTTCTTAACAAGGGTATTTATCTGTTACTTAAATTGCACTCTCATTTACACGTTCGTTTGTCGTTAGAATAAATTATTCGTATTCCGAAGTGCATTCTATCAGATTATCAGTAACACAAAACAGTCTGCTGGGACCATTATTGTATTCCATCTCGAAAGTATACATGACAATTTCTAAGCTGTACTAGTAGCTACATTTGTTGACGACATTTACTCGCGTCTCGTATAAATGCTATTCATGCCAGCGCTGATATTCGAAATCGTTTAAATCGAGTGTCGAAATGGGCATGTCTTCCATGCGTATCGTTCAACTCAAATAAACGTCGACACATTATATTCACCAAAAAAGTGAGTAAAGCATCCTGAAACAACAGACAAATTAGACTCTGCGCACATTACCTTGGAATGTCATTTAATGTGGCGCGGTCATAATACGTAAGGAGATCTATAATAACGTGGGCTAGGCAGCTATAGCCGTTGCTAGGACGCAAATTATTTCTGAGCCTGGATGTAAAGCGAAAATTTATTAGTCATCGCTCTAAAATGAAGATACTGAAATGACATGTCAAAGTAACCTGTAACTTTCTCAGAATATAGCAACAGCAGTCCGCGATTCCACACACGATGATATCAGCGCCTTATTTTACATTGAACGATACATTGCATACGGACTCGAATGTGTTTCATGTGTGAAAGAGGTTTATGCTGAGCGGTACAAATGGTTCTTTAAGAAACTTCAGCTCAATCCATTTATATACAGAATGTTCACTGTTGGTCTTCCTGTCAAATCTAGCAAGCAACTGAAAAGAAAGAATCATACTTCCGATTACTTAAGTGGTTTCCACTGTTCTCGTGACATGTATATGTACTGGTAAACAAATACAAAAAAATCGTTCTCTTTTTCTGGAACTTCGCTGAAATTGTTAGATTAGTATTTTCTTCTACTTTTTCTTTTTTTCTTCATTCTATTTTCCCTTATGATCCACACTGTTTATAGCAGACTGCTGTCGGTACAATAGAAAAAAAAAAAAAAAAAATGTGTATATATATATATATATATATATATATATATATGTGTATCAAAAAATGTTGAAACAAACTAACGCTACACGCAATTGAAAACTACCAGTGAGCAATTCGCAACAACACCAGACACCCGTATACGTTAATTCTGTATTCAGATTGGACAGATTTTGTAATCGAATCATTTCGAAAATCTTTTAAGTCCTTTTCCGACTTATAATTCTGACTTGAAAAATTCTTCGGAAACATTATACAGTAATAAAACTAGCGACGTTAGTAGTACCGATTGCAAGAATTCGCAATGCGATGCGCGGAATATTATTCGATGTCCCAGTTCTGATAGCGGATCTATGACTAACGTGTATTAAATATATAAAAGTAAGAATAAACACTCACTATAGTCTTCATTTCCTCACTGACTTCCGATCGGCTATAGACATCGCCGCTTAACAGATGCAATATCTATTCGAATAGGGAAATATTTCAATAAATTCAAAGCGGAAATCAGTCACTTGAAAAGCACACTCACTGTGTCTAAACATAATGATAAAGAAAAAAAAAAAATAATTCGCTAACATTAACGAACCACGACGTTCCCCCCATTTCAGAACAAGATGTCCTTCTTACCAACTTAAGAATACCGTAGACTTGCCCGCACGAGTTATTATTAACCGTAGTAATTTAACTGATGATAACATTAAATTTCCTTTTTTTATTAGTATCGTACGCGAAAATGCTAAAATTTTTATAGTAAAAATTAAACGAATTTCACCAAATTCACATATTCGCAAATACTGAGATTAATTGGTTAACAAAATCACCGCGGTACACAAAAACACGTCGTGTATCATCTGTTTTAGTTTTTAAACATTTTATAATTTCCAGAGTTAATCGTCCGTGATTTCGTACAAACTCGAACCAGCCGATATTCGAAATTGTTCGTAATATATGTTTTACTGTGTACCGTTTGTATCGCAGCGACCATTATTCAATATTTGTTATCACATCTAATACATTAACATGCAAAAGTTTTGCAGCATAAAAGAAATAATGTAATACATGCGGCGTGAGATCTATTGCGCATTTCTATCTACCGGTACATTTTAAAAAATTACACGTCTCCTCCTATAACGTACGCAGCGTGAATTCAATATAGCGTCTAAGAAATAACTGAAAGAGTGAACGCAAATTAATATCAGAATCGAAAAGGATAAACTATGTAAAAACTTGATAACAAAAAAACAAGAATGACGTGAAAATATTCTTTAACTCACAACCAAGAACTCTTCCTTATCTACCCGTTGATTTCCGTCCGTATCGAACATGTTGAAAGCGATCTGAAATCCAGCTTGAGGTTCTAAATGATAAAACGACGCGAATGTGTGTTATATAAACGCCAAAATTCGTTTAAAACTATAAAAATTACCATCTCGTTGTTTTTCCAATGCATTATCGAGAATAGTCGGCGTTATTTAAAGGGGGGAAAGAAAACTAAATTGGTAAAGTTAAATATTTTTATTTTTTTCATTTAAATTTTTTACAGCAGTGTTGCTTAATATTACCGACCTGGCCGGAAATTCGCTATCATCGCTTACGGATGAAAAATAATATGCGGCAAAAAGAGACGTTTAAAAATTGTTTAAATTATAAAGCGATTTAAGTGCAAAGTACACGTTAAACACCTGGATCAGTTGTTATTCTTATTAGTAGCGGCATCGATATTTGTTTCTGAAAACTTATTGATTAAAATCGATTACTATATATATATTAATAACATTGTCGAAAATCTTATTTTGCAC
Source organism: Icerya purchasi (assembly GCA_039619475.1). NCBI lineage: Eukaryota > Metazoa > Arthropoda > Insecta > Hemiptera > Monophlebidae > Icerya > Icerya purchasi. The sequence goes on from CM077116.1 coordinate 267,802,888, forward strand.
AATTAAACGCCATTAAACGAAACTGATATTTTCACGACTTTTAAATGTTAACTCAAACATCCATCTTTAATTTGACAATTAATGCAGAATCACAAATCGTAAGAAACATTCAACAAAGCATAATTCTACACTTTAGAAAAGAACTCAATCTAAATTAAATTTTTTCCTTAATCGTATTATTCAATTCCGCGACTATCTTATCCGCGAATTTTAGTTGTACAGATATCGTATTCGTGACAATATTCTGTACATGGAACAAGGATGTATTATTTAAAAGTTACTGTAAACGTTTGATGACTTTTAAAAAGTGCAATTCAAGTGTGTACACCGATATCCATATGCATGGGGTGGTATGCATGTTTTGCCTTACACGCGATTATTAACGACTGTTAATGTTCGACAGTTTTTACATGTCACCATTAAATCTCAGTCTCGGGACTCTGATCTGATAGTGTCCCGCCGTTCTCACACCTCGGCTACCGCGACAACTAAATTAATTAGTGAAGCGTAATTTTTTGAGACTAATAAACGTTTCCATCGAAACAATACAACAGCTAATTCGTCTACAAAAAAGTTATTTACCTTCTCAAATTATTGCAAGACCCGACTTTTTCCTAATACAATTATTACGTAAAATTTACTTTAACGCAGTAAAGAGAGAGAAAAAACAAAGATTTATGCCCGTTTCCCACTGCAACGAGAAATAGTGAAAAGAAGCAAGCGCGAAAAAATAATTGCTTGGTCAGATAGGATTTTTAAAACCCGCATTTCACGCATTTCGATGTTTCTTAATTGAAAATTTTTAGAGTCTAAATATTTAGTCGTATTTCATGTAATTCGAATTCCTTATTCACTCTAATTTACGTTATTATTTAAATTTTGTTCAATTTATATCATTCTTATTTACTAGTTTTTATTATAACTTAAAAACTACTGTGAAGTAGAGAAATTTACTGAAGTTGTTGGAAATTATGTATTTTTGTATATTAAGATTACTGTGGTATTTTATGTTGAAATAGTGAAAAAAAAAATAAATAAAATTTGAGAATACACAAAAAAAAACTTAAACATCAAACAAAGGCAAATTACATTTATCACATTGATACGCATTTAAAAATAAATTAAAGACATTAAAAAATAAAACAATAGTTGATTAATCACAAATTACAATTTTCTCGCTCACTGAATTCGCTTAATGAGCAACGACCGGTTTTAAGGAACTAATTCTGCAATTTGTATTTCGAATCGTTTAAATAAAATTCATTGTCATATACAGGTACACTACTGTTACTATTTACTGTCTAGCTACACATTTGAAGTAACTAATGAGTGCGAGGGATTTAAAGCAAGGGAAGTCAGCCAAACTGATGTAAAATTAATTCGTAGATTCGTTTTAAACATGGGGGGGGGGGTGAAAAAATGTTTGTGGTGTAGCTGCTTTATGTAAATAAGTATACGAAAATATTGGGTCTCTGTTCATTGCCTCGGCAATTATTACTGTATTAAATTTCGAATTTAGACCCCAAATTTTTTCCGATTAAAGTTTGTCATGGAGAGTCTATCTTTTCCTATTTAACAAAATATAAAATTAAAATGTGTGTCGAATGCTACTTTTAATTTGCCACATTTTTTTGGTTTCTTCATTTCAGTATGTACAGATGCCACATGTATTTATACGAAGTGAAAAGAAAAGCAATTTTAACTATTTACTAATAAATTTAACGTCTACATTGTAAAATAGTATTTTTCACATTTTAAGATTATACATAAGCTTTTATCAATAAAAAAAAAAAAAAAAAACAACAAAATATGTTAACTTACTTGTTAGAATCGAAAGTAGAAATAAATACTCTGTGTAGGATATGAGACCTAAAAATAAAAAAAAAAAAAGAACTAAGCAATGTAAAATATAACTTAAAATTACTTTTATTCATTCGCATTCAAAAATCACGTAGTAAGAATAGCGCCGTTTTTAGATTCAAAGGTGTATTTGTCAACCGATTTAAATTATTAGACAGTCGTTTTTATTCAGGAATTTTAAAAAAGTGAATCCATTTTCTCCGGTAAATATAATTTTTTTTTAAGAATACAAATAAATGTTTAGAACAAACCTTAAAAAAGACGTTGGGGGTGGAATTTGTGTTTAAAGCCATCAAAAAAACAACAAAAAAAAAAAAAAAAAAAAAACAACCTTAAAAGGAATATGCTCTATGTGTAAACAATATAGTTTAAGGTTTTTGATTAGCTTATAAAATGAACAACATATAACACTTTATGAAATAATGATGTTAATATATTTCATAAAGTGTTATATGTTGTTCATTTCTTGATTAGTGTTGAGACTGATGAGAACTGTGCATATCATTTTTCGATGTAAGGAGATTTATATTTTTGTTAAAAGAATAGCACAAGCTAAAAATGGCTTTAACAAAAAGAGAAATCTCCTTACATCGAAAAATATCTCTCTACATATCAGGAAATTGTTCATTAAGACATTCGTTTGGAGCGTCGCGTTATACGGCTGTGAAACCTAGACAATGCTAAAAAAAGTAAGAGCAAAAATACAAGCCCTTGAAATCTGGTGCTATCGAAGGATGCTAAAAATATCATGGACGGATAAAGTTACAAACAAGGAGATATTCGAAAGTATAGAAGAACAATCGGAGATATTAAATACCGCTGAAAAGAGAAGAAACAGTATGATCGGCTATCAAATCAGACACTTATAATGGCTCAAAAACTTAATAGAAGAAAACGCAAACGGGGAACTACGAAAAGGAAGACCAAGATCCCGATTTATGGACGCCATAATAAAAGATCAAACTTATACAAAGATAAAAGACGCTGCTCAAGCCAGGATTTCACTGTGCACAAGTCATGTTGCCCACCAATCAAACGGTTGAGAAGAAGTGATGATGATGATAATGATGATATATATATGTATATATAAATATAGCGCCTTTCTAGTTCTCTTAATTGCTGTCGTGATATACGTGTAAAAAAATAAATACGTGACATTCCCTTGATTTTTTTTCTCACATTGGATGCTCTAAAATTAGGCACGGGGTGAGTACTAACAACGATCAAATATTATAGCAACATAATAACAGCCATAATAATGATCGAATTATGAACATAGTCCAAATGCAGTTAGCACCCGACCAGCGCGCCGGGCAACCTTGTGTATATACATTGAAAAATCATCCAATTCCCAGTCGACATTAATGAATCCTAATCTCGGGTTGAAAAGATCCTTTTCAGGGCCACCACTGACGAGAAAACCAAAATAATTTCGGTTTATGACTGTAAATATAGAATAATAACATCAGCTAAAGAAATATTATTAACAAACCTTGTTCAAGCTTACAAAACATTGACATACCAGCAACATAAAAAATACATGGAGCCGATAGTAAACCAAAACCGAAAATCGATGAAATTAAATTACTCATTAGTAGACCGTATAACAAAAACACGGAAGTGCCTTACTAGCCAAGGATGATGTGGGGTATCTAAGAACGAAGCCAATGTAGATAGTAACATTAAAATCCTAATGACTATAATTAATAGCTTTAGTGTGTAGCAGCAATATACAAATCGCCTGATGTAAAATTTGAATTCAACAAATGTATCAGGAAAATTGCAGGACCTAAGGATTGTTGCAGAAGACTTTATCAAGCACAGTGTAAACTGGGGATATATCGAGGCTGATACAAATGACGAATTAGTGTTAGATTGGGCCAAAAGGAATTGCTTCAGACTAGTCCATAAATTACTTGCATCTTTTAACAGTGGTCAATGGAAACGTATCTACAATCTTGACAATACATTTGTTCCGAAATGTATACTGCGTATGGACACCAAACGTATAGCTGAAGCCATACCACACACACAACATAGGCAAATAATCCGGAAAATAAATGCAGAACGAAAACCGATTATTACAAAGAAATTACCACTGCGTTACAGGAGATTGTCTAAAATTTAAGAAAGAAATGAAAAAAGTAGTGAGAACTATATACATATATAGCATGCCAGTTGTATACGATCCTTTGTAGAAGTTATTAAAAACGCCTCAAGAAAATGTATCTTATGAAGATCAAAGAAGACTATAATAAACCTGGAATGAACAGTTACTTGCACGATCAGTACGCAAATTATTCCACGTAAATCTCTTTGATAATGGCACGTTAGAAGCAGTAAACGAACACAAGATAGAAATTTCTGAAGAAAGAAACAAAGACTGGTATTGAAAATCTAAATTACAGTGAAGATAGCCGGAACACCTGCCCGCTACTGAAGAAACTGACAAGAAAAACCAACATAACAACTCATCGACAGTGACAGCCAATCAAGAAGTTCACCCCAGCATCTACTACATGAGAAAACTAAAGGACGGAAAGAAAGGATACCTAATATACGAGATCTGTCAGCTGAAGAGGATAATTTTAACAAACTTATCGACAACGATGAATATAACGTTGAAATACATGACGCAATAAAAAAAGCCAGTAAAGCGGCCAGACAAATTAAACATCTCGCTACAGCAGCAGTAACTTGGCTCTAACGAGTATTTAATGACGGCTTAAATAAAATGAATATCCGTAAACAGTGGAGAAAAAAGGCACAGCCGTTCCGAAACCAAGCAAAGGCGCGAATAATTCGCAAAATTACCGTCTAACATCTCTGCTCTGTCATTTCCATTAAATATTCGTGTGATATTACACCGTACGGTAAAGATAATCGATCTGAAACTCATTGGCCACCAAATACAAGCTAAATCGTACACTTGACACAGTACGTAAAAGATGGATTTCGAAAACGTAAAACCACTGGGATTGCCTTTGTGAACCTTACTGCTACCTACGATACATCCCATTGCACACTTAAATACAGAGTATATCAAGTCACCGAAGATTTTAAATTTACAAAAATTGCTTCAATGCTACAGAAAGATTGGAGATGTTTTATACCTCACTAGGTAAGTGGGAAAGTAAGTTCCTGAAGACTACAAAGAAGCGGAGACTACTTCACGGTAGCATTTTGTCGCCAATACAATTTAACGTATAAATGAATGATCAGCTAATGCCTGATAATATTCAGCATTTCCTGCATGCGGATAACTTAGCCGTAACGGCCCAGTATGATACATCAAAGAGGTGAAAAAGGCGCTAAATCATGCCATCAGTAAACTGATACGTATTGCAAGAGGAACAGGTGTGCTTGATGATGGTAAAACAACGTATAAATTAAATTCCGAAATGATATTATAAATGTTTCTAAAAAATCACGAAAGATGATTTTGTATCAACAGAGACTAGCTCCAAAATGGTTTTTCAATTTATACGAGTTCCCACGCGGCATGTTCTTTGAATAGGGAGATGGCGGATCTAGTGTAAACACGAATATTTCTGCGATTCTTTTGAGGATATTAAATGGTACTTTACAGTCATGTTTTATTAATGTTTAATGGAGTTTATTATCATCGCTATTATTTCTATTAATAAAAAAATATTCGCTATAAACGCTTGTTTTTGCGAAAGACATTTTTCATCCACCAACAAAGGATATTCTAATAACGAACAGTATACGTATTCATTAAAACTATTAGCGCTTTTAAGACATCTCTCCTAATTGTAACTGAATCCGAACGTTATTTTCTATTTTCTTTTGTTCCTTCACGGGCTAGCATGTTAGTTAAATAGGAGCAGCAGAGTTTGTTCCTAGTACGAAAAAATACCAGATACGAGAAACTGTTCTAAATGAATAACTGTTACAACAAATTATTCCATTTACAATTTTTGCTTCTGGTACGCTTATATCCTAAGTCCAATTCTGATGTCCTGTTAATTTTATCTGGTTCAAGTAATTATAGATCAGTATGATTATAACGATACTAGATTTTTGTATGTTTTATTAGCAAAACAACAACGAACATATTAGAATTATGAATTGTTTTTTTATATACTCATTTCTTACGATGAAATAATTAATTCTAAGAACTGCCGTGGACGACCTACCTACCTATATAAAATCCGACGCATATATTCTATCAGTGGTAAATCTCCTGGTACTTCTAGTCATGCAGCGAAATACTGAAGTAAACTTAAGAAGAAAGAAATCTGCCGCTATTTCTCTGGTGGCAGAGATTAACCTGGCTAAAGAGACAGTTTTAATTTGCCAGTAGGCGATTTGAAGAAAAATGCTTATTGTGCAAAAGACCAGTAGCCTTTCATTTTTGATATTCCTTGTTCGCCAAATGCTGTGAGTACTTCTCCGAAGTTAGCGAGTCACTAACAGCGCACGTTGAAGCACATACACAACAACAACGAACACGCATAAACAGATCGAAGCATTTAATGAACCAGGTACTTCGCCACTTTGAGCGAACTATACGCACGTTGTACACTACTGCTATTTTGTCACAGCGAAATTCAAACGCTTAATTTATAAATACGCTTAGCGAAATATACCGCTAGCGAAAATCTGTTGACTGTGACAAACGAAAAGTGGTACAGAAGCGACGGTGTAATGAACCAGCGATTACTAGGTCGGCAATTTAGAAAAGTTTGTTAACATGGAAAGACGTATTCACTTTTAAATCGATTCTTAATGCGGTTGTGATTTTCTTTTAAATAATAAATTTCAATTTTTTTTTTTTTTTATTATAAGAGAAGAAGGCGCTCTGCATATTAAATAATCTTTTTTAATTAATTTCTTTTTTTTTTTTTTATTCATCTTGCATTATTCCTTTCTGTTGTTTACTAAATTTAATTTTTTATTTTTTGAAATGGAAAAAGAAAAATGGTTTCCTAATTTGATTTTGTTTATGTAATGCACACGATTTTACGTCGAGTTAATTCTATTTCAATATTTTTTTTCGCTACTGATATTACATATGCGCCGAATTTTCGTTCAGTAGATATTACATCTTGTTTTCTGTAAACTGTCAACAATAAAATGTTATTTCGTAAAATTTCTGTCGCATGGCAGTATTTTATTACGGCAGGCAGGTTCGGAAAATGAAAAGTGTAGGTAAAAAAAGGAAACACGTTGATAAATTTCAAAAACGATAAATAAATTGTAAAACATGTGCATTTAAATTTTAGAAAAAATGATTTTAGTAAAAATAAAATAAGTCATGTTAATAGTTTTTATTAAAAAAGGTACTAGATTTATAAAAAAGAATATAGTAAAAATATTTAGACTTACTATTTAAAATTTTACAAAAAAAGGAATAAACAAAGTGCAATTTTTATTATTCTCAAAATGACCTTTATAGTATATAGGTTATTCTTTTGCAAAAATTCTGTAAGGGGACACCGTGTAACGGATTATAGTAAATTGGAACAGGTATAATAACGGGGAATAGATACGTAAAAATAACTGGAACAGACCATCATACCGATAATTGATAGTATGCGAAGAATTACGCATGAAAGCAGTTCCTAACCAATTAAAAAAGTCGCTAAAATGTTTAACTTAATTTAACGAATTAAATTAAAAGAAAAGAGGTTGCAGCGCACTAGAGCAGGTCAATTACTGGGTAGGTCGCTGAACAGCCAACAGGGTCGTTGATCTACTAGCGGATAACAAACAATTTTTAAATTGTATTTAATATTTATTTTTATTGATGCAAATAAGATATAAAAGTATTAGATTAAAAAAGTCACTATAATATACGTACAAAAAGATTAAGAAATACGCTATATATTTTTTATTTTGTAAATGCTATTTTTAATGATATGTTTTTGTAGTTACGCTAAATGAGTAAAGAATAGTTGCTATTCGAGAAATAAAATTGTCGGTGGTAATCATTATTTCCATTCAACATTAACGAGAACAATAATTTTTATTCAATCAAAAATCTAATCTACGTTTCTTTCACGATTCTATCTTTTTTTTTCAACCGTTATATTCGAATTCGCAATACTTCTTTAAGAATCGAAATCAATATCATGGTTAAAAAGAATCCTTTTCAACAAAAATCCGTTAAACATACAAAAGTAATTGAATGGCTTTTATTTATGGAGAGCATTTATAGATATTGTATTTTCAAATTTTTTCTATTCTTTATAAGCGGACCGCGTTCAGGTCTCATGTAAAATTTGGGAATCATTGATCTAGGAACTACATCTATTTTGATTGATATCTCCTAGTTTGTACGAGCATCTAGATTTTATTAAGGTGTTTTATTTCTAAAAATTACGTCCGAATATTTTTAATTCATAAATGGAATATTTCGATCGAGTACCGTTGTTCGATACTCTACAAATGAATGATTATCAATTGATTACCGTTATCACGCAAGTTTCGAAACAGATGTGACGATCCTTTTTGGAGGGTCGGTGTGTAATCTTTAATGTTCTGAATCTCCTTTTCTGAAATTATCCTTCTCTTCAGCCGCGCTATAGTTAACAGAAAAAAACACAAAGAGCATCAAATTTTATTCAGACTATTAGACTGATCTTGTTTTATTAAGCTTGTTGTTTTGACTTTTTTCTTACTCCTTTTTCAATACCTATATTTAATTTAGTCCTTACAGTGAAGCGATGCTTTTTCATTAACGAAATCGGATAATTTACTTTAATTATTTTATTTGTTCTTTATTAGTTGCGTATCAACTTAAGTAAAATAGTTACTTGAATTACAATAATAAATTTTGGTTCCGAATAGGTGAGTAGAGCAAGTGTAAAGGTATCATGGATTGTGAAGTTAAAGTTCGCAATGTACAAGCTTAATGGATCTGAAGAGAATATTAGGGTCTAATCTGAGTTTTCATATCTTTATATATAGTCATTTATTTTCTTTTCTTCTTTTTTTATTTCAAGTAGCTATGCGTCTAAGCGTTCGGACATAGCTGAACGTCGGAGTTATTTCAATTTCTTCACATCTGCCTTTGAATTTGTTTCCTGCTAGGAAAAAAACAAACGTAGTGCCATTGGTGCAGGAATAAAAAAAAAAAAAAAAACAACTAAAATTTTTATCTAATAAGGATTTTACTACTAACTAGATGAAATTGAAATGTATTTCCCTGCGTTTTCTGTATGTTTTTTTTTTTTTTTTTTTTTTGTAGAATCATTGCACTCTTGTGTACGGAAACATTGGTTGACCAGTCTGCCTGCACGATTAGGAAGACTAGAGTGAGAGCTAATATCTCAATTACAAAAGTGATAAGGTACAATAATTTTTTATATTGACAAACAAGCAGCGTAAAATTTCAAGATAAAAAAATGGGAAGGTGTATGCAAGATGGCAGACTAGATAAAATCCTCATATGATGCTTTAACGCCCTTCGAGTTTTCTTCAAGCCCGTTATATTAATTTCATTATTTATATTACCGTATTAAAGATATAATGAGTAAGAAAATTGAAAATAATGCACATTTTATGTAATCGAAGCCATTTTTATTATTAAGAAAAAAAGAAGAACATGAAATAACAAAACAATTTTGGTATTTCTTTTATTCTGTTTCATTACTGATATGACATTACGAAAATCTAGGTGAATTCTTTTGTAGATCATTAGCAGGTTCCGTTTGATTACCAAATGCAACTTCAATACGGAATTTCATAGAAAAGAAAAGCGACGAGTTTTAAAATTATTGCTAAACTGTAAACAATTTCAAAGGACACTCGTTGAACTCTAGACTGAAAACTGTAATTTGATTAATTATTCAAATGTAACAGTTTTCTGTACATTATATGCAGGTTGAAATTCCTTGATTCTGTAAATAATGCTCATTTTATGTTTGTTTTTTAAAACCACATAGCGATGCTCCGTAATTTAGGATCACTGGAAATGGTAAAACGACAGGGGATAACGAAATAGAAACGAAGCATGCAACAGATTTACAAATTTAGAATTCTTTCAGACATTTTATGTGATGAACATGAAATAGAGGACACCTAATAATGATTAGAAACTTTACTGCTGTTTCTCGAAACATTTCAAACATTATAACTTGTAAAGCCATAAAGCGAAAGGTGAGGTTTAGGTTTTAAAAAAGTCGCATTACTTTATAAGCATTGTTAGAAAATAGAAATATCAAGTTGCCCATTTGTTAGCAAACACTATGATATTAACTAAACGAGAGAGTTATTGTTGCTAACTGTTCGGAGTTGAACTGTATGGAATTACAAAAATTGATGTCCGACTGGTCTTCCATTCATTTTACGATAAGGTTGTTCAAAACATCGCCATTCAACAGACATGCTCTCTCTGCCAAGAAAACAAGTGGAATGAAATAAACGAAATACGATGGCGATTCAAAAGGGTATACAGAATTCCTTATGAAAAGTACTGAAGACGAAACGAATAAATCATTTGCAAAAACGAATACTCGTCTCAGTAATCTAAGAAAACAAGACAAGTGGGCTCAATGGAAGAGTCAAGTTGGCCGACAAGGTTATAAACAGACTTTCTATCTTTTCCACAGATTTGTTCTATTTGTAAAAAACGTGATTCAGCTGAATAGATAAGATGTAATATACGGGCAACACTGAATCATAGAAGATTTAGGGATGAAAATAAGTTCGTTCGTGGCAAAAAACAAGAGCTACAAATAGCCCGTATACTGGGGATGAGTAGGTTCGGAAGGATACGTATCCCACAGTGGAGTTGATGGTGTAACTTCGACTACGGTTCCGGACACGTATCCACATGTTCGACCCAGCAAATACTGAATATCGATGAATGTTATATAGATGTTCACACGATTCCGCTACAGAAGCTAAAATATAGACCTCGTACAGAGAAGAATAGACCATTTGTCCTTGTCTACGCTTCACACGAAATGAATATTTGAGCAGAAATATGCCAGATCAGTTAGAAAAGTGAAAAATTATAACATTGGAATTAGAAAGAACACTGCCATTTTTACTGTAGACACAGCTCTCTATATGATTATATTCCTGTGCATCAACTATTTTGCAATTTCCTTCTCCGTTTTGGGCACGTGTAATCTGATCAAACACTGTTAACAGTACACTGCGTTGACAACCAGTGCAAACTAGAGCCAGTACTGAGTGTGCACTATGTACGTAAACACCGGGTGAGTCCGATATGGATACGTATCCGGAATGTAGTTTTCCAACACTGCGATTTGTTCTGGATTTGTTTCTGAAGAAATAACAAACTTACCCATCACTACCGTGTAGAGTTACGATCATAAACTAGCTCTTTTCACGGATTTTGTAAAATAGTAAAACTAAACAACGAAAAGCCCTTAAGCAGTGATGACTTTTTCGCTCATTGCAACGACGGTTTTACACAAAATAGAACGAGAGTTCCAATTTAAGCATATAAGTATCGGCTTCAAAATCACCCCCCCCCCGAAATGTCTGCGAAATCACAACTGTTTGAATTAAATGGACCGAAATTCAGAATAAATTTATTTCTTTTCAATGTTTAACAAAAGAAAAGAAAATTAAAACTTTTATGAATTCTATGAAAACGACTATTTTTTATTTGTTTTTATTGTAGTGTTCAAATATTATATATATATATTTAATTAGAAAAATATTTTCTTAATCCCCCCAAAATTTTGGTCTAGATACATTATATACGCAGGCGCGCACGAACATACACACTCACTGACATAAGACGCACTTTTAATCGTAAAATATTTGTTTATAATTCGCCTTAAATTTTTATTAAATATTCTTCGTAAAACATATTAAAAAAAAAACAAAAACAGTCGACCATTCATCGTTTATCTAAATTACACAATCGGTTTTGTTGACCATTTAACTGCTTGCTAACTAAAACTTCTTTATTATTACAGCTATGGAATATACCATTTCACTAGTCACTTTGCTTGACCTTAATTATATACTTTCACTTAGATATTTCACTTAGATCAGATGATTTGCGTTTGTGTGTAAACTGATTATTCTTCGCTAATTCATCGGATATTATTATACTTCGTAGAATGTAATAGCCTGATATTTAATATGTGTACCTATATCGTGCAGTCAAGTCGTTCTGAATTTAGCACGTACACAATTGGTCTGAAATTGTATAGGGTACCGAAGAAATTTGACAAAATAAAAGCGAGTCTGAAGATAAAAAAACCATCTATCTGCCGTGAAAATAACTTCATTTTGCAATTATCACACTCTTTCACAGGTCCATGACCTTTCACTTTTTTCTCTTATTACTTTATTAAAAATATTATAAAAAACGTGTATTACAGAGATTATATTTTAAAAATATTAAACATAGCCGACATGTTTTGGAGTAACGTACTCGATAATCACGGGCAATATAATTTCTGTAATACACGTTTTTTATAATATTTTTAATTTTATTAATGCCATGATTATGGAGTACGTTACTCCGAAACATGCCGGCTATTTTTAATATTTTTAAAATATAATTTCTGCATAGTACACGTTTTTCATAATATTTTTAATAAAGTAATAACAGAAAATGGATAATATTACTCGTATTTACAACTCTTATTATCTGTTGCTTTTTAAAAAAAATTACCGTACACGAGGCGTAAATCAGTTTAAAAAAGAACAGTTATTTTTAATTGAGTATAACCCTAGATGTTAAGGTGAAAGTTGTAGATTCGATACTTGTTTTATTTGAAATTTAAGCCCCCCCCCACCCACCCCCACCCGGAATATACCTAGTCTGAAATAATGACATACCAGGAAAATCTGGGAAAGTAAAGACGATAGAGAAAAAAGTATTGCCGTTCGACTTTATACTTAGTGAACCTTAACTTCACAATCCCCTACGCTCCACCAAAGTCTTTACCTTGTTTTTAAATAGTTATTTCCTGACATCTGACTGTTGAATTGTTAAAAATAGAAAAATTTTTATTGCTAATTTAACGTTCACCTGTTGTACGTATTGAAAAAAAAAAAAAAAATATATATATAACATAACCGATTTATCGTATACATTTCATGGAGTAAAATATCATGTAAATATTAAAGTCTGACTTTTTTACAGCAGAATATACTTACGTCGGGGTTCAGGTTCTATGAAGGATTCTAAAAAGTCCTGTGGTGTCATGTAAATCTGCCCGTCATATTCAACGGAGGCGAATTTAATGAAATGCCGTTCTCTGGTCGTCAACTTAATTCCTTTTGGTAACTCTTCATCGGCGCTCTATGGAAAACGTTATAAAAAATTCACGTTACAATTTTTTAAACTATCGTTGCCTATATTTAATCGAAAATGTTTAAATCAACTTTTCCCGGTGTAATAGAATTCGCGATTAATGATAGAACTTGAAAAATACTCATTATTCAAAAAATATATGTATGTAGACAAATTACCGCCATTTTATAGTAACATGCTGGTGATAATCGTATTTTTTGATTAAAAATTCGATACAATCGAGAATAATGACCAAAGTGAAATACGAAATAAATTCAATTACCATACGAGTATCTAAGTACGACAGCGGGGTTGGTCGGGTAGTGGCGTTTCGTTCAGGTACAATTCGAACTATACATTATAAATATCGAAAATGTTAAAAAAAAAAAATAAAATAAAATAAAAAAATAAATATATGAAGTTTGAAAAACTGAAAATGACGTAATTATTTCCTTAAAACTTTTTTAACCTTCAACACTGTTCCTCGATAAAAACTACAACGGTAAAAGCATGATATTATGTTCTTCCCACAGTTTCCATTATTTCATAAATAATAAAATTAACTGTGTCTCGTGAAATTAGATCCGTATGAATATGCAAATAAATTGTACGCAATCAGAATGCACACATTTTTTCCGACACGGGGGTTAATTTACCGAGTGAAAATGTTGATGCACTCGTATTTTTAACCTACAGTGCAGAATTATTGAATTATTGAATGATACTTTCATTATTAATTTCACTCGCTATTGTCATTTAATAGGTTTGCCTCTTTAATTAAAAATGGCGCAAACAATCCTACTTTCTCGAATAAGAATAGAGAGATACCATCATTTTCTTAAATTCCTTGCCCTTTAAATTTCCTGTTTGAAAGTCATCCTACGCAGAAATTAAAATTAATCGCTCCTTCGAAATTTTTTAATTGGTTATTAACGAAAATGAAACCGTACTTAAATGAAAAAGAACCGAAATAATACTGAATATAAAAAAATTCGCATTATTTTAAAATTGCGAACTTTCCAATTTTAACTACATTATTGCTGTGTAAAACAGTTTGCCATTGTTGCTTTTCAGACAGCTTTTAAATCGGCATATATCACTGAAAATAACATAATTTTTGAATAGTAACGTACACATTCTATTCGTTCCGCTACAAGATAAAAGCGAAAAAAGCTCATTTTGTGGCACGTCGGAATTTTGGGTTCAGTCAGCGTCAAAAGTGTTTCGCTTTGTTAAGATTATCTAACGTAAATGTAATAATAATTTCAATACGTGCTGAACTAAGAACGCGACGAATGAGAGGATGCAAAGAAAAATTATCTCCGGTAATAGTAAATTCTGTATTGTACATATATGTATATATTTTTTGTATAACTTCCTTACATACTGATCTTCTTGCATACCTTCCGAATTCGATTACTGTCCTCGATTACAAATACCGTCTGTCTAAATTAGATATAATCCGAAATTCGCGCCTTTGACTCTACCTTGATGTTCTCAAATTTGCTTCAATTTCGGCAATTCTTGCTGAATACAGTGCGTCACTCCTGTCTCTTCGCAGATCTTATTTAGGCTATTGTTTCCCCACTAAACGTTTTTCATTCACCTTCTTTACTCTTATTCGTTTCTACTTTTCTGTTTGTAAGAATAGGCATTTTACGCTTTTAGGAAATGAACTCTTGTCCATAGATTTTATTTCTCTTCGCCTTAGTCTATTACGCAATCTAATGTAAAAATCTCTCATATTTCTCCTTCAATTTTGCCGATCTCTGCCATCCTTTCAAAGTATTTTTTCTACTTTTATTTTCAAAATATTTTCCCCAAGCGATAATTAAGTTGTTTTAACCACTTTTTTTTTCAATCTTTTCGGTTTCGTTTTTCCCTTATTTCCTCGCCAAATTGTCTTTTCCCATGAATGAAGCAACCGTGTGTCTGTGTAATGCTGATTACATCTTACTTGAATGCCTTATAATCCTGCTTATTAAAACTCAAGCTCCCTACACCTGACTGTACACCTTATATTTTGTTTTTCCTTATTCTATTCACCATTTTTGTTACATCGGTTCTACTTTATATATTGTCGACCAAATCAAAATTTGATTCACGGTTTTTTTTTTTTTTTTTTTTTTTTTGTTTCTGGATTGGATGGCCCTGACGTGCCAAAAAAAAACCCCAAAAAACACGTGCTCTAATATTTTTAACATTAATCTATAATTTTTAAAATGAACATATATCTTCTACAGATGTTAAATCTCTCTTTTTTTTTTTTTTTTTTTGTTTATTCCTTTTTTAAAAAGTTCTATCTTTATCAATACAAAACGATTAGGTGTTCAAACTTTAAGGACATTTTCCCTAAGAGAAATACTTCTTTTTTTGTTCTTCTTTAGCTTTTCCCTCGCTTTTGGACGCATTCTCTTTTGCTTTCTAGGTTTTACAATACTGCGCCATCCGCAGCTAGTCTACCTCGAATTTTCGTATCTCATCGCTCGCAGTAAAATATAATAAAGTTAAAAATATCAATAAGAATCCTACAATTACAACCTCCCTTTCGTAGTCAGCTATTAATAATGTTTGTTAATTTATAATTTTACTTTTAATTTTCCCCAACCAATTGAAACTCTGTCAGGTAATCAACTATATTGTTATTAGATGGCTGTTTACATTCTGCGTTTCGTTTGTTCACGCATACTAACATTCTGATTGGTAAATTGTTTTCATTAATACTAATCTAAACGATGTTAAGTCGGCGCAATAAAGTTAGGTTAGTGATACTCAACAGCCAGCTAGGTTAATATAGAATACAATATTATCGTAATGTTCACTAACCGTTATACGTCTGAATATGTTCGGATAATTCGAAATTAAGTAAAGTGGAGTAGGTAAAGTCCCATGGATATCCTTGATAAGGTGAAGGTAAGTTTTCCATAATGGTACTAATGAAAAAAAAAAAAGGGTAGATAGTTCCTTTCTCTCGACCGCTTTTACTTTCCCAGATTAATTCAATTTCAGATTAGCTACATGCCACTGGGACAGCGATTCGGATCCGGAACGAGACAAGTCTCGATAACCTTATGACATCTGTGGTTTGGGAGCCATGAAACGCATTAAAACTGAGTGTAGATCTGACTGTGTACTACACTAATCTGTACCAAGAGCATTCTGAATTACGAAAAAAAGATTAAACGCGCTCTATTCTTAATGGAAAGTTGGACGTAATCGATTAATAATAGGTAATTGCAGTTACGATCATTTAGTTTAATCAATTATAAGGTGTAATTATAATTAATGATTATAACGCGTAATTCCAGAACGATAATCGACCGTTTTTAGTCGCGAATAATTTTATTCGTCGAAATTAGCACTACGATTACGCGGAAAACTTTCTAATATTTAATAATTTTAGTCCTTCAACACAGTATACGTATAACAACGATGAGCGGTAGGATTTTTTTTTTTTTTCATTATTAATGTATATATTATTTATTGTTTTTCGCGTTAATATATTTTTGTTTAGTAATTCGCGCGCCACCGCCGGATTGTAATAAGAAATTTAAATGAAAAAGGTGCTTTTTGTAAAACTTTAATATGCAATATTATATTAAAGCGCCATCTAGGTAAAATTATATACAATTAGGAAAGAATGTTTTTTATTGTGAACAATTATTTTATATAATAGAGAGAGATATGCGCGCATACTATGAAAGATTAAAACTATTTAAATCTTAAGTGTTATTGTATATTCCGGTAATCCGCCTATATTGTTTTTTTCAATTCATAATTACAAAAACTGATGCAAAATATATTCGGCAAATAGTATATCACCGGCACCGTTAATATTAAACTCGTTAACGGACATTGTGTGTGAAATTTGTAAAAAATAAAGTTGTCATCCTGTTCGTGCGTCCGGCAGGAGGGAAATAGATAAATTAAAAATAAAAAAAAAATAATAACAAAACTGCAAACGATTAGCTAATTATAAAATTGTTCAGATTAATTCTCCGGCGCGTTTTAAAACAATTTCTTCACGGCGTGTTTAAAAAAAGAATTAAATCGTTATATGAGGGGTATTATTCATACGCATCTTAACCGCAACAAATTTAAATGATAGGCTAGACTAATTAGACATGTACGTATTTATTTCAAATAGCGGTCGTTTCCTGCGGATCACATAAATAAGCGACCGAAAGTAATCCATCACCGGATATTAGGTGAGAGTTGGAAAGTGAAATAAGTGAAGAAAAATCTGAAAAAGGCGGGTGTAGTGAAACATTTCATTCTGTCACGTCTGCTTAAAAGTGGTTTGTTTGTTTGTTTATTTACTTTTTTTCTTTTTTATTCTCTCGTATAAGAGCAGAGCAGGATAACACCGATGAAATGGAGGCTTAGTGCAACTGTGACGGTTCAAGAGGACCTAGTAGAGCTGGTACGAGTGACAGTCGATACACAATGAAATACACACTGAGAGACTGGTACCATCTTGTCCGAGATCAAACAAGACGACAGAAGATAGATACAATTCATTCGCCCCTTGCCGTTCTTAAGGTAAATAATTACCTTTGGTGTGGTAGCCGCCGGAGGGTCCAAGTCATAAATACGAGCGGATAATTCCAAAATGCCGACCGGCTAACTACGGGAGGCAATTTCTCCTTTTAACCCTTCATCTTGTTTTGTTTATATAATACCTTCTCGTTGTTCCTTATTCCCGATTATTTATTTATTTACTTGTTTTTTTTTTCGTTTATTTCATTTTTTTTCTCTTTTTGCATCTATTTTTCACTTCATTTCCCCCGCCGCTTTTTATGACACTATCATCTACCGCATCTAGGACCGGAATATTAATGGGGCCAAACAGAAAAAAAGTGAAGAGGAGTTTATTGTTATCTAAAAGCTATATCGGAAAGAGGTGGATACGCGAGAGAAATAAAACAAATAAATAATTACAGAAGAAGTGTTTAGCCCTATGGGGGTGAATTAGAAATTAAGACATAAATAAACCGACTTCTCTCGTAGCTCTTTAAAATTGTTTAGCTCCAACGCGCGGCATCGTAAAAAGAAAAAATGAAAATTATTACACCCATTTCTTGTTGATACTTGTGCTTCGCGCCATACCAGGCTCGGAAAAACAACAACAAAAAACCATGAAGCAACAACGAAAAAAAAGCAAAAAAAAAACAATAAAACAAACCGAAGATCCTAGTGAATCCCTACCGACAATGAGAAACGTTTTCTTAATTGAATAATCTCAATACCGGCATAAACATTCAATCCGCTCGATATTTACTCGTGTACCTACACATACCTGACTGATGAAAAACTGCGTTCAGTTATTACTGCATTGAAGAAGTATATGGTTGTTACAACTGCGTATTTACGTACTTAATAAAGAATTCAATTAAGGCGAAAGGGTGGAAAATACAATAGCATGATTTCTGACCGAAAGGATAGAAATTGAGGCGTGCACACTAGCATGTTTTAGAAATACTAAAGCATTAGTAAACACGCTCTACTTTACATTCCGAATGACTTTCTTCTTCATAGCGCAACTACACAATATCGAACTATTAAATTCAAACTGGGTTAAATTTATAAGCTTCGTATACCGAATAATTATAATCATTTTATTTTACATAGTGCTCAGAGTTACACGGAAAACTGGAAGGATGTTCAATAACTTCCCAATCGCCTAGAAAATGTCAAGTGTCTATTTTCCTAACTCGTATTTACAGGATGTAGCAATGCTACGCAACAGTAGGCTAAGCACGTTTGCGTAATTCCTGCTTAACACGTTTAATTGTCATACTAAGTTTTAGTTGTATACACGTGTATTGTCGCCCAATGAAATTAAAAAAAAAAAATCGTTCAGGCAGATATTTTTATCATTTCCGGACACTATGTTGTTAAATTAATATTATTTTAAAATTTCTAATAAATAATATCGAATTATCGACTAAACCTCAAAAACACGTTACGTTAAGGGTGAACAATATAATGCGATTTTTATAAATCATTATAAATTCCGGTTACAAATACTGATTTTTATTAAATTTGCCAACGACACTAAAACCTAAAAGTATTTATCTGAATAATTTATTAAAAAGATAAAACTAAAAATGAAAACTATCTGGAAACTCATAGTTATATCATATCTAGTAAATTTTTCCAGCGAAACCGAAAGGGTATAGCAGGGTTTATATGGGAAATCTGCCCCCGCGAGTTTTTCGATTTAAATTCGGGGAATCGTTTTGATATCAAATAAAAATAATTCAGCCAATTTTTCAGGTATTTATCTTAAAGGGTTTTCGAGTATTTAAAAAAAACCTCGCTTTCGATTTTTTTTTTTTAATAGTAAAATTTAAAATAAATGAATAGCGATTTTTTTCCTAATTCTTAGGAGTAAAAGACATAAAAAAATACTCTTACTATGAATCTCAGATGGAAAGCCGATTTTTAAGAACAGAAATAAAATTAAAATCAATTTTTTGACCACGTTTTTGGAAAGTATCCACCGCCAAATTTTGTTAGAAAACGTCTTTTTTACTCCTTTACATTCAGGAATTTTTTCATTTTTTTTTTTGAAGTGGTGGAACATAATGAAAAAAAAAAATAAAAACCAATTTTTCTTCTTCAAAATATTGTGTTAAAACATACCAAAACTTTTTTGCTGGTAGAGGAATATGTAGAAAATAATTTTTCAACTGAAAATATACATTTTACTCATAAAAATATTTAGAAAATTAAGAAGTTGATGTTAATTTTTTTTTTTTTTCAAGCAAAAATTCATTAGAATAAAAAAGATATAATTTTTCCGTGCTATTAGCTATAATAATTTTACATTGTTAATAAATAAAAATGAATTTTTGTTTTTGATAAGTTATGTTATAATATTTATATTTTCAAAAAAGGGTATCATTAATTATTTACAATAAATGAAATGAGTTTGCATTAGATATATATGAAAAACTATTTTAAATAACATCAAGTAGTCTTCGTTATTGTTTTCATTCACTACAGCATTAACTTTTTCGTTTATAAACAGCCGACTAAATATTTCGGCAGGTCTTATTATTTTAGTCAAATATCGAGCGTAGTACGCCTACAATTAGCACAATCACAACAATATCGATTAATTCCAGAAATCTTATTCGTATCTGGCTGACAATCAACGAAACAATGGTATGTTTTTGAGTTCATATGTCGAGACCTTACTTGTAGTTTAATAATATTAGGTGTCATTTTCACATACTGAAGTGAGATTGTTCCCTTCATTCATTATTTCAGTTAAGTATGACACAGCTCGATCATTTTTATTTTAAGCAGTATTACAAATATTGGATTCATGTATAATATTTTTAAAATATTTCTTTTCATAATATTTAATTGCCGACTGATGGCGCTGTAATCGCTTAGTGAAAAATTTTCCGTTCGATTACCAACGCTGCAAACTTATACTCAAAATCGGGTTGCATATGTTTAAGGGGTAACAACAGCGTGAAAAAAAATAAAAAACGATTTTCTTTTTTGCTTTAATCGAAAGTTTAGAACCCCAAAAATGTTATACTGAGCCCCCGGAAACTTATTTGGCTCGGAAGTATTCGAAATTAGCGTTAAACACTGACGCTTCCAGAGCGCTCTTAAGCATAGCGCGCACCATTATGCATGCGCACAATTTACCGCCTTTTTCTTCGTTGTTGATGCCGGAAATTCATACCCACGTGACTTGGACGAGGTCAGGGACGGTATATATGTGTACTTGGCTGCATTAATGTAGTCAGTTATAAGCCATAACCAGTCGAGAAACAAACAAAACGAAGTGTACTTACGTATTTTTCAGTTTATCGAGTGCACATGTACGTTTATTCAAAAAATGGATCGTAAGAGACACGTGCCAGGTGAAACAGTAAATCGGGAAAACAGAAAAATAAGTAAATTTGTACCTCCGAAGAATCGTTATAATATGGAAAAGGAAGAGGTAAATCTAAGTATGTCCTCGTCTGAGACTCAGATTGAGTTAAAATCGTTTAATTAATTATGAGGCAGCACTGTTGAAGCAGGTTGCAGAAGCAATCAAACCAATTTATACGGACTTCAGCCGGGATGATCTTCTTGAAAGATGCCTGGGAGCGTTCAATCAAAATGGCAACGAGAGTTTGAATTCAGTAATTTGGAAGTTTGCTCTGAAAAGTAGTTTCAACGGCTCTAAAATTGTCGAAACAGTAGCTAATTTGGCGACTATCATTTTTAAAAACGGTCACGTGGCTTTCTTACATGTTGTAGAACGCTCGGCAATCTCCATAGGTCAAAAATTATACAATTACTGCTATTAAATCGACGAACACAGAATAAAGCATGCCAATCACATCTCAGCTGCCAACGCGCATGAAGGACGTTTGAGGGCTGGAAAACAATCTGAAGACGAGGGGTTGGCATCAAAGACGTGGATAAGCTTCTTTATGGCCCAGGCATAGCGGACTAAAAGATAAAAACAAGTTCGATATTGATATTTTGATTATATCAGTCGATTTAAAACGCGTTTTTCTCGAAATCATGTTTTTTAACCTGGTTGTCGGCATAACTAAAATTCTTTTTATCCGATCGACCTGATTCAAAATGGATTTTGTTTAGGAAATGTGTCGCTATCGTCGCATCGTACAGTTTTTTTTACAAATTGCGTACTTTTTTTTGAAAAATTTAATTTTTTTTTAAATGGCCATCATTTTTTTTTCTAATCAAAATTTTCAAATTTTCCGCAATGCTGCGATAACTATTCATCCATTTAATAATCTTTTTGAAATTTCGATTTCAAACGTCTGCAGTACGAGTTACCTTTTTTCAGAACGTCATCTTACGAACGCTTTTGTGCAAAATTGAGACTATAAAAAAAAAAAAAATTTATTTGTATACTTCATAAATCGATTGGTGTAGTAGTTTTTTCAAAAAAAATTCTTAAAAAACACGTTCATTTTCAGCACTTCACACTGTTGTTACCCCTTAAGCAGCAACCACTATAGAGAAAAAATAGTTCTGAAAGTTTCAGTAGATAGCGCTAGCGAGTTAATCTAGCACTGCCTTTAATGAATTTCTGAAGATAACAGAAATAAAAATAAGAGATACCAAGATTTAAAGAAATTTTTAACGTCAATTTCCTAATTTTCTAAATATTTTTACGAGTAAAATGTATATTTTCAGTTGAAAAATTATTTTCTATATATTTCTCTACCAGCAAAAAAGTTTTGGTGTTATTTTGAAAAAAAAAAAATACGATTTTTTTCTCATTATGTTCTACCACTTCAAAAACAAAAAAAAAAATGAAAAAATTCCTGAGTGTAAAAGAGTAAAAAAGACATTTTCTGACAAAATTTGGCGGCGGACACTTTTCAAAAACGCGGCCAAAAAATTTATTTTAATTTTATTTCTGTTAATAGTATTATTTTGTCTTTTACTCCTCAGAATTAGGAAAAAAATCGCTATTCATTAATTTTGAATTTTACTATTTAAAAAAAAAAATAAAATCCAAAAACGAGTTTTTTTTTGAAATACTCGAAAACCCGTTGGGATAAATCGCTGAAAATTTAGCTGAATTATTTTTATTTGATGTCAAAATGATTCCCCAAGTGCAAATCGAAAAACCCGCGGAGGCAGATTTCCCATATAAACCCGGCTATAACCTTTTGTATTGATCCAAAACTTTGTAAATCTATATTTCAAAATCTTCTAAAAATGTCGAATGAAAAAATCGTTGGGGGAGAGACATTCACCTATATCTCCAAATCGACACGCCTTGGGTTATTTGTGTATATGTTATAATATCAAATTAAAAAAAAAAACCGCTTGCGTAATTGTAGATTTTATTTTTAACTCGGAATTTAAAATTTTACCGCCAGGCATAAAGAAACACAGTTTACTTAATGGATAGAACCGGTAGCCATTCTTTTGATTGCATTCAATATCGCTACTAATTCGAATGAAAAAATAACTTAATTGCCCAACAAAATAGTAATTTGAAAAAAAAAAAGAATTTTTCAATCATTTCAAATCGCGCACGAAATATAAAGAATATTTCGTCGCCGGTTACAAATTAAATTTATTTAAAATAAACTGTTTAAAATGGCTGATGAATGTTTATTTTGTTTTCTTATTCTTCTTTTGACATTAACCCAGTAACAAAGGAAGATAGAAACTGATGAAAAAAGAGAGAACATTCAGCTGAGAGAGCCGACATTCAAAAAGAATACGATTAGAGAATCACCAATATAGGAATAGAGCAATAGGAAAAGATGATCATAGAGAAAATCGAAAACAAGATGAGGAGAGAGCGATATCTATTCAATTGCGCTACAGAAGTAATTGAAATGTCAAACAGGACGGAATATTTGAATGAAGGATGTTAAATTAGGGGGTAACACGAGAAAGGATGAGAGAATGAAAAAGGGTATCAAACCATAGTTTGGAATAGCGGGTTAAAAATACTGATGATTTTGGGTAAGGAATTTATCCAGAAGTTGACCACTGAAAGCCGCCAAGCGACCAAGAGAGTCCACAGTATCGCTGCATCGACATTGGAATGACGTGAAAATCTACAATAAGTAACCATAGATCGAAAAGAAAATAATTTAGAGATAGGAGAACGCAGTGAAAGAATACTAATGTTG
The DNA here is from genome assembly GCA_039619475.1 of Icerya purchasi. Lineage (NCBI taxonomy): Eukaryota > Metazoa > Arthropoda > Insecta > Hemiptera > Monophlebidae > Icerya > Icerya purchasi. The sequence goes on from CM077116.1 coordinate 267,826,654, forward strand.
GTGGAATGTTAGGGAGAAGATAAAGAGACACGTAGGACATTTCTAGAATTGAAAACTAGGAGAAATTTTTAGATCCCATTTATAGAGGAAACGAAAGAGATTCGACTCAATTGTGAATATGGAGCATGAAGAGGAGAGTCCGAAGGTTTTTGAATAATCAGAAAATAAGTTAAGTTAATAAAATAACATCGAATTTGGAGTCAGCAATGAAAACTGAATAGTGAGAGGGGAAATAAGAGTCAATCATATGAAAGAATTCGTTTCGTGTAAAATTGTGTAAGAAAAACCTGTCATGATGTGGAAGAGAAAAGAAACTAATAAGAAGGTAAAAGTTGATAAAACTAGGAAAAAAGGAAGGAAGATTATTATACAAAAAGATATAGGGGGAGAATTGAGAAAGCCGAGCATTTGCATGGGACAATATAGAGATTTTGTGAGAAACAAAGCGCTAATAAACTTTAATAAAAAGATAACGGGAGATAATTTTAGACTGAGAGATAAGAAGACGTTGAATTAAAAAACGGGGGCTACATAAAATCTATATAGGGAGGATGAATATTGGCTTCGGATAAAATAGCAAGAATAGGAGAAGATTTCAAAGCCTCAAGACAAAGCTTAAGACAGCAAATTTGGATTCTATCAAATTCGGAAAGAAACCACTTGGAAGAATTACTATAAATGAGAGAACAGTAATCAAGTTCGGATCTGGTCAGACATTTATTGAGGATTAGAAGAATGAGAAGGCTTTTAGAGGGTTAAGACATTTTAAGGAAGAGTTACATAGACAGTTAATATGCTCGCAGAAAGAGATGAATGGTGAGAAAGATGCCTCGGTAGCTAATGGAATATAATTAAATGTAAAGTGAAGAACGAGATTACGTGGGTGAAGGGAGAAAACAAAGTAAGTATTTGAAAGTTACTTAAAGAGAAAAAGGAATTATTTCACCAATAGGTGGCAATGGCGAGATTATCGGAAATTATCGTCTGGAAATAGCAGACAGAAAAAGGGAACACAGAGAAAAATAAAAAAAAATATATTAAAAAGAGTAGGATTGAGACAGAATCCCTGGGGAAGCCTACGAAAAATTCATCTGAAAATGGAAAGGAAAGGAGTGAAAAAAAGTATCTGCCTATTATGGAGGACGTTAAGTATAAGAGTAGTGAAGGCATTAAGAGAAAGAAGTTTAGTCCTAAACGTAAGAAATTGAACGTTACTAAAAACGGTGCAGACATCAACAAAAGCGGCGATTGTGAAATTTTTCATCATAAAGACTTTGTAAATATTTGAAATAAATGAACTGATTTAATCGAACGAGCCACTAACAAAATGATTATTTACCATGCTTTCAGGGATGAGAATGATTAGGAAGGAGTTCCAAAATTGGAGAGTAGACCCGGTAAGAACAAAAACCGTTGAAAATAATAATAAGAGTTTCCAGGAAAGAAGAAGACAGATTGTTAAGGATAAGCAGAGAAAAATCATTTAATCCCAGAGCTGAATTACAGAATTTATTAAGAGTAAATTTAGTTCCGTGAATTTAAAAGGAGGAGTCAAGAAAATACAAATTTGCTCCTCTTTTTCTACAACTGCTATTTCTCAGATTTAAAAGGTGGCTAGGACATTTAGATCTCCTTTATCTGATTGTCTCATCAACTATATTCCTTCATCAACCCAGCTTGTCCCGTTTATTGATTCTACCGCTTCCGCTTGCGTTCCCTCTTTTTAAAAGTCGATTCTACCTCATACTCTGTTTGGTTCAATTTGTATTTTCTTGACTCCTCCTTTTAAATTCAGGGAACTAAATTTACTCTTAATAAATTTTGTAATTCAGCTCTGGGATTAAATGATTTTTCTCTGCTTATCCTTAACAATCTGTCTTCTTCTTTCCTCTAAACTCTTATTATTATTTTCAACGGTTTTTCAGGGTAGGAGGTAGAATCGACTTTTAAAAAGAGGGAACGCAAGCGGAAGCGGTAGAATCAATAAACGGGATAAGCTGGGTTGATGAAGGAATACAGTTGATGAGACAATCAGATAAAGGAGATCTAAATGTCCTGGCCACCTTTTAAATCTGAGAAATAGCAGTTGTAGAAAAAGAGGAGCAAAAATGTTTCCATAATTTTTTTTTTATGCTTTTTTTTTTTTTTAGGAAGAAATAGTTTTACATTTGCATTCTTGGTTTCTACAAAGAAAGAAAAGTTTAAAACGAAAATCACACTTTAGAATACTTTTAAACTGATGGATTATAAACACGACTTCTTCACACAGCCAACTGGAGAAAAGGATATCGATTTCACTGATGACATCATTAACGGATTTTTTATATTATATTTTTTACTGATGGTGTTTTAAATTAATAATTTATTAAACTTTTTTTATTTTGCAAATTCTAAAAGAAGAAGAATATTTTTTCACATATTTGACCCAATTATGACGTCGATAAATCAGTTTCCTGCGTTGCTCAAACTGACCTTATTTTCTTTACTTTTATTTTATAATAAATTTTGCTTTCATTCTCCCGTTCACCAATTCAACTTCAACTTTATAATCGATTTAAATTAACTAAAGTAGCTCTTCTGGTGCTTAGATGAAAATAATCTATATAACAGTGTCTGTGAATATTGAGTTAGATTTTTATTTGTCTTTGGTAACATTACTATGGTTCGAATGATTCAAATCAGTCGCTTTCAGCTATACATAAAGTTAATAACGAATTCTAGAACCTTAATATGTAGCAAATTTTAAACAAACCGGAACTAACATGTTTCATAATTTGACAAAAAGGTTAATTTTTTAACTGCAAGTTCCTCGTATTGAATTAAAATGTTAACAATCATAATAACTATAGTTATTAATTCCGCTATTAATATGAATATCAAAATGAACATTAATAATACACACATTTTTCAATAACCATTTTCTAATTTGAGATACAAATTCAAATTTTTTAAACAAATAAACTTTGTTGAATTCCGGATTAATATTCTTTAAGTTATATATTATAAACTTACTTTTATCTCATCATTTTATATAAATCGATAAAAAATATTAAAGAAACATACGTTTCAGTATGTAGTTTACTTGGTCTCGTTATTACATTTTTGTCAAAACATTCTTTATATTTTTACCAAATAAAAATATACATTTCTTTATGTAAATTTTTAATTTGAAACATAATTAAATAATAATATAACAAGTAAATTAATTACTTAAATAGGTTAATATAGTGGAAAGTAAATTAATATTTATACGCATTAAAAATGAACTATGGTAAAATGCGCCTGGCAAAAAAATATAAATTAAATATAATTAAATACAGTTTGGATAGTAACCGTATTAACAATATAAAAGTTCTAGTATCATTTGTAAATATTTAAATTAAAATCAAACAATTGTGATAAAAATTTTATAGTACATAAAATATTTTTTCAAAAAAGACCTTTGTTTCAGCGCCTATTATTAATTAAATAAACGTTAACGAAAAGCAAATTTAATAAGAAATAAATAACGTCATACAAAAAATTAGATTCTCTTAATAGTGATTCTCAGTTTACGCTACTTACATTCAGAATAATATCTTATAGCGACTAAAAAATGTCACTCCAGGAATACTTATGCTGGAAAAATATATAATTTGGTATATAGTTATTATAAACTTTTTTTTTTTTTTTTTTTGGCTACTATTAACATAACCCATCTTCCAAAACTTTTCTCCTATGATTAAAAAATAAGTGAGTGTACAATGAACTGCTAAGTTGTGCACTTAAATTAACGGAGATTAAATTAAAATTCTGCAATATTTACAGTGCGGTAAATTAATAACAAGTAGGATAAGAAACGTTCATAGTTCATTTAATAATTTGTCGCGCTTTTAAATTTAATGTTAAAAAGTAAAAAGACAAGATTATTATAAATAGTAAGATTTATAATATAGCATGAAGTAAGCAATATAACAGAATTTTTAGCAGCTAAAAAAGACTGACAAACTGAAATAATCGCATGTAAAATATTAAGCTGAAATCAACAAAATAATAATAAAAATATGAAATGCGTATTAGTAAAAAACGTTAAAAACTAAAAAATTCGGAGCGTTATTATTAAAACAGTAACTTTTATTAATATTTATTTTAATAATAATTTTCCAATTTATTACTGATGCATGAAAATAAAAATAATAGAAACAAATAAATTTTGTGAACACGAATGAACAAATAAAATATAAAGCAAAGTTGATGTTTCTAACTTTTTACTTTTTTGTTTCAACTTTATAATTAGTCATTTATTGTATACGTTAAGTTTTGCTTTCCAACATAATGTTAATAATAAATTTTGCACGTTACAATGGAAAATATGTTTTAAATATCAAACATTTTTCACAATTCGCTCGAATTAAAACTTCATTAACGCAACATTATCAAATAGTTATTTAATATTTTACAGAGAAATACGCCGACTTGTATGAATTAAATTTTTGATGAAATATAAATAAATATGAAAATATACATCATCAGCTTATTAGTAAAGACATATGTAAACATATTACTTACTTTTTTTGTTTTAAATGCGTGGACAACATTATTATATTTATATGAATTCCAAATTAAATATGTTCCTCCAGATGCAATAAAAAAAGTAACGCATTTCACATTTCTGGGATTACTTTTAAATTTGGTAAAATTCCTTTTGATTAATAAATTTGTATTGCTACAATTATTAAAACGCAGGATTTTCAAAAATTTACTACTTCTACTTGTACAAAACATCCTAATAACATGTTTTTTTTTTTAAATTTATTACTTATTAAATAGTTTAATTCATAATTATTAAATAAAGTAAACATGCAACTTTATTTACGTATTGTTTAATGTTTATCATTTTAGTAGATAAGAAATATCGATACACCTTAATCATTTGAATTATATCGACAATGTACTACGTAATTTAACTAATTCTGTTACTAATTTTAAAATATTATGAACTATTCTAATGATTGCTATAGAAATAGATTAATATTTTTAATTTAATGTAGTAATATTATTTTAAATTTACATTGCCAACAGTAACGATTTATGTTTTTTTTTTTTTTTTTTTAATATTTCTACTTTAATTTTAAGTACTCTCGGACTACAAATGTAATTCATGACTTGACAATGTTAACAACTCCAAATGGAAACCAAAATTACTCCTCTGCATATTAGAAGAAATTATTTAATCGATAAGTTTGTACTTAAGTATTGTAATTATAAATATCCGCAATTCATAAGCAAGATAATGCAGTTAAGTAATAATTGAAGATTTGTTCCAGAGAAAATGCCGCTCTTGCTCAAAAGAACTAGAATATATCGTAGTTACAGTCCAGCTCTTGTGCTATCTTCTCCCTCCAACTATTTTAATTTAAGCTATGACCTTAATCTTATCAAATTAGACATTAATATTAACACCTTTAAAAGTCAGAATTTGCATTTACTGCCCGGTAGTATAGTGAACTCCGTTTTTCTAGGTATTGTGAAAGAATTGTACCCTGGTTATCGGTTGATCTTTACCGATGGTGTCAAGTTCCATGGATTTAATAAAGGTCCCACAGCAGGGTTTATTATAGAAGATATCAGTGAGCAGATATTTAAATTACCTCCAGAGGCTTCAATTTTTACGGATGAGCTTCTTAGAATTGAAAAAGCATTAGAGTTTGTCAAAAATGTGTTGCAGTCCAAGGGGGAGTTTGTGGTATTTTCGAACAGGCTTAGTTCTCTCTCGTTGCTTCAGATAATTGCCATTTACTAAGTTATGGAATTAAGGAAAAGTATTTTAATATCTTAGAACTAGGAGGAGTCATTAAATTTTCCTGGGTCCCAGGTCACTGTGGGGTGTTACTTAGTGATCGAGTTGATTCAATTACTAAAGAATGTGTTAGATCAGTCATTAAGTTTCCATTTATCCCATCCTTCGATCTTCTATATAAAGCTAAAAGTGATAATCATGCGGATTGGGTGAGTTTTATTTGTAGTGAACAAGAGGCTGGTAAATATTTTCATGTGGTCCAACTATCTCTGCCATCCACACCTTGGTTGTCCCAGTCAGTACGACTCGTAGGTTTGTGACCGTTGTATGTAGGCTCCGCTCCGGCCATTGCCGATTGGGTTTAAACTTTTCAAACACAGGACACTGCACGGATTGTAATACCAATTGTCGACAAAATTTTAGAGAAGACGTTAACCACCTGTTATTTAATTGCTTCCAGTTTGACAACAAGAGACTTCTAAAGTCCTTTTTTTTTTTTTTTTTTGTGTCCTACGGTATTTATCCTCCTCCATTGTGTACATTTATCTTCCTTGTCTAGTAATAAGATTTTCTTTTTAAGTTTATTGAAGGAAACAGGATTGTTATTTAATTATTTTTTTTGCTTGTTTCTTCTCTCCCTTATTCATCAGAGTTTATTTTGTTTATGTAAGTGGCTAGTTTTATTTTATTCTATTCTTTCCCCATTTACTGGTTATTACAAATTTTTTTAGGTTTTCATTTTATGTAGTTTGACTGTTGTTGAATGTGGGGAATTATTGGCTAGAAGGACGTTGTAATTTGATTCGGGGCAAAAATTTTATAATACTCGCTTTTTACCCATATCTACTATTGATAAGAAATGAGTAATTTCGATTTATAACCGATAGGGAAGAAAAATAATTTTATTCCGAGTTCCACACTTTACTAGGTCAAATTTTATATTTCATATATACGACACCAGTTAAATTTCGAATGGAATGTTATCGCTAAAAATTTTATCGAATTAATATATGTATAATTGGGATAAAGGAAAATTTCATTTCTTGGGTGTTTTACTTAGGAAACTGACTATAGATTGTCTTTAAAGAAAAAATGGTCCGAACGTTATCTTCAGCCGACTGATGAAGAATTATTAATGGTCACCGAAAGAATGAATTGTGCATTGGAGGGAAAATTAGATAATATGGAAGCGTTAACATTTTTCTGAACAGTCGAGTTTTCACTTTGGTAGTTAAGTCAGCGATATAAGTTTATCCTGGGGGGGTAAATGAATGTTGCGGAATTCCGCATTTTATTCAGAAAGAAGAAGAGATCAGAGACAGATTAGTATACTTGTGGGGTGCCTAACGGTGAGGAAGGAAAAGATAAAATTGCCCATACTGCTGTTAATTCGGGATTTTCTCAATTTATTCAAGATAGAGAAAGAGCAGACGTAACGGAGTTTAAAAATGAATTGTATAGAAGTATGAGATCGGAGTCAAGTTAAGTACTAGGAAGTGAAAAATCAACACAAGAACGAAACAAAGTCTAATTTGCTTTGGAGAGATTCCGCCGAGGGGAATGGAGAGACTGAAGTAAGTCGGATAAGAAAAGTCATTAGGATAGGAACATGGTTACTATCGTAAGAACACGCAAGAGTTCTTCAGTTATAATAAAGAATAATAATAATTAGAAAAAATTAACTCGGTAACACAGGCATGTTTTAAAGGGGGGGGGGGGGGGGGAATTAATGAAGAATTGGTTGATGAAACAAAAGCAATTGGAACGATTTTTGGTGGCGTGGCGCTGTAATTGCTATTGCTTGATGGTAGCGCGGGAAAAAAAATTGTGTAAAACTTCTCGAAAAAATAACTTCATCACCGATTTCAAATCCAATCACATTTCTTTTTCAACGTGCGGTAAATTGTCGCATCTGTGTACCAACTGGTATTATGAAGTTGAAATTATAGTTTGGGGCTTGTGTACATTATCGTACTGTAAAAAAAAACTGTTCTTCACTCGTGACTGTTCCTGTTAAATTGGTATTTATGTACGAAAAAAAATTCTGAATCTTTTTTTTTTTTTTATTTTAAATGGGCACGCCAGCACAGGACATTTACCCAACACAAAAGATTAAAAGAATAGAAGGACATATGGAGCGACAAGTTATATCAAGAAACGATTAGAGACAGAGGAAATGAAGGCGGCTAACAAGGGAACAACAGAAGGAGATGGAAAAGTGAGAATATAGAGGGCACTGTAAGGAGTAGGGAGGCCATGGTTAAGCAAATTGGAATAAAGGATCGCGCGTTCTGTAGAAATAAAGGAACATTCAAATAGTACGTGGTTTGCGTCACACGTGCCATTTAAGGTAGGAGGATGAAAGGGACACAAAGGAGATTGAACCAGAGCAAAGCGGAAACGAGAAGCCGGGAGCAGACTGTGATTAAAACGAAGGCGAACTTTGGAAGAAATGACAGAACGGCTAATACTGGGAAAATTATTAAACCAGGGAAAAACGGATGGAGAAGGCTGTAAAGCAAGGTAAAAGGAGTCAGGGTTGGAGAAACAGGACGGATAGAGATCAGTCCAAAAGTCACGGTGAGAACGAAAAGAGAGAGAGTAAAGACTTTGGGAAGGAAATCTGTCTATGAAACGACCATTTACTGTTGCCGAGCAAGCTAACGAGTCAGCAAGATCGTTACCAGCTATACCACAGTGGCCAGGAATCCAAAGCAGGTCAATATGGATAGAGCGGGAGGCTAATAAATTGAAAATCAATTCTGAATCACTTTTGTATGATAAGGGACATAATGTTATTTATAAAAAATTTAAATAGACACAGTAAAATCTGGGTCAATTTTTTAATAAGCACTAATTATGAAACGGATTTTAAACAGTGTCAAATCTGAATTAAGAATGAATGGAAAATTAAATTTAATTAAAAGTAGGTTAATGTCAAATCAGTACAGTTTAATTCAGTGTTTAGGAGTTATTTCATACTGTATATTCACTTGAAATAAAAACTTCTATCGTATTATTATGTGCCGTTTTTTTTTTTGTTTTTTTACTAAAAGCAACTTTATTTGTGTTTTTTAATTTTATCATTATCTTATGAACATTTTATTGTTTGTATGAATAAAAAATTTAATAATAATAATAACAGAGATTTTATCGTAGTAATAATTATTTTTGATATAATATCATCGTTATTAGATTCGATTTCTGCTTTTTTTTACATAAACATGACAACTTTTTTTTTTTTTTTTATTTATTTAACAAAACTTATTACTTTACGGCTATGACCACTTAATTTCAATTAATTAAAGATAACCTATTAAATCCGTATAAACATGATAACTTTGAAACCACTATATGTAATTATGATTTAGTTTCTTTACTGTTTTTCTTTTTGCATTGTACAATAATTCTTTATTATAGACGATCGTATTTTCAATCGCTGCCCACCCTCTAGAAATCGTCTAAATGTCACACGGAGAAAAATTTGAAAAGTGTAAAAGTGTAATGTACTTCGAAATTGATACCGTGATGTACACAATAATTTCCTATGCGCATGCAGGCCATCCAACACGCAACCCAAGGACTACTGGAAAATAAATATTTATAACCAGGTTATAGACAAAATAAATGCCAACTTAAAACTGCGGTTTGAAAACCTATCACTAGCAAAGGCAATAGACGCATTTTTTAAATTAGATACGGAGAAAGCAAATGATTTTATTAATAATTACAAGACAATTTTAAAAATTGTTCCTGTAGCACCAAATGCGGAAGCTACAATAATGAAACTCAGGTTGAAACATTGTAAAATAAATGCAGAAAATTTAAAAAACCATATTAAAAAAGAAGAATTTTGCCCAAACTTGTACAAACTCCTCCAAGCAGCGTTAGCGCTTTCAGTGAGCTCCGCCAGGTGTGAAACAAGTTTCTCTGCAATGAGGCGAATAAAAACGTGGTTAAGAACAACTATGCTCCAAAATAGATTTTCATAAAAGTTCTTCCCTGCATATAGAGAATGAAATAGTCGAAAACACCATAACTTCTGAGGCAGCCTTGACTCGATTCAGCGAAAAACACAGAAAATTGAAACTTATATAAGAAATTTATAAATCAGTAAAGTATATTTTAATAAACTGTATCTTATTTCGAAGTATTTTGATTCTTTCCTACGGATTTGCATAGTACTTGAAAATTAAGTGATTTGTAAACAAAGCCCTTTTTTAAATAAGTTGTTATTTATTTCACGCTATATCTCCGCGTTTTCGACCACGCTCATCGCGAAACCAGTTTGCTACCCCGATACGGCCGACAGAACGGCAGCGTCTGAGATTTTACGATACTCGGTCGAAATAGCATCTCTGATAACAGTTCATCGCCTTTACACTGCCCGAGAAAAACCCGATAATTTAAATGATTCTAATCGAAAAGAAATACTTTCTACCTTGGAAGAAAGAGAGAATATATTTATGCAAATTACGATACAACATAACGTTAGCAGTGCAAGTTGAACTAGCGTATCGACGAATTGTCTTGCCGCACGATGCAACATATAAAAAACGATTATAGGTTATTACAATTAAAAATTTAGCAATAGTGTCATTGTAGGAAAAAATTTAAAAAAAACCTACGCGCAGATATGATGAGTAGTTGGGAATAAAGTCTGCTTAAGGAATAAGGATTCGGATACAACAAGTGAGGAACAGGACTGTGAGTGAAAAAATAAAGAAATGGTATAATATATACTGGTAAAAGATTATAGAAGATTATGCTTTAGACGCCTGTGGTTATATTTTGAATACACAAATTGGAGTTGCCTGGAATCGTAATTCCCGATGTGGTTAATAAGTGGATTACTGTGGGTCGAGCAATTTTCAAAAAAATTTTTTACCGGAGAAAATACATAATTACGAAGATATGGTAGTTTGAGGACATTATGCATCATTCGAATTCTGGTATAGCGGAATGCGTTTAGTACGCACCTGAGACATCTATTTTGTATGAGCTGTAATTGTTTAATGCGGGCGTTAGAAACTGAGGACCACACAGGCGATGCGTAGGTTAAAATTGGTCTAATAAGTGCCTTATATAGAATTAATTTGTTGTGGATGTTTAGAAACGATCTGCGATGGAACATTGGATAAATAGCGCAGATAGCGCGATTAGTTTTGGTGACTGCATGATCGAGATGTTTATTAAAGTTTAACCTTTTGTCTAATATCACGCCGAGGTATCGAGCTTGATCGGACCAAGGAATGTCGGTACCTAGTATATGCAGTTTCTTAGGGGTCAATGGGTACCTACGAGAAAATAGAATTGCCTCAGATTAAATTTACAACGTAATTCTAAATCGGTCCATATGAATATAATAACATAATCACAGAAATCCTATAAAATATATGAAACGTTACATAAAATTGAGACATTTTTTCCAATGGGGGGTAACCTAAGAATTACGTTGTAATTTATATATATATATATATAAAATTTTAAACAATGAATTTTTTTTCTGCAAATTCTTGTATAATATTGTTAAAATCTACTGAACGGAGAAAATCTGTTTCAATCGTTATCTTGATATGGCCGATAATCTATCATTTAGCATGGTTGATCTGTACATATTTTTTATTCTTTTTAATATCGAAAAAGATCTTTCTGCCTCACAATTTGTAATTGGTGTAGTTACAAGTATTCTATATGAAATATAAATGTTTGGAAAAACATCTATTATTGCACGTTTAACCATCCATTTCGGAGATGGGAGCCCCTTGAGGGCCCCTTTATGAGGCAGGCCCTGGGCCCATGCCTGTCTGCTTTTAAATGTCCGATTGTGGCCTTGTTTGAATTAACTTTTAGTAAATAGTTGATGTGTTACGCCATTTATCGATAATTTTATTCCAGTTTTAGCAATTACGGTTAGAATTAATTATTTAACATTTTCTTTTTTTCCCCGTTAGATCATTTTCTCGTTTAGTATATTGCTCCGAATCGTTTATTTGGACACTGGGTTATTTAATTTCTTAATCTCTTTGATGATTTATTCTAACAGTTGTTCAACTTTAGAGTCAACTTGATTTATTTCCTTGTTTAATTCTTTATTTTTCTACCATCTTATACTATTCTCCTGTAAATTTAACGGATTTTTCTATATTTTCCAGTTAATTTATTTTATTTCAAATTTTATTCTCTGCCTCTGACACTATGCTTTTTTTTTTTTTTTTTTTTTTTTTGGGCGTCGAAAATTCAACCCATCGACAATGTAATATAATTAATTACGGTAATATTGCATTGTACTATATAATTAAATAATAACTTGTATATTTCAGCACTCCCGGTGGCCAGGAGAGAATTGACACTACATGGCAGAGAGATCTGGAAATTTATTATCGAGTTACACAAAATAATTCTTTGCGCCGTGTGCAAATTGCATTCGAAGATGAGGTGATCAGTGTCCGCCACTTTGTCCGGGTCTAGTGGATATTGCCAATAGGAAGAAGAGATTAAACCCATGTTGTACAAAGAAACGGGGAGACCGTTTACCCCCAGCCGGAGGCGACATAAGGTAACAATGTACGATCTGGTACTCATCGAAACAGTCGTAATGTGGTTGAACCAAGGAACGTTAGGAATATTAGGTTGAATTCTTTTGTAGTGTTACGCGCAAAATGGATTTGCCCATATAGCCTCCCAATATTCTTTATGAGCATATCTAATGAGTTCGAATAGGTCTCTGTTTGGAAAGTATGGAACTAAACAACTATTCATCCATGTATCTTTGGCAGCCATGTCTGCCACTTCGTTACCGTAGATATTCGCATGTCCTGGTATCCAAACAAAGTTAACTACTACGCCAGATTCAGAAAGGGACACTACTGGGCTTCTGATTTTATAGAGGTATGGATGGGATTTTGTGTTGAACGATAAGAGTTTCAAAGCTGATAGACAACTCATAGAATCAGACATGATAATGATATTTTCAGAGAAGATATGTGAATTTAAAAAGGGCAAAGCCTTGAAAATCGCAACACATTCGGCACTAAACACAGAGGTAAAACGAGGAAGAGAGAATTTTTTAGTTAAGTTAAGACATGGTATAACAAAAGCAGTATCCGCAGAATTCGAAGATTTAGAACCATCAGTAAAAATCGGAGGGAAATTCTGCCAATGATCTGAAATTTTCGCATTGAATACTCTTTTAGCGTTGTGCCTATTAACGAACTGAAAATAATCCAAATCTACCTGTAACTTAAAGCAGTTATGTGAGTATGGGTATTTAAAATAAAAGAATATCTCTGAAGCCTAGGGGCACTTAAAGATAATAGAGGAATTTTGGAGGTATTAAATCTCCAATTGTCTTTAACATCCAAATAGGATTTAAGTAAATTGAAGCTGGCTGGAGGACAGCATTTCATAAGAAACCTGTCTGCTAGATACGATGATCTAACAGAGAGAGGAGGGATATTGGTTTCAGCTTCCAAAGCAGCAATAGAAGTAAATAAATAATTATAAGCCGTAAGCACGAGTTCTGTATCCTCCCTAATTTGTTACTATTGGTTGCTGAGGAATTATGAAAGAAGTAACAACCATAGTCTAAAATACTGCGATAGTATGCTTAACTTACTAATTGTGTAAGGATTGCTACCCCAATTGACATTACAGAGGGCCTTGAGTAGGGGTAACCGTTGTAGAAGTTTGTTATACATGTAATCTACATGATGGTTCCGGTTTAATTTAGAATCGAGAATAAAACCTAAGTACTTATGTGGTGACAAAATGAGGACAGTAGCACCGGCAATGGAAATAACACTGAGTTATGTCTTGATTGTCTGTTGTCTTTCCTGGTTATATGTTTGCTATATTTAATTTTATGTCACATAAATGAAAAAGTTATTAGCTAACAGATAATGAAGAGTGCAAATTTATTAAAGGGTACTTATTCTCCCAATCACAAAAAAATTCCACCCATTATATATTCGTGAGTTTTTTTTAACAATTTATTTCAAACGCCGGAGAGAGGGGGCGCCACCATAAAGTTTTTGCCCCGGTTCGAAAAAATCATGGATCCGGAGCTGGCAAATATTCGTTATCGGAGTTGTCGTTTTTTATGTTTACATTAAATGTTTTTAACGGTATTTTTTCAGTTCAGCATTTCAAAGAAAGAGAAATCTTTAACAGCGGAATTGATATTGCACGAAAAAAATGCTGCGTTTTGCCTTTTATATTTGCCTAAATGACCGCGGAATTCAGAATAACCCTTTAGACTTCAGTCAGTATTTCGACAATTATAACGCGTTGTTGCCAATACAAATCATCGGGTACGCATGTCTGTTTTTTTCCTTTTTTTTTTTTCTTATTTGTTGAATAAGCGATATTCTAAATGTGTGTTTTTTTTGTTTTTTTTTAATAATAGAAATAAATTTAAGTTACAATGGCAAGTTAAATATATTATCTAAAAATAAATTTCGTTAATATCATGGATAGCTCATGTTCGAAATCGAGCGCTATATTATTAAATAACCTGCTGTTACGATTGCGACTTGCCAAGTTTATCATCTTAATTATGTTGTTACTAGTGTGAGTCATGGTCGGGTTAACACTGGTGGACATTGCGATTGAATGTTTTCTCGCCTGACCAACTCCAACATCAGCTGGAAAGCTCGCCCCGAAGTATTTCGATAAAATCGCTGTTAGGGTAAGTAAAATAAAAACGTATTTTCGATTGGTGTGTAACAGTATCCGATCCATATGGGGAACACTGTAAGAAATCTGATTTTAAAGAGTCAGTAGGAACTGTTTATTCCTTAAATTCAGGTCATGGATTCCCGGAATTTCTTTGCACGCAGAGACCTGTTCAACAATCGATCTGTCTGCTTTAGCGCTCCGATGAAAACATCAATATTTTCATCCATCAATCAATAATAGCGGTAATGAAGAAAATATTTCAATCGCTGGCTCTTTATCAGGATGCGTTTTTGCTTCACTTGTAGAATACGTATTGTTTTTATTTTTATTTTTTAGACTTAATTTTTTTAAACGTTTTCTCGTCCATGTACGTAGCACTACTTTTTCTAACAGATTATTTACATTTTTCATCCTCATTCCTCACTTATTGATTCGAATGATATTCCGTGCCCTGCCGTGTCACTGCATACGCACTTCATAAGTATAAACTCGAAATGTCTATTTAAATTAATTGGAACTATTAACATTTTCATTATAACCGACATGCCTGCGTCGCTTATATTCCGATATATGTGTACATTTTTCCTCCTGTTTAACTATTGATCGATGATTCATTCAAAATATAAAAAAAAAACATAATGGAAATAATACGCTTGCTGTATAATTAAAGTGAAAGAAAGCGGGAATACAGGGTCGATTTTGTCATATATAATAAAAAAGTAAATTGATCGGTCTTTAATATTCCGTGAACAGTTGTTTTTTTTTTATTTTTTTTGTTTTTTAATATTTATCTTATAAGTTCCACAGATTCGCATTAAACATATAATATGGGTTCAGTGCAGAAGGCAAGTGGAAAAGTTTTGTCCCCTTTATTTTATTATTCTTTTTTTTTTCTTTATATATGTGTATTTTTAAATCAACATTGTTTTTTGTTATATCGAAAAGAAGTTTTATAATCAATCTTTTATCTACTTTTAGATGTCGCATTGAACTTTGCGGACGCTGCAGTTAATAAACATACCTTACACTGATGTGTTGAATATGCTGAAATAGTAAGTTTCATAACGAACAAAAATGGATTTTAACACAGTTCAAACACCGTAAAACAAAATACTGAAAAAGGCGGTAGATCTAATTAGGTGCGCGTTTAATTTCATTGTATAACTAAAAAGTCTAGAAACCCGGTCGAAAAATATGGCATAAATATTTATTAAAACGTAAATATTAGCCGTTAAATAAAAAACTTTTATGCACCGGTCTGGAGGTCGCCAAGATTCTGTATCATCGTATTCAGTATTTGGAACGATCATTTCTATTATATCGTCTTTCATTTCTTCTATCTATCCTGAATCTTGGTCTGCCTACTCCATATAATGCTTCGCCTATTCTTTCTCTTCCATCCCCGGCGGTCATTCCTGTTATAGCGTCTTTCATCTTTTCTATCTCTGTTGGTATTCAATTCTAATTCGTTTCTCCCTCTCTCTCACACTAATATAACCTAATGCTGGGTAATGTGACTGGCGATTTCAAGAAAAAAAAAAAAAAATTATTTAGAATGGTAGATTTGGAGATTCTCATTCTCGGATTCGGTTAATTTTGATTTATACAAAGAGGCCGGGTAGCACCGGCAAAAATACTGCTGAACGTTAGATCAATTCACTTGTATTTTCTCTCGCTTCTCTGCTGTTTTATTTCTAGTTCATTTAATAAATTTGAACGTTTATAACTTATATAGGTCTAGTAAATATTTGCGCAAATCTAATGGTACCGTCCTTTTTTACGTCACATTGATTAATAGTGGCCAAATTATGTACTGTCGGACTGAAAAAAAAAAAAAAAAAAGAAAGATAACACGCAACCAACCCTGGTCAGGAAGTCTCATAAGAAAAACGCCAGCACGACGAACAATGGATTTTTAAAATCAACGAATTTTTCGTCCGAAGGCTAGCGATTGAAAGAAAGGAGTTAATCGGTAAGTAGCAGTGTTCCCGCTGACCCGGTAGTCGGTGCCTCAAATTTACCAAACAGCTCGGCATCAAGCGCAGAGAAATAGTAATTAAGGTGGTGCAGATACTGTGGATTATATTTCAAAGGTGCGCGCTGTTTCAAACAGACCTACTATCGTGACTCGCACCTTGGCATCGATAGCGTACAGATTAGATTTTTGTAAGTTTCGGATTTCTTTTGAACCAGTCGGACTATATGAAACGGTACAACGGTCGTATGCGGTTAAAAATGTATCGATATTTAGTGCACACTATGAAATTGTAGGTGTTCAGGTACTGTTATCGGTAAAGAAATTTTTGATTCGCAAGATTATGGGAAACGTTTCATTTATTTATTTATTATTTTTTGGAACGTCAGCCCGGCTACATCTAGAAACAGAACGACGGGAAAGAGACGTCTGTTAAATTTTACTTTGGTCAAATACTGACAATATATAAGCAGAAACCGATATAGTAAGTATGATGGACAGAGTAAGAAAAAACGGATTATAAGATGTGCAATCAGATATAGGGAGCTTAAGTTTTAATAAACGAGAGAATAGAACAGAGCGCTCGAAGAAGGGACATTTAAAAAAATATGTGATCAGCATGAAAATATTGCTTCGTGTTCAAGTGGAGAGGAAAATTTTGAGAAGAAACAAGGGAGTATTAAAAACGAGAGAAAGATATAGAGAGTGATTAAAATAGCGTAAGCGAATAATAGATACGATAACAGAACGAGGAGCGAATGAAACTAAAGGAACCAGGAGAATTAGAAAGGAAGATTAGGTTGAATGCTTGAGCGTAAGTCATCAGAAATTGAAGAGGTTATTAGCGTATTATAAAAAAAAGTTAAATAATAAGATGAGATTATTCTTAAGAATTAACTTAGTGATTATTACGTCATTTGGCTTTGGAATTTAATTCATCCAATATAACCCTCCACTGGAAGGCTGATTTAATACATAATTCGAGACTTCTTCTGGTTAAATTCTTTTCATTTTCCTCCCAATTGTTGGAAGAAAATAAAAAATAATTTCAATGCCGTCTACGTTTTAAACGGATTTTTACTTAGAAAAAAAAAAAAAAAAAATGCAATTAATATTATTTTCTACTTTGACCGCCGAATTGCTTACTATAAAAATCGGATATCGCGAATTTGTACGGCACACCAGCAAGAAAAAGCAACAAATACACATTCAGAATCTCCGCTTACAGACAGACTCCAAATTTAAAATAAAACGGCCGGATAAGAAAATAAAGTGACTTATTTTCTGGAACTCCGTTGGTTTTTGGACTGGTCAGTGAAAATGGTGTATAACGTTGTTTTTTGCTCTTCGCTTTATCTTCGAAAAATGTAACAAAATTGCTCGATAAATTACCCCAGCAGTTCCAATAGAATGCTACTTACTGGTGTATCATTCACACTGTGAAGAGTTCTCTTTTTCAAATCTTATTATTGTGACGAGATGTTTGTATTCGTAATGAGTGAAAAATTTTTGGCTTTTTCGTGATATCGATGACTTCTTCAGAAACATAAGTCCCGGCGGTGGTCGCACATTATTCGTTAAATAAATTGTTTTAATACCGAGGCATTGATGCTGATTTTGTATTCAGCATCCAATGTTTGCGTGAATAGTATAAGATTGAGTGTGTGTCTATAAGCATGAGCGATAAATTATGCTCAGCTAAAAACATGGAAATTTTTATTTCGGCTCTTATCAAGCTGTTCCGAAGATTCGGTCTTTCGAAATATACATATATATATATATATATATATATATATATATATATATATATATATATATATATATATATAATTTCATGCCGCTACACACTTTCGTATTTATGTTTCTTTCTAGTGTGTTTTTTTTCTATATCCCGCCTTGTAAGTTAATGTGGAAATATTTGTGAAATTTAAATAAGTGTCGTCAGAAAAATCAAGGGAAACGTTAGATATTGAGTACTGGTACATCATTATATTATGACTAAGATACTTGAGCGATTATCAAAAATGTATACTTTTGGTGGACTTTTATTAAATTTATGGATAAATTTTCTACTTATTTTTTAACTGTTTTTTTGATTCGATCTGATGGGAACAGATTTGAAATGAAATGGAAAATTCAATTTTTAGCCTTGTAATTTACGCCTCGATCTTCTTTTCGATTTTTCCGTTTTATTTTTTCGTCTTCTAAACCAGTTTCAGCGGATATGCATTATTCTGAATTGGTCTCATTGTCGAACGAATCTCAGATGACAAATACAAAATGCCACTATCACCGTTGTATTTATTATATCAAATAAAAATAAAAACAGTCAATAAAAGGGCCTGATACCGAGAATTGTATAAAAATTATAAATTATCTTTAGAGCCGAGCGTTCACTGCTGCATTGCAATAACACTTAGAAGACTACGCACAGACACATACTACCAACACATACACACGATATTTCTATATTTGCAACTTCTTCTGGATGAAATGAAAATGTTAACTCGATTTTAAAGATAGCGGAGAAGTGCAAAAAAAAATTAAAATAACTCGTAAAATAAATATTGGAAAAACCTGCACAAAAATCTCCGCCGTTTGAATAAGGAATGAAAAATCCCTACGGTTTTTGTGAAATCCTTAAAAAAACTCTTCTGAGAGTTATAAATCAAGCAAGAATTATTAATGGATAATGAAATGGCGCGAGAAAATTAATAAAAGAAGGGGAAGAAGACAAAAAATTGTAAATTACGTGAATGGGGAAAGTATACAAATAGGAATAAGTCCGAAGCGATAACGACAATAACAGCGTAACGGACATATTAAAAATCGAGAATTCGCGTCGCGATGCGAAAAATAAAAAGCCCGATGACGGACAGACCTTGCGAAAGCTATCAAAAACGGATGTTCTTTTGAATTTAAAATGAATTTTGATTAATTTATTGACTTGCACTTGAAAGTCGCAACTGAAGTATTAGCTATATTATTAATGATTTTCTTACGTTTCCGGAGCTAAAAAAACATTTCACACCTGCTATTTCGGTTACTAGCTTGTAATAATATCATCATTACCTTTCGTATAGTACATGAATTGGCAAACATACGGATAAACAGAGAAATTTTCTTAAAATTCTCTTCGTTGTTTCGTCGGCTGTTATCGTTGTAGGTGAAAAATTTTTCACCAATAGAATGTCGTACAAGTTGTATTCATCGAATAATTTACTGCTTTCGAATAGTGTGTGTGCGTGTGTGTTGGTGCAGAAGTATTTTCGCAGATAAAACTGTTCGATATCAAACTAATCTCTTTTTCAGTGTGAACTTATTTAGCCGACTTATAAATACATTGTGATAAAATTGTTCAGTACGCGTGCCATTGTTGCCCGCTTTATGAATGAACGTTTCCTAGTTCCCGCTCGACCGAGAAAGTTTAAAAATAGCAAAAAAATCAACATCGTCGTCAAACGTTCGATTCGCTCTAGTGTTCGAGAATTTTTCTTCGACTACCCCTTCATTTATTGGCCGACACAACTAATCTGACATATCAGTTGGTATAAGAGTTGTTCGCTTTTAATCTCGTTCAGAGGTTCCATTCCGAAATAACGACGTAATCAACGCGATTGTTACGGATTTCAGTTAGTTGCACTTTAGAATTGTGTCAGCCAGTCTCTATTCACTATGCACATACCTCTTCTCGTTATCATCGAAATATTTCAATAATGCGTTTGTTCCGATTTACCATCTATTTTTGAATGCGAATCAGTCGGCTGTGAATATTTTTCAATCGGGTATTAGATATCGTTCTTTTTCCTTTTTTTTTTTCTTCTATTTTTGAGTAAATTCTTTTTCTTTTTTCTTTTTACTTCCATAAATATTCCTCAAAGCGGGGTGTTATGCAGCCAAGTTGTTTCAAGAATAGACTTTTAATGATTTGCCCTAAGGTAGAGAGATAAACACGTAGTTTTTTGGAATTTGCGGTACAGAATTTGAAATATTTGCGAGTTACCGAAAAATCTTCTATTTTTATAATTAACCGTGCAACTGAGGCCGCTAAGTAAAAAATTGACTGAAAATCGTTATATAATTTTACGTGCAGATGATGAAATTGCACCACCATTCATGAAACTATCAAAAATTTGTGCACTTCGTGAATTTTCTTAGTTCATTTCACGAATCGTGTGTAGCTCTTAGTTCATTTCACGAATCGTGTGTAGCTCTTAGTTCATTTCACGAATCGTGTGTAGCTCTTAGTTCATTTCACGAATCGTGTGTAGCTCTTAGTTCATTTCACGAATCGTGTGTAGCTCTTAGTTCATTTCACGAATCGTGTGTAGCAAATAATATTTGGTATTCGGAAATTTTTAGAGCGTTAAAAAATATCACCTCAAACAGTACGCATATCGGGTTTTGTTTGTTTCATGTACTGTACGTTTTATGTACATGTTGAGGTCCACAGTCGTTTGCTCACTTATTAATGACGAACTGTGCAGCAGGCTTATTATAATAAGCGCAATTTTTTGCTCGTACATTGTATTATTTCGTTATCTATTAACGAGCCTATGTTATTCTAACGTCAGAGGTAATGAAGAACTTTTTTTTTTTTTTTTTTTTTTTTTTTTGGCCTAGCATAAAACGCCATTTGGCTAAAACTTCCTTAACGGAATCTGTGTAGGAATTTGGCGTCGCCATGATAACATTTTATTTTACACTCGTTCCCTCCCAGTTAATTAATTTCCCGATAAAGAATTTTCCCGTACGGAAACTTTCCTGAAATATTTTTTCCTCGGACGACATTTTTCCGAACACTTTATTCCCAAAAGAAATTCTATATAATTACCATTTAATCAATCTGGCTTAAGGATTTCCAGATTTTTTTGTCATTTTTATTCGAATCTACATTTCCAAATAATACCGATAGTGTTTTAAATCGCGTTTTCGACTAATTTTTGTTTGGTTATTTTAAGAGCGTCGTAGTAAATCTCTAAAAGTAGGTTACTTGTTTTACTAACGTTTATTTTAACGACTACTCTCATACGGAATCGCTACTGATCGGTTCAATTTCGAAAAAGCGAGCAGTATCATTCTAATATCAATGCAGATGGTATTAAAAAATATAGTGACTCGCAATATTTCCGTCGATAATGAGAAAAAATTGCGCCACGTTTGAAATTTTTTTTTTTTTTTTTTTATTTGAATATTTACGTTTCTCATGCGAACTAAAATTGATGAAACTTTTTGAATTTTTTTAGATTTCATTCCAATTTATGTTTCCACTGTGAATAGAGTATTTAAGTGACAAAGGTGTTTGTTATATTACTAAAAATTTCTCTAAAATGATCTCCTTTTTTCTTTTTTAACGTTTATACTTTAACAGTTACCGAGCGGCTGTGTTTAACCACCGACATACTTATATGGGGCCACTATTAACACTTTCGAATGAATAATCACTAAAATCGGTTTAAATAATCGTGAATGAATTAAAAGGAAAAAAAAAAAACCCCGACGAAAATATTTTCTGTTTTCTAAAGTCGGTAAAACATAGATCAAATAATAGAAAATATGTAAATCAAAAAGGCCGATGGTATTCAAAAATTCGAACACAAACGACTGCGCATAAATAAATAAGTCAACCAGTTTTCGAGAGAAAAAAGATATTCGGAAAAGAAACATGCGAAAATGTTCGCGAATTTTATACAATTTTTAGGGTGGGATTATAATAGTTTCAGATAACGAAATATGTAATTCTTTCGCGTTTATAAAATTTGTGATGATCGATCACGTAGCCGATTCTTTTATCGGAACTAAGGCAGCTATTCGAGGAGCCCCCTCTGCGTAGGTGTCTATCGAGTTTTTAATGACTACACCATTTTTACGCTGCAAGTAATAAGTAAATGCCGTCACGTTTTCCGCATTATTTAAACACCTGGTTACATTTTTACGATACTGAAGTATCTGGAATTTAGTGAAAGCGCTGTTGAATAAGTCGTAAAATCAGCAATTGTCGTTAAAAAATGACTTAATCGATTAAGGCTGAATTTTCTCTAAGAATTATAAAAAATACTTTACCTATACACATCGCCAACTGTTAAGAAAGGCGGAAACTGAAAATACTAGAAACTTGTGCGCGATAAAACATGAGCCATGACCAAATAGCTTATTGCCGGGCCAAAAAAAAAAAAAAAAAGAAACAAGTTCAGTCAAGCATGATATTTTATGTGCTCAGGATTCCGCGTGTAAGACTATAATTTACGTTTACATCTAAATGAATTTTTGCGCCATAAAGAAGGAGAGATACGTCATTTATCGCGCTTTTTTGAACTATTCGCTAAGATTGAACATTTCGTTAAAGAAATGGAATACGATTTCGTTCCCAAAAAACAACTTTCTTTTCAACAATATATCGCATGCCCGGGGAAAAAATTTTTTTTTTTTTTTAATTTCGGGCTTTTGGCGCCTGAGGGGCTGATTTTAAAGTTGGAAACCTAGATGTTCCAAACTAGAGACATATACGGAGATGCCCATATTTTTAAATTCGTTCAAAATTTTTAGCTGTAATACTCGCGCCTCAAAAAAGGAGACACGTCATTTTTAACGCTTTTTTGAAATTCTCACCAACTTTGAAAGTTTCATTAAGGAAATTAAATACGATTTTGTTCTCGACAATTAGCGATCTTTCTAACCATATATATCACGCGAGAGAAATAAAAATATCTTTTTCGAAATTTTCAAGCTTTGGGCGCTCAGAGGGTCTAATTTAAACATTGGAAATCCGAATGTTCCAAACCAGAAAAGTATACAGGGGTGCGCATATTTTTAACCTTGTTCAAAATCTTTAGCTATAATATCCGCACCATAAGGTGGTGGTGACACGTCATTTTTTGCGCTTTCTTGAACTTTTCACCAATTTTGAAAGTTTCGTTAAAAAAATTGAAATACGGTTTCGTTACCGACAAATAGCGATCTTTTCCATCGATACATCACATACCCGGGAAAAAAATATTCTTTTTAAAAATTTCGATCTCGCGGCGTCTCGATAGGTTAATTTTAAAGTTACAAACCCAGAATGTTCAAAATTTTTAGCTATTATACTCGCGCCGCAAAGGAAGTGACACGTCATGTTTAACGCTTTTTTGAACTTTTCACTAACTTTGAAACTTTCGTTAAGGAAATTAAATATTATATCACGTGATCGGGGAAAAAAAATGTTTTTTCCGAAACTTTCGAGCTTTTGGCACCCTGAGGGTCTAAATATAAAGTTGTACGCTCGGCTATAGTTTTCCTATAAAGTGGTCAATTATGCATATATTTAAGATGCGTTTGGTTTCTTCAACTTTTTTACTTGAGCTATTGCTTACGTGAACATATTTTTTTTTACTGTTCTTGGGCTCAAAGGGGAGGGGGGCTGTATAATTTTTTAATCGCAATTTTCTTAATTTTACGGAAGAGTTTCTGCGATTTAATATTTTGAATTTCATTTTTAAAGGGTTATCTGGTGATGAGTTATGAATTTTTTAAAGGTGATTTTTTGAGGTCGTTTTAAATTCCACGTTATATATTTTTAACTTCGGGGTTATAGATTTTCTTAAAGAGAATTTTAATTATAATTTATGTTGCAATTTTTAAGTTTACAAGTCAAACGATTCGTGAGTTATTGATTTTTTTTGTTATTTTTGTCGTTTCTGAACCATCTTTTAAGGATTCCGTACATTATATATTGTGTACCGAATCCTAAAAAAAGATAAGCCGGTATTTGAATCCTTCCTAATTGTGTACATTTGTATTCTCGGCCTCTCAATCCTTAGGGTGAAGCAATTCGAATTCTCGATCTTTTGCAAAACCACGTGCCATCACACTGCAGCAATATAAAAGAAAATCGTTAATAAAATCACGGACGCTTAAATATTTTTTTCGTATCCATCCGTGTGTTTGTGTTAAAAAATTCGCGGTTCGAATGAAAGTTTGTGACTTTCTCTCATAAATTAAAAAAATAAAACTACATATATGTATACGGTAATCAGCTAGTTTGGGAATCAGATGGGTATAATATTGAAAAACAACTTGAGATATGTATTAACAGCGGCGAATCCAGAGAAACATTTTGGGAGAGAAAATTATATAATTACGTAATATCTCATACGGTAGGCAGTAGATTTGGGAAATACCCCTTGTTTCACAAAGAAAATCAAATAGCGATCTTTTTAGAAATTTAAAAACGGTTTAAAAATACATAATTACTGTAATTTTTAATTTATTTTATTTTTAGGAGAAAAATAAAACGAAATTTTAAAACTGTAACTAAAACGGTGAATAGCAAAATTACTAGAAAGAATAGAACTATATTTGATTAGACTTTACTTCTTTTTTATTTTTTTTTGTTAATAGTCCGATCTAAATTATTTGTCTGTAAGCAAGTAAAGAGAAATGTATGTATCCTACACTGAACTATTTTTAATTAAAATTACAAAATAAAAATTAAAAACAAATAAAAAAGGCGAGAGATCAACGGCAGTTGCGTTTAAAATATAATAAATACGTAACATTAATAGTTTTATTAGAAAACAGTAGTAAATATTAATTATAATTAAATGCTTAGTTAACATTTATATACAAATCTTTTATAGTACAAATCAAGTTTCTTTATTGTAACAAATTTTTTCATCGAACTTTTAGATTGGGGGGGGGGCATATTTCAATATCGTGGATCGGTTACTGTTTTATAGCAATCCTTTTTAATTTATTTATTTACCATTATTTCCCTTCAATGTTCGCATAAATTAACTTTATCGAAATTTAAATATCAGTTTTAAAGTAAATTTAATTTATTTTTTGAAATTCCAAAAAAAACAAAACAGTAGCTTCTTAAATTGGTTTTATTTGTGCCGTAGTACGTACGATTGTTTGTCGAGTTAATTTTTTGTCTTAGTCGCAGGGAAAAAATCAAGATTTGCCATTAAAATCTATATGTACATAATGCTTTTTTTTGCTTAATTTTTTTACTTCTTATTTATTTACGATTTTTCAAAAGCGCTAAATAAGCCGTTTCTGGTATACGTAAATTAAGATTTCGTTATACGGAGCCAAAAACTAGCCGTACCTAGTACAATGTTGGAATTCAATTATGGATTTTCATTTTAAAGGTGGTACCTTTAAAACGAAAAAGGCAATACCGGTTCGTACTTTATTTCTTGCTCCGAAATTTTCCCTATATTATAGTATGTATTTTGCGCCATTCGCATTTAAAAAGTGTCACGATTAGACTTTGAAAATCCGCCCGCAATAATCCCCGAGTACGAAAACAGAGAGAGAAAAAAGCGGAAATTTAACGTAGTAATTTTATACGCGACCAATTTGCCGACTAATTAATGCTTCTCTGTGTAAACTTAAAGAGGCGAAGCGTATAATTTACGAAAACGAAGTGTGTGTTTCGTTTTTTAATTGTACGCTCAAATGTTACTTATTTTCGTCTCGCAAGGTTGTTACGTTAAATTCGAAAGAAGGGAAACACGCAAATAATAACGGTGACGGTGATGCGCGAAACAGATGTGTAATTTGTATTGTTGTTATGTTGCGTCATGAGTTTTAGCATTTTGTCTAGGACGTGAGCGTCGAGGATGGTGTTGAGAACGGCATTAATAATCCGGCCGATGGGAAATTTGTTTAGTTCCGAACGTACGTGACGGGTCGATCGTTTAAATTACGTAATAGATAGGGCTCAGTTCGCCGAGAGTACGGCTGTCTGCCGCACTAGGTGTCTCTACGTGCTGACAACTTACCTGTGCACACTTCCGCAGGAATCGGACATTATTGATTTTCCGATGACTGCTAATTTCCGGGTTTTTAAATCAGCAGCTTTCGGTTTTAAAACAATTAGGCGTTAGGGTTCTCTTTCGGGTGACGTCATTAGTTCTTCTTCGTCGTCGTCGTTGCGTCGAGATCTATCATCTAATGTTATGTATGATCTGTCTACAGACTTCTCGATTTTCCCTGTCGCCCGTATCAAATCCTCGATTGATGATAAGCCCGTCCATTTCTTCATCTGGTCCACATAACGGTGTGCAGCACGTCCTCTTCTCCTTTTCCCGTCCACTTTTCCTTGTATAATCAATTTTTCTATAGAGTCCCTTCTGATCACACGATCCATGGGGATGTGAAAATTTGTATTGCAATAACGGACAAGTTCACGTGGTGTCATTGCGTGAATTTCGTAACGAATTGGCCATCGCACTCGCGGAAAAATTCGAATTAAGACGACTTCATTTCGCGAAGTAGAAAATGCATCAATGGGGTTATGAAACTTATCGCATGGGAGTAGCCCAACGGTCGTTTACGAATCAACGACGCGAAAAAATCAATAAAAGTACGCGGACTACTGTTGTTATTAAAATCAGAATATTTTGATTTTTTTCGAAAAAAAATTTGAGCGCTCCGAATTGTTAAAATTTTCTTACCCTGCGACGATGGGTCAAGTTTCCTAATTTTAAGTTACCGATTTCTGACGGGCATTGTGTGCGGATTCCCCTTATTTTATAAATCGAAATGTGTATTACGGAGCAGTCCCGAACATTAATCATTTGTTTCGGGGTGTAGTGAATTATTTAAAAATAGCCGCGTAATGAGGTGTTTTTTTAACGAAATTTCAGTAGGTCTCATTATTAATTCTTTGTCTGGTGATTAATTTACGAGTCCTTTTTTGCTCTTTTATTATTTTTTTTTTATTTCCTTTTTTGCGGTGATGTATCCAAGGGTGTCGGTTTGGAGAGGTTAGTTTCGATTAAAATACGGTTTTCAGATGCAAATAGGCAATGTGAGCTCTCGGATAATTGCTAAAAAAGTTAATGCATACATTCGGGGGATTTGAAATGAACGGAATTAATTCGTAAATATTGAAGTATCAAAATACTAAATCGAAATATAAAAAAAGGATTTAAAAACAGAAAGAATTGCGAGTATGCTTACGGCGTAATGAATACGGGACGAACACGCGTCGGCAGGTAAATAATTCGCCTTCCATATAGAAGAGAGTTATATTTGTTTTAGATGAAATTGCATAAAAGCGACTTTTTTCCCTAATCATCGCATTGCGACACAGGGTCCTACGTAATTATCACCAGCACTGCGAATTTATGTAATGCCGTTTACCTTTATGTGTGTGAAATTCATTATTTTAAATATCTCCGGTTATTACAATTATGTTTTGATTATTTTAATTTGCAACCAAATATCGAATCGTTTTTCTTCGGGAGATTAATGAAAAAGCGAATGTGTATAGTACAAGTGATTTTAGAATTGAAAGGGAATAATTTACCGATGTTCGAATAATGTATTAATTTTAAAATCACCGGTCGTCTGGATAAATTTAAACGGATAATAAAAAAAAAAAAAAAGCATTAAATAATATTTCCGAAATTCTGCCTACGATTTTTTTTGCATTCAAAACTGTGAAATATATAAGTAGTGCATTTTACTGTTTTCTTTATATATATATATATATATATATATATATTTTTTTTTTTTTTTTTTTCGGTACAGTAAAGTACCGATAGTACCTGGAAAATTAAAATACAAAAACGTTCGTTATCTTTCCGTTATATTATATGTGTAATTCAGCAACAATCGGCGCGGTATTAGAATACAATTAAACAGTGTTTTTCAGAAGGAATTTAAAAACTTCCAATGAAAACTTTTTAAAAACATATAGTATGTTTATTTGTTCTTTGTAAATTGCCTGATTCTGTTTTGTTCTTTTCTTTCATCCGAATTATCAATCCAACAGTGATAACAAACAAGAGCGTCGTCAGTCGATGAGCCAGGGGGGCAAGACGATAGAAAGAGGATATGAGTTATGGGAAAAATAAAATTTATAATTTTTAAAAGCTTAATATTTTATTAAAAAATAATAAAATCTTAATTAAAACATAATTTTCGTGAGTTTCTGGCAAATTGTTCTACTACTTTATTATAAAAATCTTCGAAATTGTCCATGATTACGCGCCTACGAATACTTATTATGGCCAGTTGATTAAAAAGTTTCGAAGCTCCAGAGGGGGCAACGGTCTTCCCCTGCCCTCCCTTGGCGACGCCCATGATAACAAATATACAGTACAATTGAGTTGGATGCTGCTGAGAATATTTTAATGTTAACCATTAGGAAACATGTATAGAGATGAAATTTAAGTGTAATGCGGTTAGAATTAAAGTAATGTAATTATTAAGCAACGAAAATTTTACAAAGACAGGCAAAAGATGATATGTTAGTGCTTTATATGGAGTACAGTGTAAATCGTGTTAACGGTTATGAGACTTTTACGCCAATATGAAAAACCATGTAACATATTTAAGTCTTTGTAATGACAATGTGTAAAACGTTTTTAACAATAACGAAGTAAATTAAAATCGATTTTTTTTTTTAAAGGAATTATAGGAAACTTTCATTTGAGGTTTATCCAGATCCCTCTACGGCAAGGTTCGACGATCGAGCGGTATAAATAAAAAAATTCGTACGATGAGCTTAAATTAATCGAAATTTTAAATATTAATTTAATTTTTCCTGTATCACACAAGCAACCATTGCGCTTCCGACGAAATTCGATGCCCTTCCCATCTTTCGAAACTACCTTTTTGTGATGGTTCGCTCGTTGTGGACTCATTCTTGATTTCGGTTTTGTCTTCCCAGCACTTTCAGTACTTCAAAGTGTCTTTGTTGAAAACTTCAGGGTTAATGCAGAACTGTCGGTATTTGTAGTCAGTTTATATGAAATAAAATAAAAAAAAACCTGTTTCATGCAGTCACTATGCAAATTATCATAAAAATTTCAGTTTGTGTACTAATTCGCGAGCGAAGCTGTTACAGCGACTGAAAGTTGCTAAAAAAACAATGTTCCATAAAAACTGATTTGCGAAAATGAAAGCTTCCCGCTCTATTACGATATAAATTACATCGCATTTGTCTGAAAATGGCTTTTTAAAATATACCACTTCTATTTTAATTTATTTCATCGATTTCATGCTGTAAATCTTTTTAGAACAGTCAATTAATATCATAGTCTAGCTTGAATTCAAATCACATATTAAGTCGAAACACACAAACTTTTTATCAGAACATGCAGCTACTTATACCAAGTAAATAGCGCAATACTGTGAGAGAAAAATAAAAATAGCATGATAAAGGAGGTAAATTTATGAATGATATTTTCAAGATTAATTTTAAAACAATCTTTTTTAAACTGTCCTTCGCGGACTACTCGGTCTAGTTTATTTATAAATATATATTTTTTTATTTTATTTATTTTTTATTTATTTATAAATATATCACAAGTCTTTCAACTGTTAATAGAGAAAATCCTTCTCGTGACTATAGCGCACGTTTTCTAATATTATTAGTTGAATGATACCTTAAGGCTTAAAGAAATCGAAAAGAAATTTTTCAACAACATATTTTGTTTGTGTATGGTTTAAGGTTGGCCATCTCTTTTTCGGTCGGATTTTCATAGCGACCATGGCTTATTGCGACATCATATGCAAGGGTTTTTAAAGAAGACTGCTTTCGAGAAATTAAACTGGCCTCCTTAAGGAATAAAAATTTTGTGTCGCAATTGCAGATGATGAAAAAAATGTCTTGGGTCAATTAAGGTAATAAGTACCGAGTTTCAGAAATACGTATTAAATAACTGGTAGCAATATATATATATATATATATATATATATATTAATTACAACGTAATTCTTAGGCTACCCCCCATTCGAAAAAATGTCCCAATTTTATGTAACGTTTATTATATTTTATAGAATTTTTATGTCTTAATTTTATATAATGAAAGCTAAATGTTAGGATAGGATTTTTGTGATTATGTTTTGTTTTTCTTTTTGTGTTGATGCCATTAAGAATTACGTTGTAAATTTTTATCATTTTATACAAAGTATAGAAGAGAAAGGGACATAAATAAAACCAAGAGAGGTCGAGGAGCACAGCCCCTTGCGATGCCAAAATGGCCAAGTTTTTATATATATACATATATATATGTATTTTTGAAAATCGATATTTATTGTTTGTCTTAATTATTTAACAATTATCAGAAATGGACAACACACTCGATATTTCAGGTATCTTATGTGTTTAATTATAAGTTAGGTTTTAAGGCCTAAACTCGTAGTAAGTTGGATTTTTTTTTCATTCCTATGTGTGTGTATACGAGAATGCCATATTTATAATTTATTAAAATCATTATTAGCTGAAGGAAAGGGTAACACAAGCGCATTCTTAGTCATGAAATACGTGATATAAATAAATATATGCAGTGGCAGATCCACGGGGGGGGGACATCTCCCCCAAAGAACCAAAGCTTCTATGAAAAAATTTGTTATAACAGAGAAACTTAATTTATTCTATAAAAGATTTGTATGAATTTTACCTACGGATTTTAATAATTAATATTTAATACTATTCTCTAGTAAAACTATTAATGTTCCGTTTTTATTCCATTCTGAAACGAAACTGTCGTCGATCTTTCGCCATTTTTATTTATTTTTAATTTTTATTTTGCAATTTTAATTAAAAATAGTTCAGTGAGAAATATATATTAAACTTGCTTATGAACAAAGAATTCGGATCGGATTACTAACAAAAATAAAAAAGAAGTAGAGTCTAATAAAAATACTATCTTTCTTACTATTTCTAAACTACCATTTTAGCTAGAATTTTACAATTTCGTTTTATTTTCCACCCCTAAATATAAGACAAAAGTTAAATTAAAAATTGTAATAATTATTTATTTTTAAAACATTTTTAAATTTCTATAAAGGTCGCTATTTGATTTTCTTTATGAAACGAGGAGTATTTCTCAAATCTTCTGTCTACCATAGAAGATTTTACGTAATTATATAATCCCCCCTCACCCAATATCCTTCTGGATCAGCCTTAGATATATGTATGTATGTTCTGAAACTAATTCAGGAAATTTGTTTTGCTATAAAGCTCGTCAAAATGAACAAAAAAGTTCTGAGGGAAAGTGAACAATTAATTAGTTATAATTAATTTAATCATTTAATTTAAATGATTTTTTTTTTTTTTTATAAGTCAATATTTTGTAAAATAAAAAGAAAATAAATATTGAAGAGAAGTAAAATACGTACTAAATGTAGTAGTAAATATCTAGTCAACAATGATTTGTCAATGGCCTAGAACAAGCACTCAATATGTTGACCATTTTGCTGTACCACCAACTCAGCTCTTTGTGTAACGTTGTTTATGGCCCGTTGTAGAAGTTCTGGTGTTTGTCGTATGTCGTTAAACGCTGTGACGATCCGCTGTATGCAGTCATCTCGTGTGTTGGTTCGTATACGATACACCCTTTTCTTAATACAACCTCGCAAGAAAAAATCTAGAGGAGTTATATCGAGAAATCTTGCTGGTCATTCAAATGGTCCGAGGCGCCCCATCCACCTGTCCGGGAAGACTTCATCCAAATGCCTCCAATGTTACGGCTAGCTTTGAAAGCGATGATTGTATTTTGTTTCTTGTGTTTACAAAACAGCAAGGAAAAACAAATGAGCACTGAGGCTACGTTGCGATAAAATGCGTATACCTCTGATTTGAAAAAATGCGACGAATTCGGTGAATTTTTACTTAATTAACTATATACTTACGACTACATTTAATACATATTTTACTTCTTTTCAATATTTATTTTTATTTCAAACATATTGAATCATAAAAAAAAATATATTTATATTTTTATTACAATGAATTAATTTAATTAGTTATAACTAATTAATTGTTCGCCCAAATGATTTTTCCCTCGGGACTTTTTTGTTCATTTTAACTAGCTTTATAGCGTAAAATAAATTTGGTGAATTAGTTTCAGAACACCCTGTATATATATATATAGAATTCGGCCATTTTGGCCTCACAAGGGGCCGGGCCCCTTGACCCCTCTTGCTTACATTTCTGCCTCTTTCTCTTCTATACTTTGTATAAAATGATCAAAATTTACTACGTAATTCTAAATCGGCCCATATGAATATAATAACATAATTACAAAATCCGATAAAATATAACAAACGTTACATAAAATTGGGACATTTTTCGTTACATACAATTGGGACATTTTTTTGGAATATTTTTTTTAATGGGGGTAGCTTAAGAATTACGTTGTAATTAATATATATCATTCTTTTTGGAAGTCGGTAAAAATTAAAATGTAACAAACGTTATATAAAATTGGGACATTTTTCTAGACATTTTTTCGTTACGTAAAATTGGAACATTTTTTTGAGATATTTTTTGTAATAGGGGCCGGTCTAAAAATTACGTTGTAATTAAATATTAAAAATAAAGCAAAAAAATCAGCTGAAGAAAAGAAACTTTTTAGCGCTTTAAAATTTTAAAAATAAATTTGGCAAACTAAAATTCAAATGTAAATCAATAGTAAACAAATTTGAATAAAAATGGAGCCACCTGAAATTATGATATAAAAATCCGACGACAACTGAGCAAAAATTTGAAAATTTCGGGGATCAACTTAAATTCTGTCCACTTCAGGAGGTTTTTAGTAATTGCGGTTAGTCATTGTACGTTCGTTTTTTTCATCCAAGGCGTTAGACGAGAAATCAGCGATGATCACTTTTAATTTATGTCCAAATTGGATAATCTTTCAAAATCAACCGGGGAAAAATGACAATCACAACATATAATTGGAATCTGTCTAGTACTAATCGAATTTTAAACGAATTCCGATTAAGATGTATTTTATTTTTTTTTACCAGACAGTAGTCAGCGAAACATTTTCTTGTTTTTAAAGTACGGCCGTAAGACTTTGCTAAAAAGGAGTGTCACAACTTAAGCTTACAGAAAAAAGAAAGACAAAATTTAGCAGTTTAGATAAGGAAACAAATTCGACAATATTTTTCAGGATAGAAGTGAAGTAGTTTCATTTGTAACATTCGATATTTTGTTTCCGGAAACAAATATTTTATGAACTTATTCGATATATTCTTATAGAAAAAGAGAAATTTGATATTTACAATGTTTTCTCTTTGTACTCATTAGTTTATATGTAAAATACAAGCGAAGATATCGAGATCGATATAAATGAAGGTACGGTTGCACAAGGAAAATAATCATTTTTTGCTATACCACTGAAAAAGTTTGAGAACCGTTGTTTCGTATTGTAATCGTAGTTATAAACGTCAAAAATTACGAAACATAATTTTATTTCCGTGATTTTAAGTATTTTAAATTAATAGTGTTATTTGTTTATTTCCAGTGATCGTGAAAATTACAAGACGATTTAAATATAATTGTAAGCTTCCAAAAGCTATTTTCACTTTTCCCCAATATTTCTCACGAGTTGTTGTCCTCCCATATTCTGCAGTGATTTTGTGTTTTTTATTTTTTAAAGTTAAACGCTCAGTATAAAGTTTATTAATTACTAAAATATCATAAATATATAAATTCTTGAAATGATTGATTTATTTCTCAAAACGTTGTAAAATTAATAATTTCAATTACTGTTTTTCCGATTGGCAAGGGGACAATGAGATTTGTATATAATGTCAGTAGGGCACATCAAATAGTGATTTGAAAATGTATAGATAAACACTGAGTATTTATATATTAACATGATATTTTAAAACTACATTAAAAATATATATATATATTTATAATATAAAATTATTATATATGTCACAACATATATATATATATATATATATATATATATATACTAGCTGACCCAGCCACGCGTTGCTATGGCTTAGTAGTTATAATAGATTAAATTAATTTTTTACTTATTATTTTGATGCAACCAAATTAATTTTTACTAATAACCCTGAAATTATTTAGCCGATTTTGAATCATATGTAGAGAATGAAATTATCCAACTAATATACACTTATTGAATTTACATTTTATTTATCTAATCTTTAACTTTAATCTGTAATCAATGACTTATTTACACAATATACTAAATAAATTAGTTACATGAAAATTAAATGTTTTAAATGAGGCAGATAACATTGGTTTCGAACTATTAGTTATATTATTTTATAAAATTGAAAATTATCTAAGCACTAATTTGTGCACAATGTTCTTGGTCAACCTGTCTTTTGCTACGAATAGACTTGATGGTGTTCCCACACGTGAGCAGGCAACATGCGTTTATTCTTGCAATTTCTTCTTCCGATTCAGTAGTTCTCATAACACGCATACGCCGTGCATTGCATTTCTGCTACGCGCATTGTTGAGGTGCGATTGTCTCCGCGGCACTATCTTATACTGAAATATAAAGCAACTTAGATGCCCAACAATGTCCGAGAGTTGTATCACTGCCACACTATTGTTGTGGAAGTATTAAAATAATTTTTTTTTTTTTTTTTTCATCAAGGCAGGACGTTTATTAAATACACTGAAATATAAATAAATTAAATGCCGCACAATATCGCACAATATATTTTTTTTCCCCTAAACAAAAACTCCGAACTTTTTTGTAAACGACAGCGAAAAAATTGATTTTATCATTCATCGATAAAAGCGCCATGCGCCAGCGATAAACATGGTTGCATTTCGATTAACATCGCACGATACACAAAAGTCGCCACGAAAAGTAGTTGGTGCTCAAAAAATAATAAAATTGTCAAAATTTGTCTTATTTAATATAACAAATATTTATGTAAATAATTAAAGCAAAAAGTAATAGCCAACAATTAAATTTGTTTTTTTTTAATTGATTGATTAAATTATTTAATATAACAAATATTTATGTAAATAATTAAAGCAAAAAGTAATAGCCAACAATTAAATTTGTTTTTTTTAATTGATTGATTAAATTATTTAATATAACAAATATTTATGTAAATAATTAAAACAAAAAGTATCCTATCTGTTAAGTTGGACCAAATTGCATGTACTTTCAAAATTTTATAAAAATCGCTGAAGTAAATTCCGAGTTTAGCCTGCACAAACATAAAGACACCGGATTTTTATATATATAGATATTTTCTCTTTTTTCTTTTTTTTTTTTTTTTAACTTCTAAATACGAGACCAGATTACCGTTATGGCCACCAATATTACTTTTTGCCTAAACTTGTCAAATTAATGCACGAAATTCCTTCTACGTTCCTGTTTCGCGGCTTGTAAACATGGACTATTAACAGATCTCACATACGTTATAGTGAAGTTATTCGATAGATATCGCGTCAGACATATTTACATTCAATATTCCAAAAAGACTGCATTTTTCATCTTATTTTTATTTACTTTTTTTTTTTAAATCATGAAAAGTGGATTCTTTTACGCGACATTAGATGTAACTTCATTAAAAAAAAACTTAATTTTAAACTCTAACGGAAATTAAGTTTTTTAGTTATATACTTCTACTACATTACAACCTAAATGCGCGCAGTTTAGTTTTGATAAAGTTGCAAAAAGATCCTAAGCGGCTAACTTGTAAATCACCGTCATCATTAAGGATTGTGGCTAGACCATTAATTTTCCTCCAGCCTGTATGGTCCTCTGTTTTTCTCATAATTATATAAACCGGGTCTTTTCGTAAATCCCGTATCCGATTTGTCCGACTCATTGGATATCCCCCACGGAGCCCGTTGCCAATTGTTCTTCCCAGAATCATTATTTTGTCCAGTCTGTCATTTTTACAATGTGTGTCCAAAATATTCTGAATCTGTCGTGTACACTCGCGGGCTTAACCATTCAGTTTCGCTAATCTTTTTTTTTAAAGTAATGGTTCGCTTAGCTGTCCAAGGAACACGGAGTATTCTTCTCTATAGGCAAATTTCCAGACTCTGTTCCAGAGATTCTTAACGTTTTAGTTCAATGAGGTGCATTAATGTACAAATTATCTTTATTTTGTGCATTTTTTTATATCGTGACTTTTCCAAGTAAGCATTCTCACTACACTTCTCTGGTTAGTTGTGCTCTTTGCGCCTCATTTCCATATTACCGGAATCGAGACATTTCATTAACGAGTCGAAAAGTGCATAGCGAGATTATACGTGTATTTCTGAGATCCGTTGCATGCGTCCATCGCCGTGATTTTGTCTTTATTTTAAATATACCGTATTTGGGGATTATTCCTTTGATTAGTTTCTTCCAGTTTCTTTCTTGAAGCCGACGCGACTAAAAAAATCGAAAAATACAGTGCTATTTTCTAATCATCCCGTATGTAATCTGATCATTAAATAAATAATTGAATTTGTTCGTTTCGTTTCGATGTTATTATTTCATGTTCTTTTAATTACACTCGGTGATTATGAATTATTACGCTGGAAACTAGTCGGTATTTGTATTTAATTATTGTAATATATTTAAATTTTCTGCGACCTGCGCTTTCCGTTTACTTATTTCATAGTCAAATTACACACAAGACGGGTAGAAAATGTGGTCATATTAACAACAACAGTCTGACCAGGTATGTATACCAATACTGTAACATAACGTTGAAACTGCGATTTTACTGAAAAATGACCAATGCGGAAATGTACACATTTATTGCATTAAATTGGCACGCTAATCAGATCACGTTAAGAATCCCGAATAATAGGCTAAAAAGTTTCTCACGTGGACAGATTCCACAAGAACAGAATATAGGTTTATATTTGGCAAGCCGAAAAGAGATATTGAAAATCATTCTGAACGTAAAAAAGAATATCAAAAACCTGTCTTCTACTTTCTCGACTATGTCAGTTGCCTGGATCTTCTGAACACTTAAAGAAATCACCGTTCCATCTCAAACACTTGTGCAGAATTTATACAAAACCAACCAGGCATATAGTGAATTATTCGGGATCAGAAAGATTTTCAGTCGGAAAAATGTGTTATACAAGGATACGTAGTTTGGATTCTTCAATATCTATGGAGAATAATACGGAAAGTATCGGAGAGCTGGGAAGCATGGGCATCTATTGACGGAAGACCTACTGCAAAAGTATATAACTGTACAGCTTATTATTGTTTACTTCTTAATTTAATTTGTCAGTTTTTTCTCTGTCGATGAACAGTATAAATGTTAGGGTCAAACATGAATTTTTTTCTTTGTAAATATGTATATAATTTGTATATTAAGATTAAAATAACGTTAAGATTTTTCCATATAAATTTTTTATATTCATTATTTATATATTCATTTCTGAGGACGGCATGATTTTGTGAACCGAGCAAGTGCTCGGTACGCCAGATATTTTACGAGTAGTATATTTAACTAACCGTAGACATTTCAGTCAATTCGTGATGAACAGTTTTCATCTTTTTTACTAGAAGGAAACACCTAGTCCTATAGGGCATAAACATGTTACAATGTACTGCTGTGTAAAAGGTACGGCGAGGTAATGATTTAACTTTTTCAATTAAACCTTTCGTAATTTCTTTAATTTGTTATTTTGTATTTTTATAAATGTAAAAAGTTTATTTTAAGCGATTGCGGGTTTTATTTCGGTTTTTTAAAGACTGTTAGTAGAAATGATTGACTGAATCGGCTAATTTTTTCGAAAAAAAAAAGTTCAGTAACACATTGAAGAGGAAATCGTTTCCATTTAATTCGAGCAGTTATTATTTCGCAGACATTTCGGGGGGGGGCGAACCCTGAAAACTCCCTCTCAGATATGTCCCTGGATACGTTAAATATAATAATAAAAGGAATTGAATGGTAATTAACAAAAGTTTTTTTTAAATCAAGCATTGTCTAAA
Source organism: Icerya purchasi (assembly GCA_039619475.1). Classification (NCBI taxonomy): domain Eukaryota; kingdom Metazoa; phylum Arthropoda; class Insecta; order Hemiptera; family Monophlebidae; genus Icerya; species Icerya purchasi. Next base: position 267,864,779 of record CM077116.1, read on the forward strand.
ATTGCAAATTTAATTTTTAAGAACGGATAATTGGCACATTTTTCCGTTTTTTTTTTTTTTTTTGTCACTTTTTACATCTCTGTTCTACATTTATTTAATATAAAAATATAGTACGTTTCAGATTTCAGGCTAATTTCGTATTATTTAAACTCTTTTTTGATTAGTTACTTTTCTTTAAATGATTAAATACGCCCTCCCCCCTCTCTGAGTGGAAAAATGTGGTTTTGTGGACATTTATAAGTCTAGTATAAACTATTATAAAAATAGATTATCAGATTCATTTTAAATATCTCTCACAGAACGTTTTTCTCGTTTACGCTGATGTAACATTTTAAAAGGTATCGAACAAAACTTTTTTTGATTACGCAAAAGAATTTACTGCATCGTTATATGTATTTTTTTTTCACTTGCAATTTGCAAATTTACGTACTATCATATTTTAATTAATTGCGCAAATTTAATAGTTCATTTAATCCGTCTATAATCTACACAAGAAAAAAAAAAATGTGGAGCAAACTTTTCATTAACCTCCAAAAGTGCATGTTAAAATGGATAATATTTTAATCCACAACTGAAGAAAGGGTAACGCGCTTATTTCATTCTTCAGTGAAATGATTTGTAAAACTGGGGCGGTAGCATAACGCTCGTAAAAAGATAAACAATTTGTTTCTTGCCGTAACGGCAGTGTTGGGTAATAATAATTCGGATAGAATGAAGGGCAGAAATTGCTGATGGGAACGGTTAATTGAAAAAGAAAAAAAAGACGATTCCGGTAAACTTTCAAATTCATCCCAACGGTCATTTTGGCAGCAATTATTTTTTATCATTATCCGAAACATGATTTTATCGATAACGCAATTAGCGACAATTAAAATAGATTTCTTTATATATTCGCCGATGCGGTGTGAGCAGAACCAAACTCTAACAGTGCCGCTTATTTAGCTAATGATAAAAATTAAATGGTAAACGGATTAAACGAGTAATTAGCAATTCGAAAATTGCACACACATTTTGCATTTATACAATGGTGACGCGTTTCTCCTTGAGCTGAATGTGTTACTATGATACAGCGGGCGATATTAATAGTTCCTTTTTCTTTAACGCAGATTCTTTTTATTATATCGTCAATAGTACTTTAATTTAAGATCCTAGCAGAGGAGTTAAATTTACAGATCGAATCATTTTAAATAGTTGTTCTTTAAGAATAAATGACAAATCTGTGTTTTTCCAAAATTGGCGGCAGAATGTGATTTAAAAATACTATATTTTACTAAATCGAGAACAGTGTTTTGTCCGTTAATAATAAAAAGGTTTTTTTATCGTAAATCTATCAGTTTTAAGTTTTTCAAGTGAACTGCAAGCTAATGCATGTTTTTGTGATTGTGCAGTACCCTTTTATGAAGATACAAAATGCTTTCAGGCTGAAATTATAATAGACAGTGAACACATAGTCGAACCGAGATTTGAAAAATAGATCCGGCATAAGCAAAAGAAGATCAATTATATTCCTACTCGAATTAAATCATCCTGTACTAGCTTAGGAACTTGGGCGTATTTATGCAGCATAGAATCGGAGTAGCCTGAAAAGGCGCGTTCTGGCCTTCTTACGCACCTTTAGTTCACACACACACACACATACACACACGAACTGAAGCGGTGTGTCTGGAAGTTGAAGAACAGTTTAAATTCGTGTCGGCTTGCAAAACTAACCTATGTGGTCAGAAGGATCATTCATGTTATTCTATAGAAAATAAAAAGTAGCTCGGAATATTTAAGGATGAAGGGTAACCAGTGAGTTCATTAGATTATGTCTAAAAATGTATTTGATAAGTATTACGGATAATTGATAGATTAGAAAATGTAAGGTTGCATGAACCTAATTTTATAGATTATTACAATTGCGTGACTGATTGGTGTTTAAGCGTGTGTGTGTGTGTGTATATATATATATATATATATATATATATATATATATATATATATATATGTGTGTGTGTGTGTGTGTGTGTGTGTGTGTGGTAAATTAAGCGATAATTATAAAGTATTTTATAACACACAGATCCATTATGTACACTATAGGGTAGACTAAAACAGTATTATGTGACGAAGATGGTAAAAATATAGCAATAATATAGATAGAATAGTTTATGGAAAAACTCAGTGTATAATGAATTCCATAAAAAGTTTGATGCTCTTTTAGTAGAACTAAAAGCACGCTTATTAGAGATAATAATTTGTGTATTGAATGATAATGTAGGAATAAGCATTGCTGTTAAATGTTATGTTAGACGTTAATGTATATTTTTTACTATGTAACAAATTATGTATTAACAGTTATGTTTATTTCTTTAATTTATTAAGTTTGTGAATGTATGATTCTAAAATAGTTTGTATAAACACGATAATATTTAATTAAAATATTTTATTTGTAATGAAAATTCGGTGCTTTTCTCTAGAACGCAAAAATTTTCATTAAAATTTAGTATGTTTTGCTTCAAATGGCGGCGCTTGTAATAAAAAATTGAGTATTATCATCTATAAATATGGTACTTTACATTATAATTACAGTTTTTACACCTAAAATGAGGACATTTCTATGTAAAATGCTCTGAAATGTATTGTTTTCATCTAAAATGTAGGTATTTTAGTCCCAAATTTTATAATTTGTGTTCAAATAACACTTTTAGCCTAAACTATATACTTCTTGATACATTATTATTCCATTCACCCTAAAAACCGCAGTGACTTGTAGAAATTAGTTGTTCTTACATTTTATTGGTTCCATTGTAAGTAATAGTGCAACAGGCGGGTGAGTTATTGAGATGATGGTGGTCGAAGGAACATGTATTACAGAATTCATTGGCGCATAATTACCTTTATCAAATAATAAAAACTTGGGCGGGGAATCAAATGTGCGTCCCATCAAGCGGCAGAGTATTACTTGGTAATTAAATTGGGCATTACATTCATTACGATAGGAGTGTTCAAAATGAGTTCTTACATGCTGTTATGTATTAAACGTATATATGCCAGCAGACATGCGTGCCTCGACAATATTCTTGTGTTGATGTACGTTAATAATTTGATTTTTTAATTCAATTTGCTCTAATAACAACAACAACAACATATTGTAGGAATTGTAACAGTTCTGAAGAGGTTAGTAACTTGCTATAAGTATTGCTTCATTATAACAGGTGAAAGCATTTATAGAATCATTTACATGTGCACTTCCATTATCAGACAAAACATTGTTGCATAAAAAGTTAGTGGTTGGCTTGCTCTGACTTATTATACTGCAATAGGAGACGAATATAAAGAGGACTACAAATAATGGATACCCATACATTAGTTACGTGTAGCACATAAACTTACACGAAAACATGTTATCATTAACATCATCATCATCATTATTAGTAGCACACGCATGCATATACTGCATTAAACATATATAAAGTGTATCAACTGAACACATGTTATTGTGACCGTAAGTTTTGGTACTTTAGACCCCGGATTTTTTTTTTTTTAGAAATACATGTAATTAAAAGAGCAAACTCAACAAATGTCAGAAAAGTAATTCTAGTAAAAATGTACGTCAAACGTATTTCTGTTGTAATTAAAGCGAATAAATAGTCATACAGCTTACTCGGCTAATCAGCTTTAAGTTGATACAGATCAAACATAAACTTAAAATTACGTTGTTTTTGTTGTTTTTTTCTTTTTTGGTTGTTGTTATTATCATGGCATTGGAAAAATCGTTTCAATTTTTTTACTTATACTCATGGCATATCACTAGCGGCATACATACGAGAACAAAAATAAAACTCTCCAAAATAAAGATTAGCATTGCGCTTATTTTGTTAGATGAATGTTAAAACCCTCCGAAAATCTGTATGTTGAAACATAACCCCTTACATATGTTAGTACTGAATTTAGTTTGTATAGATATACACACCAATACATCTTATAAATCACATAAACGTAACAGAGATGCTTTAGACAGAAGGAAAACATACATCAAACTACATACTTAAATACACATTGACAACGAAGATTAGTATACGATCTAATTTGCGTTAAACGCACCAAAGTTGTTCTTATAGACATATTCGTAAACGAACACGAGGAACGTAATTAGTAAGTTATTAATATTTCGTAGTTAACACATAATCAAAAGCGTATACATAAACAACGATTTTAGTAAAGGTTAGGAAAGTACTAAAATTAGTTGGTCAATAATAAATTATCGAACGCACATGCAAATGTGTGAACATAAGAAACAACTTGAACAGGTTAGAAAAGTTATTAGAAAAATCATTGAAATTGGTTTGTTAAAGCCTCTACCTAACCCTATTTTACTTGAGTGTTGTTATTGACTGAGGCTGTTCTTGCAAAGGTGTCTGCAGAGAAAACATATACAGTGACGGATCCACGGGGGAATAGGGGACTCCCCCCAAAGAACCAAAGATTCTATGAAAAAATTTGTTATAACAGAGAAACTTACAGCAGACTAAAAATTTACCTTTCGGCAATGACCACTTAATTTAAATTAATTAAAGATAACGCATTAAATTCGTATAAATAAGGAACGTGCGTAGTTTACAAGTTGTAGGTATATCGTCTCGGAGAACATCCTTTAAATCTTCCGCGGGTATATCGCTCTGCACTCTACAGTTTTCATACTTCTTACATTTTATGTATAAATGTTACCTATGGATTTAATTATAACTAACATTTAATACTGTTCTTTAGTAAAACTATTAATGTTATGTTTTTATTTTATTTTAAACCCAACTGTCATCGATCTTTTGCCTTTCTTATTTATTTTTAATTTTTATTTTGTAATGTAAATGAAAATAGATTAAAGATAAATATATATATATATATATATCAGGTGTACAAGTATGAAAAGCGGATTTTTTTTCGAAAAAAAACACATTAAATTTGGAAGAATGATAAAAAGTGGTTTACTCAAAGTATGCTCAATCGCTAGTTAAACATTTTTCTCGTCTTTCGGGCAATTTGTGGATACCACGCCAGTAAAAATCTTCCCCTTTTGCCGCGAACCATTCATCGAGCCATTTTTTCACATTTTCGTACGAACCAAAGCGCTGCTCAGCAAGTGCGTGACCCATCGATGCAAACAAGTGGTAATCGGAAGGAGCCAAGTCTGGTGAGTAAGCCGCATGGGATAGCACTTCCCAGCTGAGTGTTTCCAATGTGTTGCGAACCGGTTTTACCGTATGTGATGGAGCATTGTCATGGAGAAAAATTACCTTGTGTTGCCTTTTTTGATATTCTGGTCGTTTTTTCAGCAGCGAACGGTTCAAATCGATCAATTGTTGTTGGTAGCGTTTGATATTAACCGTTTCACCGGGCTTTAACAGCTCATAATAGACCACATCCTTCTGATCCCACCAAACACAGAGCATCGTCTTCCTGCCAGAGCGCTTCGGTCTTGCGGTCAATGTGTATCGTGCGTCTGGATCTACCCATGATCTTTTGCGCTCGGGATTCTCAGAATACACCCACTTTTCATCCCCAGTAACGATACGAGGCAAAAACGACTTTCTTTTGTATCGTTCGAGCAAAATTTCACATGTGTTTTTGCGCCTCTCCATCTGCCTTTCGTTCAACTCATGTGGTACTCATCTGCCGACCTTCTGAATCTTTCCCATTTTTCGTAGGCGATTGGAAACAGCTTGTCGACTAACGCTTAATTGCTCTGCGAGTTGTTTTTGTGTTTGTGCATCGTGTTCATCTAGCAATGCTTGCAATTCTGTATCTTTGTATCTTTTTGGCGGTTTTCCGTGTTCCTTGTCTGCAACATCGAAATCACCACTTTTGAAACGCCGAAACTATCGTTCACACGTATTTTACGATGGAGCATGTTCACCATAAGCTTCTCGAAGCAATCGGTATGATTCAGCAGCATTTTTCTTCAAATGAAAACAAAAAATTAATGCTGTCCGCGAATGCTCTTGATTTGGCACAAATGTCGTCATATTGAACATAGCAAAACAATACTACGCAAACAGTTTTTCAATTTATCACTGATGTACATTTGACACATGTTGATGCCGCAACAAAATTGCATATGCGTCAAATTTTTATAATACACATTGTATTGGTGGACATCTGATTTTTCAAATCCGCATTTCATACTTGTACACCTGGTATATATATATATATATATATATATATATATATATATATATATATTGTACTTGGTCACAAACAAAGATTAGGATAGGATTACTAACAAAAATAAAAAAGAAGTAAAGTCTGATAAAAATACTATCTTTCCTACTATTCAAATTCTTAACTACCATTTTAGCTAGAATTTTATAGTTTTTTTTTTTTTATTTTTTACCTAAAAATAAAATAAAATTTAAATTAACTTGTAATAATTATGTATTTTTAAAACATTTTTAAATTTCTAAAGAGGTCGTTATTTGATTTTCTTTATGAAACAACGTATTTCCTAAATTTACTGCGTACTAGAGAGGATATGAGGGGCGTTTCAAAAGTCTCCGCCACGCTTTCAGATCTCAGCTTGTGGTAACACTAGCGAGATAAACAATACAACGTTATTATATTCGAGACGGTTGTGCGAGTAACCGGTAAAAATTTCAAGATCCTGATTAGCATGTCGTCAGTGTTCAACTATGGAGCTACCACTACAGTGCGCGTTCAACTATTGTAACTAATTTATCAGGTTGTTTTTGAGTTCGTCATCATTTTTGAATCGTTTTGTGTTCAAAAACTGTTTCAACAAGAGGAAAAGATGAAAATCAGACGGCGCAAGGTGCGGGAAGTATGTTGGGTGTTTGAAGACCAACCATTTCCATATTTCGATGTGCTGGAGCGTCGCGCGAGAAATCAAGATTGGGTTTTTCGTCAAAAGGCCCGGTCGCTTGCTTTTATGGCTTTATTCAATTATCCAACGTTCGGCAGTAACTATCGAACTTTTAAAGTGGTACCTCGAGGCATAAATTCGATCAAAATAGGTCCGTAGCAGTCCCAAAAGATCGTGGCCATAAGCTTCTTCGCAGACTTCTCTGCCTTGCATTTTTTCGGTCGCGGTGAATTTATCCGTTTCCACACCATGATATCGATTTTCGTGATTTAAAGTGCTGAATCCGTTCACAAAAGGGTCAGTTCGACGTTGCATTATCACCGTACGTATTTTTCAACTGGTCGTGTATTTTTTACCGGAAAATTTTTTCGTAACGAAGTAACGAATAACTGCACATTGTTCAAAAAAGTTGGACGCGCATTGTAGTGGTAGCTCCATGGCTAAACGAACACTGACGGCGTGCTAATTAGGACTTTGAAATTTTTACAATTTACTCGCATAACCGTCTCGAATATAATAACGTTGTATTGTTTATTTCGCCAGTGTTACCACAAGCTGAGATCTGAAAGCGTGGCGGAGACTTTTGAAACGCACCTCGTATAATGTAATAATACAACTCTCCCCCCCCCTCCCAAATTTGCTCTGAAAATGTCAAAACCATGGGGCTTAAGCTACAAATTAACGTTTCTGAAATCAAACAAACAAAACAGTATTCCACTTTTCCAAAAAAATAACGGCGATAAAATCACGAATATGACAGAGAATCTCAACTACTCCCTATCCTCTTTTTCCGTTACAGCGCCGACAAAGACAGCAACAAACAGAAAATACTAAGAGAAAATTTTAAACTTTCCATACAGGAAGACATTGTTCATTTACAACAGACTCCTTTTGATACTTCCGCACTAAATAGTATTATAAAAAATTTAAAAAACAAAAAAACTGCTGGACCCGACAATATTACAAATAAGACACTAAAATTAATTTATAAGGTTTATCCAAAACTCCTTTCACTCCTATACAAAAAAAATCTTCTTCTTAAACTATTTCCCCTAGCGCGAAGCAAATGTAATCCTACTTCATAAATCAAACAAAGATGCAAATCTCATAAGCTCCTATCGCCCAATATGTCTTTTAAATACTGTAAGCAAAATTTACGAAAAACTTGCCATCTGATCTCAACAAACTTTTTATATAAAAGACAATATGGATTCAGACAAGGTCTGCCCACAGAACATACTGTTAATTATGCGATCGGCAAGATTAGTAGCAATCTTAAGAAAAAATTGAACGTTCTCGTCATGGAAGTGGACATCGATAATTGCTGGCACCCTGCTTTGTTTGACATTTTAAAATATATTCTGATCAAAGAAATACTATTGCTAAGTACAATATATTGCTACCTTAAAAACAGACGTGTAACTCTTCAAATAGGTAATCATAGTGCAAACACTGAAACCAATAAAGGCTGCCCACAGGGTAGCGTTTTAGGTCCACTTTTCCGAAATATATTATTCAACCAAGCTCTACCATACGACAAGAACCGTGACCTATGCGCATATGTAGACGACTTATTATTCATAATAACGGACGGTACAAAGGTCAATTTCGAAAGAATAGCTAACAAAACGCTTGAGTTACTCGGAGCCCGACTAAATGAAGTAAAGTTTAATTTTTCAGTTGGAAAATGCTTTGCGTCCCTTTTCACAAACTCCCTGAAACTAAAAAGGAAAAATATTAAAGTACTTTACAGGGGGATCACTTTAAAAGTAGTCGAACATTTTAAATACCTAGGAGTTATATTAGACAATAAACTCTCCTTTAAACAACACATAGATTATACTGCATCTAAGTTGGACGCTAAATACTATCAATTACACTAGACAGTTCATTTGGCCAGCAAACTACGCCACGACTAGATATTAAAAATTACTAATAATAGAAAATTCAGGAAGAGAAATTTCATTCTAGGTTGTTGGAGCCGACAAATCTAGTTCCAGCCACTTCTCATTATGAACGCTTTATACATTTCTTTACTCCATTTTCGCAGCTGATTCTATTCATTTCACTTTCTTTCTATGGCAACATGTTCCTTTTTTTTTTTTTCGCTGGTTATTTTCTCTCCTCTATGGTCACCTTCGTTCATGCGCACTTTCATCGTTCGCTTACTCCATCCAGCCAAATCGACTTTGTCGAGTGCCACATTATGAATGCGGTTGATTTTTTTCTTAGTCTAAAATATTCTTACCTCAACGCGTTCAATTTAATAATTTTTTTTTATTATACATTTCTCCATTTTCAGGGCCCTAATTTTTTCCACCGTCTTATCATTTACCATATCTCCTCTCCGGCTCTATTACCATCTTTCTTGCCTCTTTTCTTTCTCAGTTATTACTGTTTCCTCTCCGTACTATGTATCCTATAGATTACAGTTTGCCGCGCTGACCACATTATTTTCCAGTGCTCCCTTATCCTTACTCTTCCCCAGTAGTAGTTATTCTTGTATGCGCCTTCTATCACTGTATACATTAATATTCGTAATTTAAAAAAAAAAAAAAAAAGGATGCGTTTTTTTCGAAACACATTGGAAATGATATTTTTTCTTATCATTTTTTTTTTTCCTACCCTGGGCGCGCCAGTGGCCTTGACCCAACAACATGAAAAATTAAGAGTTATAACTAAATAGCCAAGCGGTCAGAAATGGAAAAGACAAAGGACAGCAGCAATGGAATAACTGAAGGCAATAGGAAGGAAAGAATATAGATATCGTTAAAGGGAGTAGGAAGACCCAAAACTAGAAGTTGGGCGTAAAGAAAGGAGCGTTCGTTAGAGAGGGTAGAACATTCGAATAGGATGTGATTTAAGTCACAAACACAAGAAGGCTCAGAAGCGTGAAGAGTGCAGAAAGGAGAAGGGGACAAAGCGAATCGAAAGCGCGAAGAGGGGAGTAGAGAATGATTGATTCTAAGCCTAATTAAGGAAACAACAGTGGAACGACGCATTGGTTTCATCATTAAATTCATTTTTGCCTTGAGCCGTGCCGTCTTTAAATGAAATCGTTAACTTAAATAGATAAAATGACTTCCGTTTTATCGCGCGAAATCTTAAGACGAGATACTTCATTTAAATAATTATGATTTCAACAAAATCTTCTCTCTTGGAAAATTAAAATGGTCGAGAAGAGTCATTTTTTGCGCAAATTCTCGCTGCAGAGATGACAAACGAAGCCGTCTAAAGAAACTTATAAAATCTGTAATATCTCCGATTGCGTCTGGGGTCAACTTTGTATTTAATTTAAAGCTGTTACAATTTTTTGTTCGTCAACAAATTTGAAAGTGTAATTAAGTAATCGCGTATCAAATTAAAAGTGACACTCTTTATTGATATATTATAATAATTTACTTTGGCTAATAATGAATTTTGTAAATACTTGTGTCGATGACGGGGCCCTACTACACGCGTTAGCGAATGAAAAAAGGGATAAAAACTTTAAAACAAGGAAAAAACTCCTTATTTTCAAAAAATCTCTAACTCGGCGGCTAAATGAGTTGTGTTATAATTTTAAATCAAAAAAAGAGATACAGAAATGTTTAAAAAAATTGCTTATTGAAATTCGACCTACATTGTAAAAAGATTCTTCGAATATATATATATGTATATATATATTTTTTTCTATATTTAATTATTTCGACTTTATTTTTATTATGCTTTTTCATTTCGCGCAGTGAATATTTACACAAATAAAAAAAAATAAAAAAGTGGTGGTAAGCAAAACACAACTATTCGATAACTTTTATTTTTATTCCTTTTATTTTTCCGAAATTTTTACAAATAAACACGAACATTGACGAAAAATGTCTGCACTGTAGTAAAATTTTAAATTCGACGGTTTTTAAGTTGCCGTTAATTTTTCCTTCGACATACACTAAAACGAAAAAAGCAAAAAAAGAATTTAAAGATTGATTTAAATATTTTTTCAGGTTAAATTCTATTTACGCTAATAATTCGATTTAAATTAAATAATGTACTGATCGTAAGTGGGGCGCGACACTAGGCCCGTTTAAAAAAGTTTCACTTTAGTCAACTTATTATACAATTTCCATTTTGTTCCGTTTAATAAAGTTATGACGTGAAAACAACGGAACTTGCATCAGTCCGCCGGGTTAATGTTAAGCGAAAGTAACGCTAACCTGTCGCGACTACAACGGATACAGGTCAGACGATGAATTCGTGTTAATTCAAGCAATTAGTAATGCATTATTGCACGCTGCGATAATTCCGCGAATTTTCAATCGGTTAAATGCAGCTGTGCTTTTATTTCCGAATGACGTCGTCTTGCACGTATGTACTTTGTGTTCTTATTTTTTTACCTGAAGTACGTGATCATTGGCAGGTAGTTGATTTTTAACTGGAAAGATCAAAAATAACTGCAAAATTGTATAAGTATAAAAGAATTTTGAAAAGGACTATAAGAAACCTACTAAAAGCCAATAGTGTAGCCAAGAAGAGCCGGATCCAAGGAGAATACCCTTGATTGTAAAATACGAGTATACCTTAAATGCAGCGATATAGTTTCAAAGTGAAAATAGTTATTTATTGATAATTAAAAAGAGATCGCAATTACGTATTTCTGTTCTCCTGTATGTAAAAACGCGATGTAAATAAAAAAAAAAATGCAATGAAGACCCCTCTTCCAATTTGATGAAGTTTTGGTTGCGCTACTAACGATTACCGTAGACAGGAAGTAGAAAACAAACTATATATTTTAGGGTGCGGACCGGGTATACATTCATCTTCCGTAAATTGGCATTTTTGTAAAATTTTGAAATTTCAATTTCGAACAAAAGATAGGATATATAAAATTGCCTTTACGGTTTCTTCGGCTGAAAGATTGAACAAATTTAACTATAAAGTGCTGAGTTGGAAAATTAAAAAAAAATATATATATTATTTTTTTTTAAGGTAGCGCGGTAGCCTAGTGGTTAAAACGTTTGGTTACTAAACCAGAGGACACGGGTTCAAGACTTGTCTTGTTTCAGATCCGAATCGCCCTCAGGTTTATACCTAATCTGAAATGAATTGGGTACCAGAGAAATCTGGGAAAGTAAAGGCGGACCCCAAGTAGAAAGTAACTGACCCCAGTATTCTCCGTAGATCCATCAGGCTTAGTACATTATGAAAAGCTTAATTACGCAATCCTCGACGCCGTGTGAAGGTTATGGAACTTAGTTTACTTTTACTTATATATTTTTAAGTGACATTCGTAAATTTTATACTCTACCGACGAATATCTCTTTGAACGTTTCTGTATTTGGCATTGACAAATTAAAATAGGTAAAATACCCGTTTAATTTAGTTACTTCTGCAGTCGGTTTTCGACATCAGGTTAATAGAAGGCATGTAAAATTACTTTTTGTCTATTTCTTCTCGGGTTAGTACGAACTGCAGTTTGGAATGAGAAAATTGTGTAACATATAACCTTAAATGCCGTTACATAGTCAGAGTGGGGGGAGCATTATTTTTTTTTGTAAGATTCTGAATGATAAGAAAATGAGCAAATTGGAGAATGGACTACGAGAATCTAGATTCGTAATATTTTGAATGTAAACAATTATACGGGTTCCTAAAATTTATGAAACTATACGATTCTCATTAACGCCGATCTAGACTACTTTGTAAAACTTCACAGACCCTGCATTCCCTGCCGAATGGGGTTTACTTTATTCTTTACAATGGTAAAATATTAAAGTTAAAAAGTAAGCACTAATTACAAAATGCACTGATACAAAGTAGAAAATAGTTATTAAATAAAAGATAATTCATAAACTCGTGAATATTATTATATTCCTAAACAACACCAACCTTTTTCAGCAGATTATACTTAAGGGCTTTATTTTGAGATATATTATCCTTTATCAAATAATTATTTTCAATAGCCAGTTCAGATTTTGTAGATTTTTCTTTAAAAAAAAACAATTATTTCATAACTTTTAGTGTTGTAAATATTTTGTAACAATAAAAAATGCTGTTAACATGCAAAATTATTGAACAAAAAAAATTGTATTGCGGCCTTTATAAAGTTGAGTTTCGAGACTAATGTTGAATGTAATATTTTTATTATCTATAAGCTTTTGTAAATGGCACTTTCAGTTCAAATCTAAATTTTCATGGTAGTGGTCAAATTTTAAGGCGTTCGTTTTAATCAAAAATTTCGGGAGTTCGTATTTTTTCTATATTCTATTGACGAAAAAATGTCGTTTAAAAAAAAAAAGAGAAAAAAGACGGTTCTCTTGGATCTTTTGGGCGAATTATTTTTGTTCAGTTATATTAATCGAAAAATGTACGGCAGTGTAGACCCCCTTTTTTTTACTTTATTCGATGATCACTCAATCAGTAATACTCATTATGAGATTGGTACTGATTTAAGTAAACAAGGCATTACCGACGAATCACAGGGGTAAAAGTAATGTGGACTCAAAAAAGACACAAAAAGCGAACGTTTTCTTCTTAGCAAGTCGGTAAAAAACATAAAGAAAATGGTAGTTTTCTAATTCATTTATTAATGTTGCTGCAGTGCTAGGTAAGGTTATTTTTTTTACTTTTTTCGTACGAAGCTGGCTGGATGGTATATTAACTACACATATTTTTGTTTTTTTATTTTTTAATCTCCTACATTTCCTAATTATTAGTAGCAATAGGATTGATTTGTGCGGCATTACCGTGTTCCGAGCAATCGACTTTGAGAGAGAATAGAAGATTGCGCTTAACGGCGAGGCAATGTAAATCAGAATAGAATTTGTGCTACCTTCGCTATACACCTGTACGCTTAATCCGCGAAGCATTTAAGTGTAACTGGTCGCCCGCGATTCGTGTCATTGTATTGCTATTATTATTATTATTATTATTCTTGCTACTATTATTCTTATTATTATTATTGTTATTATTATTATCATGCGCACTCGCATTGCGTACGTGATTGCGAACATGTAGTACAATATTGTCCGCAAATTTTTGCCACGGTGTTTACCGTGTTCATCATCCGCACGTTGCACAAATTAGTGCAAGTCTAATGTTGACGATTCGGGTGAATCAGCTATTTTATTTTCGGAATTTTTCGACATTGTCCATCTGAAGAGCTACTCGATGCACGTTACCGTTATGATGCAACGAATTCGCATAAGAAGGGGGGAAATCCTTCATCCGTTGCTACGGAATTCCGAGACAGATTGCGAATTTCAAGAAATGTAAATCGCAAACGGATCGGTCGGTAGGGTATTTTTATTTTCCCGAGTTTATCTTTACATCGATGTTTATTATCTCGATAGGTTTCAACGGCGTTCCCACGCAATTCCCAACCGGGATTCCGGTATGCAACCTTTGGCAAGTAATTAGTTCAGCTAAAATTACAATGACTTGGCGTATATCGTTCGATTCCATTTCAAAATATGAATGATATTTGGAATCATATCTAAGAAACGTAGATATTTTTAAATATGTGCATTAGAGTTAAATACAGTTTTGTTTAGAGAAAAAGTAGCTAGTAATTTATCCGCTCCTTTATCTGTTGCACTACAAGTGATTTTCAGCATTGCGCTCCATAGATCTTTTGACAGGAAATTTACGAAAATGTTGATATACTTTTACACTTTTTGGTATACATGATCTAAATCATTAGTGATATTTTCTTATTGGTTATTTTTTTTTTGTTTTTTTAAATTTTTATATAATATGAGCACATATATGTGTTTTCCACCATCACTGTTGATTCAAATTTTGTTCACCTAACAGGAATAGTACAGTTTTTATAGACATGTATACCATATACATCATTGTGATTAAAATTAATAATTTCTTAGGATAGCCGAGAGATTCAGCCAGAGTAAGCAACATCCAGTGTGATAATTCGAATAAGTATTTTATTAATTAATTTATAATATGCATAGGTAATATTTAAATATTAATTAAAGTATAATTTGCATAAACCAAACAGAGCTTTTAATAACAAATAATAAACATACGTACGAAAAATAATGGCACATATACCAATACGCAAACACGAAAACATACGACCAATGATAATACGATATAAGTTACTTATCCGTTTTCTATCCAGCCCGGCTCGGTTTTTATTGCTTTCATTAATGTTAAATGTGTTACTTGAATTTTATCTAACTAATATTTATAAAGTAATAACTTATTACGCTCTTATTATATATATCAGACTAATACACATATCAGAAATTATATTTAATCAAAAGAAAAACGTGTTATACTAACCGTACGACGAAATCATACTAGTTCTATATCGTCGATGTACTACGGCATTGTTAATTACCTGTCTATCAAAATTCTTCTTTATTACGAGTAGATATATTATCTCTATTCGAGGCGCCCAGGGAAGAAACGAGTGAACAAGAGGCGATTTCATCATTTACCCGTACACAAAACACAACAATATACATATATATATATAAGGGCGTCGCCAGCCTATGAGCCTGGGGGGAGCAAGATGAGTTGACAGCCGCTGGGGCGGGGGGATAGAAAGAGTATATGAGTTATAGGAAAAATAAAATTTATAAGTTGTGAAGGCTTAATATTTTATTAAACAAGAATAAAAGCTTAATTAAAACATAATTTTCGTGGGTTCCTGGCAAATTGTTCTATTACTTTATTATAAAAGTCTTCCAAATTGTCCATGATTACGCGCCTATGAATACTCATCATGGCTAGTTGATAAAAAGTTTCAACGCTCCGGGGGGGGGATGCTCCCCTGCCCCTCTGGCAACGCCGATGTATATATATATATATATATAGATAGATAGATATGGCCAGTGGTGTACCTAAAACACTTTTTCGGGGGGGGGGGGGGGGGGGGATAAAAATAAAACGAAGAAACAACAACACTATGAAAAGACAATCGTTACATTTTTTAAAATCTAGTACCGCTTCTTTTAGGATACACTACTAACCAGCCATATGACAAACTGCAAGAACTAACGTAATCCAAATTACGTTCGATTTTCGTTTTCTTTTCTTTTTTTGTAATAAAAATCTACTTTAAATAAACTGAATTGTGTACACTAACTTCCAGAATACATAAATATTTTTTCTATGCACACTCACGCGAATTAAAAAGCCGAAAGCACGAAAAATGTAACAAATATGATCAGCGAAAATCTTTTCAATAGTCCTCCTGAATTTCATGGCGCTAGCGAGAAAACGAGAATTGTCTCCGTGTGGAAAAAGTAAGACGAATATGACATCGTTTATTTCACTATTAACTTTATTTTTTTTTGATTATTGCCATGATTCCCATGTAAGTAACTCCGAAACATGTCGGCTATTTTTTATAACAATTATTATTTTCTTTAATACATGTTTTTATATTTATTTTATTTGTTTGTTATTTATTACAAAAAAAAATAAAAAAAAACATTTCGCATTGAACTATTTTTACCCTTGCTATAAAACGGTTAAAAAAAAAAAATAAATAAACGACGCGGTTATTTTATAAATAAAATATAATTGAACATGAATGAAAAAGGCAAAGTTTTTCCCTTAAAACCCAGCATAATAAGTGTATCACTTTAAAAAACAATTTCTTTACAGTGTAAATATAATAAATATAATTCCGCCGTTCTGAGCAGTTGTTCGTTTTTCTGTGCTTTTCAGGCGGACCCTGATATCAAATCTCTCCACAATTTGGTAGGAGGGGTGCCCCCCCAAAAAAGTACGCCGTTGGATATGGCGATCATTGTGGCATCTGTTTCACTTGGAAAGATTGTAGCTCCCACCTTAAATTATATATATATATATATATATATATAAATGAAAAGTAATAAGTACCCAGTTAAAATGAGTATTACTATTTGAAGCGGAGTCTTGCTGGAACAAGTAAATAATATAGGCTTGTACATGCAAAAACAGAGATAATTCCTGGAAATTATTTATGCCCATAAATTGGTTGTTTAATTTTTATTTTTTAAAAAAAAAAAAAAGAAGAGAAAAAAGAAAAACTTCGAAAAAAATATATATCATCTTTTGTAATATTTTTGCGAATCATTTGCTTATCAGCAGCTACGAGATTCACAACATACGTTGAACATAATTTTTATACACGTAAAAATAACAAACAGATCAACACTGAATCTAGATGTTGAGACTGTTTGTCACTTTAATATCAAAAAAATTAGTTTAATGCTATTAAACTGTTATAAGAAATTATCGTATAAATATTTATAAATAAAGCGATGCGCACAAAATTATTTTTAAGAAAGATAAATACCAATTCTAATTAATAAATATAATATTATTAAAATAATATTTGCTCTTAACTTAAATTATATATTGAACAGATTGTAGCCAAAGAAACAATTGCGTGTAATTAAGCAATAATAATTCGAAGAAACCATTAGCAAATATATTACCTATTTCGTTTCATAGACAGATTCTCTTCCCAAAAATCATTGCCCTCTTTCTTACCGTTCTCACCGTAACTTTTGGACTAATCTCTCTATCCGTCTGTTTTCTCCAACCTTAACTCCTTTTATACCATTCCCTTTTTCCTGGTTTAATAACTCTTCCACTGCATCAACCGCTCCGTTATTTCATCTATAAGTTCGTCTTCGCTTTAATCATAGTCTGCTTCCTGCTTCTCTCTTTTATTTTCATACTGATCAGTCTGCTTTGTGTCCCTTTCATCCTCCTACTTTAAATTTGGCTTGTGGTGCAAATCACGTTCTTTTCGAATACTCTTGTATTTCCTCGGAACACGCAGTCCTTTATTCCAATTTGCTTGGCCTTGGCTTCCCGACTACTTACTGCGCTCACTACATTCTTGCTCTTCCATCTCCTTCTGTTGTTCCTGTGTTGGTTGTCTTCATTTCTTCCATCTCTAATCGCTTTCTGATCTAACCTGCCACTTCTTACGTCATTCTGTTAGTCCTTTGCGTTGCGTAAATGTCCTGGGTTGCCCCCCCTCCCAAAAAAATATTACCCATTAAATTGAAATCGGTTTCTACATCTGCTTCATCCCTCGAATAATTTTTTACTAACACTAATTTTAACATTATTCAAATTTTTATCTTTCTACATTCCTGATTTCCGTTTTTTCAGAAGAATTAATAATTTTGCAATTTTCGCAGTCTGGTAAATAGCATCCGGTAAACAATGAAATTGTTTAGGTGTACCCACAGTGAGGCCCATAAATATTGCCAATTGCTCAATATCATGCTTGGACATAAACTTTTCAATAAACTAATTTTCACAAAATATGCCGAATTTTATACAAATAATTTATTAATAATTATTCTATTAAAACATTTTTATTAGAGACTCCAGCATATTCGATTTTTCGGCCGATATAATTTATAAATAAAATTCTTACAAAATAGAAAACGACCAATTCCTTTTAATTTTACATATTCCATTTAACCGAGATCTATTATAATACGCGATTTTTTTACTTACTTTTAATTTATTTTTATTATTAAGGTATATTTTACTGTAAATTATCTTTTTACCGAGTAATTATTTTTTACTTTTTAGTGCATTTTTATTAAATTTTTAGATTAAATTTTGAAATAGGGTTTTTTTTTTAAACTATTTTCAATGAAATTTGGGTGTTTTTTTTTTTTTTCTATTTAAATTTCGCCCTAACATCAAACATCGGTTTCTCTCGGGTGGAATCTCGCAAACATTTCAGCTGTGATCTGTACGGGGGAATGTATACTAGAAGTTGAGCTGTATGACTTCGTGAGAACTACCACGCAACAATAGTAGCACTGGATATTTTTCAATAAAAAAAGAAAACAAAATAAATAAGTAAAAAAGATGCGGTTTTGCATAGTGAAGTTGGTCATAGTTTGCTTGAAGCGTCGTTCTTAAGACTTTGTACGCAGAAGCGATTGTTATCAGCGATCGGTTTAAGCGATACTTGTGTCTATTCGGCTAGATTAATGACACAATTTATTAAAACAATTAAACTTGTTTAAATACCGAGTATGTCCCGACGCTTCGAGATCTTTGTAAAAAAAAAAAAGAAGAACAACTCTAACGACTGAGATAGCTGCTGACAAGTAGATTTTTCAGTTTCCCGATTCAAAGAAGGTGTACTTCATGCAATTCGCAGATAGTAATTACGTAAAGAATGCTAAAAGTGATGCGATATATTCGAGGCAGATATTTAAAATTTTGTACCTGTGCGCGGTTATTGTTAGAAAAATGTGATGATGAATGTTATCTATTGTTCTGAAAATATCGAGTTGATGTTTTAAAATTTATTGCCAATACAAAGGGCTGATTGTCGTCCGTTCGGTTTCACGCTGAGGCGCTGAAGTAAGACGACAGCGAACATTTTCGAACATTGTTAAATCGCGTAAATGTTACTTTTGGAATGAGTGTGAGTACAGGGGTTCTGATTTCTTTTTTTTTTTTTCTTTCCCGATACTGACTGCGCCCTCGGGGGGTCCGCGTCTGTGCTTCGAAATGGGTGTGGTAGTTTGACCATATATAAATTAACTAAAAATTTACGCGACGGTTTGACCTAGTAGTGTACATTAAAATTCCAAACCGAGTCTACTTTTAGATCTATTTAGCTCTCGATGGTCCGTTGATATTGTTTTTATCTTATTACGACGCGTGATTCTTTAATGTGCCCAACAGCCATTAGAATGAAACGTTACCTTGAAGCACAATGATTTTTCCGTATCAAAAAATTAAGCCTTTTCTAGATGCCTTAGAATGTGAGTCACTTTAAAATGCTTAAAAAAAAATTGTTTATCGAGCTTGCGAGCTTTTTGTAAATCAAAAAACTCGAAGTTAAAAAAAGGCTATTATCGACACTAGTATATACAAGGTACCTTTTTCCGAATTATCGGCCGTTATTTGTTGAGCATGTTGCCCATCGTTGTCCATTTTCCAAAAATATTTCAGCTAAATCGGCCGAAGAAGGAAATTTAAAATTTCATCGTGTAGTCGTCTGTGCTGAACTCGACTCTACAAAGACGGATTTTCAGTGTCGGGACTGGCCAAACCTTGCGAGAAGCGAGATGTAGCCTAAGCGGCGAAGTGGACATGATCGAAATGGTACATATGGGACGAAAAATTTCTGTATAACGCAAGAGGAGTGTGGCCGGGCGTTATCATGGTGAAATCTTTAATCTCTGGACGTTTTCGTCGAATATCATTGTGAGTTGCAGAACGGTGCAGTGATAAATTATACTTACGGTTTGATCATAGGCGCATGTGATGCTTTTGTTCGGAATTGTTCATTTTTATGTTATTCAAACGCAGTTCTTTAAACACACACTTGCATAGCGTGGACACAGCCCACTTTCACGCTAGCGGCTTGATTTTTTAACTATCGCATTACTTTAAGATAACATTTGATGGCGTGATTGTTGCACAATCGTAGCAGTTTCAGTAGTTTTTACGAATGGCTGCAGTCCCATATATTAAGCAGAAACTCGAATACAACCGTAATAAGACGATCGTTAAAAAACAAATACCGATGATGTTAGACTTTCTTGGGGATCTTCCGGTCTCCTATAATATTATATTAAACTATTTCGCATGATATATTAGACACTTCTTTTTACAGATTATACGAAATATAAATTATGTAGATTTGCGAATTGCAAATATTTCTAATGAAACATACAATGAGGAAAAACGTCGATTCCTTTTAGATACTCTGCCTAAAACTAATCAATATTATGTAAGAAGCTAAGACATTGTATAAAATATCTGGATTTCTTGTACTTCCGCAATCCAACGCGAAGCGATTAAAGACTTTAGTATTTTCATCGAGACTAATATATGTGTATTACTTTAGAAAGTGTTTATTTCAGTATTATGATCAAAAAAATTATTTAAATGAAAAGTTATGTATACATACATATATGAATAAAGTATCGAATTGAAATGAAGAAAGATATATTTAATGTAATGACTGAAGGTCTTTAAGTTGATTTATTCAATATTGCTATTAGCAAACTAATTTACTTTTCGGCTAAAGTACACATTGTAAAGATTTTCTTATAGCAAGTAAAAATATATTGGTCAATATAGTTGATTTATTTTCCGCCAACTTCAAGAAAGCTCTTTTAATTTGTAAAATTTTTTACCTCAAAAGACTGAAACCGGTTTTGTTTGGAAAATCGAGCCTTCTATATCCCAACTGAAAATATCAGTGTCATATTTTTCGTCGTAACTTAGTCAAAACATAATGATAGGAGATAAGAAAAGTGGCAGAATGTGCGGCGTAATGATCAATAAAGGTGGTGCTGATAATTTTCGATCTTGTAATTACCCAAAATTTTTCCTGCAGTGGGACTACGCGTACCGGATGGCGCGTTTCATTTTCCTTCCATTAATTGAAAATATTTGAAAAAGATCTCTCACGTACAAATATACAGGTAGTTTTTATTAGCGATCATGCATACTAAGTGGATGGATGCCCTTTCGGATAGTGGTTTAAATTCTAAGACAGCATTTCATGTACTTTTATCAATTAAGACCAGCTTTGTAGGAACCATCGATAGTACCCGAGTAGTAGAAATCGGCGTCTTCTAATTTTGTACATCCGTTACCAGGCCATGTCACTTCACTCAAACCGAGAATATCCAATTTGAGACGCTTGCGTTCCGCACTAACATTCTGCAATTTCCCAGGCATGAAGAGGCTCCGAACGTTCCATGTAGTAATGCGGGTTTTTTTGTTCACTACTTTCATTGTTGAAATGCATCCATCAGTAGCTAGCGGAGGGATTCTTAGCACCGTGCTGCCCCACTTAAGGGGTGCCCTGGACAAACAGCCGTTGTTTTTAGCCATGATGAAGAAATGGAAGAATACTCCAGTGGTTTTCCGTTGCTTTGTGGTGGGTGGAAGGGTCAGTTTATATGGTGCTGGTACCCGCTAATTTGTTCGGTATCTGAGTGAACAGCAGTGGTCTGCAAGTTCTTGCGCAGTTAATACTTAACGGAATTTAATGTCGACTTGTCTCCAATAACAAAGCACACACCGTTTCACCACCGGAACAGAAAGTATCTGCTTTAGCCCTCTAAACAGAACTGAGCCCATCGTATAGGCATTACCACCCCACACGACCTGGACATAACCTTATGTGTTTCGTTTCAGCTGCCGGTAGGACTAGCACCATAGGCGGTTGAGCGACTACTTACTAGAAAACTAGCAGAAAACGCATGTACAATAAAAACGAGCTATTATAGTTAATAACAAAACTATACACAGGGCCAAAGAAGCGATATATTTGGGAAGTTTGATGACAGAGAATGGAAAAAGCACAGAGGAAATAAAGCGAACGATCAATCTGTGGCAAAAAGCGCTTTTATACAAAAGTGCGCGATGTCGACTAGAAAAAGTATGAATTGAACCTAAAGAAAAGAGTAATGAAATTGTATATATGGAGCGTAATGTTGTACGGATGCGAAACCTGCGTGATAAATGAAACTGAAAATGAAAAGCCCGAGGGTGCAGAAATGTGGTTTTGAAGGAAACTCCTAAAATTAAAACGGACTGAAAAGGTTAAAAATGAGCATGTTCTTAACAGAGTGGCGGAAACACTCGTAGTTTATTGAACAGCACCAAGAAATGTAGAACTCTAACGATGGGACATATGTTGAGAAATGATGAAATCTACAATTATAGAAGGAAAAGCAAGGAAACCCAGATACAGAGGAAGACCGAGAAATCGCAAATAATTAAAGATATGAAGTGTACAATATACAACAAATTAAAGGCAGCAGCATGGAGTAGGATCAAATGGAGAAAACGAATCAAACGGTTCGATGATTGATTTTTTTGAAGGTGATGAATATGTATGTTGCGAAATGTTTTCTTTTGGTAGAATAAATCACTAATTTTTTTATAACCAAAGGAAAAGAGATTCTAAAAAAAGGAGAAGCATTTTTTCATAGACGGAACTTTCAGCAGCTCCTGTAAACATGTTGTGCAACATTATACGATTCAGGCTGATTTAGAAGGTAAACACGAAATAAAGGAATATGACATTCAGGTAGTTTAAAAACATTTTTTTTTTTTTTTTTTTTGGCCCGGTAAGAAATCATTTGGCCACCAACAACCTCTACAAATAACCTAGACTAACAGAATAGTGTGCAGAAATAAGGTTCGAGTAAACATGGCCGCAATGACACAACATAGTCCACGTATGTCGAGAAGAAGGATACGGAATTAACACTGATAGTTAAACGTCCACAATACAATTCAAACAAACATGGCCGCCATGATATGACATAGCCCACGAGTGTCAAGAAGGATATGGAATTAACATTGATAATTATACTCTGACAATACAACTTGAACACACATGGCCGCAATGATTGACATAGCCCACTAATGTCAAAAAGGAAAGAATATAAAATTAACACTGATTACATCACATCCCAAGTGCAACAGGCACTGGGATGCGACTGTACAGCATTAGGTCAAGGATATAGGTTTAGAACCGAGTAATTAACAAGCTGCAAGACCTCGAAAGATGACATTTATTAGCCACATTAGAACTCCTTGATGGTTAACTGAAGCCGGGTCACAAAATCAAAAACAAAAAAAAGACAAAAAAAAATTTAAATAATGATTTTATTTCTTTTGATAAACGTGAATATTATTAACAACACACGATTACCTGAAGCGAGTAAGGGAAAAATACAATAAGGTGGAGACGAACCGCAGGCCTTTAAATCCACCAAAAGGAAGACTCTGTCTCTGGCTAGCGCCTCACAATTAAACAACAGGTGATTAATTTCCCCACGATAACCTGTACTAAAATGCTCATTACAGTTGGAGTGTAGAGGGGTTTCATCCCCAAAATTTAGTCGCACCCTGTTATGCCCCGTACGAAGTCTGCAGATAGTAGTTACAAACTTTCGCACCAAACTATCCGGAACATCAGAAATATTGTAATGCCACGGTTTTAATTCGAAGAGTCGATTGGAACAATTCGTAAGACCTGCCTGTACTAGGCGAGCTCTTGATAATATTTTCCTATTCGGTTAAGTTATCTCTTTTAACCTTCTCTAAAAGATCCGTTAACGTGATGTAGGGGTATATTATCCCGTCCTAGGCAGCGTCTCTAGCTGCCTGATCCACCACTTCGTTCAATATGATCCCACAGTGACTAGGGATCCAACAAAACTTTACTGTACCCCCATTGTCCGGAATGTTAGCGAGTTTTAATTTGATTTCAAATATCAACGGGTGGTTCTGATGCTTAAAGTGATTGTTCCTCAAAAGGCTGCTTAGACTGTCTGAGCATATTACCGATTTTCCTCTATCGTCCGCTGCGTTTAGAATAAAGTCACAGGCCTTGTCAATGGCGAGCAACTCACCAGTAAAAACAGAAGCCTCAGACGGAAGCTTAAACTTAAATATTAAGTTCTCTCCCGTTATGACTGCCGCGCCCGTCGCCTTCCTAGACCCTGAGAACTTGGTGCCATCCGTAAATATTCTTAGGAAAGAAGGGTATTCGGATTCCATTAATTGCAAAAAGCAAGAATTAAATACATGTGGGGGGGGGGGAGGCATTCTTTCTTTAAGTTGTTTAAGAGGTCTAAATTTACGTCTATTTTAACTGAATTGATAATAAACGGGAACATAAAATACCCAGATGGCAGTACGGGAATAAGGGCGGGGCAATATGAACTGTACCTATTGACATTTTTAATTAAAAGCGGTTTCTTACGCTGTACAAATCTCCATTCGTTTGAAATTTTAATGAATTTTTAAAAAATTAATGGCCTGAGAAAGTTGCAATATTTAATTAAAAACCGATCTGCCAGAAGAGATCTTCTTACCTGTAGAGGAGGAATTTTGGATTCCATCTGAAGACTTATAGTACGAGCCGATCTAACAATCCCTGTTATAAGCCTCAATCCCAGATTCTGCAGAACATCTAACTTACCCAGAAGCGACTTTGAAGCCGATCCATAAAAAATCGCACCGTAATCGAGTTTAGAGTTAACAATAGCTTTATACAGAAGACCTAAGGTTACTGGGTCGCCGCCCCAAGAAGTATTGCTAATCGCCTTCAATGGATTAAAAGTCTTGGGTAAAATTGTTGGAGCAACGTCTGTATATGGAATGCCCAAGTTAATCTGGAGTCTAGATACATGCCCAGATATCTCACCTGTTTAGAGAACGTAATGTTTTGATTATGCATTTTAATTATTATATCCGGTTGAGAGTAAGGCCTAAGAGGAAAAAAAAACAGAACATATTACATTACAAGCGTATACTATCATTACTACTATCACGAGACCCAGTAGAGTCTGGCGGATGTAAATATCGATTTTGAAATATTCGCCATTTCAGCTTTATAGTGGAGATATTTCCTTCTCTAATTAGCAGTTTATTTTTTCATTTTATGCAGTGCATTTTGAGGAAATGAATAAAGAAAATGAAGTTAGAATGAGCATTCGAATTCTACTTAAAAATGTAGAAAATGTTTGGTCGATGTTTATGATCCAGTTCAGCGGAAGAAAGACAATTTTTTGCTTATTTTTCTGATCAAAGGGTAGAAAGCCGTTTCCAAAAATAAAATAATTACAGAACTACTATCATGAAAAAATCCTGGAACCACAAAACTGAATGGCTACGCTGCACATTGTTGAAATCTTAAAAATGGAAATAAATTTGGAACGAAAAAAAAAAACAACAAAAAACGCAGTAATGGGGTTAAGTGTTTTAAAAATTATTGAAAAAAATGAAGCGTACTCTGATGCTGGGGAATGTCACATACCATTAAATTGGGCCAATTTCGGGAAGGAAGACTAATGTAAGATCCGATATTGGACTGAGTATTAATACGTTTAAAATTTTCGATACCGTCAATTACACACGGTTGTTTGTTTCCATTTTAAGCAACAGTTTTTTCCTTTTAGTTCGTTAAAATTGGCCGTCGTATGAAAAGTACATTTACCACGCTCAATTGTTCTTTCATTATTGTTAGTACTGCTAATTGTAAAATATCGTCCGTGTAAATTACTGGTTATTATTGTTTTTGCTGGTATCCTTTTTTTCTTTTGTTTAGTTTTTCGTTACTTTTTTAATTTTATTAATGTCCATTGCCCGCATCGCTTTCTGATTCACTGGCTTGCTTGCCCGCGCACCAATCATCATCGTTTATACAACAGAAACGTGATTTGAATGTGTCATAATTACGGAAATACCTATTTAAAATAAAGTTTGCTCCGTATTTATGGTAAATGAAAATATACTTAAAATTTATCGGGTCGTCAAGGATAAATTAAAATTGAAAATTTAACAGCATATCTAATATTAGAAGAAAAAAAAAAAAAATTTATAGCTGGACAGCTATGTCGAATCTGCCGCTGCAACGGTTTTTTGTATCAACATTTAGGGAATCGTTTTGGTACCGAATAACAAAAAAATTCACATCGAGTTTCATGACTTAAATATTTTCCGAGTTATTTAACAAAAAACTTACATGTTTTACATGTTTCAGTTTATTTTTAAATATTACTGTTAAAAATAAAGAAAAACTAAAAGTAAAGTTTTTTTTAAATAATTAGGAAAATAAAATTGAGATTAAGAACTGAAACTTAGTGTGAATTTTTACAAGTATTAACTAATGATAATTTCGCCCTAAATACTAAAAAGTATAATGAACATGACAAAATACTTTCATGATTCCCATTAATATAAACTGATTTTTTTATAAAACAAGTAAAAGACTAAAACGTTTTTTCTGTTTTTTGTTTAATTGTCTTTCTTCAAACATGCAATCACTAGATTTTAACAAGTAAACCATTTTTTATGTCTATCCTCAGGGTTGGATTTTTTAAAACTTTTTAATTCGGTGCGACATTGCAAAAAAAATTGAAAACTGATTTTTTCGGAAAAATTTTTACAGATTTAATTTTTAATTATTTCCAAGAAGATTTTTGAATGAATTGACAATTAATATTTGAGATAAATTTTAAGCTGTCCGGTGGCGATTAATAACAACATTTGGTGACAGTTTTGACAACAAATGCTTGTAAAGTTGAGCAGAGTTTTCATATTTTACGCAGTTGTGAATACAATACGTGCAAAATGTTTACGAACATTGCGCCTAATAATATCCATGCGACATCAATTCATATTTTTCTTTCTCTTTTTTTTTCTGTGTGTTTCTTTTTAGGTTGTACCGTTCTTTTATTTTATTAATTACTCCTGCTTTTTTCTTTTTTATACTTCGTATTTTATTTATTGTTTTTAATATTGTCTCTCCGAAGAACCATCACCGGCATTACCGGTTAAAACGGACACGGATTTTTTAAATGAATAATTTATGTTAGCAATTACGTGTAAATTTGACGACTATTTCTTATAAATATTAGCCGGTAGAGATTTTCAGTCGTATTTTTAATAATGCAGAAAACTGTACTGTAATTAATGAGATAGTGGCAAAGGCTAATTTTTATTTAGTTTTATATATTCATCAATCTTATTGAATGCGCGTCTATTATATTGTTAAATTATTAAATATACAAAATTTTTTATTAATAAAATAATATTTGCAAGTGTTTAAATACTAGGTTTTCCAGAAAAATCAGCTTTCAATAATCCAGAAGTGTAGAAAAAATTCCTAACGACAAACATGAAAGAGGTTTACTGTTAAAATTTGGTGATTGCATGTTTGAAGATACACAGTTAAAACGAAAAAAAAAAACGTTTTAATTTTTTACTTGTTTTCTAAACAATTCGGTTCATATTAATCAGAATCATAAAAATATTTCGTCATGTTTTTTTACATTGTAATATTTGGGACGAAATTACCATTCGAAAAAGTCCGCGCTAAGTTATAGTTCTTCATCTCAAATATTTTACTCCGAGTTATTTAAAAAATTTTACCTCTTAAGTTTTTGGTTAATTTTAACGCTAGTATTAAAAAAGAACTGAAAAAAGTATTTTTTTTTTTTTTTTAAGAACTTGAAACACATATAACATTAAGAGCTGAAACTTGGTGTGATTTTTTTTTTTTTTGATCAGATACCAAAATGATTCGCCAATGATAAAAAAAGGTTATGGACGCAGATTCGGCCTAGGCTATTCCTTTTAATAATAAATAATAAAAATAAAAATCCAATCAATTGTTTTTGGTTGTTAGGCAAATTTGGTTATTTGAAGCTACTAGTGTTCGCCCAGTGGTCGATGATCATACTTATTATTAAAAATTCGAGGAAAACATATTTGAATTTGTATATTACTAAAATTTTTTTTTCTACTCTTATACATTCGTTCACTGGATATCTGAGAACATACACTTTTATATGTACTTAAAATATAAAACAGTTCGGTACCATTATAATTGAATACAAAATAAATTCGATATTTTTTTATTTTTTATTTATTTTTTTTCTCCACTGTACCGGCTTAAGAGGTCATATAAACAGCGCCAGTGACTTCCACTTTAACCTACCAAATAATTCAGGTCAATCCCTCCATCGAGAGAATTTAGGTCCGAGATACCAATTCTGTTGCGAGGATGTGCTAGGAAATATATAATATCAATATTCGGCCCCCATGGCTACAATGCGACTTGGCATTGCCCATAGGACCCTTGCTAAAGAATGTATTTCATATAGCACCTGGACACCATGGCAGCAAATGCACTCAAGCACCACCCGTAGGAGTCCGGGAATATATAGAGCTTATAGCCCACACTATGGCGACAGATGCGGTTATGCACATAGAGTACTGATAGAAGGTAGTATGTTCCTTATACAGGTAACAGTTTAATTGTTTTTATATCACGGAATGATTTAAGTGATAAATGCTATTAAGTGATAGGAAGAGCGTCACGGCACCATTTACTCCTCTTAAGCCTTCGTCTTGGATTATCCGGAAGAGTATTAATATACATTCTATTTAAAAACCCTCATTTATCGTGATATTAAATGATACCTTAAGATTTAGCACACTGTAAAAAAGCCAATAATGATGATTATTAAGAAAAATTAAAACATTTTAATAAGAACAGATCTAATGACTATAGTGATTTCATTTTTTATTTGTTGTATTAATTTTTTATTTAAGTAAGAAAAAAAAACTCTCTTCAATTTTTGTTTTTTTACTGATAACACTAAAGACCGTCAATAGCTGTACGGAAAACAAAAATTCATTCAAAAATTATTTTAAAAAGCAACCAATCAACAGCTGGTTCTTCTGAACAGTTGAGCAAATATGTACTGTTCAATGTAAGACGCGGAAGATGGAAAAGAAATGATTATTTATCGCCATTTATAGAGGGTGCGGCAGCGTAACTTCCATTTTTAAAATGTGCCACTTTTTTTCTACTGAATTTTGTTAAAGAGAAATAATAAAGCAGAAAATCGAAATAACGGATACTCTAGATCCCATTGGCTATGCTTTTTCCCTTCTCGCAGTTTTATTTCGATTTTCTGTTATTATTTCTCTTTAACAAAATTTAGTAGAAAAAAAGTGGCCCCTTTAAAAAAAGGAAGTTACGCTGCCGCACCCTGTACTTCTCCAAATCAAACGGTTCACGATATAATTAAATTTATACATAGAACATTACTCCATTTCACTCCAGATGGTTCAAGGTTTATTAAAAGAAACATTACGTACACTTCCAATGATATTAGCTGGAGAGTTCAACGTCAATTTTGCATCAGACGATGATTTTTTACCTTTAATAGAATTTCTTCAAACCAAACTTCAATTATTAATAATAAACCAAATGAATCAACGACCTAGTACGGAACTACCATTGATGCAGTATTTTCTAGATATTATATTGATATAATTACATCAAAAACTTATATTTCATATTTTAATTACCATAAGCCTATTGTACTTATTGTATTTTTTTTAGAATCCAACGATCGATGAAAAACATTAATAAAACAAATGCACTGATTATTTGTTGTTTTTCTTTACGTGAAACTTTATAGTTATGTGTTTATAATAAACACAGATCTCCCCATTTGGTTCTTACTCTTGGTAATTTGGTACTAATACTATAACTTTAAATCGAAGTCGCGGAAAACGCCTTTGAAGTATCACTTTTGCCCTATGCTCCGAGGAGCCACATTCAAATTTTTTTTTTATCCTTTCAACTTACAATTAGTTTCCCTCCGTTTTTTTGTCTTCCGTTGCTGTTTCGAAATACCCTTATCAAGGATGCCTGCGTATTATTAGATAATTTAACAATTCGTCCGTTTATTATTATTAAAAAATGCTTTTTTTTTTATTTTTAAATTTTGTTTTCCTATTTAATTCGTCAGTAACAGTTTTAAAAACGTACGGGAATAGATTAGAATGTTAGTCTCGAACGAATCGATGAAATACTAAACGGAGCTAATAGGTCTAGATGATTTTATTGAAATAGAAAAAAAGATGAGGTGAAAATAAAAACAGTTTTAAGGAATGTGAGAGAATTAATAATAAAATGTGTAATTTTCGCACGCGTTTGCATATTAAACGAATAATAATAAAATGTTGAACGAAAAACATAAAACTTTTTACAACCAAGTTTACGTCGCATATACAGATAGTAGTTATGCAGTCAGTTTTAAAAATTGTATCACCTTCTTCAACGTAAAATACCTGATCAAATTAATAAAAATGTGAAAAAAACAAAAAAAAATTAATTTCGTCACATAGTTATTGATGCGGGGAACAATATAAAAAACAACCTTACACATATTCTCATGATCTATATTAAGCGGACTTACAAATGTAATAACTTTTTTTTTCTTGAAATCGTTACAGTTTATTTATATTAAATGATATTATTAGGATCTGATAATATAGGTCTAATGAAGATTTTACGGGTCAACCACAATTATTGGCAGTAGAAATGTTATATGTTTCATTCTGAAATTAAACGAAACATAGTATCAATTTTTTTAGAATTTATCAGTGCGTATTTTTTCGCTAGATACCGCACCAAAACAGACAGTACTATTCATCATCGGGAAAAAAATAATTGGCAAATTAATTTAGAACTGACTAAAGGTAATAATAAGGCGTTTTTCGTTCGACTAATATTATTCAGCAATACCTTGTTGGCTAATAATAAAAACCGTTAAGGAGGTAATTTACTGCGAATATAAGAAAAACATATTAAAACTTGTAAATATGCATACTTTTTTCAGTCGAACGCGCTCGCTGGTTTCAAATGCGGGATTTGTTTAAACGGCATCTTGCCACTTAATCTGTGCGATGCATTTTTTCTAATACGTCAAAGTAAAATTAATGGAACGAGACTGATCCCTACGCGCAGACACACAAGACCTATGAAAAAAGGAGTTTTTTTCCCAGAAAAAAAGACAACAAAAATCCTATCGCTTTAATTAAGATTGTACACATAATATAATGAACGAAATCTTAATAAAATGGTTCGGAAAGAACAAAAATAATGTCAATCGAAATTTTAAACATACATCTGCATTACAAGTGAAATACTCCTTAAGACTATGGTTAATAACTTTAGGACAATTGACTGTCGCGGCTGCTGAAAATCGGGAAAAAAAAAGGAAAACCCGAAAATATATAATACGGAATTTAAAACAACTCCTAAAGAATAACTTAAACATTTTATAACTCACTGCCGGGTAATCTATTATAAATAAAATTCAGAATATATAATAGGTATATATAAAAAAAAAAAAATTCTTCTATACAATAAAATAATTTATTTAATTTCCCCTTTGTGGTAAAAAAAGAGCAATAAAATACAAGTTTTTGGAAGTAGTAGCACGAGAAAAAAAGTTGAAAAAACTAAAATGCACCTTACACCGTCTTCTCCATCCGGATAATGATGCGGTTATTTGCGATTCCGATCATGTGTTTTTCCAGTGTTCATCTCTCTTCGTGGAGCGTTCTGCCTTGTATTCTTATTTGCTTAAGCTTGGACTTCCTACTCCTTATTGCGCTTCCTATTATATGTTTGACCAAAAATAACACACGTAAACAACCGCCTGGGGCATCAGGCGTGTTGGCCTCTTTTACAATATTTTAGATCAGGCCGGGATCAACACTTTTATTTTGTATAGTTTGGATGCAGTGAATGGAAGGCTCATCAATAGGCGCGCGAGTTGTTAAAAAAAATTAGTGCCTAGCTTAATAGAAAGTCAACTTGTGGTGTTATTAAGTGTAAAAGATTTACAATCCCCCCCCCCCCCCCACATTAAACGAAATGTGCAATGTATACGGTATTGATGTAAATACTAACGATTATAAACAGAGCTGAAATATCAACTCAGCAGCAATCAAAGTAAATACAGAACAAACAGAAAATTGAGCATACCGGATTAATGGTAAACGGGACCCTGAAGTTACGAAGTTTACAAACAGAATAAAGTGAAAAAGTTAAAATATCATCGAAGGTTCACCTCTTCGTAATTTGAAAATTTTGCGAGAAGAAACACGCGAGCCACATGCGGACTATGTGTACACAGAAAAGAAGGCAATAATCGTACCCGAATGAAGTGCCCCTTCTGCCTTGCATCTGTGGTCCGGTTCTTTGTCGTTAACAATATTCAATAATTACTATTCTCTTTTCTTTTTGTTACTATACATAATTGACGAATTTTATAAATCTTGTACAAATCTGTACGAATTTGTACCAATCAAATGCATTTATTTGCGATTGAAATGATTTTTTTATCTTTTCAAAATTAGCCTATTTTCAAGAACCCGTTAAAAATGGTTAAAATATAATTTTTCAAATGAATTGTTTTTCTTTTAATATAAATAAAACTATATTCTTGCATCGATTTTATTTATATGATTTTTTGCGCAAAAAAACGTATTTTCAAAGAAGTTTATGTGAAGATTGCTATTTTGCCGATAACTGCTAATAGAAAATTGGAATTTCTACGAAAATTTCACTTTAGAATCATAGAGTTAATATTAATAATTCGTTAAAATACGTAGCAATTAAAAACACTTAAAAATATTAAAAACCAAATTCGTACCCGTGTGGCATTGACGTCATTGGAGAGTGGTGTGGTGTCTGGAGAGGGTTAAATATGTGCATAAAAACGCGATTTGCAAGGAAAATTTGGTCGACCTTATAACTTTATTCTGTATTTTTGACGCATCTCGAATCCCAAAATGTTGAAAAAAAATGTATTTTTTCGCGCGTGTGACACATCCATAGAAGGATTACAATTTAGGGATAATGGGGGGGGGGGTATCATCCTTTTTAGATTCATAAATTTCCCAAAAGTTCCGAAAAGTGCGTGAAAAACGTGTGTTCCCTCCTTTGCAGTGCGAGCATTAAAGTGAAAAATTTCAAAGCAGTTGTCATTTATGAAAATTTCTCTAGTTTGAAAGAACTTAATTTCCAATTTTAAAACTGAGTCTCTGGGGAACACTGTAAATCCCAAAATTTGGGAATTCCTTTTACAGGCGTGTATCATTTATCAATGGAAAGTTCGCTGTTTGGTGGTAATGAATCGATTCTTCGAAAAAAAAACTTTCGAAATTTTGAAAGAATTCATAGAGGACCGACAACAGCCTAAAATTTTTCCGTACCCATAATTACGCAAAAAAGAAACGATTTAGAAAATAAGACATAAAAATTGCGAATTATTCAACAAGTCAACAATAAATATAAAATAGCGAAAGGAATAATGAAAATATTTGCAACACTCTACAGAAACCTGGTTATACGTTATTGAAAAACTCTAATGATTTAGTCAACAACGAACATTTTGAAATATCCCGCAATATTATAAAGAGAGGGTAGGGGTTTACCGGAAGCACACTATAATTATTAGTATGGTTTTTAGGCAACTTTTGTGTGAATATCCCAAAAGATTAGAACTGTGCGACTATAATTAAAAAGTAAAACAAAAATGGGAAAAAATATGTTTTATCGAATGTGTCGAGAAAACTGCGCTGCAGGCGCACTGGTTCGATTGTATTTTCAATGCTGTAGAACACGGAAGGATGAGGTCAATTTGGAAAATTATTATATTCATACAGTGAGGACCACGCGCAAGCTCTTAAATGAAGCGGGATACAGCTACATTTGGTATATTTGCAAACACATTTGTGGCAGTGTGTGATTGAAATTGGTCGGTCGAACTGCTGACGGAAGCGTACGTCGTACTGCGGTAGTTGTGGCGCGCGTGAGAATGGATGAATGGAGATTAGGGATTGGTATTTCGGGTCATGTGCAGCAGTCCACCGGTTGATACGGCTGTGGAGCGGATGGCGTGTGAGTCTTGAATAGCGGTTAGAGGTTAGTTTTAGGACATGGGTAGAAAATTTATGTTAGAATTTGAATACTTACATTCGGATTTTCGAAAAAATGCAAAAATAAAAAAAACATGAAGTTAGTTTCCAGGTTTGGCAGAATTTTTTTGTTACACTCGTAGCAGTACGCAAAAATAAACATTTCACATCCAGTAGGGTTGTACGCAAGGGCGTCGCCAGCCGATGAGCCGGGGGTAGGGGGGAGGGATGATAGATAGAGGATACGAGTTATAGGAAATATAAAATTTATAAGTTGTAAAGGCTTAATATTTTATTAAACAAGAATAAAATCTTAATTGAAACATAATTTTTGTGGGTTTTTGGCAAATTGTTCTACTATTTTATTATAAAAGTCTTCCAAATTGTCCATGATTATGCTCCTATGAATGGCCAGTTGATTAAAAAGTTCCAAGGCTCCAGGGGGGCCCCCTGCTGGCGACGCCCATGGTTGTACGCGTTTGCTCAACATTTCGTATCGATTCAGATGAATCATCACGTGATCCCGTGCACTACTGACCACTAACTGAACTAATGATAATAATCAGTTGAAACTCGCTCTGTTTCTGCCGAGCAGTATCATAAATCAATAGGGAATCTAAAGCGAATTGAAAGGTCTGATAATTTACCTCCGTATGGATTTAAATATCATTCTTTTATTTTATTAAATTATAAGAATAGGAATTTAGACTACGTTATTTTTCTAGGATATTCAAGTCTGGTGACTGCTATTTGATTAAGAACTACTGTCGCTCTACTATCACAACACTAATTCCTACTACATGTTAGGGGGGGCTTTACAAAATATTTTCGACTAAAAACTAACTCTCAACAGTACAATTTCATTAAATTCAAATGTGAGTTAAATAACAGAGGAAATGGAATGTGGTTTCCAGGTTGATGCTGTACCGATTTTAGCAAAGCATTTGATTTAAACAAACTCGGTAATAATGGGCTTTCAAGTTGTTACATGAAATTAACTTTTCGAACGTGTACCTTACATGGCATATAACGGTTTTTATTCAAAACGGTCTACTTATATTCTAACTCGGGCATGGTCTTGCCAGTTTTCTCCCCCTCCTAAGTATTCTATATTCACGGGTTATGTTAAAAAAATTAAGGGCGCGTTCGTTTGATCATATTGTGACAGGACTGTCTTTTTCGATGTTTCTTCCTATCATTATAGAAAAAAAAAAGAAAAGTCAATCACATTGCATTCTACACTTACAATTACTTTATAATGCCCGAAAAAAATAAAAATAAATGAACTTAAAAAAAGGGGACATTTAGAGAAATTTTGGGTAATAAAATAAACCCTGTTAAGTATCGATACTTGAAATATTGTATACTTGCCGCGGAAACTTAATTTAGACAAAAATATAAATTTTTAATATAGCCAGACAAAAAATGAAAAATATTAATAATGTTAGTTTACATCAGAAATGTAGATTCGAACAAAGAAAACTAATTTGAAACTTTTCATGACTAACGGAAATATTATGTGTCCTAACATTATTGCGTACAATTTTTAATTGTGCGGAGGAACCTCATTGATATCGTTTGTTTATTAGGAACTGCATAGGTCAACAGTGGTTCCATATGGGTATTTTTCTAAAGCACTCTTCTCTTCAAAGGTGGTTTACTGTTCTCTCGATTTTTGGTTGCCCTTAAAGCTATCGAAAGTTTTTCAATATTTAACCATTCCCTCGAATATAATCCAATATATTCTTTCTCTTTCTTTGCGTCGTTCCTCTTGTCGTTCCCTTTCAATGCAAAATCACTTGCAATAACTCGTATTTACTGTTTCTAATTGTATGACCGAAGTACGCTGCTTTCTTTTGATTTACAATAATTATCAGAGTTCCTTGTTGTTTTTTTTCAACGTCCGTAATACTTCTTTATTAGAAATTTTATCTACCCACGATATTTTCAACTCTGTACAGCCACACTACACCGCTTTTAGTGTTCAGGTTTTGCACCCAGTACATCAGTACTGGAAACAAAAAAACATTTAATTATCCAGCATTTAGTTTCCAATGGTATAAATCCACATTGCATAGTAGGTTTCGTAGTTTTTGCGAAAAGCACTTCTTACTGTAACAATTCGGGTTTTTATTAATCAGGGTCCTGTTTGCCATCAATCCGATGTGCTACTTTTAGAATGATTCTAGTACTGTGAATCGTGTAACAAAAGCGCTCGAGTAATCCTTCTAAGTTGTTATTAATTAAATATTTAAAAAATTCCGTATTTATTATACCCAGTCTCGGTTGCCCTAATGACCTTTGCATCTTTAGACGCTTATTCGGAGTTCATCGTTCGTATGAAAACGGGCCTTTTTGCGCGTTTGTTGTTGGTTTTAAAATTTGTTCTCGATCATCTGCAAACTGTTCTAGTACTCATTCTCCGTACTTTTACTTGCACCTATTGGTCAATTATCCGTTCATTATTTTTACTACTAATTATGCCGTATCCCGGATATCCTTTTACATGTATACGTGTAAATTCCTTAATTTTCTTATGTAAGTGAAATGAATTGTGTTCTTCTCGGAGATCTTCAATTTCTGACCCTTTTATTTGATCCAGTATGCTTTCTCTTCCTTTACCTTATTTTCAATTCGCCTGTTCGTGCTTCTATATTCCCATACGTTTTTATAATTTATTTTCGCTTATTTATTAGTTAATATATTGTCGTTGATAGCACAAGTGTATTTTTCTGCTGTTTTTTTCACAGTTTAATTTTTGCATGTTTCCTCTGCTAGTACTACTAACATTAGAAATAGGATTCAGCTTAACAACTTAAACGTAACATACTTTAATTCTCAAGTACTTTTTGGCCATGGAAACTTTGGTGAATACTTCCATAGGTTCAAACTCACCGACTCCCCAAATTGCCCACTCTGTAGATCAATTTCACCTGATAACTTCCAGCACTTGTTCTTTGATTGCACCAACTTTGACGGACTACGAGCTCTTCATAATATCAATTCTAATACTTCGCTTATAATTAGTAACGAAAATGCTCACTTCCACTCAGCAATGAAAATCAAACCAACTGTAAAAGCAAGTGATCAGCTTCTGTAAGTATCTTATGTTTATTTTTTACTTAACTCTAATTCTAATTGTTATTCAATCACTGTAGTTTCACTGCTGTTCTATGAAATTTGTATTTACTTGCACACTTGTATACATACATACACACACACACACACACACACATATATATATATATTAAAGTAAATGTAATGTAACGGTGACTATGAACCAACATCACCATTACATTCTCTCACAACCTAATAATAATAAAAAATCAAAATCTGTTTATTGCTAAATACCCACCATACCTGCACACAAATATTTTGTAATTAACATATATTTTCATAAGTACACTATAACCAATTATACGCAGATTATATAAAATATACTTTTTTTTTTTTTTTTTAAATGGGCTAAGTGTCAACACTGACCCAACTACATGAGCTTAGATCACCTACTTAGATCCTGAGGCGATCGAAGATAGAGAGTATAAAGGAAAGAAGGAGGGGAATAACGGCTAGAGATGGGAAGGAAAGGATAAAGGAAGCATTGAAAGGGTTAGGAAGATCCAACGCCAAAAGTTCGGCATATAGATGAGAGAAGTCAGGAAAAAGAGCAGGGCATTTAAAAAGAATATGGTTGGGGTCGCATATAAAGGGAGGATCAGTAGAATGGAGAGGGCAGAGGGGAGAAGGTGAAAAAGAAAAAGAAAAACGAGAAAAGGGAAGTAGGGAATGACCAAGTCTTAGTCTGATTAAGGAAACAGTAGGCAAGCGCCGAGAAAAGGGAAGAAATTGGTAGCAGGGCTGTGAATTGGAAGTAGGCTGTAGGAGGAGGTAGAAGGAGGAGCGATTGGCAAAAAAAGAAGGGTAGATGTAAATCCATAGTCTGGCATGGAGACTTGCGGAGTGGAAAAGGATGTCTGAGGCAGGAAAATGCGGGAGGAATGGACCATTGAGAGACGTCGAGCGAGCTAGAAAGTTAACTGCTCCGTTGCCCTCAATGCCAGAGTGACCAGGAACCCATAAAAAGTCAATAAGGACAGAATGTGCTAAGCGCAAGTTGGAGATAGAAGCACTGGTTATATCCAGAATGGGAAAAACGAAAAAAAAAACGAAAAAAACATAGTACTATTTCTACAGATATTATTATATTTTGTGTATCGATGTTACGGTTTTTTCTGCAACTTGTTTTTTTCGTCTCGTTACATTTTAGTTTATCTGCGTAGTTTTTTGTTTTTTTTACCATTTGGTTTTTTCTCATTGATTTTTCTATCAGTTATTACCGGCTTAGGATCATAAGACAGATTTTTACATTTTTCGCTTCGTTTGGAATCTGATTTCTAACTACGTATTGCTCTGCATGTTTCGGATATTTCCACGTATACAAACGTCGTGATGACCATTTAAACTGTGTGCTATAGATATCGTTATTTTTTTTTTTTTTTTTTGTGTCCTACGGTATTTATCATCCATTGTGTATTTTTTATCTTCTTTGTTCTAGTGATAAGATTTTCTTTTTTATTTTTAGGTTTATTGAAGGAAACAGGATTGTTATTTAATTTTTGTGCTACTTAATTTTTTTTTTCTTTCCTTATTCATTAGAGTTTATTTTTCTTATGTAAGGAGCTAGTTTTATTTTATTCTATTTTTTATCCATTGGTTATTATATAATTTTTTCAGGTTTTTATTATATGTTATTCGGGTGTTATTGATTGTGGGAAATTATGGGCTAGAAGGACGTTGTAATTTGGTCCGGGCTAAAAAAAATAAAAAAATTGCGCCGTATATTAATTCTATGTGTATTACATCTATCTGAGAGGGCTGTAAAACATTTTCAACTTAGATTTGTTAATATAGTTTTTGATTTTCATATCTCTACACCATTTCTATGTTCGTTATTTTCTTCACTTCCAACTGAATAGCAACAGAAGCCTTTTTCATTTCCAGCATGGTCTTGTACCTACTCCAATGAGTTTCACATATTCCTGATATATTTATGTTTAACCTTTACATTGTTAGTGCCGCATTATTAGTTTTTCCGGCTTTGAATAAGGTTCTCGTATTCCATGACGCTAACCGGTTCATTTTTAATGTTTCCTGTTTTGTGATTATTTTTCGTTGTAGTGAGTATACCGATGAATATTATTAAGTACTGACTCGGTAGTAGTAACGTTGAAAAAGGGGGGGAGGTTCATATTAATATTGTATAACCTTTGCGTCATTTTATATACTCAAATAACATAAAAGCACCGGTAATAGCACAAATATATAAATTATAAATATTAAAAAAAATATTAAAAAAACACCGACATGTTTCAAAATCTCCCCATATTCATAGTGTGATAGGTAACAAAACAATTTCTAATGTAAACAAACTAATGTTAATGTTAACATTATTGAGATCCTTCTTTGTCTTGAGACATATTCTTCAAGCCCAGCGTCTCTTTTTTTTTTTTTTTTTTTTTTTTTTTTTAACCCCCCTTTGGGCATATCAACAAAGGATCTTCGCCCAGAAACGAAAGGAAGGAGAAGGACCAGTTAAATGTAGATTCGGTCAGCTATTGATAAGATAAAGGAACTGAGGATAGGAACAACTGAGATCGACGGAAACGATAAGATATACAAGGCACAATAAGGAGTAGGGAGTTTGAGTGACAGCAGATTGGAATACAAAGAGGTACGTTCGTTCACGAGGGATGGACATTCAAAGAGGATATGGTTAGGATCACAGACGGCTACGTCGTCAGGATGAAGAGAGCAATAAGCGGAAAGAGCGAGATGAAAACGAAAACGTGAGGAAGGAAGAAGAGTATGATTTAGACGTAAACGGATAATAGGGACAATAACGGAGCGGTGAAGCGAAGGAAGATCGTAAAACCAAGGCCGCGTGGGAAGATCAGGTTGGATGGAAAAATAAAAGGAAAGATGATTAGAAAAGGAGGAAACGTAAAAATCTGACCAAAATCTAACATGAAACTTTTTGCACAATGGGAGTAAATTCGAAACGGGAATTTTAGAGAAAAAAAAGCGGGAGGATACAGCAATCTGAAGCCCAGCGTCTCAAAATGCCCTTCTTATTACCGACTCACTCCAATCTATCAAAGCCATCCAGAGCTCAGACAGTTGCAACTCTCTACTAATTGAAATAAAAAACCTCCTATTCCAACTTTCACGATCTGAGGTATATGTCACATTCTTATGGGTCCCTGGCCATGTTGGGGTTCCCGGCAATGCGCGGGTTAACTTGGATGTTAAGGCAACTCTATCTCTAGCCCGATGCCGTTTAACGCTGTACTGCTTCAATTAAGGTCATCGGTCTTTCTGATGCACTTTGCTGAAGAGTGGCGCAAACTATGGTCAGAACAAACGACCTGGCTCAGATCCATAAAGTCGAACACCGACCCATGGTGACCGCCGTTCCCCGTCTCATGTAGGGATTTCTCGATCCTATCGAGACTGCGTCTGGGGCACACTAAACTGTCATACAATTACATCTTTGAAGGAGCTCTCCCTCCATCCACCTGTCCTCTTTGCGGATTCATGGCCTCGCCAACCGTAGAGCCCCTGCTGAAATGGTGCCGGCATACTTCGCGTACTTCTAGTCATACCTCACCCCACCATCTGTTGTCGAACTACCCGAATTGTGTATTGTTGAATTTTGCAGCATCGAACAGACTGCACCGCCTTCTGTAATTTCCAGTGAGTCTAGGTGCTGTAATAGCCCAGGTAGTTACACACGGCGCTTAGATTTATATTTGTAAATTTATTTAAAAAAAAAAAAAAACAATAACATTAAAGTTATTATTAACTGCGATATGTTTTATAGTATTAAATTCGATCTTTTTATTTTTATTTGAAAGTAACGTATGGGCGCACTGAAAACGATCTTCAGTCGTAGAACATATCGATACTTAACAAGCACAAAATAGACTTATTTAAAGGTATATATTAAAGATATGTATGAATTATGAACTACTAAATACTACAGAATTATTATACATAAACATTTATAAAAAAAAATGTACAAATAGAAATGTACACCTAATAATAATGTTAATCCACTTTTCAAAATTTAAAGTTTAAAATTTATTCTTTCAAAAAAGAAAAAAAAAACATTTACATTTAGTCAGTTATTAAATTTCATGGTCGTCTTCCTGTAAAAAATTATTTATTTTATTGTATCTTTTTATATTTTATGTTTTATATTTTTATATTTCAACTCAATCTTCGAAATTATTCGACTTCTTTTACTTTTTATATATCCACTTGTCATACTTATAATAGTTTTGTTCACATTAGA
Organism: Icerya purchasi; assembly: GCA_039619475.1. Lineage (NCBI taxonomy): Eukaryota > Metazoa > Arthropoda > Insecta > Hemiptera > Monophlebidae > Icerya > Icerya purchasi. The sequence goes on from CM077116.1 coordinate 267,906,244, forward strand.
AATAGTTTACCATTAATATGGAGATTCTGCTCTCCAAAACATGTCGGTGGTTTTTAAATATTTTTTAATATTTATTATATAATGTGTTATTTCTTTCGTGTTATTTGAGTTGAAAAAGAGAGAGTCTTATAGTTTTTTTGTTTGATATAACCGGACAAAAATTCATAAAAAAGTTTCCATTAGAATAAAATGAAAGTTGGAACGCCTAAAATTTTTAAAAAGACGATGAACGCGAGTGACTTAAAGTATTATCAATGTTACTTATCGCAGAAAAGATTCGAATAATAGTGAAATTTACAATCTCATCACTGACGTCATCTGAACATAAGTATAATACTCTTTAAATACCGCTAGTTCTTTAGTACAGAAAGTAGCAGAATTTTAGGTTGATCCAAAATATTTGTAATAAAAATGGTGAAAAAAGTAGTTTCATAAAAAAAAAATATATATATATATATATATATATATATATCGATTTCAAGATCTGCTATAAATGTTTTTGATGATACAGCGCACTAAAAAATAAAAAGTAAAATTACTCGATAAAACCTTATATAGAAAAAAAATATACCTAAAAGAGGAGGGAGGGGGGATATTATGCTTATATTTAAACAGCTCATTCACACCTTAATTAGAGTCGGCATCGAATTAAAAACTGCGACAATTAAGAAACCGAAATAAAAATAATTGATGTTTTTCTAATTCTTTGATTATATATAGAAACGAGAGTGAGATTGTGTTTTATTGCATTCAATAGAGTTATTTTTTTTAAATTGCTGTAATTTGAATTCACCGAAACTCTAATTAACGTGTATGACACTGTTGTTTAAGAATAATCACAACATACCTATATACTGTAAAGTACATTTATTTTTTACTTTTTAGCGACTTTTTATTACATTTTTAGACACTAACCCTCGAAGTCGGTATTACAAACAATTTTTAATTATTTCCGAGCAATTCTGAAATTTTCAAATTTTTAATCTAATCTCAGCTGGAAAATAAAAATACGAGAAAAATCAAAAGACCTTTTTTTTTTTTATACTAATATCAGAAGATTGATATTATTGTTAAAAAAAGAAAGTAAATACGTTCTATTTTACATTCATTTTTCTGCGTCGACGTGAACGTGTCTGGTTTTCTTATTCTAAAAGTAATTTTCAAACTGCATGAAACTATCAACTAATTAAGACGTTCAGGAATGAGCGATCTATAACTTCTCAGATGTGTCGGCGAGTTTAACTAAAAACTGTCTGACAAGCAGTTAAGCCTGTTTGAAATTTCGGTCATTGACGTTTTTCTGTTGGCCGTGGCCAAAGTCAGTTATGTTATAATAGTAGAGATTCAACTGATAAAATGTGCTTCTTGTACGTATGTTGCAGTTTTCAGTCGAAAACAGGATGCAATGTTCCGTTCAATGAAACTGTAATGTTTGCCACAGTAGTATGTGTATGCGAGAAGATTTAGACACGAAAGTGCGATTTCTCGTTGAGCCTCGGCAACCAAAATAACAGATAAAAAAAAAATATTTTTACGCGACATTTGTTAGCCGGCCGTGATTATCACATATCGGCCCTCTTAAAATACGGTTCAAGTGTGAAATCCGTTTTAAAAGAAAAATCACCATTCGTTTCCGAGGAAGGAAAGGTCTCTTTAATCTAAACGTTAAGTTCGATCAAATTACGTGTTAATGGAGTGCCGTAGAGCTCACGAAACGACCAAATGCGCGTTTTAGCATCTCTATAGATACATGTTCCGATTGATCGGCTGATATTTCAGCAGAACCGGTTACCGTCGAATTAACGCACCTGTGCGGCACGCACATTAATATAATCGATATGTGAAATTGCGTGAAAATTTTCCCCCCGTTATTTCGTGAAGCCTATAAAACACGCACCGTGTCTCATATTAGTGTAATCATGTTCTCGGCTCGTGTCGGTAGTAGCGCAGACGACAGAATTCATTCTCAGAGGAGGTGATATTGTGTAACATATTCGCCGAAGTTCGCATTTTTTACCAATTGCTGACATATATACTGAAAAATGAAGGTAGACATTGTAATAAAAAAGAAATCGAAATCAATTTATTAATTTAAAAAGTTTAGTGAAATATTAATTAACAAAGAAAAGAATTTCATTAAACAAAGTCACGCATGTATTCATCCCAAATATTATAAGAGTAACCTCTTAGATCATAGAATATATTGACTGGAAGTCGTTCAAAACATTATTGCTTTTTTGATATTTCTCTTTTTTTTTTTTTAACGTTAAAGAAACTACTTCATGTGCCGCGTGTAACTCTCTATTTAGGCTATAGATGAACCCGGAATTTATCAAATTAGACTTTTCACTGAATGAAAGCCAGGAGTCTGGCCGTAGCTCAAACGGAGTTTTTGGAAATCAGTCAGTATTCTTCGGAAGAATAGAGTGGGCATGTGCCCGGCCGAGGAGCTTAGTCGTATGAAATAGATGTGTACGTTGATTATCGAGAACAGCATGCGCTTTGCTCGGCCGACTACCATGGTTCCGTTGTGGGCTCTTTACACCTTTCTCGCAAAAATATGTGATTTGAAAAAGCCAGCCGTGATTACATTGTGAAAAAGCTGCGTCCGACACAAAACTTGTTAAATGTAATACGAAGGCATCGGGCACATCGTGATTGATCGAGTAACCATGTTCGCACGCTCATTCTACGTGGCTTGGAGCGAAAAAAAATACTGCTCGGTGGTTGTACCCTTTCTGATGAAATGGTACAAGGTAGAAAATATTTCTGGAGCCGTTCCAAGCCCAGTAATTTGCAAGACACAACCCCATTAAGGAATCGGTAGCAAGTAAAAAATTCCGTGTGGCCGAGATTTCAATTTTAAGTTAGTTCATAAACATTGAACAGCACTGTATGACTAGATACGACGTTGTTCAGTCGAGCGCCATTCGCGTTTCAGTCGAGTAAGTACTTATTACGGGAAAATTATGACATAAAATAACGGTAGAAAACAGTAATTATTATTTGTATAACGGTTCTCAAGCCCACCATTGTCCATGATTGTTTTTTTTTTATTCCTTCACATCTAGAACTGACTATATAGTCATGTTAGTAGATTTTAATGTTAATAAAATCGTGAATTTCAAGATCATCAGCCGGTCCCGAATTTATTCATTGAATAGTCACACCAGGGGTCAATAACGTTTCTTCTTTTCTACCTGTTGCAACTTGCTGGTCGTTGTAGTAAGTTCGTTGCGAGAGCATTTTCATTTCAACTTCGTGATTTTTAACCGCCAGCTTTATTTCTTCTGTAACACATATTTCACTTGTAAATCTTGATGTAGTGTTTCGTTGCACACATACCATGCTGCTCCTGATCATTGAATCGTAGAAACTTATTTTGATAGCGTTGTATTCTGTTCACACTATACTTTTAGAAGCGCATTCCTATAATTCAGCTGCGTACAACCACATCGGTTTTTGTAGCAATATTTTATTTGTAATATGTAATTGGGAACGCGGTCCAAGCAACCAATGAAATTGTCTCGTTTTTAGATTAAGTTCCGTTATTTTTGTCTTGATATGATGAAGCCCCACGTAAGTGTTTCATCTAGGTGTCCTCCAAGATATTTTAGGGATGAATGTGTTCGTATTTGCTTGTTATTTACAGATATTATGTGATATTTGTCACGTGCGATTTTTCTCTTTGTAAAAATTATGCGATTACGTCTATTTTCATTTTTTACTATTTTCCATTTATTTAGCCAATGAATGATTTTATTTAGCACACAGCTTGTAAATTTTCTGTGGACTTATCCGGGTTCTCGAATGTTGCCATGATTGCCATGTCGTCAGCGAAAGTTGCTAGTAGTGCATCATCTGTGTCTGGCATATCATAATTAAAAAAATAAATACAAGAGAGGACCAAGTACACTTCCCGGAGATACACTTGCCTCAATTTTATGTATGGATGATTCCGTTTCACTTACTACAACTCGGAAATATCTGTCTTGAAAGTAAGATTTAAAAACATTGTAATACTGAAAATTAGTAGAATTTTTTTTTGCATTTGTAAAGTATTTCCGGATACCATACTTTATCGAATGCCTGTTCTACATCAAGGAAGACAGCCGAAATAACTCTTTTTTTCCAAATGTTTCTTCAATTTTGTTAACTAGACGGTGCACATTTGTTGTACTGTTGAGTACCTAGTTCAGAAGCCAAATTGGTGATTTGGTATTATTTCTTTTTTGTGTACGAGTTTTTGTATTCTCTTTTTAAGAGTTTTTCAAAAACTTTGGCCAGAATTGGTAAGAGTGAAATTGGCCGATAAGGAGAGGCATTTTCAGGAGGTTTTTTTAAAACCATCATAATATGATTAAAGATAAAAAGGTGTAGAGATGGATTTTTTTCAGCAATGATGATGGATGTTGAAGGCCGGATCGCGTCTCCGGCAACGACGAACGCTATTAATTTTATAAAAATAATGGAGCAATAGATATTAGGAAGCGATCGAAAAAAAATTTATATTCTTTAAGAAAATCAGTAAAGTTAGAACATTCAACAAACGTCGAAAAAAGGGAAAGATTCAGTGATAATAATAATTTTTTTTTGTTTTTGTTTAGTCGTGGAAAAAAAGTAATAATTTTTAGCAAATATCTATTTAAATAATTTACACATAAATTAATGATAAAAAAAAAAAAAAAAAACAAAAAAAAAAATGACGACGGTCTTATATATTATGCAATTTTTGATTAATTCGTTCTGGTCGAGACAACGGAAAAACAAACAACTTTGAAGAGAAATTTATTATTTAAAATAAATACAATAAAATATCGCGTTTAAATACTCTGAAAAAAAAAAAAAAAATAGCCAAAATTAATGAAGATCAGACATATATATTCCTTTCGTTTAAAAAAAAATCTAATAACGTAATGCTCCGTTTTCCATTTTGGTTTACGAAGAAAAACAAAGAAAAAAAAAGAAGATCGTTACTTAGGCTGTAATGGGAGTTTAAAAGTTGCGATTTATTTTTTCCCTTTGATACATGATGCATCTGGACTAGAGACAAAAACACTTAATCTAGAGAGAGAAAGAGAGAGAGAAAGAGAGAGAGAGAGAGAGAGAGACTTAGAAAAAGACGGGATATAGTGCATAAAAGAAGAACAGTATGTTACGAAAAAAAAAATATTTTCGTCGGTAAAACGTTATTTAAAACTAAGAGATTGCAATTTTATAAATATTCCCTTCGGTTTTGCGAAATTTACGAAAAATACGTTTGCAAAATTCGTCTTCAATAAAAAAAATGACGCGGCAACAACGTTATGAAGTTCGAAAAATATTTTTGAAATATTTTAATAAATTCTGTAAATATAAGTGTAAATTTTAAAAATTGCCCGTTTACAATGTACAATGAGGCCGGTTTTTTCATTCGTTTTATAGTATTTTTAAATTATTACAACGATAGAAAAAAATATTATTGTACGTAAAATACTCTATTACAGTTAAACACGGTAGATTTTTACAAAAATCACAACACAAACATCGGCGCAATAAAGAATAACGAGTAGAGAGAAATAGCTGCTCCTTTTGGAAAATCCTAAATATATTATATTTTTCTTAAACATATACGTATGTATACATAGAGCTATTTGTTTTCCGTTATCGTTCAAAAATTCTTATTTTTAATGTTTTAAAAATTATTATGCACGAACAAAAAGTTGAATTATCCGTTAGCTTACGTAGAGAACTTCGGTTCAATTTCTGCTGCCTTTTTTTTTTTTTTTTTTTCTTTTCTTTCCCTTAATAATTAGTTATAAATGAAAATAAATAATTTAACGAATATGACGACGCAGAGGGAGGGGGAGGGGGGGATTAAAATGCCATATGCAAAACAAGAAACGATTCGAAAAGGGGATCGATCGCATTACATGAAGTCTAGGAAATAAATACAAAAAAGAGATTATGATATACAATTCTATACACGTTATTAACATACGCTTTAATATTGAATAATTAGTGGGAAAATGCATAGAAAATACTATAAATCTTTCACTAAAAGAGAACAGTAATAAGTAAAGATTAACGATAAAAATAATGATCGATAAAAAATAGTAATAATGATAATAACGATTAAAATAACGATAGCGATAATAATACTCATTAACGGGTACACAAATGGTCGCTGTACATTTCATGATTAATATAATAGATTGAAAAATTAGTAATATTTAATTACAGTTAAGCGTAATACGATCTGAAATTTTCAATTAAAACAAAATCGTTTTTTCTTTTTTCTTTTTCTTTAATCATATGAAATCTGATGTGTGATTGGTGTTTATTTTTTTTTTTTGGAAATTTTTCTTTTTTCACGGAGTCGCATTCTTAAGTGTTCTTCTTTTTTCCCCTCTTTTTGGAAATTACGCAAAGTACAAAAGGTGAATGAATTTTTAATTTAGGTAAAACGAATTATTTCCAAAACGGCTTCATCGATAATTCATTGATCAAAAACTGGTAACCGATATTTAGTTTAATTCATCGAGCAGTACTGTTATAATGATTTTCTCAATGGAGGAAGCGCCTGTTTTTCTTTTTTTATTTTCTATTCTTACTTCGGATGTAGCGCAGAAATTATTACAGCGTGAGCCCGGGGATCCGATTAAATAAGGGGACTAGTGTCTGCCTTTCATTATCAACACTGCGCTTGAGACACGAGTAAGATGTATTGAATAAAGGGTCAGATGTAGAAGTCTAGCATAACGGGTCACAGTAAAAATCGGGGGGGGGGTCCTTTTACGAAATTCTCCTTGAAAATCGTAGAGAAGAAAACGTACAATTATTATGTAGTATCTCCAATTTAAACATTGCCATTCGTTACATGGAAGAACTTTAATAAAACTGGACATATTCCTTTAATCTATCCTGTTTATTTCTACTCATTCTTATAAATTATTCGCGACCATGTAGCATCACTATCGGTTATTCCGCTTTAGAATATAATTATATAAGAACGTCCCCCCATCTAATCGAATAGATTTCGTTCAAATTTCCTTTTGTTTACACAAATTTACTTTTCATCAGAAATACATTTATAAAAAGTTATTATACCATTGTGTTCATCTAATATTTTTAACTGTAACATTACTTTTTTCTTCCGACTTTTTTATATGTATATAACGGAAAAAAAAACACGCGAGTCTAGGTGAACGAAATCTGAATTTTTTTGTAAACTAGGCTATACTTTATTATACATTTCCTTTGTGGTGCATATAATTATTACTTGTTTATTAAAGCGACCGTACATGATTAAAATTGGGTACACTAAAAATAGTCGGATGAAATCCCCGTTCCCCAGCCATTCATATTTAATAAAATTTTACAGCTAACGTTACTCGCCGGCAAAACTCCAGAATAATTCGCAGTATTAATATTATTTCCCGATAAAACCGAAAAAAAAAAAAAACAATTATATATTCAGAGGAGTTATTTAAAAAAGCTAAGAAAATATGCAAAGAGAAATCGGATTAAACTGCGAGGGGGGCATGATGGTAACGATGTATCTTGTCTACTGTTGACAAATTTTATTCGAAACGGTTAAGTAAAAAAGGATTAAGAGACATAGACTGTAAAAACTTAGCCCGCGAAGGGTAATGCAAAAGATGACACATTCTTATAGGCGATTTTCGTAGTTAAATATGTAATACACCTGATTTCAAAAATAAATTGTTACTTTTGCTAATTATTTAATCGTATACGCGAGAAATAACTATTTCAATGTTACCCTAAACCGCATATATTTATGACGTTTCTCAAAACTCGTACATTACGCAAAGGTGTGTTACCCTTATTTACGCTTACACCATAGTGTGCAAATGCTTTATTTAGCTTGTGATCAACGATTTTCATCTTTTAACTAAAACGAATTATTTTATTTTATTTTTTTTTTCGTATATATAGTATGTACATACATATATTTTTGGGTGCGTCAACTATGATCATCAACCTGTCGTAAGTGAAATTTTTTTAGAAGCTTTCAATGTGTAGCGGTGGGATTCGAATCTGATTCTACATAAACGAAATATCGCTTTTACTTGATCGTCCGTATTTATTAATCTTTTGGTCTTTTTACATTTAGAGACAGTACACATCATCCGGAACTTCTTTACAGTGTCCGCGAAACGGCATCAAATCGATTTTAAAATGCTCGTCACCGAATCATAATGTTCCAAAAAAAGAAAAAGAAGAATCTACACAATTGTTCACGTGAAACAATTAATAAATAGGAACACGTGATGATAATCACGCTATTTTCGTTCTATTATTTCTAAGTCGACCGCCCAATTGCATCCCAAACTTTTGTAATTTCTCTCTTATTCCTTTCTCTGTTCGATTTTGTCATATTTCGTCCCTCTCGTGTAACATTTAAAAGATAATCTTTTATGAGGAACTATGGAATATAAGTTCTACTATGAAAGTGTACTCTTTGTAACGTAACTATCTTGCTTGCTTTTTTTTTTTTTTAGTTTGCTAATCGCGAGCGTCTGCTTTTCATTCTGTGTAACTTAGTACGAACGAAGTTATCGAATAGTTTTAGGTATTTTTATCGATAATCATCTGCGTATAATGATAATATGCAATCGGTGTTTCGTTCGTTATTTAAATAGCATAAAGTTTTTCGCCCAGTGTATTGTTCATCACTACTCGGTTCAGTTCTATTATCCAAATTACAGATAATTTAAGCAGCGCTTTTAACTGTGTATAATTAAGCAGTTCGAAAAAACTCAAGGAAACATCAGTTACATTTATGTCGAAATTCCAGATTAGAATCAATAATGGCAGAAACCAATGTCATGCGTCTATATACTATTCCATTGACGGCTAATATCAATTTTACGGAAGCAGATCGACTGATACAGTGGCGCAGCCGGAACTTATCATTTTATTTTTCCCGAGAAGAAGGAGGACTAAAGGAAAAAATAAGAAAAGAATTGACTAGTTAGATCATTTAGGTCTATTTGGTTCTGTTACACATAGCTGCTTGCTTGCACTGTTACAGCAAGAGGAACAAAGCGAAACATGTTATGGTAATTTTTTTCATTCATAGTCACTTTAAGGGCTACGTCGCACATTAAATTTTTTTGGGACAAATATTACGAATTAAAGCATAAGAACAGTTAAATTGTTTTGTTTAGCGAATATTTGTTGTTGACATTACAATAACTTAAGAAAAAAACATCAGTTTTTCCTTAGCTAATCTGAGTAATTTGAGTTTTTTTTTTTTGAAAATAGAGATTTTTCACAAACTTTGATTATTGTTTCTTAGGTATTCAAATAAATATGACGACTTGAAGATTTTTTGGAAAAAAATTTAAAAAATGGGCCATACCTGCTAATACATACATACATACACTCACATACATATTCATTCATTTTTAAGACGTACCACTTGACACCGAGCATCGTGGCTGCTACCTGTTTGTACATTTTAGTTGTACAAGTACAGGTAGTGTTTATGGTAACTATTATATGTAATGCTGGTATACACGCAAGACTACATATCGCGATAAAAATTAAATTCCAGCTGTGTCGTCCATATGCCAACTAGTGCGCATATGACGGTGTATATATGGTGGTTTGCTTTTGCTTTCACGTGACTGTTAGCGATTATTTATTATTAACTACCTGTCATCGCCCAGGATCGAACTTAGGACCTCCCTGATGAAAGTCAAGAACTAGGCTACAGCGACGGCATTTATATTTATATATATATATATATATAAATGTGTGTGTGTGATCGAACGGGCGCGTGTATGTTGTATATATATATATATTAATTACAACGTAATTCTTAGGCTACCCCCCATTAGATAAAATGTCCCAATTTTATGTAACGTTTGTTATATTTTATAGGATTTTTGTTATTGTTATTTAAAAAATGTCACAATTTTATGTAACGAAATATGTAACGAAAAATGTAATGAAACAATGTCTTAATTTTATCTAATGAAAGTTAAATGTTAGAATAGGATTTTTGTGATTATGTTATTTTTTTTGTGTTGATGCCAGTAAGAATTACTTTGTAAATTTTGATCATTTTATACAAAGTATCGAAAAGAAAGAGACAGAAATGAAAGCAAGAGGGGTCAAGGGGCACAGACCCTTGCGAGGTCAAAATGGCCAAGTTTATATATATGTGTATGTAAATAACGTGTCCTACCATGTTTTATTAAAAATCGTAGGCTTGTATTATTTTAGAAATTTTTAAATATTTTCGTGGTAATTGTGTATTAAAAGTCACAGGTTTATTTGGTAGCGTATGTTTTGATCGCAAATCTTGATGATGTTTTATTACTTTTTTTAGTGATTTATTGTCTTTTTTTCCTATTAATGAAATCAATTTCTATTACAAAATCGATTGAAATAAAACAATATTTTACATTAAAAAATATCGTCTCTAAATTGCGCAAAAATAATTATTAAGTATTTGTAATCACTTTTTTTTATTTATTATTTTCGTTGTTATTTTGCCAAATACAAAACTGAATAAAGTTCTCTTTGATGTCATTGATCTCATGGAACTACTGCAACATTTTACTTTTTTATTAATAACTTTTTTTTTTTTTTTTATTATCATACATTATTTATATATACTCGTTACATAACTTAGGGTTAAATAAGAAACTCTGTTGATAATATGATAATCACCAAACGCAAAATGCATCTTTTGTTAGATGATACAAACGAGTGTGGAGCAAGTATGACGGTATATTCAAATAATTTCGCGCGAACGCATACGCACATGAAGGCAAAAATAAAAATGTAAATCGAACCTGATGATTGAACGCATTATTGTTTTTAGCGATTCTACATGTATATTTATTCACGTATGGGTACATAAATATGGATATAAATTTTTTGACCGATCATCTGGACACACAGTTTTATCCGAAGTAGTTGACAGTTGCGTTTAATTTCAAAATCATCTTTAATTAAACAGCGAAACATTTTTAAAAGTACGAACATAATCGAGTAATGTAATTTTTCCCTACCTCCGGCGTTGCTATTTACGAATTTTCTCAAATACACGCTAAATTTTCCTGATAATGGAAACATTTTTTGGCGGCGCTATTTTCAGGCGTCTTTTAATAACCGTTCGTGCACCGCTACCAATTTGATTAGACGAAAAATGAAATGTATTTTTTTTTTTTTTTTGCATATATGAAAACTTAAGGGAAGTCACATTTCCCCGCATTCTACGTTGCCGGCAACTGCAGTTTCACGTAGGTTTCCTTTCTAGAATAAATATTTGTATTAGCGATTTCAGAAATGAGACTACTCTCTATGAACCGTATTTATTATCGCTGGGGCCGTGGAAACAATTCGCTATTTGACATTGTTATAGAACAACACAGTATTTTAGAAACAGAAGCGAAAATAAAAAGGAAAAACTAGAAAGAAAGTTGAGGTATAAAATTAAAAGTGGTTCATAATAATACTAATAACAATAATGATATTATTATTATTATTATTATTATTATTATTATTATTAATAGTAATAATAATAATAATAATAATAATAGTAATAGTAATAATAGCAATAATAATAATAGCAATAAAAAGTAATCAGTAGAGTTATTAATTAATTATCATTATCTAGGAACTCATCATCTCCTTCGTCCGGAGAAATGGTGATCAATTCGTCCTCATCGCGCTCCGAATAATTGTTTGTTGTTCAAACTCCGTTTCTCATTGCTATCCTCGATTGAATTAGTCGATTTCGGTTGATTCGATTGTCGCTGCGGAGAATACAATTTTGCGACTTGCCTTTTTATTTCGTCGCTTTCCCGCTGTTGCCGTTAATCGTCATCGCGCATTTTTCTTAACGGTGCTGATAGCGGGCTTGTTCGAGCGTTTCTTTCCGGGGGGGGGGGGGGAAGTCGTTCGATATTTTCGACAAATTGCGTACCTCCGCGTCTTCCACCACGGAGCATTATGGATTTTCGTTTTCGTCGCGCCTTTTGCGATTGTGATTCTTGGTGGCCCGGACTTGCAATAGACACGGATGAGCGGACGTATCGTGTCGAACGTCGTGATGGTTTTTCGTACTCGAGTATTGGGAAAGAGGATTTTCGTCGTCGACAGCCGCTCCATCGGTTGGCGAAAAAGGACGGTCCGTCCATGGCGACGACGGAGAACCGGTTTTGACTCGGACTTAATACTAATAATTTTGGATAAAAAAGAGAAAAAAAAAAGTAATCGTTATGTATCCTTCTCTTCCGCTTCGTCTTCCGGGGATTCGGTGGCCGAAACGTCCTCATCCTGGTCCGTACTGCTGTTAACGGGCGATTCGGTGGTGCTGGTTGTGGTAGAGGTTGTGGTGGTCGATTTCGACTTATTCGACGATCGCTGCGGCAAGGACGGCGGTTTCTTCTTGTTACCGGACGTGTCGGACGCTTTTTTTCTTTTTCCGCTGGCCGCTGCGATGCCGTTGGTGCACTTTTTGGCGTGATCTTGCTGAGTGCCGCCGGCGCATTTTTCAGCGACGACGGCGGCACCGGTCCCGTTAGAGGAGTGTCCTTTGACGGAAAGTCCGTTGCAGTCTTCCGCGTCTTTGTCCTCCAGACATTTCTGAAGTTTTTTCCGACGTTTGCGCCGCTTACACTTTTGACTCTCCGACAGGACTTTCAAGTGATGAGGAGGCGGACAAATCTGGTGATGTCGAACGTGATGGTTCTTCGTATTCGGGTACTGCGAGAGGATTTTCGTCGTCAGCTGTTCCACGCGTTCAGACTCGACCGGGTGAGGTAGCACTTTGGTGCAGGAGGACAGCGGGCCCAGTGGATCTCCGGTCTTGACTTGGACTTTCCGACTGGCGCCCTTCTTCGTCAGGCCGATGTAGACTATTCGTTTGTCGTTCGAATGTTTCGCGGACGAGTACGTATTGTAGTGGTGCTGCTCGATCATTTCGTTGAAAAGGCAATCTTCCGCGAAATCTCTCTGCAAACAGAAACAATGAAAAACGGTTATTGATATTTCTATATAGCGGGCTTGCATTGTACGAATATCACTAGTCCCCCCCCCCCAAAAAAAAAAAACGAAAAAAAAACCGGAGAATTCGCAGTGTTCCGGCTTAGTTACCGGTTCGAATTGTCGCGTTAGAAAAATGATCGTTTTCGTTAATGCGACCTCGCTGATTTTTGACTAAACCCAAATTTATCGTGGAGCACTTTAATAGTTGCCAGTTTATGTCCAGCGGGGGGCGACTGAGAAAAAGCGAAAAAAATCCAACATTTTCGGAAATACGTTTTCGAGCTTTTTTTTTTTTTTTTCTTTTTGGGCTCGTCAACTAAGGACCTTCACCCAGAAACAAAAGGTAAGGAAAGAAGTCAGTTATATTTTAATCCGTATCTAAAAAGGAACAAATAGCAGCAATAATTAGTGGGGAAGGAAAGGACAGGACATAGGAAGTACAATAAAGAGTAGGAAGTCCAAGCTTCATCAAATAAGAATACAAGGCAGAACGCTCCGAGCTTAATAATCATTGATCGGTAATTCTCGGAAATAAACGTCGGCCTCTCTGTATTCTCTCTCTAGCCCGGATACAGAACTACTATATTTTTGGGCTTTATCACGATTCCATCATCAGGTCCAGAAACAATTTTATATCCGATCTCTTCGAAATATTCGCTGTCTAGCTTGCCGTTAAATTCCTGTTTTTTTTTTTTCCATTCGTAAATACGATTTACTTCTAAACTGGAGAAGTAACATGTGGTGGTCGTTGCTAGTACGGATTTTAATAATTAATATTTAATACTACTCTCTAGTAAAACTATTAATGTTCCGTTTTTATTCCATTCTGAAACGAAACTGTCGTCGATCTTTCGCCATTTTTATTTATTTTTAATTTGTAGTTGGCAATTTTAATTAAAAATAGTAGTTCAGTGAGAAATATATATATATTTAAACTTCCTCATAGGGACAAAGAGAATTCGGATCGCATTACTAACAAAAATAAAAAAGAAGCAAAGTCTAATAAAAATATTGTCTTACTATTTATAAACTACCATATTTAAGGTATAATTTTATAATTTCGTTTTATTTTTCACCCCTAAATATAAGACAAAAGTTAAATTAAAAATTGTGTAACAATTATGTATTTTTAAAAGATTTTTAAAGGTCGCTATTTGATATTCAAGGGGTATTTCTCAAATCTACTACCTACCGTAGAAGATTTTACGTAATTATATAATCCCCCTCAAATGTCCTTCTGGATCCGTCCCTGGTGTTAGGTCGCACACAGGGTTCACAACGGAAACCGAACTTCCTCCCCAACATTATTATCCGCGTTAAGTTCTCTTTTTTTTTTCATCGTTTTCGTTTTCGACAAGGAGTGCGAGTCGAAACAGTTAGCGTGAAATTTTTAAAGCGGCAGAACAACTTCATTGAAATCGAATTTCGGAACATACCTCGGCTGAATGAGTTCTTTCTTAAATTTTCTAATTCATCTAACTTTTTTCTGTTTCCAACATTTTCTTCGAATAGGTCTGGTATGCGGTTTCGTGCTACTTTCAATCTTCAATCGGTCAATTTGCCGATCTTGAATTTTTTTTTTGAAAATAACCTCTATATTTATCACTATTTACACATTTTCTTGTCAAGCTATTATCGACGAGTTTTCCTACATCTAATGATTTTTCTACATTATACTACTTATGAACTATATACAATCTTACCGCCGCGCAAGTATTTTATTACAAACTTATTTTTCCTTATTTCTAACTTAGCTATAACTAATACCTATTCTTTATTTTATTTTATTTTATTCCGCCTCTTTTCCTTCTCCTTTTTTTCACTTTTGTTTGTCACTATTTCCGTATATCCCTTTTCTCTTTATTTAATGCTTATTATTATTCCAACATTTCCCTCTTTCTGCAATCATTCCGCTTTTTTCGTCCCAATTTTTTCCTTCACTATTACTTCTTTAGGCATTTCAGTTAACAACTATGTTATATTTGTCTCTCTGCTCTCCCATCTTTGTTTTAGTTAACGGCAGCTTGTACAAATAGTTTTCCCACAGCCCCCGTATTCTATTGTTCTTCTTTTCTCCGGTTCTATTTCCTTACCGGTCACATTGCGTATTCCCATATCTCTTTATTAATAAATACATTCCTCTAACGCTCAGTACGTCTCTCTTTTGTATTATTTCACTTTCGGTCTCGTATTTATGATCTGATATTAATTTCAAGCATTTTATTTGCAATTTATTTATCCCCTCCCCCCCCCATATGTTTTCCTAGCCATTCCCTCTATACCTGAAATCCGTAAATGATTCTCGATTCCACTAGATTTTTAATGTCTTATTTATTGCATATTTCGTTAAATTATGTATAATGCTGGTAATGTGGCCCTAATTTTCTTTCCAATGTATTCCACGTTTCAACTTAAGTGTTGGTCTACCGTTACCCCCAGATATTTTTATATTAGGTCACTCTACTTCTATCTTCCGGCAATTTATCTTCTCACATTTATTTCTTTCGTCCCACTCATGAACACATTCGTTAGAGTGCATTATTAAATTCGGACATTATACATCATACCTATCCCTTTTCATTTGTAGTACCTTTAGTTTTTGATACATTAATTCTTGATTTTTATCATGAGCCCACCTGCTTATTGTGATTAGATTTTTTTGCGTATTTTCATTTCTGCCTCCTTAATTGTATATCACTTTATGTGCTGTAGTCATATCATCCGCGAACGAATATACATATATATCGCTGTATTTCAATTCTTTGTATAAAACCGTTTTTTGTATATGTAATAAACAGTATTGGCGCTAAGTTACTACCTTGCGCAACTCTCACATTTAACTCCTCTTTTTCACTTTGTGCATTCAATACATTTACGCATGTTTTCCTTTGGGACTTATTTGCACTATAATACGATTTTCCCCTTTACATCGCCGAATGTGACAATACATTTTGTTTTTGTTTGCCGAAAAGAAAAATTTTTAATTGTCGATTTTCTTTTCTACCTGTTTTTGACAAATTCTCGGTCATATTCGAAGCATTCGTTTTTTTTCTTAATTATAAAACCGACTTATACGAAAAGCGATATTTACGAATTCTTTGAAAATTCAATTTCGAAAGAGAATATTTGATATTCGTGATTTTCCCTACTGTTTAACCTTCCAGTTGTTAAAATTTCCATCTGGTTTTCTTTTCTACACATCCCTCACGCAGATTAACTCTTGTCAATCGCGCAAACTAGTTGGAAACTTTTATGCACTTCTGTGCGGCGTCGCCATAACAGTGAATGGCAAAGTTATGTGGCGTCAAAATTGTGCTTCGGCTTTCAAAAGTGAAATCATAAACTTTCGACGAATCATTTGCCGTAGTGTTTCAGCACCGATAACGAGTTCAGCTAATTTAAAATAACCGCCTGTTCAGTGGTTGATCGGGGAGACGAGATAGCGACGAAAGAAGACTGGCCCCGGCAAAATAAAATAAAGGCGTCTTTAGAGATATTTCGCGTATTCAACCGGTGCGATCGTGCGATGAAACTTAATTTCCTTCGAATGTTCTTAGTGCTTAATATTTTTTAGCTTTAAAGTGCCTCCTCTCTGTTCAATAACCGAGCCATGTTGAAGAAAAAGAAAGTTTAAATATGTCAGCGAGTATCGCATACGCAGTCCGTTTAGTCGTTAAGTGATTCGGGAAATTTTTAATTCGAACACACCTATTCTAAATTTAGATTACGTCACACCGACCAGTTCCGAGAATTCGCGCTATACACTTCGAGGAACGCGGCACTTGGCGTGCCAAACATCCGAAGCCTATCCTAAGTTTTAATACGTTGAGCCATGGCGGCGACTCGTGCGTAGACTCTGAAATATTCGCTTCGTCGGAAATTCCATCGTTCCGTTTACACACGTTCAGGTTACCCAAAGCGGAGACGTGTTGCGACAATATAGAACAACGTCGCCGCGACCAGACTCTGTGCTATATGCATTTCGCCCGTTCAGTTCCTAGACGGTTCATTAAATGGAACAACACGACGCGCTAGCTTTGTCTTCCCGTTCGGCACTCTCGTCTGCAGTGTTTATATGCGTACGTAATTTAAAAAAAAACGCCCCTTCTAAAATAACAATTTGGTAAAAACGATCTGCTGTCCCGGACAGTTAAAAAAACAAAGAAACACCAAAAGGTTATTTTTCTAAATCGTGTAAGGAACCTTTTTTTTCCCTTTTTCAATATTTAACCTTTTGAAACTGTAGTTTCAAACGCTCCGTTTGGCGCTGTCTTGGTGACAATAATCGAACAACGGGTCCAAGTGAAAATTATACACTTTAGAACTTACACAATAGATTAAATTTCACATTGCGACATCCGGCTTTCGCTTTTGACGTAGAATTCTACGTGTCCCTTTCCTCGCTGTCTAAAATTCGCAAACGATATCATTCCATCTTTATAGTTTTCGACAACATTCTACCGAGTAATTTATTAATTTTACACGTACGATCAGTAGCACTTTCATGATCATTCATACACGTAGTATGTACATGTAGTATATATATTTAATGATAACAAAATTTATAAAAATATTGCATTCATAATTTTTAAGCATTTCCCTCGTATACATATGTATGTATGTACCATACATACATATATATATATATATATATATATATATATATATATATATACAAGTAAATCATAAATAAAATAAAAAAGTGCGCTGACCTCTGCGGTCCTTATCAGGCCCGTGCCCAAAATTTTGAGAACAGCCGGGGGGTTGAAAATTTTCTTCGCATATTTATTTTATAAATAACAATACATTTTTTAACTAATATTCGTGCTATTAATAATTTTCATCATTATGATTTATGTATTAATAATTGACATAAATGAATTACCCCGTATATGAACATTAATAAAAATTACATATGTTGTTGATTACACTCGTAATGGAAAATTTTGCATAAAATATTAATCAAGTATCTAAAAATATGGAGCATATTTTTTCTTTTTTCTTTTAAAGGTAGGTAAGAACACCCTAAAAAATCATCAATATTTATTTTAAATTTGTGATTTTTTTCAGATTCTTGTGTATTTATAATAATTATTTCAGTTCTCATTGGTTGGGGGGGGGGGGAACCCCTCGTGGACATGGCCTTGGTCCTTATCTTAATCAGTTATACCGCGGTGACCAGTAAGTAAAGAGAATAATGTTGTGTAAGTGCATTGTTAAGTAAATTCGAAGATCATGTTGGTTGTGCAGAATTGAGGAATCATAAATAAACATTGAAACTCTAACGCGTTGGGTGCTTCAAAAAAAAAATAATATTTTAAAAAGAAGATAATCGACATTGATTCTACCATTTTACATATACCGTGCTCAAATTTTAGCTTTTTTTTTTTTTTTGTATTCTTTAGGGTTTTAAAATTCATAATGTGATAAGAATTTTTCTTCATTGGTGTATTTTTGTTTATATAATACCGTACCGCCGGGATAGAAAAGTTTAAAAATTGTGATATTTAAAAACCCAAATTTAGAAACACGTGCATCTAAAAGCTGTAAGATTGGAAACTAAAAAAAAAAAAAAAAGAAAATCGCAGCCCCTTCTTCACGGGGCCAATGAACTATCACAAATCAACATCTAATACACAAAATAAAATAGAAATAAAACTTGTTAATGTTAAAAAGAAAAAAAAAAACACTGCTCCCAAGTCCCACCCCGTTTTTCAGCAACTTGACGGTTGATTTTTTTTTTCTTTCTTGCAACTCTCATATTAATATAGGAAAAATGCGAAATCCCCTAATATTGTAAAACTTGTGAATATAAATATTGAAATGATTTGAGCGACGGTTTCGCTCCAGTCACTTAAAATGGTATTGCTTAGATTCTAAGGAGGAAAACGAATTTTTGACAATAGCAACAGCGTAAATTAAATGAAATATACATACGAGGGATGTTCAAAAAGTAAGATTTCCACCCCCCCGCAAAACCGGTTAGAATAAACTTGCGGGAGTGGGCGTGACCTCATTTTGTAGCTACAACATTCTCAAGTTTAATCTAGTGCCTAGACCGCAATATTGTATGTTTTCTCGTCTTTGAGTTACGTGAATTAATCATCAGAAAATGAAAATATCTGATGCGATCGGTTATTTTCGTTTTCTAAACCATAAAAAAATTGCACCAATTGAAATTCATCGATCAATAAACAGTGGAAGTTCCTGTGATGAGTGTTCAACATGTTCGTAAATGGTGCCGTGAATTCCGACGAGGTGGAACGAATGTAGAGGACGATCGAGCGGTAGGTCATCCGTAATCTCAGAAGAACTGGTGTGCGAAAAATCGAAGAAATTCTGCGATCCGATCGACGCCGAAGCGATTTCGATCTTCTTGACCAGTTCCCCCGAGTGTTTCGTCACGAGGAGATACCATGCAAAAAAATTCGAGACCGACGAGGAGTTGAAAAATTTCGTTCTTTCCCGGTGTTATAAAATTTGGTTGCAAGTTTCTACGGGAAAGGTATTTTTATAAGTTAATTTCTAGACCCGACAAATGCTTAAATTTAAAAGGTGAATATGTGGAAAAGTAAATAAAAGTGTGCTGAATTCAATGGCATTGTCCATTTTTTTTTCTAACTTTATTAGTTTTGAAAATAAAAAATAGAGAACCTTACTTTATGAACGGTCCTCGTATGTTGTCAACATTTCATTTCAAGAAGAATCAAACAAATCATATTCCCCCCGAATATATTAAAATGGCGGTGATTTTATTTTTTGAGATATTTTAATAGAAATTTCACTTTTTTAATTGACGTATTTATAAACCTTTTTTTTTTTTTTTTTCTTTTAATAAACGTTATGCGAACTCTCAGTCTTTTTTATAAAAATTCACAAAGTACAACAATAAGAGCTAAAATTTTGGCCCCGAAACGGCCAGTGAGCCCAGTCTCCTAATATATATATATATATATATATATATAAATGAGTGTGTGTGCATATATATGTATTATGTGTATGTGTATATGTGCATGCATATATATATTTGTATGTGCATGTGTATATATATTTATATGTATATGTATATGTATATGTATATGTATATATCTATATGTATAAACTCAGTCCTTTGGTTCTCACAAAGGGGCAAGCCACCTTTAATTCTATTCTTTTATCTTCTAAAGTTCTTTTAGAAAAATTATTTTCAATTGGTTACGTTATTCTTACCTGTCTTTTATTTAAAAAAATCTTTGCAACTGTACAACACAACTTTCAACCTTTGTCATTTTATATAAAGTAACGGGACAAAATCATGGGACATTATCGTTTAACAAAAACCTAACCGGACATAATCATGGGACACAAAATGTAGTATACCCTGGGCTAAGAATGTCTTGGTCATTAATGCATATACAACTTGATCTTTAACCCCTTGAACCGTAAAAAATACTCTTCCATAATTCTCATAGAAGAATCAGTTTTAACTGTGTGTCATTTTTTAATTTATTGTTTGCATAGCAATGATTGTCATATTTGTTGATGACGCTTTATTAACTAGCTGATTTCATTAATGCTCTCACGAAACATTACTTAAAAACGCTACACTTACTCAGTACAAAAATGTTGCTTTTGTTTTTTTTTCTTCAAATTTGCTCCGCTGTAATCACATACGAGTCATTTACACAGATATAATAATACATACGCAACTGAATTGAATTAAATATGTGTCAACCATTTGAGTTATTTTATAATTTTTCTCATTTTTAACTGCCACTTTTGGCTTTTTAACTTTCATTCAACTTCTTCGTTTACATAGATATATTATACCTTCGCCTATTGTCTTTTATTGTGTTTTGGAAAAGTTGAGGATATGAGTTTTCTTTGTAATATTTATTTCGAGGCAAATTCTGCGTTGGTTTTTACCACTGTAACTGTTTGCTGTAAATTTAGTTTTTGTGTTGCAAATTTCCTCTTCATGCGCGATAGGTACCGAATTTCCATATCGTGTAGACTTTGTTTTTGTAAGAATTCTGTAAAAAATTCAACTAAATCGTTACCAACTGGAACTTGTACAGAACTGTTTTGCCAAATGCCTTCGTGAATGCTCGTAATACTAGCTGTAGTCTCTCCGGACTTGCAAGTTGGAAAACTACTTTGCATAACTATACGCGTAGAATAATGTTGTTAATGTTGCATTTGGTTTTTTCATCATGGCTAATGATTAATTTATATTCTGCGAACGTGTTGGGTTAATTTACAATTCGGCTAATTATTAAAGCGAAGAATTTCTTCTTTGCATACAGCGTAAATTTTCACGACACCGTGGAGTATTCTAGCAGAGCAGAGTGCACAATTTTCTCGGGCTTTTGAACTTTGATGAAAGTTTGAATCATTAAAATTGACGGCAAAGTTGGCCCGGTGGGTAATATTATATTTTCCATTCAGCACTAGTATTCGATGTTTAAACCGACTACCCCGGCTGAAATACGAACGGAACGCTTGCATTATTTAATGTGTGTCGGTTAAAACCGGGCCCCTACGTGTATACGTTAACGTAACTTTTAAGTCTCCGATTAACCAAAGTTGAATCGTGAATGAGATATTAACCTGAAATGCTGAAAACTAGTTCTGTATGCGAAATATGTAATGGTTATCATTTAAATTCACACGACATCGATGAAGCAAACATCGAACTAAATGAAATGGCACACCATTGACTAATTAACCAGTTCTCTGTTCATTTTTTGAGAAATCTATCGGTCTAGTGTGTGCATTCCTGAACGTTTCAGTAAAATTAATTGCTTGATTTCCGCTACTTTGCATGAAAAAATATCGGTTTTGCCGAAGTGATAAAAAACAATTTTTTAATCGCTTAACTTAATATTTTAAATAAATTCTATCTCCACATATATATATATATATATATATATGTATATTTGTCGTCTCTGTCAGTAACTCGTCCCCGATTCTGATTTCGTATCGCAAAATTATTCATTACCTATTTGCTTAGACGCTTAACGCTGAATATTTCCTCGAAATTCAGCCGTGCGAGTTGATTAACTTACTATAAAGGATAAAAATACGTCGCTTGTTTTTATTCCGAAATTATTGGAAAATTTTTCTTTGCTTATCTGACTGTGCCTTTCTTAGCATGAAAACTACCGAAATTAAATTTCAGTTTGAAGATTCGGTTGCGAGACCTGCTGTACCCGAAAGAAAGTTTAACTATTTCCCTAAACGGGCGGCCATAAAATCGTTCAGAGGAAGCGACACTTTTTATTATAAAACACTGCCATCCGGTCTAAAAAAATTAAATATAATGTTTAAAGACATCGAATAAGATGAAAAACACTAATTTAGGCGGTAACTACTACGTAAACGAATTCAACGTACATATTTATATTATTAACGGCTTTTCTTAATTAATTAACGGTTGATTGAAGTAGTTTAGTTTTTTCGACTTTTGAAAATATCGACGCATTTCTCCATACATGTACACCCTGTCAAGAAAGTATCGGGAATTGTTAAATAAAACGAACAATTTTTAATTTTCATCCAAATTTATTTTGTCACCTTCAAAATAACATCCATTCGAAGCGATGTACATATGCCAACGCTTTTTCCACTCGGCAAAGCACTTCTGATAGGCGGTTTCCGGGATGGCCTTTAGCTCTCGCGTCGCATTCGTCTTGATGTCATCAATCGATTCGAAGCGCATTCCCCGTAGCGGAAATTTGAGTTTTGAGAATAGGAAGAAGTCGCAGGGTGCTAAATCTGGTGAATACGGCGGTTGTTCGATGATATTTACCGAGTGTTTGGCCAAAAACTCATTCACAATTATGGCTTTGTGAGACGGCGCATTATCGTGATGGAGAATCCAAGAATTGTCGACCCACAAATCGTTACGTTTACGACGGATAGCCTCTCTCAAACGTCTCAAAACACTTAAGTAAAACTCTTTGGTGACTGTCTGTCCGGCTGGCACATATTCATAGTGTACCACGCCTCGAATATCGAAGAAAACAATCAACATGATCTTCACTTTCGATCGGCTTTGGCGAGGTTTTTTCGGCTTTGGCGCGCCAATTGGCCGCCATTCGGACGATTGCTGGTTCGTAAGCGTGTCGTACTCGTACACCCATGTCTCGTCACCAGTAATTATCTTTTCCAAGAAGGTAGGATCCAAATTGGCTCGATCCAGCATGTCTGCAGCTACCTGTTCTCGGTACTTTTTTTGAAAGAAATTCAGGTCTTTCGGAACAAGCCGAGCCGCAACGCGTTGCATACCCAATTTTTCGTGCACAATCGTACGTACGCTCTCGTGTGACATGCCCAATCCATGAGCCATCTCTCTCAAGCTCACATGACAATTTTCAGCAACGATTTCCTTGATTTTATCGACGTTATCATCGGTCACACTCGTTGAAGGCCGTCCAGAGCGAGGCATGTCTTCGACCGTCTCCCGACCATCCTTGAACGCTCTGTACCACTCGTAAACCCGCGTTTTTGATAAAGCAGATTCACCAAAAGCCTTCTGTAACATTTTCAGTGTATCGGCACAAGAAATTTCGTTCGAAACACAGAATTTAACACAAGTACGTTGTTCAATATTTTCACTCATTGTAAAACTTCGACAAAACACTTCAGGTCGACTGATTTTAACAGCTGCTGTAAACACACTGGTTGACAGATCGCGCTAAAAATAGGCATCATAATACAAAACAGTTGTACCAACCTGGAAAAAAAAAATTATCTGCCTAGCTATTACCCGGGAGATTTAAATTGACAATTCCCGATACTTTCTTGACAGGGTGTATGTATGTACATTTACATTGTTATCATGATGTTGGATCAAGTCATTCGAAACAAGTCGGAATTTCAGATATAATTAACGGATCGTATGAGATTAATGTTTTGCATTTTACTTATTTATGTACTTATCATCAGAGAATTTCCGTTAAATTTTATTAAATACGAATTGTTTACATTTTAAAAATATTTTAAAAAGATACACGTGTTTGTATCCATTAAAAAATATACAGCATTGCAGTTTCCGTAATGTTTACCGGTGTGCGAACAGTTTTTTTTATTTCTACACCTGTATTTTTAAACAGTTAAAATGAATAATTAATAAATAAAAATGGAATTAAAAAAAAAAAAACGGTAAAGCTATTAAAGGACTGAACTTTTTTGAACATTCTGCCTAGTTTTCAAACACTGCACGATGTACACGCCCCATATATGCCTATTTTCTGTGATTACCGTCGATTGATAATGGGAGAAGTATTTAGAATCAATTCAGTGTGCACGTTTGTGCAACCTATATAGACCAATGGCGCAAAAGTCAGTTCCCATTTCTTTGACGTTTACGAAATCGTATTAGCGGCAAGGCCGTGTCGCGGGTTAAACCTGCCCCCATTAGAACTGAAATAGTTATTATAAATACACAAAAATCTGACAAAAATCAAAAATATAAAATAAATATTGATGATTTTTTAGGGTGTTCTTACCTACCTTTAAAAGAAAAAAGAAAAAATATGCTCCATATTTTTAGATACTTGATTAATATTTTATGCAAAATTTTCCATTACGAGTGTAATCAACAACATATGTAATTTTTATTAATGTTCATATACGGGGTAATTCATTTATGTCAATTATTAATACATAAATCATAATGATGAAAATTATTAATAGCACGAATATTAGTTAAAAAATGTATTGTTATTTATAAAATAAATATGCGAAGAAAATTTTCAACCCCCCGGCTGTTCTCAAAATTCTGGGCGCGGCCCTGATTAACGGTATGGAGATCCCCTTAGTCGGAGCATTTATTTCCATTTAAAAATGCGTGAAAAAACAAAAAAAAACAGAAATAAAATTTACATTTTATTCTTTATTTACCGCTTAAAAAACGTCGTGGGAACTAATTTTTAATCTACCCTGTGTATACCTTCAAAAATTTCATACATACAGCTTGTTCTCCGATCTCGAAAGTTAATTAAAATATCATCTATTCTCGGAAATGCAATTTTTGAAACTGAATACTGCATACATACATTAGTTGTTATCCACGGTTTCACCCGCGTAATTTAAATCTGTACTTAGAAATTAATAAAAATCTATTTTGTTTTATCTGGAATTATATTTATGTAAAGTTTCTTTCTTTCTTTTGGGTGAAAGATGTTTATCGCCGTCCAAAAAAAAAAATGGTCCTCATGTTTCGCGTTTAGCTGAAGATTATCATCAATCTCTCTGTAACCGGTTTGTCGTGATCTAACAAAAAGTTTCGCCCAACTAAACGGAACACACACATTCATCATTTCGAAGATTACACGATGATCTCCCATAATTACACATTTAAGAGAAGTTTTTTTTCACTCATATTTTTCAACCCCTCCGTCTCTAGCATTTAATTGAAATTAATTTATTATCGCAACAGAAAACTACTGCAGTAGTTGAATAAGGATTTCAAATTTGAGTATAAATAATTTTCCTGGTAGTGGCAAATATTAAAAATTCAAATGCAGGATTTTTTATTTTCTGTAAAAACCAACAGAAAACACTACCCTTTTTTCTAACTTTCTCCAATGAACACATTAACTTCTATGTTTAGATCATGTGTCACGAAGGTTTGATGATTTCGGTATCGCAAAAAGTGAAGTAACGGAACACGGTCTATTTAGTGACGCCAGAAATTGGTAAAATGTTATCAGGAGTTTATTATTTACCATAGTAATGGTTTTATTTAAATTTTTAAGTTTTATTTACATTTATCATGTGGTAATCATTTTATTTAAAATTCTATAAAAATTAAAATTTTTTTATTTCTGTACCGCTGGTCGCATCTCAATTACTTAACATCTCATACTTCGTGAAGGAAAGGGGGTAGAAAACTCAGCCGTAACTTAAAACCTTTGCTTGGACAATACGAATACATCTTGAAAATTTCAGCACGATCCGTCCAGCGATGCAGGAATGCATACGGGACAAACAAACATACATTCATTTTTATATATATATACACAAATCCATACATACATATACATACACACACACACACATGTGCACGCGCGTATATATATATATATATATATATATATATATATATATATATATATATATACATACATACATGTATATCAATAGGTATGTCTTTATGTTTAAAAAATTCATTGCTTACGTATACTTCACACTTTATCTATCGTGAGAATTAAATGTATTCATTTTATCACCACAGTATTCGAAAATTCTTTATTTAAACTCCTTTGCACAAGTTGCATTTCGCGCTTATCATTAAGGCTAGCCAGTTACAGCAGTGTAACTAGTCTTTCGCGCAGAGCTAGGTTCGAATCTTAACAGCGCATACTGAAGGTAGAAAAGAGTAACACCTGCGCCGGATTAATAATGTTCACATTTAAGGGGGAAAAACTAGTAAGGTTATTTCGGACTAGAAGAGAATGGCGGATAAAAAATGAAAGTAAAGCGTCGACCTCGAGTAGTTTTATGCTATGATGAAAGAGTTATTATTACGTCGCGCGATAATTAAATATATAATACTAATGCGCTATTGAACATATTAAAAAGTTATCAGCATTCAGAATGATAGATTATTAGAGGAGCTGTCTTCAGCGTCAATTTAAAAAGTTTTTTGTTACAAGAGGGAAAACAAAAATCTGGGGTTGTTTCAAAAAAGTTCGCTAAAAAAAAAACAAAAAAAAAAAACAGTGCAGGGTAGAAATATATAATTTGGTTGTATTTTTAAAAAATACATTGTGGTATGCGTTTTGGGTGTAACTCCCTAGTTGATAGTCTCGTTTTAAAACCAAAAAACAAAAAAAAAAAAAATGAAAAGTATTTTGTTCCGGTGTACAAACGCGTGCGCGTACATACGAAACGGATAGAACTAACAGGTCGGTACAGTCGAGTTGTATTAATCACCATAAGGGGTCCTTTTTCGCACCATTCCAGTTATTTTTTATAATACCCTCATCACCATCACCACGGCATAAGGGAATTCTAAGGCCAAAAAAAAAAAAAATCGCTTTTTATCGTCCGTTCGTCGTATTATTTTTCCTAGTACCGGCTTTTCCCTTTCTATGAATTACCCGGCATCTTCATCCTTTTGGATTCCTCTTTTGTACTTCCTTCCGAGATAGCTTTTAACAAATCATCATTCTTAACCACATAATCTGTATCCAATTCTTTTTCGGCGCTGTTTTCCGTGTTTTTGTTATCACTTTGATCAGTGGTTATATTCTTCATTTATTCTGCTTAAGCTTTTTAACTTTTCTTCTAATTGCCGTGAACACACTAGTGTGTACAACTAGAATGTACAGGTCGGTAGTGACAAAGCTTGGCATCGAGCAGTACGCCTTAGGAGGAGGAGGAGGAGGAGGAGGATGATGAACTGAAAATTATTGTTCATATAAAGGGAAAATACTGCAGATAATAAAGTACTGCCGGTAACGTCACTTTTTAGAGGAGCTGGAGTGAAAGGGAGAAAAGTTATGTTGCCGGTAATTTCGTATTTAGTGAAATGGTTTCATAAGAGAAGAGGGTGTTTTTTATAGTGAATACTGAAAAAAATTTAAGTTCGCTATCGCACGCTAAGGGAAATAAGAAATGAGGATTTCTGTTTTTTTTTGTAAATTTTTATAATTCTCGGTTCTAGGAGAGATGAACGAATAACGATGAACGAGTAATGAAAAATAAGGAATTATAACGAAATAAAAACGGACTATAATGAAAATAAAACGAATCAGAAAGCGTATGTCAAGATTACCGTTACATAGCGAGGCTTGCGCCGTAAAATAGAACAAATAGTGGCACGTATTTTTAAATTTAGATTTTATAAATTTGGTTGAAGGGCGGAACGGTGCAATAACGGCTTTTGGTTTTTAACCAATTCGGAACAAAATTATATTGTCTCGAATAGTGGACTGTGAGGGCTGATACAGAACGGTCTTCCTGGTACCGTTCACGACATATTTATATAAAGCGCTATGTCAAAATATTACGCAAACTAAAATACACTGAGCAATTGTAACTTCCGCATTTCACGTACGGATTAATGGCGTATTTTTAAATGTTTTTGCGAAACTCGTGAATATACTTTGACCGATCTGCGAATAAATCTCCGTCACCACGCATGTATTATATATAAATGGATAGATATATGCGTATATATATATATATATATATATATATATATATGTGTGTGTGTGTGTGTGTGTGTGTGTGTGTATATAATGAAGTGTTTTTATTAAATTTTACGATATTTGCTTTTTTATCAATGCAATGCAAAACTAATTTATAATTCTGGATAAACGGCTGGCAGGGCTACAAAGTTCATAGGTGTTAACAGCTATATTTAAAAGCCACTATTGGTCATTATGCGATTTTATTTCTCCATTAAGTGTAATCACCGTTCATTAGTATTTCTAGACGCATCGTCTGCTGTTCTTTAATACTTTGTCGGCTGTAAATAACAAAAACGGGGGACCGAAGGAAGAATTATTATATTCGTGTTCCGACTCAGATCGTTGAACGTGAAAAATTCTTTTTTAAATTTTTGAGGTTAATAACACAAGAAGGACGTCATTTTTTGAACTGGAGGTTCTTTGCTTTCTAGGTCAGCGGGCAATAGGTTGAGACGAAAGGCAGTCAGCAAGCGACCACACTCTCTCTCCGGCACCCAGTTTCAACTTGCGTGTTAGACTTTCGAAGCAGAACTCTTCCACCTTTAGTAGCTAAATTCGCCTATCGCCTTATCAGGCATTATCACTTTTTGGCGCCAAGGCGCTTCTTTTGATCGCATTTTTTATTTCGCGAGATCGCGCACTTTCAATTAGATAAACAACGCTCGCCTACATTTCTAGGAGTATTAATTAAAATTATGAAAAGGCTACTAATCGTTATCACAGTCGGCCGTAATGCATATTCATTTAAAACCGAGATTTCTAGAAAGTTGTAAATGGTCGATTTTTCACATTTAAAACTGAGATTTCTAGAAAGTTGTAAATGGTCGATTTTTCACATTTAAAACCGAGATTTCTAGAAAGTTGTAAATGGTCGATTTATTCACATTTAAAACCGAGATTTCTAGAAAGTTGTAAATGGTCGATTTTTCATATTTAAAACCGAGATTTCTAGAAAGTTGTAAATGGTCGATTTTTAATGCCGATGAGAGTCACTCGGAGAAACGTGTTTTTAAATGTTTCCTCTTATACTCTAGCACTTCATGTGTGAATGCTTGCAGAACTAATTTTACGCCATTTCTATTTCAGTTTCCGTTTCTATTTCAGTTTCTATTTCTATTTCCGGGGCACGTGGGTTTTCCGAGAGGAATTTTCTAAACTTATTTCACAAATCCTTTAAGGAATTTCCCCGCGCTTTAAGACGAACCGGAGCTTCCGTTTGTAAAATCGGTAGAAGTGATGTTACTACTTATTTTTCGGTCGGCCAATACTGTAAAAAAAATGAATTACACAGGTGTTTCGATGATAATTTATGCGGGAAGGCATTGGTCGAAGATATATTCAAACATTCACTGGCGTAATATTGTAATGTTATATATATTTGTTAAGAGCCCTCAGGGATGCTACTACGGCCTCTTTGAAAAAAATCTATTAATCTATTATTATTATTATTATTATTATTATTATTATTATAAAATGAGATTAATTGAAATTTGACGAGACATATTAATGAGAATTATTTAACACATCTTTCTTGGACGGGCGACCGGCAAGAAAAAAAAACACACACACAATTAATAATTATGAACAAATAAATATGCTAATAATATAAATAAACAATTGTATACTGTGACATAGGAACACGCCGTGATGATGGCTTCCGGAAATGTGTATTCTGGCGGTAATTCCTTTGCGGGCGCTAAAGAGTATTTGGAATGTTAATCAAAATTTATCAAACTTTACGCAAATTATTAATATGGTAACCGATCTGAGATTCGACTATCGCGCGCTGTAGAGGTTATTCTGTTTCTAAACGTGATTTCTTCTATACGAGGATAGTTGGCCAAAAGACGACTGACTTCTTCACTGATGGTTGAGATCGACTAACTTCCCTTTTATTTTGTTACATTTTGCGCTCAACTCTCTAAGAGCCTTTCTTCTTTTGTCTTCGCTTCGACCAATCACCTTATTCATTTCATATACGGGCGGGCATTTCTCCAGTGACCGCGTGACGATGCATTCACTCCCGACCGACAAACAGGATTTCAGTCACGCGCACATTCTCACTCGTACCACGTTTTCGATCGTTTCTTAAATTTATTCTATTATTTTGTTTTATTTTTTTTTGATTTTATTATTTTACCAAGTAACGGACACATTAAAATATGCCTCGTTTGTCGTGATAAAATGTCGGTCGACTTAAAACTAAAAAAAAAAAAAAAAACATTTTTGAACGGCTGTTTCTTCTTTTAAACCATTTGACAGGCGCAGATTCAGCGGCGGCCATCGCTGAAGGACAAAAAGAAAAAATCAGTCATCGCAAAACAGTTGTCCGACATTTGTCATTTAATCGTGATTCGGAAGTTTGAACTGGTTCTTCCGGCAAGTTCATCGCATCGAGTAAAAAATTGTTAAAATTTCACCGAGAACAACGTGGTCGCAGACTAATCGTAAGTCGATGTGAGATATTTGAATTTACGCACATCATTTTGAATTGATTCAGTCTTAATTAAAACGCTTTCGTGCTATTTAGATGAGTATTATGCTACCGCGCTACACTTATAAATGTATATTATATGTGTATACATTTTTTAAATTTTGCAATTACCAAACTGGAATGTCGCGCGCCAAAAACGGGCAAGTTTAATTTTGCGGTGAAAATATGTGTGCACATAGAAACGTTTCCGGATTGACTACGTCGCGATATAAAAAAAGGGTAATAGCAGTGTTAGCTGGTTCGATTTCAGACTAACTACTCCAGAAGATGACGGTTTTTTCGCGTAGAAAATTAAGCAAGCAACCTGGGCACGCCTGCTCATCTAGTATTCGTCCGCGGAGAAGTTTTCGGAATAACTTGGAATCGATTCGGGGACAGAACTTTTTCATCCAAGATGTCTGCAGTTTAATTTCCTCAATTTCGATAAAAACACAACTTTACCGAAAACATTTCCGTCAATTTCGAAGATAGTCGCGAATGGCTTATTTGCGCAACGCCAAAAACAAAACTACGTCTCATATTCAGCATGAAAAATTCCGGCAAGAGGTGGCTGTAAGTTAAGCGATTGAATATTTAAATACAACTTCGAGCAATGCCTCCCCACATATTGAAACACCTATGTGTAATTCTTCTTTTATTAGCCCGTGAAAAATCATGCAACAGAGTACCGAAGTTAGCAGAATTTACCGATTTTCCAATGGCACTTCCATTGCGTTTTAAAACGCGAGGAAATTCCTTAAAGAGTTTGTGGAATAAGTTTGAAAAATTCTTCGCGGAAAATGTCGCGTGCTTAACGGCGAAAAATTGATTTACTCACGTGAGACAGAAAGCGAAACAAATCCAATAGAGTGAATTTTATCGTCGAAAATTATTTATTTGTAATATTTTTTCCCAATTCACTGTTTTAGACTGAGGAAAGAGTTCGATTTCAACGAAGTATAATAGTTCTCTCTCTCTCTCTCTCTCTCTCTCTCTCTCTCTCTCTCTCTCTCTCTCTCTCTCTCTCTCTCTCTCTCTCTCTATTATTTTCCATAATCACGATTGAAGGAAAAAAAATTACAATCGAAGCGACAATGGTGGGAATTAGGATATTTAAATAAAATTTGGCAAGCTCGAATTACAGTCTTACTCTGGGAAATCTCGCGCTTTTGTTAAAAGATACGATTAAAAGGACCAACAACACTGCTTACGCACAGTGACGAGCAAATCTCGACTAGAAAACCAGCCTTATAAAATAGATATGACATCTCTGGTCGTGTTTCATCGCATATTTGCAAGTAAAAGCAAATCAGTTTAAAAATATGTGTACACTCGCTACTGTATTGTACAATTGTGCCAAGAAGGTCAGACGTTGTGTCCTCTAAATGTATCGCGTTCCTCCACTACGTATTTTGGAAAAACTGTGCATTCCGGTGTTTTGCGTCCAGGGGGGAACTCTGAATTCTTCAACTACCGGGCGTTTCAGAAACTAGCAATTTTGTGAACTCAAAATACCTCGCGCGGGGTATATTTAATCAGCACACCGTCCGACAGAGGATTTAGTCTATCTCCAGTCTCCCTAACGTAGTAGTTATGCACAATTAAAAAATATAACGCCCCCTTGCTTTATGAAAAAGGTAAACACGCCACAAATGCTTAAAAGTTTCCGATTAGAATCTAGTTGGCGGCACAACGGCGTGACGATGAGGGAACGTCTCAGTTCTTCGAGAAGAATTAAAAATAAATCAAACTAGCGAGTAAACGAAGCAACAAGAATCGCCTGTGCGACCGCTAATTCATGAATTAAAAGGAAAGGCCACCGGTGTCTCGCTTCTTTCTGAGAAAGCGAAATCCGGAATTTGTGGAGAATGGTTCGAACATGTTGCGGAGAAGTTCGTTGAAAGATTCGAGTGCGCGATAGGGTTTTTTACATACTGGTTCAGTGGTGGGCGGACGGCGTAAGGGTGGTCGGATGTTAATTAAATTTTCTGTTTTTCGGGGTGTCCGTAAGGCGAGAATAAATTAGTCGCGGGGGGTAATAAACCTGTGATGATAAAAACGTGATCTGATTACATCGCCGAGATCGGTCGACATAAATATGCAGCCCGTTTCTAATCGGTACGCGCTCATCAGTTGAATTTTGCCCGCTGCTGCGATTGAACCGTGTGCACAATTTAATTGAGAGATCATCGGCTCCGGCAGACAGCAGCTATTTTACGAGTACATCGTGTTCCTGCCGGAAAAATCGGATAAATATGTACACAGCCGCCTTCTTTCTTCGCTTAACCGGACGACTCTTCCCATTGTTTGTCCGGCGCGAGTAGTTTGTCGATCGTTTAATTTACAATTTATGTCGATATAAAAGAGAGACGCGGTCTGTGTGTGCCCCTTTCTGTCTACACGCGCGGGCAGCGGTTTTCCGTTAATGGGCAGTGCGGATGACGACGATGGAGCACATTTCCAGATCATCCGAACGAATTGAGATTCCGTAACTAATTGGTTAAACGGTCGTCGGCAAGTCGTGCCACGGGCGGCGGTACGGTAGTATCTGGGAGGGTCAACTGAAGAGTGAGGCTATCGCGAGAGGAGATGGCCGACATTCGGATATAGAGACGTTAATGGTATTGTAATTGTAATGAAGGCGAGAGGATGAATAACATCGAAATCGTTTTTGTCTGCTGCTTTCATTTCGGCCCTAGCTCAATCCATAAATTTTGTTTGACGGCGGCCCTGGTCCTCGTTCCGTTGGAAAATTTTCACACATCTAAAACACCGCGGCGCGTAATCGATTATATTTCCGTTATCTTCCGGAATGCGTTAACGAGGAAAGATCGCTCTGTTAATTTTCATCCGCTTAATACGGTCAAGCCAGGCTGCTGCATATCTCATTATTCGTAAGTTCGGCATCGGGGGAAATCGAAGAACCGATATTAGAGACATTTGAAATATTCCTTAACGAACGTATTTCGCGTTTTTTCATACCATTAAAAGTCCGTGAAGGTTTTTGTGTACGTCGAATATGCCGGTTAATAGCTGTTTTAATTTATACCGGATGCAGCACAAATGTAGTTTAAGATTCATCATTATTAATCAAATTTTATTATTCCATCATACTATCGTCCTGTTCAATATTCTTATAGATACCATTTATGGATTGTTCTCAGTCACTTGGATATTGAGAGCAATGACACAGAAAATTTTCTAGCTCGGTCAACCGCCCTTAATAGTTCTTTCTGTAGTCACTTTCCAGCCTCCCCGACTTAATCCTCCTTTCCTCAATCGATCATTCCAGTCCTTTAATTTGTTTTTTAATCGCGCTTATCATCACCTCCTCATGTAGCCGGTGCCTACTCCCCTCAGCCATCATGCAGTTATGAGCTTATATTATAATTTTTTATTTGTTATCATATTACTTTTCACACTTCTTACTATATTACTTCATTAATATAAATAAGATATACTTATTATTATTATTACAGACTGATTTAATACACCATCTGATGGTCGATCCGACTATACATTCTGTCACCATCCTTAGATTACATGCAGAGAAGTATATGCAGTTAACCTTTAAGTTAGCTACATAGCAAACACATCTCATTTCATTTTTAGCATACTAGTTCTTTGCACCGTTATAATATAATTTTTCTAAACATATTTGCACCACCAACCATATTGGGAATGGGTCTTTACGAAAAAAAAAAAAAAAGCTCTCCTCAGCCTAGGCTCTTTTCAATTCTTTTCAGTCGTCGTTCTATTATCGTCTCCTTAATCAGAATTAAGAATTAATCATTTCTACTCGTTTCTCGTTCTTGTTTTTCCCTATCTCCTTCTTCTTACTCTTCACAACACTGATATGCGACGTAAATCATGTTTTCATTCTTTCGGTTCTTCTTAGCAAACACATATGTTCCTTTATAATCACAAATCTGGGGTCTAGTTTCGTTCCTTCCGGCGCTTCCTTTATTCCTCCCCATCGCTAGCGACAACTCGTTTACTTTAATCTTTTAAGCTTTCCATAAAAGAATATGTAAATAATAATCGTTGAAAACAAAACGACAGCGTCGGAGCGTTATAGATTATATAGGTAATATCGATTATGTATGTAACGTTTAAAAATGGCGCGGCCCATTAAAACCGACTATTACAGAAACTACAGAAGACTAGTTCAGTGGATATTCTACTACGGTGACGTCTGGGAGATCCAGTTTTTGACGATATCTAAGCTTAATTTACAATTTTGTCCCTCGCGAAGAAATTGCACGAACATTAATAATGATTTTCACTTACAACCAGTCGGTAGCTAGGGAAATGTCTTTATATAGTAAATATTTTACACAATAGGTATGTCTGATCAACAGTTGAGTTCATGTTTTTACTAGAAACTAGTAGAGCTTTACTTTTGTATAAAGGTTTTAAATGACGGTGTCATCAATGTATATACATACACACATACATATATATATATATATATATATATATATATATACTAGCTGACCCAGCGAACTTCATACCGCATTAGAAAAATGTTGTGTTAACTTATTAGCTGAATTAAATTCAGTTTTTTATTAAGATAAAATTAATACTCAGAATGAATTAAGTTCAATAAATGTACAAAAATCAAAAGTGAAAAGTTAATTATATTGAAAAGTATTTTAATTACATGTGACAGCAAGACATTATTGGCCTTAATATCAAAAATCAGTATAACCTAATAAGATGGTTCACAAACGACAAAAATATTCAATTATACAATAGAGGTCGGAAACGGTTTGACTTATCAGAATTGGATCATAAATTACAATTAAACTTCTATCGATGACAATTTACAACTTAAAGCTGAGCGATTACCCTGGACATAATATGGAATTTAGAACGACCTGAAAAATCACCTTTAAAAAATTCATAACTCACCACCAGATAACCCTTTAAAAGCGAAATTCTAAATACAGAACAAAACACGGCAGCCCTTTCATAAAATTCAAAAATTACGGTTAAAAAATTATTTAAACCCCCCTTTATGGTCAAAAACAGCAAAAGAAAAAAAATGTATTTTCTTCATAAATTTTGTTTTAAATTTCGTATTCTGCTATTCGGGGTGGAGACAAATCTAACAAATCAAAGATCATGAAAATCGGTCCAGCTGTTCTTGAGTTATAAGTGGTGTAACTAACACGAGGTTCTTTTTTGTATATAGATATACATATATTAATGACAACGTCATTCTTATATAAGAAGACAAAGTACTGACAAAAAGGATTGTTTCACGTTGTCAATTTTCCTTGTTCTATACGAAGTATAGAAGTGACAGAGCTGATGGTCCGAGGGTGTTCCCAGGCGGGGTAAAGGGGCGGAGCCTCTTAAGAGTCGCGAAGGGTCGAGTTATATATATGTATATGTATATATTCATTAATGACACCGTCGTTTTTCGCAAGGAAATAATATAAAAATTTTATAACGTTTTTGTATGTCACGTTTAACATTTCGTTCTACAGAGAATGGCGCAGCCAATTAAAACAAACCCCTCTTCATCAATAATTATAAAGATTATCATCCGGAAGACTAAAAATGTCCTTATGGCTGGATCCGAAGGATTATACATAGATAAACATATATAACCGCATACATGTATATTATGACATGTTTTTTAAAATTGAAATTTCAAAAATCTAATTTTTTTGCACTGTATCGTAACTGGCTTTTCTTTATTATTTGTTGATACAAAATAAAAGCACGAACGCAATGACCGAGTGAAGTAATCAACACAACCGCCGAAAGCATTTATTAAATCGTACGTCTGATGAAATCGGATTATCCGAAATGTTCGGTAATGGCACGCGATCACGCGCTACCCTTTGTTTGTTTTCTAGAAAAACGACTACACTGCGACCAAGGTTTTAAGGTCGGCTTTCAATGTCCGTTTTTAACATGAAGCTTTTCGGATTACATTGGCACGGATCTGTTAGATTTTTATAGACACTTATGATACAGTATTTGCGGTTGTTATTTAATTCACCACATTATCACCCAACTCTAACGAGAAAACTGATGTTTTTCGTATAATTATTGCAGAATCGAAATGGTTTTTTTTCGTAACCACTATTTCTTCAGATGACGAAGAGAAGGATGTAAGATATATCAGAGGATAGTTGCATGGATCCGAAGGAGAATTTTTTTCTTCAAATTTTAGAATGAAAAAATCTCGATTGAAAGGAGCAATTTATTCCCCAAACTAGCAGATGTTATAACAATTACCGGTTTTATTTTGATTAATTTAAATTTACTTCGTGCGCTGTGTTTCGTTCACACCGTCCTCGAAATTATTTCTCCGTTAACTTTCATTCGCCTTTTTTGCTAAACTTTCTTTCGAGTTTTTCGTTGCTTTACTATTTCCCGTTCTCGGAATTGCACGTGCGTGAATGGAGGGGTTTTTTCGATTAAAATATAGAAATTATAAACAATAATATACTTACAGAACCGAATAGCAGTCCGCACGAATCCATGCAGAGGTACATGCAAGTCGCGATGCCTTGAATTTTAACTTGACCACTACTATAGGACGTTCTTTGAAGTATAGCTGAAAAAAGGGAAAAAAACAATACGGTTAATATTGCGAGATTACTACGAGCTAGTTAAAATTATGCCAAAAGTCAGCTTAATAGGAAGGTCTTATTTTGTTGCTTACACCAATTCTTACGCTGAAGGCGGTCTCAATTGAGAATGTCTTAGCAAGTATGTTAGCTGCATCAGACTTGAATTCAACTGATTTCATATCAGGAACATACGGCGCTAAAAGAATCGGAAAACAAAATGCACAGAAGAGACGTTGTTATTGATTTGTAGCATATTTTTGATGCCGGTTAAATGCACAGTGCTCGTGTTCTTGTTAATTTAACCGTCCGACTTTTTTCGTTTGAATCGCTGTTTAAATTTAATATTTCATATTCCGCGATAATGTTCCTTCTACTGCACGCGGGGTAGTTTCGGTTTTTAACCGACTTCAAAGAGGATTCAATTCGACTGTATTTTTATTTATTTATTTATTTTTATGTGTGTTACCTCAGAATTTTCTTCTAGGTGAACCGATTTTGATGATTCTTCTTTTATTTAAAAGGTGATGCTCCTCATGTGGGGTCCCATTTAAATCTGATCAAGATCTGACCGGCAGTTTTTGAGTTATCCTTAATAATGCGGGAGATTGAAGCTTTTTGAATGCCTTTCATTCATGATTGGGTTCACCGTCGGGTTAGATTTATTCACTTAAAATTACTATAAACTTGTCAAATTACCATGGAAATGTAGCTTTTGATGTTTTCAGACCGTAGAAATGCAGTTAAAAATAAAGAAATCGTTTTTTTTTAAATATAAAGTATAAAGAATAATGTGAAAAAAAATTGATTTTTAACAAAAAAAAAATTCGAGTATAACGCTAAAAATTGCGAAATAAAATGTTTTTTTACCTTAAAAATAAATAGCGACTT
Source organism: Icerya purchasi (assembly GCA_039619475.1). Taxonomy (NCBI): domain Eukaryota; kingdom Metazoa; phylum Arthropoda; class Insecta; order Hemiptera; family Monophlebidae; genus Icerya; species Icerya purchasi. The sequence goes on from CM077116.1 coordinate 267,944,394, forward strand.
CGAGGTTTATTATAAAAATTTAAAAATACACTAAAAAGTAAAAAATAATTACTCCCGATTAGAAAATATATATCAGAGTGATATACCCTTAAAGGTGATATCGTAATTCGTATACAATATTAATATCTTAATTAGAGTAGAATTCTAATTGCATATTACAATATCTAGGAACAATTTAATGAACATTTAATGCAGTTTTTAATTATTATTGAAATATGTAATTAGAATCCTACTCTAATTAAGGTATTAATATTGTATAAGAATTACGATATCACCTTTAAGGGTACATCACTCTGATATATATTTTCTAATCGGAAGTAATTATTTTTTACTTTTTAGTGTGTTTTTAAATTTTTATAATAAACCTTGAAGTCTGTATTTATTTTTTGTAAAAAAGCATTTTTTACTTTAAACTTATGTCGAGTTAAAAATGGAATAAAAGATTACGCTATTTACCGTTATTTGGCAAAATGAAACGGTATTATTAGTCGAAGGACTCGTCATTTGTTCAATAGGTAATGATTTATTTTAATTTCAAGCGTAAAATACATATTTATAATTAAGTAAAGTAATTTTTTTTTGCAAAAAGATCGGCTTAATTTAAAATGTTTTTCTTTTTTTCCGTTTTTTTTTTTTTTTTTTTTTTTTTTTTTTGTGGGCTCATCATTAGCCAGGAACGATTATAAAAGTAAGGAATCAATTATATCTTTATACGGCATCAAATGTTGCTAGTAGGAGGTAATCAATGAATCTTTTTTCATTATACGTTTTTCTTTCTTCCGTAAACCGTAAATATATATATATATATATATATATATGTTATAAATACAAATGAACTGTCTATTGAACGGTTACTAATGAGTAACCGTTCAATAGACAGTTCATTTGAATCTTTTTTCGTTGTTCGAGAAAAGTATCCGATTGTAGGTGCATCATTAGCGGCTGCAAAAAAACACGTTGCTTATGAATACGGGGTTACAATTAGACACTTTGGTAAGACTATAATCGCACTGCGGTCATGAACGAATATGGTGTTACTAGTCGGACTGATTCATGTGTTCTGTATGGTTGCGGGTCATTTCAAAGTTTTCTGAAACAGCGTTATACGGGCAGCAGAGGAAAAATTCCCGGCTATTATAAGTACGATGTCGTTGAGGATATGCCGTCGATAACAAATTATTATTATTTTCCATTTTACTCGATTATTTATTCGCTTTATTATGTCTTTTTAATTTTTGTATTCCAAAATGTTACCTAACGCAATTTTTCGTGATCGGTAATTAGTAATATAGACGCAAATGTACACATTCGAACGATTTGTAGTTGCTTGAGGGATTGTGCGCAACCTAACATCGCCGAAATGCATTTCTGGTCGTGTAGATTCCTTCCAATCTAATAGGCCACTCCAGACACTGTGAACAAAGTGCTGCTTTCCCGGCCTGGCTTACGAGTAACGCTCCTGTGGGTCATGTTGGCGTGGCTGGAAATTTGGCCACTAAGGCAGCAACATGTGATGCCCGAAGGCGTCCCTCCGGCACAACTAAGGTCATCCTTTTTCCCGGAATGTAAAGGATGGTGAGACATAGGAAATTGCGTGGTCGGCTCGAACATGGTGATCGATGAACGTGTGTGAGTACCGAGATGTTCTGCAGAGAGTTTGCAGCACTGACCAGACTCCGCACACAAGCCACACACACACACATCAATATTTCACAAATATTTTTTAAAAGGGGAACACCCCTGCTTGCCTAATATTATGTAATTTGCCTGAATGCATTTTTGCAGCACTGACCAGACTCCGCACACAAGCCACACACACACACATCAATATTTCACAAATATTTTTTAAAAGGGGAACACCCCTGCTTGCCCAATATTATGTAATTTGCCTGAATGCATTTTGGTATACTGTGCTCGTGTGCAGGCATCTTTGGGCACCCTCCAACTGATGATCAGCTGCTGCACTGTCAAACGAGCCAACAAAACAAGTCCAAGATATTCTAATGAGAGCGGTTATGTTATTAAAATCTAAATGTTGCATGTGCTGTAATAATTTTGAAAATGACACACGCAGCATACGGATACTATTATAAATAATTAAGCAACAACAAAAAAAAAAATGATTAGAATAATAATTTAAATAGTATGTATCCTGTTATATCCGCGCTGCGCTGTCAGTTTGCAAATTGGTGGACTGATCTGAAATGACGAAAATGTTTTGTTTTTTTTTAGGGGGTAAATTGTAATAAAAGTTTCTTCAATCACGAATGTCGCAACATTATCCGGAACGTAATTTAAAAACTAAACAGAGTTGTGGCGAAGTAACCGTTTTTTTTTTGTTTTTTTTTTTTTTCTATTATTTCGCAACTTCTTCAACAAGTGTCGGACTACGAGAGGAATTAAAAATTAAATAAGGACCGACCACCGAAGTCCTTCGGCTGTTTCTTTGATCCTTATCATCGATTACCGAAAGACGATGCACATTTCGCTTAGCGTCCACTCTCCAGATGGTGGTGATTTATTCACCTATGATCGACAATCTCACCTGCTCTCACATTCCGCTTTATTTACTATATTTTACCCCTATACTAATCGACGCATTAAAACGCGCGTTAAAATTAGAAAAAACCTACTATTAAAGAAATCGCAACAAACCCTATTGGTTTCTCATCTGAGGTTTTTCATCTTTTACTTCGAAAGTTGTTCTTTTTTTCTAATTTAATCGCTTCGCCGCTAATAGTGCCCAAGTTTTTATCCGAATTCGTGCTATTTACACGTTTCTTATTAAAGAAGAGGATGCGCTTTAATATATTTTATTAGTTAATTATTTTTTGCATTCACTTTTTTAATGATCACGTTTATTTAAATAGAGGTATGATTAAAAATTAACACGCTTTTTTTTTTGTTTTTTTTTTTTTTTTTTTGTCTTGAAATATATGTATACTATAGGAGCGGGAGTATTCGGACAGAGGGTTTAGAAGAACGATAAGATTATATACGCTGCGCCGGGTCTACTAGGGGAAATCAATTTAGGCGCTAGTTCGATCAGTTGCTAAGACTTTGTTTTTTCAGGCGACACTTTTGATTTTTTAATTTCTCAATTAATTGCTGTTCTTGACCTATGTTATTCGGCCAAGTTCGCTGTCGGGACCGCACCGGACCGGACCGCGTGGCTTCCGGTACCAGCGACCATGGTCGCTGGCTCACTTTCTTTTTCAGAGACGGTGAATGGTGCTGGAGGAAAAAAGGTTTAAATGGCCGCAGCGCGGATTTCGAGAATAAGTACACATAAATTATTGCTTAGCTACCGGGGTTTGTGCGTTACATAATTTTAATCGATCGTATCCGGCAGTAACAAAAATTATGTCACATTAAATGCCTCCTAATCTCAACTACGGCCGATGGCGTTGCTGGCAGCAAGGGCCCGATGGGTGGGATGGGGGTGGGGGAGTTAATTCTTTTAAATGAACATCGCTCGTTTTCCGAGAATTTGTTGATTACTTCTCAGCATCAGCAGCAGCGCAAGCCGGCCAGATCTGCAAGCAGCGCTATAATGCACACAGAATTACCGCTCTATTGTTATGCGCGGTTGCGTGTAGAGGCTGCTGAAGCTGCTCTATAAATCAACAATATCGATAAATCAATAATGGTCCGGCCGCCGGACTGTGTTGCGACAACTCGAGTCAGAGATCGGAAATTATCATCGTTTAAGCCAACTTCGAATGGAAATTCGTTATTTTCGGCGATGATTAATGACCTGTCGCCACTATAAATTCCTATTACTTATCGATTTGACGCTGAACATTTTAAATACCGTCCGCTCTACCTCTCCGCTCCTTCTCAGTCGCTCTCCTTCATTACGCTTTCGCCGGTATCGATGAAAAGTGCGCATAGAACGGTTCAATGAACAAATAAATATCGACTTCCGTTCACGCGCGATGTACGCTCCAATTTTCGCAGTTGCCATTGTTGTTGTGCTACGATTATTACGATGAATGCGACATATTTGGAGCTAGCCTGGCGCTCCTAAACTATAGAAGACCACCTTATCGTTGAATTCGAAGAATTTCCGGAGAACTGGCCAAAAGAAGACATCTCGAAAAGGGTAGTTTTTTTTTTTGTTGGGAACATGTATCTTGAAACTCAAGAGATTTCGAAACTCTAATAACGAAGTAGTCGAGAGAAGGAACAGTTCTAATATAACATTCTGAATTCGGAGGATTTCTGCGGAACCAGCTGAAAGAAGACAAAAATACATAATGCTTATGCATCAATTTTTTTTTAAATATATCAGATTAAGCGCGTTTTAGTAGGAAAATGCTTGTTTTTCCCCCTTCTATATACTTCAATGTGATATCGTAAAAATTTAAGAATGGCAAGTGCAAAAAGAAAAGAAAGAAATGAAAGAAAAGGAGAAATAAAAATAAATCAACCGTATAATTTCGATCGCGTATTCACAGAGGAAAAGAGTTTTATTACTATTTGAACGAAAAATAAAATTGGGAAATTCGTAATATAAGGTCTCTGCCAAATAAAATTTTCAATGATATATTTCCGTTGATGCAGCGACGGTTGGTGTAGTAACACAAGTGAATTCGTAAAGTAACGTTAAATTCTTTTTACGTGTGTTTCACGTTTTGTCCAATTAAGAACAGTTTTAATATTCTCGCGAATACACGGGGGGAGGCAGCGTCGTTAGTGCATTGTATAGAAAATTTAACTAATTCATGTGTGGCATCAAATCTGCACGTCATTGCTAGAGAATATCATCAGAACCATGGAGCTTGTAAGTATTGTCGGTTTTGTATCATAAAAATGCTCGATATGTCGATTTCAAACTGAGCCGATTTAAAATTGACCCGATTTCAAATTGAGTCGATTTCAAATTGAGCCGATTTCAAATTGAGCCGATTTCAAATTGAGCCGATTTCAAATTGAGCCGATTTCAAATTGAGCCGATTTCAAATTGAGTCGATTTCAAATTGAGCCGATTTCAAATTGAGCCGATTTCAAATTGAGCCGATTTCAAATTGAGCCGATTTCAAATTGAGTCGATTTCAAATTGAGTCGATTTCAAATTGAGTCGATTTCAAATTGAGTCGATTTCAAATTGAGTCGATTTCAAATTGAGTCGATTTCAAATTGAGCCGATTTCAAATTAAGTCGATTTCAAATTGAGCCGATTAATTTTCGCATCAGTTTTATCATTATATTTTTAAATATTAAACCGACCTATAGACGGGAACAGGGTTATAGCATATTTTGATCCGCGGCTTCAGCCACCGACCGGGAGAACCAAGCCGCAAACTTAATTACACCGTTCTTATTAGTTTTAATTGACAACGTTCATTTTTAGTAAAATTCAAATAAAAAAGTACGCTATAGAAACGTGCCGGCATACCTTTTTACATCATATAAAGTTCTCCTAAAACAGTTTTTCCCTTTAGTCGTAATAACCGTCTCGATCGTGGTTCACCTTCCACATCTCCATCGTTCTTTCATTTCTGCCGTCTTCGCTTTACTCGTAACTTATGTCCTTCCTATCTTTTTTTTTCCGTTTTTTTCGTTTTTTCTCATATTTCCCTCTCCATTTTGTCCTTTTCACCCAGATGATCGGTAGTTTAACTGGCGACGCAACGTATGTTTCCTACGAATATTCTCCGACGAGCGCTGAGCTCCTACTTTTACTTTCAGCTCTTATTAAGAGTCTTTCATTTCCTACATAACGCTTCTCCTTAATTCTTTCGCCCGCTGCATCATAGTGCCTACGTTCCTTCCTTTTCTGAAATAGTATCGCAATCTAGTTTCTTTTCCTTTCACTATTCACGACTTCCCGAACTGTGGCGCTGCGTCAATGTCTTCGGTAGGCCGAGCCAAAAAAAAAAAAACAAAAAAAAACAAAAAGTACTTAATAGACCGTTGTTATTTTAATAAATAAAGTAAATCGTTTAATCGATAAAAAGTGAAAAGCTGAATAATGTGCTTATTCGAATTTTTTAAAAAAAGGTGCCGCCGATGTGTTTTCTAATCTATAAACCATTACTACATTAATAGTTGCTAAAATATGCGTTTATTCGAATTTTTTTCTCCTAAAAAATCTGCCGACGTGTGTTCTAATCTAATGATGGTCGCTAAAATAGGAAAAAAACCAAATTGTTTATTCAAACTGTTCTTTCTTCTTCCGTTATTATTATGCAGATTAAAATAACGAAAAGCCAGCAAGGTGTTTAAAAGTAATTAAAACTCCGGAATTTCGTCCGGAGGTAATTGTTATTTTTCTTTTTGAAGTCGCCTACCGAGGACACTGGCACACGCAGCGCCACAATTCGGGAAGTTACGAATAGTGAAAGAAACTAGATATTAATAGATATTAATACGATTACAGAAACGGAGAGAAACAATCGTAGGTACTATGATGCAGCGAGCGAAAGAATTCAGGAGAAGCGTTATGAGGGGTCGGAAGGCTTAATAAGAGCTGAAAGTAAAAGCGTTCAGGGAAAGGAGCGGAACATTTCAAAAAAAAAAAAAACTCGATTCGCATCGTAAATTAAATTGCAATCATCTGTGGGGGGGGGGGGGGGGGCAAAGGATAAAATGGAGAAGAAGTAAGAGATAATGGAAAAGTAAGTTACGATTAAAGCGAAGACGACAGTGGATAGAAATGAAAGGACGATGAAGATATAAAACCTCGATACTACCAAGGTAGAGACGGCGGACAAGGCTGAATTGATAAATAAAAAGATTGAGAATTTGAAAAAGGGAGAGATGGATAAATCGCCATAATTAAGAGTGACGACTTCTCGAGAGGGGAAATTTACGTCAGTAGCAGGGGGATTCCAGTACGAGAACGACCGTCATGTGCAGCAGATGGGCTAAACACATTAGCAATACCCTTGAACTTCGCACGAGACCCACAGGAAATGAGTATATGGATAGCTGGAAGAAAATTAATTATACCTAAAGCGCTGTTCACTGTCGAACTTGCTATTGGACTGTGCTTTTGTCGGAATGAAAAGGTACGATACGCGGTATTTTAACTGGAGCAACTTTATTTACATGTGTTTGTACATTGTGTACCTTAACTTCACAATACTCGACGCCCTGTCAAGGGCATGGGAATTACTTTACTTTTACTTAGGTTGAAGCAACCGTCTTGCTATACACCGGCTCAAGTTATCGTCATAATATTCATCTTAAACCGTACGAAAGCTTACCGTCATTTTGCGTTCTTCTTTTACATTTGTTTGCGATGTCTTTTTACGATTAATAGTCGTGAAATTTCCCGTTGAGCTGGGTTCTACAAAAATACCGTCTGTTCGCAGGTATTTTATTTATATAGCCTAGATGTTTCACCAGAGGAACATCGCCGCTATATTTAAGTAGAGAGTTAACAATTAAGGGGTCAAATTGATTTCACTTTCGTCGAACTAGATCGAAAAATTAATGAAAGTATCGTCGAATCTGGGAAAAATATATAAAAAATCTCTTTAGCGACGAGGAAGGAAAGTTAGTCCAACAAGAAGAGCCACATTGTTAATTCTAGAATCAGAGGTGGAAGTTGCAATTAAGCAAGCTAAAGTAAGAAAAGCAGCAGGACCCGATAGCATACAAGTTTTGAACTCCTGAAAATGTTTTGGGACCTACAGCGATCAAAAAGATGGCTAACTTCTTCAATTCAATTTACAGTAGCGGGAAAATGCCCAAGGAATGGTTGGAGCCCAGGTTCACTGCCCTACCAAAAACCTCAAAAACGCCTAAGCGTGATGACCATAGATTGATAAGTCTTATGAGTCACGTCTTGAAAGTATTCTTGCGCGTAATTCATCGACGAATATCAAAAAATTGCGAAGAAAATATAAGGTGGAACCAATTTGGATTCCGTAATGGTATGGGAACACGAGAAGGCACTATTCTGAATGCAAACATTAATAGAAAGATCACTCGAATTTCTGAAACCAATCTATATCTCTTTCATTGATTTTAATAAGGCATTCGACAAAGTACAACATGCAGAATTAATGAAAACTTTAGTATTGGTGTCGATAATGCAGATTTAAGAATTTTACAGTCTCTTTACAAAAAGCAGCATGTAACAGTACTAATAGACGATCAGCTGACTGGAGTAATTCCAATACGAAGAGGTGTTAGGTAAGGCTGTGTGCTTTCGCCAATGTTATCTAATTTGTATTCGGAGGTGACATTTTCACAGACTTTGGGACAAAGGAATAAGAATTGGAGGACAAAAAATTGCAGTAATACGTTTTGCTGATGATACTGCACTGCTGACGGAGAGTATCGAAGACCTGCAGGGACTACTGAATTCAGTTGCCCTTGGAAGTGGAAAAAAAAAGGCTTAGCATAAACATCAAGAAAACCAAGTTCATGTTGGCCTTAAGATAACTAATTACAGATAAAAAACTATTCCTTAACGGTAGGGAAATCGAACGGATAGGAAAATCCAAGTATCTAAGTTGTTGGATAACGAAAGATAATGACCCTGACGTAGAAATAAGAACGAAGATGAAGAATGTACTTTGCGACAGAAAATTAAATTTGGAAGTCAAGAAGAAGATGGTAAAATGTTATGTACGGTCCGTACTCTTATATGGGTGCGAAACGTGGACAATAAAAGCACATATGGAAAAGCGTATTTCATCATTTAAAAAGTGATGTTTTCGTAGGATCTGGAAGATACCACGGACTAGAAAAATGAAAGATGCGTAGGAGGTATTACAATTGATGAAAACGAATCTGATATTAATGGACATAATTAAAAAACCGAAAAATTAATTTCTTTGGACATTTCATGAGAGGATCAACATATCACCTTCTGCACACAATTATGATGAGAGCGGTAGAAGGAAAAAGGAGACGAGGATGAAGAAGGATTTTTTGGCTCCAAAATATGAAGCAATGGAGACTGGAGTTACAAAAGTAGGAGAATTGTTCCAGATTGCAAGAAATCGAGACGCATTTCGTCATATGGTTGAATTCATGAAAAGTGGTTAAGCTATACCCGAATAAGAATCGTCATCAATAATCGAGGATGACAAAGATTACGACGTGCAAGAGGGGCAGAATGAGATTGATATTAAAAAAATGGATTGCACGACGACAAGATTAAATATCATAAATATACAAAAATGCTGATCTCCAATTATACGATGCACAGAATTCGAAAGATCTGTTGTTCTAAGGTGCTATACACTTATACTTGTACTGGATCCGGTTCATAAATGAAGATTTGTTACAGGGAATGTAATATTTTTCCCCGGTCTCTTAACGAGAGGAACTGCGAAACATCGCCGACGTTGGGATTCGAATAAGAAACCGTTTACAATTACAAATGGACTAAAAAAATTCATTCTGAATATCGACGGGAATAGTCAGAGTCGCGAATTCAACTTCAAAAGTGAACAATAGCATTTTTTAGGAACGGCCTTTACACGGCTTTTCTTATCGACATATTCAAAAACACTGCATGGTTGCATTTTTTAATCACTTTCTTTCTTAATCACTTTCAGTTCTTAATAGCGAAAGAATATTTTAGTTTATTCCGAAACTATACTGAGTTAATTTATTTGTAATAATTCAATTTTTCATTTTTTAGCGAGTTTTGCAATTTTGACTAAAACTGACAAGTACATTATCTATATCAGCTGATTCAAATTTTTCTCTTTTTAAGCGAACCGCGTCATATATGTGTATGTTCATAAGAAAAAATTTATTCCATTTGGTTTTTATTTTTATTTTTTTTTGGTATCTAATGTGATAATTAAAATAAACTTTAAACTTATTTCGCAACAACAAACTGCGGACATAGTTGGCGATAATGTAAGGTTTTGAAAACAAAAATGACATTTTGAATATTAAAAATATTCAAATTCGTTTGCGGAATTTTTTTAGTAATTTCTCTGCAACTTAAATTTCTGAAATACTTCGGTACAAAATCAATTTTTTCATGCATCGTATTAATAAAAGAAAATAATGAATTTATACCGGAAAATAATAATTTGTAACGTAACGCGTTTACATAATTAATATTTACGATTATGCAATAGTTGAATACCATTGCCGAAATGTTCGTTACAGTCTACTTTGGAAAAAAAAATCCTACAACTTTTATCGTCACAGTTTCATTTTTATTATTTTATTTCATTTATTTGTTTAAATTTACGTGCCACGCACAGCAACTATCAGCTAGAGGCACGGATAAATATAGACGTATATGTTAACTAAATGAAATTGATATTATTGCGTAGTATAACTCTTTGCATGGTGCAGGAAACTGATTAGGTTCGAAAGGATAGTAGGGTCATCAGAGAGGATATTAGACAAGGAGGAGGGAAGGTTACGTGTTAATCTGAGGGAATTGAACTGAGGACATTTTGTGATGATATAGAGAACAGAAAGATCAGAATTACATATGCTGCGGATTGGAGCCGGTCTCTTCTGCAGTACGTAACCATGTGTGTGTTGCGTATGTTCCAGCCGGAGTCAACGATTACATCATCTTTTCTTCCGCTCGGGTGAGTCTTCCATGGTCGGACATTCTGCTTAATTTGGTGAAGTTTATTTGAACGCGGGATGGACAGCCATCGTTGATTCCATAGTGTGGCCAAAGCCAATAATTTTGGGTAGCGAATGCTGATATTGGAGTGTCTGGAACAGGGAGCATCGCTACGGCTTCTTTGGCTGCTCTGTTGGCCAACTCATTTCCAGGAATTCCCGAGTGGCTTGGAATCCAGAGGAATGATATCGCGCGAGACGAAGCAGATACCTGTAGTTTAACTATTTTCTTCGCAATGATGGGGTTGTTTATCACTGAAAACATCGGATATGGAATTTAAAGCCGCAACAAAGTCGGGACGGATTACTACTGAATTGTCTGTTTCCTGGTTCAAGAAGAACTGAAGTGGTAGGAATATTGCGTAAAGCTCGGCCGAAAGGTCGGAAAAGAATTCAGGAAGCGAGTGTCGAATCAGCACGGAATTTTCTTTTATTACCGAACACCCTACGAAAGTGTCGAAGATAGATGCGTCTGTAAAGAAGACTGATGCATCGCGAGCATATCGAGATATTTTTAGTTTAGTCTCGTCGGAGATGGAATTTACGCTTCGGCAGCAATTTAATAAATCAAGATCCAATTTGACTGTGGTTCCATGGCGGAATGACTGCGACCGAATGAGAGATTATCTGTGGTTGTCTCATGTTGGTAATTGATAGAATCCGCTGATAATGTGATGAGATTGTGTTTCGATTGCTTCCATTCCAGTTCGAAGAGTAGTTGATATTACCGGCGCAGATCTGAAGTTTGAGGCTATGCATTGGGTGTAGAAATTAGACAAGCGAACCATTTGTTGAATATCTTGGGGCCATTCGAGCGTCTCTGCATGCAGACTATCGATGGAAATAGTGCGGAATGCTCCTGTAGAGTAAAGTACGAATGGTGTTTAATGATTGCAAGTACAATAGTTCTGGTTCTCTGTTGAGTATATCTCCGAAGCATAGTCGCATTTATATCTTATTATTGCGCGACAAAATTCGAAGTAATGAGACACGGTCTGATCCGTAAGTGGTATACGCGAGTTTCCTTAATAGGCTCATTTTCCGGAAGCAGGATTGTTCCAATTGCTTTATATGGGATTTCCACGATAGAGTTTGATCAAGAAGTAGGCCGAGGTAACACGAACGGAGGAAGCTGCGACCAGTTGATTGTCATCATTCAGATTAATGGATATTTCGTGCTTGCATTTCCGAACCCCGACAAAAATGAATAGTCGTGGTCTTTGCTATCGAAATTTGAAGACCGTTTTGAAAGCACCATTCGGAGATTCTTGAAGGAATTTGTTTGCAATACTTTCTCTCCAATTTTTACACTGTTGCAATTAACGAAAATGACGAGATCGTCAGCAAACGATGAACACAGCTTTACATTATATCCGTTTAAATCTTTCATTTTTCTTCCATTTTTTTTTTTTTTTTTTTTTTTGTGCGGTGAACTAAATAAAGATTCATTTCCTCTATTCAGTTTTCTTTTCGGAATATTAAAAATATTATTATATTTACAAATTTTAAATACATATAGCAAAGCACCGTACAAAGATTTAAAACTTACGGACATTAATTTTCATGAAAGGATTAAGACGTAATTTTTAACAAAGATATGTTTTTGCTTTATACAAAAAAAAACAACAACTAGACAAAAAATGTGTTATGATGATTTTTTTTGAAACTATGTAGAAATTTTATTGGAACTAAATTTTTTACTATATTTTTCATTCGAAATTATCTTGTATTCCCTCCCCATCTACATATATATTTTAAAATAAAAATATAGCGTATTATCTAAATATAAAAAAAATTATCATTCTCAAAAAACACATCATTCACGCAATGTTTTTGCGAATAGCGTAGAAAATGGCGCTAAATTTTTTTTTTTTTTTTTTTTTTTTGGCTACCTGTGGAACAGTAGTAAATAGGTCAGGAAATTTAAGACGCGTGACATGAAAGCACGGAGTGCAGGAGAGGGCACATAAAACACATAGATAACAGTGCGGGAATCGAGTTCGAATACAATGTAATAACGTTTTTTATTGTCAACGATAACGCGCACGAGTGATTTCCGCATATTTTAAAATCAACTGAGCAAGTTCAAACGGATTGAGAAAAAAAAAAAAAACGGATTGAGAAACGCAAATCGGCCATTTTTTTATCGTATTCTTTGTTTCCTGCGCCAGAACACAAGAATTGTACGTGTATTTCGGCGAAATCGGGACATAATTAAATACTTTTCGCAACCTTTGTACAACACTAAAAAAATTATCCTAATTCCAACCCGTTGTTTCTGTTAATGCGAGCAACCTCTTATCGGGGTTCGACCCACACGCACACATGTTTTGATTAGGCAAAGAATTTTTCAGGTATTTTTTATAAAAATGAAGTACAAAAGTTCTGTCGCTGGCGTGCATTCCGATGATCTTTAATTTTTTAATCGAGAACACCGTACTATTTTTTAAAACCATCATGCATACCACCTGTCGGTTGTGTGTCGGTTTTACAGTTTTACCGATCACCGCGTTTCATTTTAATCAATCAAGGCCTTTGTGGTACTTCAAACGGTGATTTTAAATTTCGTTTGTAATTAAAAATTTATCCTACACCCCCCCATTTTTAGATGGCTAATCTAGCATTAGACCTCGGTGAAGAAAAATCTGGGGGATCCTACCGGAGATTATTCATCCGGAAAAATGCGAAGAACTCGTGACTGGTCAACGACACCGGAAAAAAAAGCACTGGCAATAGAATATGAGAAACCGAGTGAATGACTGTGCAGAAGTGAGGGCCCGCTGAAGATAACTGAATTCAGTGTGGACAATTTCGTGAGAGATGATGCGGTCGAAGATTGTAGCTGATTCTGAGCCCGGCAACTTCCTACGCTTCGCGAGATATTCAAAAGTGTCCGAGGGCTGTTATTAAATAACTAACGGACTAAAAAACTGATTTATAATTTTAACAATAGTTATATATATATGTATGTATGTGTATATGTAAATATATATATATATATATAAAATGTTGCTTTTGATCGATGAAAGTTGATAAGGGCAAACGAATTAATTTTTTAGATTTTACATACCGCATTGCTGTTAACAGGTCGCGGCGATGGTAATATACTTCATCGGATCTCTAACGTGCTCATATTTTAAAGACTCGTTTCGGGGAAACATCGTAATTTAAGGCGCTGTCTAATTTAATTCATCGTTTAAGAGACACTCTCCGATTTCAGTGCGATATTTCGTGATACCGGGGTAATTCTTTTATAACTAAAAACAATATTTTTATTAATCGGTAAGTAAACCAGAAATTTTCCTTCCCTCAGTTATACCATCTTTCTTTATCTGCCTTCTCAGTTCTGCTCCTGCAACTTATCATAATCGTTCTATTATACCTATCGCTTTTTGTCTCGATCGCAGAGATTCAGAGTCTCTTCTGTTCCATTGTAATTTTTCACCGTTTTCTTTATTTATTTTTTTCATTAGTAGAGCCGATCATCACCACATATTCTTTAGATATTTTCGTTTTCTATTAAGCCATTTTCACCTTTATTTGGATTCGTCAGTCTCCGTTTTCTTACATTTTGTTCTTTCATTTTGTTGTCTATAGTCTCTGTAATCTTTCCTTTCATCTTGTCGATTGCTAGACGTATTAGAATATAATTTTTTCTTTTACCACTCTGGTAAGGCCCTCTAAATATTATTCGCTGTTACTACGGAATAGTGTTAATTTACGCACCAATACAAAAAAAAAAAAAAAAAAAAAAAAAAAGATACGCAAAGATAGTTATAACTTGTATACAGAATGATGAGTACAAGGATATCGAATGGTATCTGGTCCGTAATTGTATAAATTTTGCGTACTGAAATTTATTTAATAATAAAAAAAAATGTTAATTAAAAATAATACATTAACGGTGTTACCAAAAATTCTTTCAAGGACCGCAATGGCGAATTAGATAATCTCTGCTTGCGTATCTGGACAGATACTGGACACAAATATAATGTTAAAAAAAATGTTTGCCCCTCGTTGTGTTTTATTCACTTAATATCAAAGTGCAAACCCGTTAAATATCGAACGTTGGCTATAACATGTTGGCAATAAAACGTCTGTCAACAACCTTCTGACATAGATCGGTGGAACCAATCTGTCAGATCTTGCATCCACGATTTTCTTTTTCTGCCTCGTGATCTTTTCCCGTTTATTTTTCCTTGCAACATTAGTAGCGGAAAGTTGTGTTGCGTTGGATGACGTAATATATGGGCAAGGTATTTAACATTTTTGCGAGTTTTTACTACTCTTACGATTTCTAAATCCTTTCCTATACGCTCGAGTACTTTTGTGTTTCGAACCTTTTCCACCCAACTGATGCGAAGTGTTCTGCGCTATGGCCACATTTTTCGTTACATAAAATTGGGACACATTACAAAATCTAATGGGGGCCGTCCTAAGAACTATGTTATTATTAATATGTATATAATATAAAAGTAGTCATTTTCTTATTATCGACACACATGCCTTAAAGTTGGCGAACAGGTAAAAATTTGCTTCACGCTTCTTTTATGAAACGATATAGGTTGTAGATTATAAAACTATTAAATTGTCACATCTAACGAAATAAGACATCATCATTCGGTGACTATACCTACATTCTACATGTACAGACATATAGGTATAGAGTGCTCTGGGCAATTGTTATAGCGCAATGTGATTATACACGCAGGAGACTACACTTAAAAAACTGGTACTATGATTGTTTGATTTATCGATATATAATTGCAGTCTGTGTCTGTTCCGACACATCAATTAGCGTGCATTATAACTAAAATTTGTAAATCGGAAAAAAAAAAATTAAATTAAATTTCTTTAGTTTACACTCGCAGTGTTCAATGAACGTTCGGAACCGTATTTGCATCGAGCTTTTAACAAATTTTTCAGGAATCATTTTTTCCCATTGAGCAAAATCAATTAATCGAAAAATTCGATCTCTTTTGAAATTAGCTAATGGAAAAAGAAATGACCGAAAAAAACGTAGACTTTACCGACGTAATCTCCATAATGATATATTCAAAAGTATAAATTAGCAAGCTCAATTACATTATTATTAAACCGTACACATCAAGTATAAAAAGAACACACACACACACACACATTTTTAATTAGAACGATTTTTGATAAGCCTTATTTACTTATTTACACTCTTCTTCCGATGAAAAATTGTATTTCTTATTCATTATACTTGAACGTTATGTTTGAGAGCGTATAAAAGCACGAGCAATATCTAAAGAACGGTGTATTAAAAATATGGGACTGGAAAGGATAACAAGTTCGCTTCAGAACTGATGATTCGTGAGCTATTGACAAAAAATCCAGAAACTTCACACTGCCCGATCGGGAGATTCTGCGATATGGTCTACATTTCGGTAAATTTTTCTACGGTCACTATAGAGCGATTGTAGGCTGGAAAGGACACTGAAATTAATGTACAATCATTAATGAATAAAACTGACATTTAAAGTGCGTGGAACCTTGAAGCGTGTCACGCTAAAATTGCGCCATTCCGTAATAACGGCGAATTCGAACGATGGTGATCAGTCTGTATTGTAGGAAGTCTGCCATTGTTCAGGGTTACCCATGAGCCATGATGAGTCGAGCCAGTAGTACATTACCGAAATAATTAAACTGGATGTTCTGTTACATTTCTCTTGACCTCTGCCGCTGTTTTGAACGTTCGCATCATCGTAATTCACTCGGATAGGCAAAGACCGATGCATCGTCTGAGAACGAACTGGTTGAGGGGGTGTCGTCTCTATTTATAACTTGTTTACGTCGAACCGCGGTATTTTGTGCTTTTACTTTAAATCTAAACGGCGCTTGTTTGGTTGCACCGTTTTTTTTTTTGTTCGTTTTTCTTTTTTGTGTTGGCGTGTTTTTTTTCTTCTGGCACGTGCCGGAAACCATTTTCTGTATCTCATGATTGACTTGCATTCGTAGCAAAAAGGACGCATGCACTGAACAGGGACAAAAGGACCGAAAGTGATTTATCATTTATCGCCGGGCAGGCGTTTCGATGATCCGCTGGAAATCCTAAAAAATCCGGCTAGATTCAGTCTCGCTAACTGCCAACACTGTGCCAGTGCAATGTTGTACAACGAAAACGTGACTACGAAATAACCGTCAGTAGACAAACTTTTTCGGGATGCGGATTTGCACCGTGTCCATTCGTTAGACTTTATAATTCTCGTAGAGCAGGCGAACGAGATAGTTGTTTGATTGTTAAAAAGACGGAAGAAATACAAGAAGCAAAGTGTTATTTCTCATCGAGTTTCCTCGATTATACTTTAACATTTAACTTTCACCTTTCTTTAGGAAAGTTCGAAAAAACTGTTTTGAACTGTCCAATCAAGCAGAGTTCAATATAGGCTTTGCTTTGCGCGAATATTACCTTCTAGTAATCGCTTTATTTCGTTATTAATCGAATTTTCTTTACGAAAATTTTCCCGATTTGCTGTGAAATTCTCATTCGACTTCCACAGTCGCGAGTTACTGTTGTCTCGAATTATCAAAGTGCATAAAGCGCGCGAATTCATGGGTTTCCCGCGATCTAGTCTAGTATAAATCTGAAGATAACATTGCAGGCAACTTGTTTCTCTGCCGCCCTGACTCTCTCAAATTACTTCTCCGGGCACTCGATTCAGTTTTAGATATGCGGGGGGGGGGATCGATTCGGGTCCGAAACAGGGCTGGAACTTCGAACAAAGAGCAACGTCGATCGAGGCGCCACTCTCTCATGTATCTCGACAGGGTGTCTCGAGTTTGGATACTGGAGGTTTGATGTTTTTTTTTGTTTTTTTTGTTATTACTATTATATCTACATATAGCGCAACGTTGTTCAGCCAACGATTAAAATAAAATTCTGATAGATTTTAACGAAACACATAAAACCGCAATCACAATTAATTCGTACGTAATATAGCCGAGACTGGTTTCGGTTTATAAAAACCGTAACAGCATAATTTGCTATGTGATTGTAGATTCTATAATCCAAAACTAGTCTCAGCAGTATTATAGATTAATTAGCCGTGTTTGTGGTTTTATATGCTTTTAGTAAAATGTATGATTTACATACTGATACGCAATTCGTTTACAATATGAAGAATCCGTAATAATATACATTTAGATGTTTAATTTTTCTTTTAACGGATATTGTTTCCTCGAATTATTTACTGGTGAAATCCCCGTTAACTCGTTGGTAAAAATAAAATGGTTCGGAATTCCTACTCGGTTGCTGTCTAATGTACTTAATTTTAACAATTCGTTTAAAAACCAAATGACAATTTTTCAGTTAAAATTAATGTGAAACATTTAACAATCTGTTTCCGTTTCTGTTCGCCGTATCGTTAATTGCAGGAGTGCACTATGCTGTAGGGGTTGCAAAGCATATCCTTCCGGGCGACCTTTTCTAGCTCTGTCTAGTATGTGTCTATTCTAAGTGTACGATTGCTCTTAACACGTGGCGGTTATAGAGTTTGAATTTATATGCGAAATAAAGATACGCTTTTAAAATTCGGTAGCACGCAAAATTCCTGCGAAAATATGAAAAATTTATACGCGACATCGAAAAATTCCTTCATTATTTAAATATTACGCATATTCGCGGCTATGAAAAATAAGCTGCTTTCAAATGAAGTTAATTCGCACCGTGGTTGATTTAAACATTTTAAGGAATTGTCCTCGGAAATAGGCGAGAATTTGAAAACATCGTACATGGAAAGAAATCTGTTTAAAATAGAAAAATCTCTTCCTCTCGCATTAGTGGAAGTAAAAGTGCGTGCAGCTTAAATTGTTCGCGTCATATTGCAAATGTGGAAAAGCATACGAATGTTCGTTCGTCATCAGAACACATATCTACACATAGTTTTGAACATTAAACATTTGCCGAATATCGCAATGCAACTTGAAAATTTTATTTTTTACAACTCCCTTAAAAAGTTAAATATTTAACCGCAAAATGGCCTCTTTTACCGGTTTTTCGATTTCCTCTTTTTATATTCCTCATATTCGTCTAACTATGCTAATTAAGATCAACATGCGTATAATAACACTAATAATAAAAATAAAAATAAAAATAATAATAATAATAATAATAATAATAATAAGAGAATCGCACTTTTAGAAAGGATCAGATGTAACTTTAAAAAAAAAAAAAAGTGTTGATGAAGAAATTACGAAACACGTAAAGCATTTTTGCGCAAAAAGAAAAATTATAAAAAAAAACACGAAATATGCAAAATATGGACTGTATTTAGAACCCCCAATATTTAAAAATGTAAAAATGTAAAAATCGATTGATTACAATTAATTTACATATACTCGCGCAGTCTCTGGTTTTAAACTTCGAATGCGAAATTAATAAATTAATAATCTCGTTCGCCTAAAAAAACCCTACGGATAATAATTTTATTAAGTACGCGGGGGGGTTCTCTAATTTTTCATTGGGAGCCGGATATTCAAATTAATCTAAAATAGAAGTTCCGTAAACTGCAACAAATAAATTATTTTTTTTTTTTTTTTTTTTTTTTTTTTGTGAAAGCGTCATCCTGTACCGTTTTTAACTGCTGTGGCTATTACAGTACGAAGATGCGCAGTTTGTTTTTATAGATATCTGATTATTCCGCTAGTTCTGATAAATTGTGTTATGGATAAAATTGCATCGGGGGAATTCTCAAGAATGTTGGTGACTGTTTTGTTATTAATTGAGGGGGGCCGGTGAGAATAAATTATTGATTCACTGGATTTCGAGAGTGCGAAAAATTCAAAGAAGGGAATTAAAAGAAACAATGAATACGGTCTGAGTAAGAGAACGTAAGGTAAATTACGTGGATAATGAAAAACAAAATAGCTATCGATAGTATCGTTAAGAATTAGCTGCAATATTAGTTCGCTAGGCATAGGCGTACCCAGGCAAGTTTTTCAGGGGGGGGGATCGATCCATTTAAAAAAAACACTTGACAGAAGAAAGGATTTTACTTAGTAATTATATTTTATTAATAATCTCTTGTAAAATAGTTCTAAGTGCGTAAGACTTCTGTTCGTTTTCATTTTGAGAACAATTTACACTAAGTAATATATAATTAGTTGTACTGTCAGAATGCCTGGTACCAAGACATTTTACGACCCTGCAGCGACAATACACAGCAATGTAAAAATCCATTTCGGGAGGGGTTTGACCCCCCCCCCCCCTGGGTACGCTTATTTTCAATTGCGACGGCTGGAAGGTTGTCGATAAGCTTTTAATTTCTACGGCGAAAATCTTACACATTGCCCGGTAGGTTAATTGAAAAAAACAACAACCAGACGGTGCCACTGTGTAAAAGAAACTGGAATTAATAATTCAAGCGGTAGTGCGTACATACCGGCTATTGATGATTAAGAATTTTTTAACGGCATTTAAAAAAATTACACGTAAGAAATGTTATATTTAACCCGGAATCAGCTCTGATCGCGAAACAACCGGTTCAAAAGCATCTAAAAATGGTGTAAGACAATTTTGGCAATGAACGGTGAGAGGAATACAACCGAGGGGCAGAGCAAAATTGTACTGCTCGAAAAAGTGCCGTCGATAGACCCCCCTCACTCTTATTTTTGGTTGCGGACGCTTCTCTATTATCCGGGGTCACTAAGCTTTTGCGGTTCGCTGGTAAAAATTACGAGTATTTTTACGAGGTTCTATCGTTTTCTTAAGCCAGTACGGGTTACTGGCCATCGAGAAGATGAATGAAACTAACTACTGTCCCTCTTTCGGTGGGAAAAATGATTTAATTATAAAGCAATCTATTATCCTGTTTGCTAAATTTATGAAATATTAAAATAAATAAAATTATGAAAATAGCAAATGTTACTCTTAGCTGATGATGGGCTAAACCCGAAAACGTTCCAATACATTATTACATGGTTTCTGTTTGTTTTCGAGATTACACTAAATATTTTTTGCTTGCTTAAAAAATGGTATTTTAGATCATTTTTCTTTACGCTGAATTTTGATAAGGTATAATTTTTCACTTTTCACGGATACACTGTTACAATGGTTCCGGTCTGAGGAATCGCGGCTTACCTAGTCCGTCTATAACTTACCGCTGTGCGGCCCAGACATTTTCTTGGTTCTTTGGATTTTTTTATTTGTATTCTTTATACACATACACATACATACATACATACAATATATATATATATCTGTACACACAACTATGTTATTTTGCCCATCTTTAATTCTCAGAAAGAAATGTCAAAAAACAAAAAAAAATAGTTATTCCTGGAAGAATCGCACACCTTCAGTTTGTAGCAATATTTCTTCTTTCGAATCGGACTACATCCTGTAGATATGGCCTCGACTTTTCTAGTTTGCAAGTTCCTACATCGCACTACATTATTTGTCTAGTCGATCTGCGAGATTTACGACCTAGTTAGGTCGTAATAATCATTCAGCAGACATATTCCGGCTCATGTATATGCGCGCTTACTTACTTACCCCCATGGTAAACGACGCTAATTTCAATTTCTATACCACACATGAGAGTCTGCGCACCCGACATACCGTCCTATACATATATATATATATATATTAGTTTTCGAACATGGACACCACCGCATCGCATTATATGCATATTACTAGACGGGAATTACAGTATATAAGGAAGGCTGTTACCATCCTTATATTTTCCTGTCCGTCAATCGATTTGTCAATATACTCGCACGTTTTCAAATTTAAGTTCACCATAAAAATCTGAACAGTCTGCCTATAATTCCGAAAAAATCTATCAACCCTTGATCTACTGTTCAAGCAGTAAGTAATTTGCATATAAATATATGCGTATATAATATACACATATATATATATATATATATATATATATACATATATATATTATATATGTATACAGGGCCGGATTATTTTCTGCCGCCCTTGGAATAATTTATAAATTAAGTAATAAAAATTATAATTAAGTAACTGAAGTAAGAAAGGACATAAAAGTTAAAAATTAATTTTCAATTAAAAGTTGAAAGTTAAAAAAGTTTTTATTTAAAAAATTTCAGTATGTGTCAACTAAAGTTTAAATTTTTTACGACGCAATTTTAAAGATGCAAATTCATTTATTATATGATATCAAAGAATTCTTTATTAACTGTTCTTTTTTTTTTTGGCCCGGCAAGAAACCATTTGGTTCTTCAATAAATAAAACAGATAAATCATTTAATTTTTGTTGAGACATTGTTGATCGGAAAAATGTTTAATTATTTTCATTGTATGAAAGGAGCGTTCTGCTGAGCAAATTTTATTCAGCGCTAATCTTTCTTCGTGTTTTTCCCCATCATGTTTCACGTTATTGTAATTGTGTTTTTTTAGTGTTGTTAGAGTGGGTTTTTCCAGTTACATTTTGAGTTTTTACTTTTGTTTGTTAAATGATCACAAAAATTAAATAAAGTGTACATTTATTCCTAATATATTATTTTCGCTGTTAGCGTGTTTATTCATTGGATTCAGTATTCAGAATAGTTTCAACAAGTTATGGGCCCAGCAGCCTTTTATCGTTTGGTACGACAAGAAATAATATAAATAATTCTTCGAAAAATCTTCTAAATTTTGTCGTATCAATGAGATACCGCTACTAAATTTGTGAATTTTCAGTTTTTCTTCCAGTCTTGTTTGTCCTCTTATCATGTCGACCAGCTATTGTCTCGTGCACACTTCGAGAATTTCCTTTAACTGCTAATATTATAACCGTTTTGCCTAATAATAAAGAAACGTTCCAGTTTACACTTCGTTAATTTTAAATTCATTTCTCGATTCCCCTGCTTACATGTCATTTGTCTATAATCATTTGGAAATTTTATCTAAATCAATATATTCCTATTTTAACTTTTCTTACATTAATGCAAGTTAAAAATTAATTTTATCACATTCCTCTCCTACCTTGCTATAACTAAAACGCCATAATGTGTAATAATATTTTGGAAATTTTAGGTATTTTTCGAAAGAAAAAACTTGTCAATCTCATGCAAATTTGCCGCCCTTCGAATTTTGCCGCTGTGGGCTGTAGCCCATTTAAGTCCGTGATGTAAATCCGAGATTGTATGTATATTTCCTGAAATACGCATCACGTTGCTCGTTTGTCAGAAAAGATGAGCGCTTTGGTGTAAACGGCTTATTTACAAATTTACTGTTAACAACTGTAAACAATCATAAAACAAGAGTAAACAATTGTAGCAAAAAGAAAAAAAAACCATGAAAAATCGTTAATTGAGTCTATACACGTTTTTTACGGTTTAAAAAAAACAAAAAACTTTGATTTTAATTATGTAAAAATTAAGTTTATGCATTTATTCCGACATATTTCGGTTTGAACAATTTGATTGAAATATCGTTTGTTTAACGTATTCCATTTTAGCTTTTAATCTACATTTTTAACTTGTATTATTTTGTTAACTCTTTCATTGAGAGGACCTCGTGTGTAGAACGGCCAGTCTTGGTTCTAAATTAATTCGCGATGGAGCATTTTATTATATTAAAATAATGCGTACACGCAAGTACTGTTTCGAAAAAAATTTGCGACCTTTTTAAAAAGTGTTCTTTTTGAAATTTTCTCATTTGCTTCGAACTCGGCGGGATTTTGTGTAGCTTCACCGGATTTTTTACGAGCAGTTATACTACTCGAATTGTTTACTCTTGATTATTCACGTACAATTGTTTACACGTTCGTGACTATTTACGAGCAATTGTTTACGCTGTGAACAATTAAATTTTTCACGCTCAGTCGTTTGCATTCCAATTTTTGTTCGTCAGTTATTTAAAAATAATGATAAAAACCTTTATTATTTATTGGTTTATTTTTTTTAGTTCCAATAATCTTGCAAATTTTCGGATACGGTTTGCTCGCGTGTTCGATATACATAAATCTAAAAAAGATAACACCTACGGAACAAAATGAAATACTGTAGTTGAGAGGAAAATTTATTAATCAGACCTCTTTGGAGTGACTAAAAATCTTAAATACTATAGACTTTGATAATTTTATATGCTGCCCTTAAAAGCAAGCTGCCGATGTAGGGTCTGCCGCCATCTTTGCTATACACAGTGCTGGGGCGTCGTGCGGTTATTAATCTGATTTTCTTTTTTGAACCCGTATAATGGAATCCTAAAAAAATAATATTTTCTAACAACCGAACCCGAAAAAAAAAAATATGCAATATGTACCGACACTCAGTCTGTGATGGTTTATAAATACGTAAAAACGCCAGTGACGAAGGATAAAAGAATAAGAGGTACTGATATTTGACGAGGAAGTGGAAAAACGTTTAATGAGAAAGCGATAACCCAAATAAGATCTTCGGATGAACAGAGGACAGATATTGGATTCAGATAGAATTGCTGGGATAGGAGATGACCTCAGAGCTCCGAGACAAAGCCGAAGGCAACTGTTTTGGAGACGATCTAATTTGTAGAGAACGGATTTGGAAGCGTTGTCATATAAGAAACTGCAATAATCCAATCTAGAGCGTATGAGAGATTTGTACAACATTATTAAGCACAGAAGGATCACTTCCCCATCTCGTAGGTGAGGGAGTTTTAAGAAGGTTTAAGACTTTAAGCGAGGAAGCATATAAATGGCTGATATGTTCATATAAATTTAAACACAAGGAACTGTAATTTATTTGCATCCCCGCGTATTCGGGAATTAACGATGAATAAAACCTAAATTAATTATATTAGAACAATAATATCGATCTTTTTGACGATGAAAAAGAAAACAAAAAAAAAGTTATCAAAAACTAATCTATCGAAACAGATGCGAATGAAAAGAAGAAAAAAGCTAACGAGATTATGATGCCCTACCTAAGATTATAATTAAAACAATTTCCCTAACAGGTTACATTATAGGCTCCTAGAATTCGAAAAAAAACAAGAAAGTATCAATCAATCGCACAGCCCCATACGTCAGAAACACCGAGTTCAACATGGAGCCATAATAAAGAAAAAATCTAAAAAAAACCCATCATTTACTCTTTTTGATCAAATGCAATTTAAAAAGACGCAAATGAGAACATTAGTAGTCGAGCGCATCTATAAAGAAATAGTACAGGCTTTAAAACTACTTTTTCTTTTGCACCACTTTTAAAACTTTCCTTAATTAGTTTCTACCTTTATGCAGCCAGTTAGCTACCGTGGCGAAGTTGTTAGACAATGGTGTTCCATTCGGGTAGACCAGGGTTCGAATCTTGCTGCTGCACACATCGTAACTTGCAAAATTTCATTTGCGCTGGGTTAATGCCCGTACAGGAATTCGTCAACTGGTAGTAAACTGAATATCAAAGGTAACTAAGGAAGACACGGATAATTGGTAATCGAAAAAAAAAAAAAAAAATCAGGTAATTTCTTTGCGACCCTAACAACACATAGTCCAACTCATCACTGACGAGAGCCTGATGATCTCCAAAGATCAGTGCTTTTCAACGTTTCTTTTCTCATGTTATGAGCCCCCCCGGTAATAATTTGATCATTTTATTTTCCAACAGTAAAAATCAATAACTCGCTTTATTAATTAAAACAAATAAGAAAATCTACATGACTAAAGTAATTTTATAATGTAGTACCGCGTATTTATTTTGGTGCCCAGCAACATTTTATCGATATACTCCCAAATTCCTTACAATTCCATCAGAGTGTTGAAAAAATAAAAATTAATATCAGGTAACACTTTTATTTTTTAAAGCGCGCCGTGATAGATATTAATATAACAAATATTAAATTTAGATAAGGAGTTTTTGAATTCTAAAAAATTTCAGAAAAGAGCGATATAAGCACTCGCCAGTAATGCTGCAGGAAAAGTATATCCTCACGATGTGACATTATAAGTTCAAAATAATGGAGACGTTTCGATTTTATTATTTGCAAACGTAAATTTTTAATTGATTTTGCTTTGTAATTGTCTAATTTGTATTTTTATTTCTCATCGGATAAATTTAAATTTACAAATGTTCTTTTACAAAAACAATCAACGTGTATGTTCCCAATTATCCGATGGTATGCGGTTAATAATTTAATACTTTTTCTGCGAAAGTGAATAATAATTCGTGTTTTTTGACACAGCTCGTTGAAATTCGAACCGTCATCTCTAGTTCGGTACTTATATTAAGAGTTTTTACCAGCGGCTTGGGAGAAAATAAGTAAGAGTTTATTTTGTCTAGCCGGTGTTCGCTATATAATAGGGTAGGGAAACATTTGAGATACACTAGTATCGAAATTATTCACTTTTATAAGATTTGTTGGCTAACTTGGCGGGGTTGGCTATTAGTCACAAAAAGGCCAATATTGTTTGGGTCCCGGTTACCAGTTGGCGTCCGTTGGTCCGTACTTGACGCTCCGGAAAAATAAAAAAAAACAACTTTATGCGGTCACACTATGTTAAGAGAGTTTGGGCCTCTAATCGCGACGATAGAATAAGGATGCTGACGCGTACTTTTGGCGATGCTGGTGGAAACAGTTTTCTACGATATCTAGAATAAAATACACGTAGTAGGGGTCACGAATTTTTTTCGTTATAGTATTACCGAAGACTGAACCTACCATGCTCGTCGGTCTCTTGTGGTATAACGTTTATATTGGTTGTTTTTTTTTTTTGAGTTCGTCAACTACGGACATTAAGTGGAATTTCTTAGAAGATACAAAGTACGGCAGCGCGATATACTAGCGAACGAAACACCACTGCCGAATATACCACGGCAGCTAGCTTATATTATAAGTGAAAGTAAAGTAAGTCCCGTTAGCAGGCCATCGAGGATTGTGAAGTTAAGCTTTTCATATTGTACAAAGCCTAACGGATCTAAAGAGAATATTGGGACCAGTTCTCTTCTCTCGGATATAGCGCTATTTAATTTTTTCAAAAAACGTGCCAGATACGTTCTGAATGAAACATAATTTTTTTCATAAGTACTTCACGAAACCGTCTATTTATTAACCGACTTCAAAAAAGGGAGGAGGTATTCATTTCGACGGTATTTTTTTATTTTAGTTTTTTATGTGTGTTACCTCAGAACTTTCTTCCGGATGAACCGATTTTGATGATTCTTCTTTTATTTGAAAGGTGGTGTTTCTCATGTGGCCCCATTTAAATTTGATCAAGATCTGACTGGTAGTTTTTGAGTTGTCCTTAATAATGCGGGAGATTGAAGCTTTTTGGATGCTTTTCATTCATGATTATTTTCACCGTCGGGTTAGATTTATTGACTTAAAATACTATAAATTTGCCAAATTACCATGGAAATGTAACTTTTGACGTTTTTACCGTGGAAATATCTGTTGTTATTAAAATGTTTCAATTTAATTGAATAAAAATTCATTAAAAAATAAAATGCTTTTTTACAAAAAATAAATACCGACTTCAAGGTTTATTATAAATACTTAAAAATGCACTAAAAAGTAAAAAATAATTACTCTGGATAAAAAATATATATCAGAGTGATATAACACTTAAGTGGTGATGTCGTAATTCTTATTTAACATTAATACTTATTAGAGTTGGCATTAAATTCATGTTACTATATCTAGGAACAATTTAATGAACATTTAATGCAGTTTTTAATTATTCTTTTAATATGAATTTGATGCCAACTCTAATAAGTATTAATGTTGTATAAGAATTACGACATCACCACTTAAGTGTTATATCACTTACTTTGATATATATTTTTTATCGAGAGTAATTATTTTTTACTTTTTAGTGCATTTTTATAATAAACCTTGAAGTCGCTATTTATTTTTTGTAAAAAAGCATTTTATTCGGAAAAATTACGTTGTTTACTTTTGCTTTTTCCAACTATTAGTAGTTTCGATATTTTTAAATTCCATTCATTCCGAGTTGTATTTTACGTAGAAAATTAAAAATATGTACATCGTTAAAAGTTGCACACAATTAAGCATAGATATAATTAATATACTTAGATAAATCGTATTGGTTCCCAGATTACGTCAAAGGGCGAAGCTTGCTGCTGTGTAAGCTTGTCACCACTGCTACTGCGATGCTCCGATAATAAATGTAGAAAACGGAATACTTAAAAATTGTTGTAAGGATGCACATTATAAAAAAAAAAAAAAATTAGCGATGATGCATACTAAAGAAAAAAAAAATGGAAGTCTTAGCATTCCGGAATAAGGGACACACTTCTGCGCAGGACGAAATTAAATATAAGGTAGAAAGAGGAAGAGTTTTTGCAGCGTTCTTCTGAGAATAAGTTCCGGTTACTTAAAAAAGAGAGCTCCCCTCCTAGGTAAAACGGGAATCTAGCGGCGTCTAGCGAATGATGGGAGCGATATACTTGGAGCGTTCAAATCTGAGACGATGATTAGACACACCGGCACATTTTCGTCGATGAAGGGGATAAAGGTAAAAAGAATTTTAATATAATGGTCCCCGAACAATCTGGTAGTCCAGGCGGCCGAATTCTTTCTATTTACATTGGTACAACTGGCGCGGTCGGCATGCGAAAAATCAAAGCGAATAATCGATAAGAATTTGAAAATTGATCGATATTTCAATCCGTTTTATTTTAATTAGCGAAAATGCGTCACGGAATGCCAGGAAGATGTAAATAATCAATCGAAACCGTATTGGCGGTAAAAGCGGTTCTTCCTTTTATCGCGTTCATTGACCCTCGACCTGTAAATTGCGTACGCACTTGCGTGATAAATAAGCGAAAAAAAAAAAAAAGGAATAGCAATTAGGAAATATTTACAAATCGCTTATCTTTTTTGAAAATTTCGTTCATTTGACGAGCCTCTTCCCGCAGGAACGAAATCGAAAGATTTTCAGTCCTTTTCCCGATTTTATCTAGTTTGGGTTTTTTTTGTTTTTTTTTTCGTTTTTTAATAAGCCTCTTTTATCCTATCTGGCCAAAATGCCTTTAAGCGTTCGCACAAACGGCGTTCCGAATATAGTTCGCCGAAGAGTAGAGTAAACTGTCCTCGGACCAGTCCTCCGTAAACCCTCACACAATCGCCTACACCAAACGCAGCACTATCTCACGGTACCGATTCGGAGGTGATCCTCCTCTGGCGGGTGTACACACGAGTTCCATGACTTCAACGTACCAGCTCATCTTTTCCGACGCAAGTGTATTTAGTTAAAAGCGGTTGGAATCGGTCGCAAATCTATGTGTCATGCTGCTGAAACATCTGTTGCGACAATGGTGTCCGAGATTTTTCTGTCCGCTTTGTCGTTGCATGTTCACGTTATGGTAATCGCCAACGTTCAGGGAGCAAGGAAGCACAGGAAGAGTCGGAGTCGCATCATTTAACTACCGGATAACTCAGTTTATAATCGTAATTAATAAAACGTGAATTTAATAAATCAAATGTGTTTACTCTGCATCTTCCGGCCGTCGTACTTTATTCCAGATTATTGCTGAATGCATAGAATTGTAGTCGTTTAAAGACGTTTTCGGTTTCAACACCCATCCTACACGTACAATTATCTACAAAATTATCCGATACCAGTTTAAATACATACCGCATTTCAATTGCAAAAGCAACGTTCGCTTCGCTGATCTCTCTAATGATTAGTAAATATGCCGGGCAAACATTTAAAAGCGTGTTTTAAATCTTTAGTTTCGTTATTTCCGTACAGGATTCGGTTTGATCCATTAATCTTGGCATACACACGCACGCACATTTTATATATATATATAAAAAACTCGGCCTTTTGGCCCCACAAGGAGCTCTGCCTCTTGACCCCTCTTGTTTACATTTTCTCTTTCATTTCTATACTTTGTATAAAATTATCAAAATTTACAAAGTCATTCTTACCGGCTTGATACACTTTTTTGTTATAAAATCTAATGGGTACACGACTAAGAAAGACGATTTCATTTAACATTTAACTTGCGTTACATAAAATTGGAACATTTTTTTAATGAGGGTCGGCCTAAGAATTACACTGTAATTAATATATATATATATATATATATATATATATAAACTCGGCCATTTTGGCCTCGCAAGGGGCTGTGCCCCTTGACTCCTCTTGCTTTCATTTCTGTCTCTTTCTCTTCTATACTTTGTATAAAATGATCAAAATTTACAACGTAATTCTTACCGGCATCAACACAAAAAAAAGTAACATAATCACAAAAATCTTATCCTAATATTTAACTTTCATTATATAAAATTAAGACATTTTTTCGTTACATTTTTCGTTACATATTTCGTTACATAAAATTGGAACATTTTTTATAATGGGGGGTAGCCTAAGAATTACGTTGTAATTAATATATATATATATATATATATATATACAACTTTCCGCTTTTACTACAGCTTCAGATTATTTTTTGCCAATTTAAAACATCATCTCTTAATTTTTAAATATTAGCTTCGTGTACGGTGAAAAACTACGCTGCTGGGTCGGCGCCTTTCCACGGAAACGTTCCATACTTGCGCCGGCACGTATTTAGCCACTGCTCCACCAAGTATAACAGAAACATTTTTATGTTCTATGGAGCAGATTATACAACCATGCTTCACCTATATCGTTTACACCGGTATTAAAAGCAGAGTTCGTCTGTTTAAGGCGGTTTGTTCTGTTTAACACGAAACACTTTGATTAAAACGGCAGTAGCAACTAGGGGGATGATACTTGGAAATACCGTGTTTAATAATCGCTGCTTCGAAATCAGTTTTAAGGAACCCCGATCATTATCGTCAATAATTGCATAAATGTAGACATTTATTTTTATCCAACCGTACACGTAGAGACTGCTAGAACTACTGGAAATACACTTGGTCATCGGAACAGTGTCCGTACGAATTGTAAAAATTTGAACTGTTCATTAAGGTACTTGGCTACCAAATCAGAGGGGTCATAAGTTATCGAGAGACACTTCCAGGTTTATACCTAATCCGAAATTGAACATTGGACATACCAGAGAATTATCTGGGGGAAAGTAAAGGCGGATAATCCAAAAGTAGAAAGGAACTGGCCCCAATATTCTCTTTAGATCCATTGGATCCTTAAGCACATTAATGAAAAGCTTAACTTCACAATCCGTGATACTCTATCAAGAATATCCATGAGACTTACTTTACTTTACTTACTTCGACTTTAGCGATACATCCGGTACGCATTAGCAAAGCCTGACTTCTAAAAAATTCGCGCAAAGTCGCTTTATGTTTTATTTCATCATTCTTTCATATGCTGAAATTTTTCACTTACTCGATAATGCGGCAGGCCGGTTTTTTTGTTTTTACGGGTTTTAATAATTTTCACCGACGTGATTCCGTTAATAAATACGCTATAGAGCCGCTGAAGAAAAAATGAGCAGAGAGTTTATAAAGCAAGTCCCATACCATTGATAGGGCGTCAGGGATTAAGAAGTTAAAGTTTACAATGTACTTAAGGATCTAACGGATCGGATGAGAATACTGGGGCCAGTTCCTTTCTACTTGGGATCCACCTTTACTTTTCCAGATTTCTCTGGTATGCCACCCAATATTCAACTTCAGATTAGATATATAAACTGGGAGCGATTCAGATCCGGAATGAGACAAGTCTCGATAACCTATGATACCTCTGGTTTGGCAGCCAATCGCCTTAACCATTAGGCTACCGTGCTGTCTAGACAGTTTATAGCACTTTCAATTATTCGCGAATTGCTTATTTCGTCCAATTACCGTTTAAAGGTCTCGAAGAAGAGATTACGGAAAAAAAAAAGAAAGCACAACCATGTCTAAAAATAGAATCCGTGTTTAGTTGAAAATAAAAAGGATATGGGTTCGCTCTGCAACAGCGGCGGCGTTTTACTACATAAGCTGTAACTGTTGTTTGGTCAGTCATAAATTTTACAATATGAGACTAAATCGTCCACAGTAATTTCTAACGCATTCAGGCATTAGCCTCGGTAGTCACATAGGGAACAACCTAGATTTCTAAATTATAGGCAAATGAGAGAGAAAAAAAGCCATCGCCTGGTTCGGTGATTTTAACGGCTGCGAAACTACAGGAAAACCTACAGATATTTAGCGCTAAGGAATTTCTTCCTCGAAATCAAATCAATATTTATCGGTCAATGTTTTGTTTGTTCTTTACGAATTTGAGAAATGAAGAGTAAAGCAGCCTCCTGTACGGTGAAACATAGTAAGCGATTGTAGGAATAATGGAGGGATCGATATTAGAGTAACGCGAACTAATTAGAGGATTTTTCTTTACTGGCAGGAATTCAATCTCGCGAGATTCGCGGCTGCTTGTACTTCTTTTCTTTTTTCTTCTAAAGGC
Source organism: Icerya purchasi (assembly GCA_039619475.1). Taxonomy (NCBI): domain Eukaryota; kingdom Metazoa; phylum Arthropoda; class Insecta; order Hemiptera; family Monophlebidae; genus Icerya; species Icerya purchasi. Next base: position 267,976,271 of record CM077116.1, read on the forward strand.
AGTCGAACGTAAATTACACTATACTGTGCCAGAGTGTGTCTGGTCACGTCAGATGGCAGCACGTGTCAACGTCATCAACGTCATCTTTTTTGAAAGATTACCTGATTTAGGTTGATTATTATGCTGCGGCGAAATTATAATTTTTTCTCGAGTGGAGCCGCCGATCAGTCGGAATTTCAATCAAGCATCGCGCGCAATTAACATGAGATTATTGCGGCACGATAACACGCCCGAACCTCAGACTCCGCGCCGATGATAAAATAATTTTTCCAGTCGGACAACGTAACGGTAATCGCGCAAAGTGCACAGACGACCGTTAACCCCCACGCAAATCAGTTGAAAACTTGCCAGCGGCGATTAATTAAAAAAAACTACTGTCCGGCATTTCCAAAAAAAAAAGAAAAGAAAGATGAATAAAAAGTAACAAAATGAAATAGATAATATTGAAAAACACGGGAAGAGACGCGATTCACATTGTGATGGACTTTGTGATATTCGACCAGTCGCCCCGTTCAAGAGATGTTAAAAAGAATCAAAATGTGCAATATGCTTCTGTCTCCGGTAACAGATCAAAACAGCTTTTGAATGAAACTGGTCTTAATGGGAATATCTCTCCCCCATATGTGGCGGTTTTGAAATAAGCTAGATAAAAAAAAAATGCAATTAAATAATCGTAGAATGGTTGGGCGTGCTAATTAAAAATTTGGCGCGAACAAAATGTTTTTTTTTTTTTTTCTGGTTTTGCTATAGAAATAAAATGGTTCTGAAATTGATATTAAAGTTCACGCCCGTTTGCTATAAATGATTAAATTATAATAGATTATTTAATGATAATAAATTATTAAATTATAATAAATGATTAAATTATAATAAATGATTAAATTATAATAAATGATTAAATTATAATAAATGATTAAATTATAATAAATTATTAAATAAAAATGTATATTATTAACAAACAGAAAACTGTTGCGATACGGTCAAATAGGAAATATTCGCAGGAAGATCTTGCGAGAACAGTGTGTACAAATCAACGTACGGAATTTCCGAGACCAAGAAACAAAAATAAACAGAAATATGTTTAACTTTCTGGTATTTTTTTGGTTTCAAAAGGTTGCGTCGATAACTCTCGCGTTCGCAATGTTGCTCATTATAAAATACACTGCACTCAGATTTTAATTTCGAGCAGTGATTTTGCATGGACTAAAAGTAAAATACTTCCTAATGAAATTCATGAGTGGAATTTTTGTGTTTAATGCCCAAAAAAAAAAAAAAAAAAAAAAAATGAAATTCATTGTTTACTGTTTATTTGGCGTCGGCGTCATTTGGTAAGCGGATAGCGGGGATATTTCTGCGACATTTAAATATTTTCCGGTACGGAGGCACCGGCCGAGGCAGTCGGGCACGGTCTATTGTTATCGATCACGTTCCTTCGGATCATGATGCGATTAATTATTTATTTTCTGGCACGTCTACTCTTCTTCGCATCACGATCGTGAAAGTAATAGCGACGTTCGACAGCAGACAGAATAGCGTACGGACAAAATAGCATTCGGGGTGGCTCGCGCGGGGCTAGGCGGCGGTAGAATACGGTGCTGGAGACCGGTAATGATGAATTTTAGACAGCCGTCGAAGAGAGCTGATCGACGGAATGTGTCCGTTTAGATTATGACTAGTCCGAACAAATCACGAATCGGAAAAGTACGCGAGCGAGAAAACAATTAGTAGCGGTCTGAGCTAGGGTGCGGACGCAGACGAAAAAACGCATAAAACCTCTTGTTTCTCGTTCGATGGACGATAATTATTTTTCGTTTTTCCCGAATTTCACTGGGACTTTTTTCGTCCGGTTCGAGCAGTCGCCAGTAACGGTAAATGCCCAGCGCCGATAATACACACGAGTCTACGCTGATCTCGACTGATCCAATTTTTTCAAGCCTGTACACGACGCCGAGTGTATAATTTTGCTTAAATAGGTCTCGATTACGCCCATAATGATGCACCGTCGATAGGCCTACTACTATGAAGTAACGCCTAGAGAACGTGCACATCCACTTTGTAGCGATATGTTTACGGGTCAAGAATTAAATGCGGTCAATAGCGCCACTGCAGTTGATCCTTATTAGTTCTATAGGTCAATCAGACTAAACGCCCAGACACCAAACACATACCTATATATCGATATGTCGATATGTAGAGATGTATTTACATCTTATGATATTTCTAACAAATTACGCGCACATAATTACATAGGTGAGATTTTTTCCCCGCCGTTTTTTGAACAAACAAGAGAAATCGATTAAAACCGTGTTCGGCTAACTTGCACGCTGCATGGCCAGTTTCATCGAAAATATTCCCCGCGGCACGTTTATTATTCATCGGTTTAGATATTAAAAACGGCGTTAAGAAACGTACTGATGGGAAGAAAAACTCGTAAGTAAAATGAATATTACAACAATGTTGTACATCATAAATTAATGATATGCCGATTGAACGAGTAATGTACTCTCTGGTATACTTAAAGAATAATTGCAGAAATTACGCGCCTAATCACTGACAGTTTATAAGAGATGTTTAAGACGTCTGTTGACATGAATATGTCTCTTATGGCTGCGGGTTATTCCAAAAAATTGTCCGTCCATTAAATGTCACAAACGAAGTGTCCCACGAAATTTGGTACCATGGAAACACAAAAAAACTATTATATATATATATATATATATATATATATATATATATATACTATACTATATATAAATATATATATACATATATATATACTATACTATATACTATATACTATATACTATATATAAATATATCGGATGCACTGTACTCGCTGTCTTTTGTATCAGGAACTCCCAAAAAAGATGTAGGGGCTTCCGAGTAGAAGCATTGAACGCGTTTCGCACAGCATTTGCAAATGTTCGCATCGTTTCGTTGATAAGTGCACTGTGTTCAGCTCTGGAATTATTGTGGTAGCCACTACATTACTAACCACTCGTGCAGTGATGCGACGACAAGCTAATGCCTTCCCATCTGTACTAACGAAGATTGGTAATGGTCAGTCCCGTTACTTTCAGAGGACAAAGTGATGATCGAAGCTCGTAGCATGGATCGCGAATTCGTCGACCGCAAGTGGTGTCCTCAGGCTATCGCCTCTTCTTCCGCAACACAAACGTCGATCAGTTAAACTCCTTATAAGGTGCTAAAGTGGTGGAAGTTCTTGGTGGTAATTTTAACATGGATTTACGAGGGTCTTCTCATATTCGCAGAATTTATGCACGCAGATTTCGGACTCGAACTGAAGAATGAACCAACTATTTCCACATCACGCAATTTCATGCGCACCGATATGCCGTTTTTTCATGACACGTCGACGCACTTAAAACGTGTCACTATTTCTCCTACTTCAGTACGCATTGGCCTTGCCTTTCGATAACAATGCATACCTACAATGGTAGATGATGTAAATGGTGTAAATAATTTAACTGTTGTCAATGATACAAATAATGTAAGCGATGTTAATAATGTTTTGTAAATATTGTCGATGTAAATGTAAATTTCCGTTTCTAAAGAATCACTTGCTCTGTACATTAAAAATCAGATAAACACGTCCGCTTTCACACTCTTTGCTGTCCATAAGATATAAAGTCAGCCCCTAATGACGGTTCAAACATAGATAATTCCTACGTCGAGTAAACGAATAAAGGAAAGCTCTGGAGTTGCCCATAAGATATATATTCATGTATTAGTTGTTAAATTTTTTCCCTTCTAAGAATGGTCTAAATGGTAAAGTGTTTTGCGAGTTTGAAATAGCTGTCGTATGCTGACTGGGTGTTCAAAAAGAATCTTAACCACTTGTGTGTAGTGTTCGGTTCAGCTGTCTCTGGTTGCAGCTGTTGCAGTAGAGAGGTACCCTTGAAAGAAAAAAAAGTAAAACAAAAATATAAAAAAAAGTGAGCGAAGTTCGTTATAAAACTCCTTTATATTCGAGTCATAAAAGTAGGACATGTTATTTTTATGCGAAATGTACTCGTATCGCTACATAATTCAGATCTACAAAATATATCTGATGTTTTTAATTATGTATTTTACTTCGTAAGTTTTTAAATGTCGTCGTCTTCCGAATATTTTACGATTTTTATTTAAAAAAAAAAAAAATAGTTACAAGTTCAGCGTTCACAGTTTAACAATAATTCTTAATACCATTTTGATACGTTTGATAAAATTCGACAACGTGAACAAATCGTAAAGGTGTGCATTTCTAAAACGTTTAAAAATACCATTAATATTTTTAGATACTCACCATCGTGTAACAAAACACCATTTTCTAGTCTTTGGCAGAGAGTTAAGATAATAGTACTTACGAACGGAAACTGTTTTCTAACAGAATTTCGATATTGAAATACCTTAGAAAAAACCGTGTAACGCGTTCTAAAGCGCATCACGGAAAAAGCTAATCGTGAAAATTTTTCAAATCAGCATTTGCCCGAAACAAATGTATTAAAAAGTATTTCGACAAATATTCCGAAGCATATTTCAACAAATATTTCGTGAAATTCGGTTTTAAATTTTTTAAAAATGTTTATTTACATCTACTTCAAGAATTACGCTGAAAATGTAATGAATATGTAGTAAAAAAAAAAATTACTACATACATATTAATATATTTCGGAGTAATGCGTGACGACGAGATTATTACCTTAATTAGAGAGAGTCCCGGTACACAAAATTTCAATTACGATATATCTAAAAATAATTTATATAACAAAACGCAATCGCGGCTCGTTTTTTTATAAACCAAGTACGTAATTAAGCTGTTAATGTCGCGTTTAAGAATAATCATAGCATCCTCCCTTAAAGTATATTTTACTGTAATATACACACTATTTTTAATCGAGTAACTATTTTTTAATATATACACATACATATATATATATTTAAGGTATTTATATTAAAGTTTTAGGCTAATCTTGAAGTTGGTAGTTTTTTTTTTTGTTTAAAAAACTTTATTTCTAAAATTTCAGTTACGAAAATATGTTTCACCGATAATAACAGACCATCCCTAACATGCTGCTACTTTCGGTACTACAAATCGCGTTCTGGGAGTTTCGAGTATTTAAGTCTAAAATTTCCACATGGGGTAAGTAACACATTAAGATATTCCAAGTCGTCCGGTCCCTTTAATTTTATAATTTCCATGTTCCTTATTATTATATATATATATATATTCTAACAAAAGTTTTTTCGCTAATTTCCATGTCTGGTTATATTAAACGAAGAACGTCGATTAAGGAAATTCCTTTTTCTAACGCTGATTTTAATCATTGCTCAGTCAATAACTTATCGATATATGTACTTATTTCGAACCAGCTTCTACAATTTCGAATAAACATGGGATATCATTGGAGTCGCTTCTTCACATGGTCAAACGCAGTAATGTTAAGACTACTTGTAATGTCACCTCGACAATTATCAGAAGTCACTCTAAATGAGTTTCAATTTAGTTTTCTTTAAAACACACTATTATAAACTATTATTTAATATTTAATTACCCGACGCGTTTCGAAGACAAGGTTTCATGATAATCGAAGAACAAACTCCCGTGATCATGAAGCTTTGTCTTCGAAAAGCATCGGGTAATTACATAATTGTTTATAATAGTGTGTTTAATTTAACTTATTATATATACGATAAACTCGAATAATTTGTATCTTTAACATATATATATATAACAATGTTAATTTTCTTTATTTGACATATATCCCCTCGTATTTATCTCCGCGGTAATTAATTTTGATAATATTTTTATTTTTCATTTTGCTAGATTAGAAATTAGCTGTTTTTTTGTTTTTTTTTGCAACTTACGTTATAGTATTTTAAGTATATCCATATAAATAAAAATTTTTCTAAAGAGACCCCCCGATTTTGTAATGTTTTTTGTTTTATTTTCTTGGGCTCATCAACCAAGAACGTAAACACTCAGAAATAAATAGTAAGGAAAGAAGTCGGTTATATTTTAATCCGATCAGAAATATTTTGTATAAAAAGGAACAAATAGCGGGAATAATTAATTTGGGAAGGAAACGACAGGATACATCGGAAGCACAATAAGGAGCAGGGAGCCAAAGCTTCAACACAAATAGGAATACAAAAAAGGATCCGCAGAAAGAGATGAACACTGGAAGAGCACATGATCAGCGTCACAAATCATCATCAGGATGGAGAGGACAGTATGGGGAGGAAATCAGGGAAAAGCGAAATTTAGATAATGGCAGAAAAGAATGGCCAAAATGCATACGAACAAAACATCAGAACGTCGAAGAAGAGAGGGAGGCAAAAGAAACCATGAATGGGGAGGAAGAGTAGGCCGAATAGACAGATGAAATGAATAATTATTAGAAAAGGAGGAAGCGTAGGTGTCCGACACCAATAGCTGATATGAAAGCTTCTACATATCGATAGGAGGTTAGCAGATGGAATTTTTTTTAGACAAGAAAGGCGAGAAGAAGCAGCAGTCCGAGCCAAAGAATCAGCCGCTTCATTAATATGTCCGAGTGGCTAGGTAGTACCCACAGCAAATCAATATCAATCGAATGGAGAGAGGAAAAATTATGAATGATTATTTTTTAGGACTACCGAGTAATATTTCTATATGGTAGCACACCGTGTTGATACTTTCGAATGAATAAAGAGAATTATTAAAATCGGTCTACATAATTATTACAGATCACATAAGGAACTAGCTAACCAAGAGCACTGGGCCAGGCTAAGCGGCAATAAGCTACGACAGATCAAACCTCAAATCGGAACCTGGACAACATCGTACCGTACAAATAGACGAGAGGAAGTTGCTCTAGCGAGGATACGAATCGGTCACACTAGGCTAACGCACGGTCCACTGATCAATGGAGAAACGCAAGCGTTGTGTCCTTTCTGCCAGCTCTTTGCTATAACGGTAGGACATATATAATCACGGAGTGCTAACAATTCGATCGACAAAGGAACGAGGCGTCAATAGCCGGTCTAAGCATAGAAGAAGTATTACAGGACAAAGAGGATATAATCCAGAAATGAATACATTTTTTAAAGATTGCAAATGTACTCAACTTAATATGATGAAGAAATATTAATATGTAATAATAGTTATTTTTGCATTGTTATTATAATTTCCATTCTGTATCGTAGACGCAAATGATCACAGTAGTCGAGCGTCATTAAATAAATATATATATATAATAATAAATAATAATAATTAAAAGCCACGCGCGAGCGAACGTAAGAAAAAAGCTTATACGCGATTACCCATATCCGGGTTCTTTTTTGAATGGTCGGTAAAAACAAGAAACACGCAAAATAATACGATTGTATATAATCGATGCCGATTAGTCGTGGGAAACCTGATACGTAATCAAGATAACTGAGCAAAAAGTCTTCTCCCACATGTATTATCACAACGGAGGATGCTTTTCACTAAAGATCTCCTCAGTAATTCGTCAATGCAGGACAGTAAAATACACAAAAATGTTTCCTACATTCTCGGTGTAATTTTCGCGTGACAGTGCAGAATACTATACCATTTTCGAGTAATCCTGGTAAGAGTAAGTCGCTCGGTCTAGTGAGAAACGCATACCCCGGAGGATGGTTATTGTTTAATACAGTTTCGTTTTTGGGGGGTGTCAAATCCTCCGATTGTTTCGAGTAGAAAATTTTTTTGGAGAAAAATTAGTCGTAATTTTTTTTTTTTTAGTAGAGCACTTAGCCAGCAAAAGAAGGCGGTAATATTATTTTTATACTGATTTAATTGGTCCTTTTTCTTTTTTTTTTTTCATACCGAAGATTTGTGAAAGAAAATTTTCAGTCTAAATCCGTAGGAAACAGCTTTGCGAAAAAAATTTTGAAGTTGCAATCAACAGATATTCTAGAAGTATCTCGTCTAAAACGTCAAATGTGTTTCGCATTTTTCCTTATTCATTTAAGTTTTTTTTTTTTTTTAATACGGAGATAGAATGTGAAAAAATAATTTTTTCGAAACAAAATTGGCTCTATTGCAATATATATTTTAATAATTTCGTGATATGCGCGATTTTTAATTTGAAAAAAAAAAAAAAGAAAAGTATTGTTCGACTCAACTTCTTTTGCTGTTGAATTCAGTGGAGTTATCTAAAAGATGAACGCATGCTCGATTAATCTGTAAATATTCAATTCAGAGATGCGGATTAATCTTTTCAATTATTTAAACTTGGCGTTTGAAAATACGTTCTGCTCCGTAATACCTTCAAAGTCATTCATCAGAATTGCACAAAAAGAACAGCCTCGCACCTATATTGACAAAACGTAAATAACACCGTCTGTTCACGACATGTGAGAACCAACGTGTTAGTCTTCCGACATGTTGAGCCGAAGGTTAGCAACCAGACATTAGCCTCCGGCGCGGTTACTTTTTATTGACCCGTGACAGAGCAATATGTTTGTCGCGGCGTACATCGACTACCTTTCTGTTTAGTACCTTGTCTGCGATCGTTGTCGTAGTTCAATATAAAAATCTGTAGCCTCAAAATTCTGCAAGCAATACACGCCAACGTAAGTTCTCAGAGAACTTTTGTGTATTAACATCATTGATTAATTATAGCGTTAGGTCGCGTCCAAGTTGTTGCATTTTCTTTACGATTAATTAAAGATACGCGTTCTCGATGAAATCTATAAATAAAGCGACGGCTATGTTTCACTTAGTCCATATTTCTTTCACTTTAGATGTCTATTAGCGGTAATTGCTCCACGCTCAATTTTCTAGTCACGTGTTTTCCTTACGTTGTTCGGATAAACAGAGACGGAGTTTTAAAATACTCGCATTATTGCAGGTGATTATGCAGCAGTTAGAGAAGCATTAGATCTTCAACAGGACCAACTGACTTACAATTAGTTACACGCGTTCACTTACGAACGTGGATGAGCGTCTGTAATATCTTTTTGCGATCGTCGGACTAAGGTCGTTAAGAGGCGCTGCTGTAATCCTGGACGGAAGTGAATGTGTGTATCAAAATAGTTTAAACCGCGACAATATACGATAGTAGACTTTATCGACTATCATTTTATTTTTTTGGAAATTTCCGATGGGAAAACGATTGCGCCATTTTTTCACTGTTCTTTTCTTTTTTTTTTTTATAAACACGTACAGTTGGTTAATTGAGTAAATAAATGTGCAATCTGCAGTGAGATTACGGGTTTGGCATATTTTGTTACTACTACCTGATAGCGAATTTCATCCTACACGATTTTTTTAAATTGAACCGTTTTAATTGAAATATTGTGGAATTTTGATAAAACCTCCTACACCCTCTAGCGTTGCAGTTATAATTTATAAACATATACAGAAGAATGTCTGTTTTTCATCGACTTTTGTTGCAATCGCACCGGATAACGTTAACTAAATTATTAAATTTTAGAAGCTATTCAAAATAGGCGTGTCTTTCTATTTTGCGGGTTCGTCATTTATGGACATCCTCGTTTCAACCAAGTCGCATAATCAGAATGAACTAACCAACTACGACGCTGTGATAGCTGATTAAATAGGACTTTATGTATTTTTAAAACATTTTTAAATTTCTAAATAGGTAGTCGCTATTTGATTTTCTTCATGAAGCAATGTATTTCTCAAATTTACTGCCTACCGTAGAAGATATTACGTAATAATATCACCCCCCCCCCCAATAGGTCTCTCCGAATCCGCTCCTGTGACAACGTAATTTTTTATTAAGTAAAAACACATATACATATAAACATATAAAATTTATCAAAATTAACTTTCCGACTAGTTTCGGACAGCTCGGTCCTTGGACAGCTTGGTCCATATCGCCATAATTAACAGGACCGAACTCTCCGAAACTAGTCGGAAAGTTAATTTTGATGAATTTTATTACGTTGTCACAAAGGCGGATTCAGAGAGACGACGTTTTTTTTGGGCGGGATGATATTATTACGTAATATCTTCTACGGTAGGCAATGTAAAGCTTCGTGTAGAAAGCATGAACTGTTGCGTGGAGAGCGGATCGGGATATTGTTTGTTACATAGATTCCAAGACTCCGGGGACGTTAATGTGAACATTTGAAATTATTATTTTAAAGTTAAAAATAGCGATAAGTTTACTAATCTTTTATACCGAACGTTGCGTGCATTAAAAAAATGTAAAGAACACTTATCTTTCTTTTTTTTTTTTTTTTATCTAGAATATTAGATACTAAATGTTTAATTACTGTAGGGTTTACTCAAATGTGAAGTGAAATCAGCGTATTACATCAAGGCTTCTATGCATACTATGTTTAATGTTCCGCTGTTTTCTAGTAACAAAATATATTCGGAAAATCCCACTCGAGGTAAACTAACTTTTATTATTGGAAAAACACTCCTTTCTGAAATTACATTTTCCATCGGGATACGTGGAATGTATGTTTGTCTGTTGACCCGGTGGGAATGGTGGTTACGATTAAATTATTTCATAAATCTTTTATTAACAGTCTCGAGTCGTTACACAACTTAGGTAATAGCATGATGCGGGTACTGATCTTCAAAATTATTTAATTTAGAGTGGCAGGCCAGAAGAATTTAGTGAATTCGAAAATTCTCTCGTAAATAAATAGTGTTTTATTTTGGCTAGGAACTTTTGGTAAAATAAAATCATCTATTTCATTGACCGTATCATTCCCGGGGGGCGGTACACGATTGTTTTCGAACAACGCCAATGATAATGTGGAAGATTTTCTACACTGAGCTATATTTAGCGTCTATAAGATGTTTCAGACTACCGACAATGAGATCTAATCAGTTCGATATCAGTGTCTAGAGAGAGAATTTTTCCTTCTCCCAAATTACGTCATTTGTTGTGGGAATTTGATATCGTTGAAATGGACCTGAACTAAACACCATAACCGAGATGATTTCAGAAGTGGTTTTAATAATAGTTACTACACGTCTTTCTTTTACTATGACAAGAAGTGTTTACTGAAAATCACCAGCAAAAACGAAATTGACTCCACTTAGGACGACACTTGAATTTCTGATATCGCTTATTGGTTCATTGCTTCAACATGAGTTCCGCAATTACATTCATCCATAATTAATGGTGCACCTCGTAACAATTTTCCAAGCGGTTTAGTTTTAGCCGACGTTGGCGCTCCAAAGACACTTGCAGTTGTGCAGTTCCGAAAAAAAAGCGAAAAAGCCAATTTCCAGTGCTATTTTTCAGGTTATTCCAGAGCGGGTCTGCTACGGCAATAAAAACGCATTGTCACCGGTAATATGTAGTAGTAATAATAATAATAAAATTAAAGTTCGTATACGCGAAATATACGAATAATTCGAATATTTTTCTTTCGATAATTTCTGGCTAGTCCGTACTAGTATGTAGAAAAAGCTTTTTAAAAGTAATTATTCAATCATTCATTTACTCACTCATTTTTAATTTTACTTCTCCACCGAATTCGTTGATTCGTTGAATTCGTTATAAATTCAGTAGTATTTTCACAAGAATTTGTTGTATTAATAAGAATTTAGTTTATAACTTCAATTGCGATGTTAAATAAAAAGGAAGAAAATTATATTGGTTATCTTTTCATTAATGGTTCACGACGGTGGTAAATAATTTAGATTAATGCTTCAAAAAATTAACGATTTAGCGTCAGCGAAGATATCCGTAATACAACATATCAGAAGCTATTCCATAATAATATGTTAGTATAACCAGAAATAATCAGCGAAGGATACAACATTTGGGTAGTCAAATAAAACAGGCTAGAAAATAAGTATGTTACAATTATTTCTTTTATGTATTGGTGTATGTGTGTACGATAAATTGAATTTTTAATTGTAATTTGTATATAAATTGTGAAATTCGTTTTTTTGGGCAGCTGCCAAAATATTTTCAAATCTTGTAGTTGTATATAATTAATAATAATAACTTGAAAGATAAATAAGAAATTGTGATTATTCTGAGAATTTTCTTTAGAGTGCAATTTTGATTTGTTCAATAGGGATATAAAAACTTATTCATTTTAGGATATTTTTTATTACGTAACTAGCAATTCATTTGACTGATAACATAATAATATATATAGATATATATATTTATACATATGATCGAAAGCATTACTGTTTCGCAGCTATTTTGAGAGAAATGCTCGTTTAATGCTGTAAATACGGGATAATGGATATTTCTAAAAAACTGATAAACAGCATTTTTGATTTGAAAAAAAAAGTAAATGGCGTCATGGAACGGAATGTGCAGCACTTAAAATTTCCGCATAATATTAAAAAATTCCGGGATGACGTGAATTTTGTTGCATCGAATAATAATAATAATAATAATAATAATAATAATAATAATAATAATAGATTTTCGTTAAATCGATAAAAATAACTTCGTATCAAATTTTCTCCTCTAGTAAAGGGATTTATGTCTTTTTTGGAATTTTTACAATCATTAGTCATTTCGTTAAATTTATCAGGGTTAGCAGAGCTCGTCTCATACATTCCGATCTGTTGTTTTACTTTTTACCACTTTATCCAGCTATAATTAGCAACAGCATACTATACTACCGAATCATTATTTGCCAGACTTTGTGTTGATCGCTGAGAATGATTTACCTTCTAGTTTTTTTTATCCGATCTACAATACATATTTATATATTAAAAAATGAAACAAACAATTTGTTTACTCAATAAATCAATGTTTAACATTGATTTTTAATATACAAATATATATTGTATCTAAGTACATATATCTTATAAATGTAAAAAAAAAAAATATATATATATATATATATAAACTCGGCCACTTTGACCCCGCAAGGGGCTGTGCCCCTTGACCCCTCCTGCTTTCATTCCTGTCTCTTTCTCTTCTATACTTTGTATAAAATGATCAAAATTTACAACGTAATTCTTACTGGCATCAACACACACAAAAAATAACATAACCACAAAAATCCTGTTTTAACATTTACCTTCCGTTATATAAAATTAAGACATTTTTTCGTTACATATTTCATTACGTAAAATTGTGACATTTTTTAAATAACAATAATAAAAATCCTACAAAATATAACAAACGTTACATAAAATTGGGACATTTTTTTGGGACATTTAGCGTTACATAAAATTGGGACATTTTTTTGGGACATTTAGCGTTACATAAAATTGGGACATTTTTTTGGGACATTTAGCGTTACATAAAATTGGGACATTTTTCTGGGACATTTTTTTGGGACATTTTTTCGAATGGGGGGTAGCCTAAGAATTACGTTGTAATTAATATAGACGTATGTGTTTACATGGAGGTGATGGATAAATCTGTATAAAGAAGCAACAAAAACGGTGTGCAACAATATAATTAAATAATTGACTGCAAAAAAAAAAAAAAGTACCGTCTAGAACAGGTATAAAGCAAACAGTGGACATAGTACTATTGAATGGAAAAGTTTTAAACGCGGCTAGATTGGTAATACTGAAATCGTTCAATCATAATTTCCAGCTATCTTAATTCCGACCGTTAAATATGAAGCTTGTTTTGCTTGTTTTACTTGTTTTAGTTTAATAACCGGATTTGCGCAATCGATCGTTTTTCTGACCACTAGTCACTCTGATTTGTTTCATAATTCTATCAGCAAAAGGAAGCATGTGTGCGTGTGTATGTGTAAAAAACTTCTTCAGCACCTATAACAGTGGGAATAAAAAAAATTTCTATTTTTCGCGAAAAGTGCAAAGAAAAATGTAAGTGTCGCCTGCGACCCCCTTGGGGAAGATGTGAAAACATACATATGAGCCTAGTAACATAGGGCTATTACGCAAAATTTTTAACAAATATTTTTAACTTAAAAAACACATGCTTTCATATTATTTTTAGGATCGGCTTTTTCAAATTTTTTTAAAATTATATTTAGTGTTGATACTCAATGTTCATTAAAATAAACGTCGGAAAAAGGGATCATCTCCTTAGGAGATATACTTTATTTACTTAATACTGTCAGATAAAAATTAGCCGAAAAATTTTCATCAGAATATAGGGGAAATATATAAATACTCGAAATATTAAAACGAAGGGGGCGATAAAACCGAGCCACTTAATATTCAATATTACTGTTAAATTTAAAATATTTCTGTTTTATAGCAATATTATAACTCATGGCTCTACTCGTGTATTAATGCTCGTTTAATTCTGTACTTGGAAATTAATAAAAAAATTTTTATTTTACCTAAAAATTATATTTATGTAAAAAGATTCTTTCCCTCTTTGAGAAACATGGTTATCACCGTTCAAAAAAAATGGTCTTCATTCACGTACAGCAAACTATACAGTAGTTAAGTAATTCAAATTTGAGTATAAATAACATTCCCGGTAGCAAATATTAGAAATACGGTTTCCAGTCTTGTCAATCGAACGCCATTTCTGGAGATCGCAAAGCTTTATCATTGTAATTATTTATTTCTTATCCCTTATTTACCACTTTTATTATATCATTCATTTATCCTATAAACGGTCCATTTATCTACCCGCTAGCTTTGCCCGTGGCTTACTCGTGTGTATTAATATCTGTTTAAGTCTTTTATTTTTCATACAGGTGTGATTTCTGTACTTTCCCAAAAGCCTTATTTCCTGTATTTTCCCCCTTATTTAGAGAATATTACTAATATAATAATTATAACAAACTTTAAGTACCTTTTACAAAACGTAACGCGGTAACGCTCGAAAATGTTTACTTCCCGAATGAAAAAGATACGTGTAGATGAACTGGTAAATATGGTACTATTGCGATTTTAGATTAGTTTTTTTTATTCGAATTTCCATTTTCATGCTAATTAAAATTCATCAATTTTAATGTTTTATAAAAAATTAGATTTTTTTTCCAAATTATGTTTCCGAGGTAAATTAATTATTAAATTAATTAATAGTACTTTAAGTTAATCTCACGTTTATTAGGTTGCTAAACGATCGAAAAGGGTAATGGTAACGCTCGAAAATTTTCACTTCGCAAGCGATACACGTCGTATAAGATGTTTTCACATCAATAAAAATAAACAACCGATTAATAAACAGTTTTAAGTGAGGTCTGTGGATAAGGCATGACAGAATAACAAAAAAGTTTTTTTCCGACAATTATAGAGAGATTTAATAACACGTAAAATATGCTCCGAATATTTACAACGTACAATTCATATCAGGACATGGAAATTTCAAAATCTATCTCAAAAGATTTAATATAGCGGAAACGGATAATTGCATTAGATGCAATGGGCGCAGGATAGTGTACAGCATATCCTGAATGGACGCAACATTTTAAATACAGAGATAGCGGAAGACTGTAGAGAATTGGTTCAGGAAAAAATGAAAATTTTTAATGAATTGGCCAAAAATAAATTGGAATATATAGGAAAACTAATATTAATTTACATTAAAATTATAGTATTTTAAGATAAAGATTAATGATTGTGTACAATGTGGAGTCGAGGAATCCAAAACTTAATTGGATGGTTTCCACCGCTGACCGTATTAAATTTTTATATGTAAAATAAAAAATAATAATAAAAAACAAAAAAAAAAAACGCGAAGAAGCTGCCGAAATATTTACACACTTATCCGGAAAATGTTAGCGGGCAAAAGAATAAAAATTCGAGGTTGGCATTGAATAAATTTTCTACGACTGTATTTGAAAATGATCGTTGAGTAACGTATTTTATCAAGTTATGCTTAACATTTGTTCGATTTTGTCTCTCTAAAGTAACATTTAACTCTTTAAAATATTACACTTTAGCAATGATAACTGATTATGGTGCGGAAAAATTGTTAACGAATGATTGAACATTGAAATTACACTAGATAATTTTAGAGGAACATCTTAATTAAAGTGTATACTTTAGAAATCAAGCGAATAAAACAAGTGTAAAATCAAAATCACGTTTCCTTTCCTTAACACGTTAAACTCGGTGAATTAATTTTTCACGCCATATCGTTATGTATAAACCGATTGTAGGAAGAGAAGATGTTTATACAATTTTTGATACTTGAGACGTTACGATTGATTTTAAACAACGAAAATATCTTTCCTCTTTTCTATTCCCTTAAGTGCACAATTACTTTTTATTCGGCGATATTGATATTAATACCCACTTCAAAAAGAAGGTTATTATTATATGTTCGTCGCGTATGTTTTTCTCCCCCTTTTTTTTTGTTCGCTCACGCATAACTTGTGCCATTTGAACCGATTTTTATGATTCTTCGTTCATTGGAAAGTGTACCAGACAGTTAAGCACTAACGGATCCGTTGAACACACACGCTGAATAGTCATCAAAAAAAAAAACAAAAAAAAAATGTGAAAAAATTTAGTCCCTTTAGAGAATTTTTTTTACAATAAACGACTTAAAATATTATCAATTTACCGCGAAATGATGGTTGATTTTTTTTTTTTTTTTTAAATCAGTTGTAAGTACGATTAAATTTAGCAAGAGAAAAAGTTAACATGCGGTGATTTTATACGGGTACCGATGAGTATTATTAAGTAATGGTACTCAGTAGTCATCAAAAGCCACTTTGTATACTTTAACTGGACAAAAATCGGTCAAAAAATTTCGAATGTAGGGAAAACTGTGCACATCGAAAATTTTAAAATACAAAGAGACAGTAAACCCGAGTGACTTTTAAAGTATTACTAACATTAGTTTATGTAAATTCGAATAAAAATAACGAATTTGAAGCCCTTAAAGTGTGATTTTCAAGCCTTACCATTGAAGGAATTCGAACATTATACTCTTTAACCTACGTCCAGCCCTTTATGAAATACGGAAAGTAGCATTATTTTATATTGACCTTGATCTTATTATTACAGCTTAAAAGTATTTACATTGAAAACTGTAAAATGAAGTGGTTAAAAAAATAAATTTTCACTCTAAAAATTTAATAAAAATGCCCTAAATATATGTATTAAAAAATAGGTATTCGATTAAAAATAGCCTGTATTTTTCGATCTCCACTATTGGCCAGTTCACATTTAAATGTTATCCAAATAACTTGAAGAGAATTGCAACGCTCTGTACTAGTACTAATTATAAGTTCTAAAAAACCACAACAATATGTTACATTCATCTAAGCCGTGCAATTAGAAAATCTCTTCTTAATATGCCGCGAAATAGGCTATAATTTTTCTATACCTTCCACCCGCCGCGTTCTCCGTTTGCATTGAATATAAACGAATGTCACAAATGCCACAGAGTTTCTCTTTTTAATGATGTAGTTTTTGTCCGTATTCGTTTAGCCGAAGCGCAATGAAGCTTGTTCAATACTTTATCCTGAAATCTAACGACAGTCCAAATATTACATGGCCCGTAGAAAATAAAAGTATCGCCATTTGTCGGCAGTAGGAGTCAAAAAAAATACATATACACATTTTTGTTTTAAGAAGAAAAAAAACGTTTCCATTCGGAATTTTATTGTGGTTTTTTTTTCTCTTCTTTATTGTCGTCAGCGAGATGGTGATTATTCTTTGAATTTCGTTTCATAAATAGCAGTTACGAGCCAAAAATGCATCAACATATTTCTCCCCCGACATTTTAAAAATAACAAGAACATAAAGAAGAAAGTTTGAATACAATAAACTAAATATAAATACCCATTATACACGAAGCTTGTACGTTATCCAAATTAGCTAACGCCACATTGTTGCTCGTCCATCGGTGTTTCTAACGGATAACACGAATACATGTATTATTAGGCGCACTACAAATAAATTAAATTCTGTAATGAAATTATGATTAACGGTAACGAGTTTGTTCAATATGATCAAAAATTATGTATCACACGGTACCCCCATCATTCCCATTTAATTCTATAAAATACAAAATAGAATTAGTAAATATTTCATTGTATTATCGCTATTCTATCATTAAGGTTTTTGTATCAATCGCTTCAAAATTCATCTTTATTAAACCTGCTGGAGAGCGCGGTAAATTTTCTGTTCCATTTTCTCATACTCCACTATTGAGATTGTCACACCCTTTAAAGGTATTCTCTTTCTTCCTTCAATTACAATCTGCTTGTATTGTACTGTAAATTGTGAATCAAGTTTCGACATGTACAACATTTTTAATTCCTCAAAGCACTCCAAATATTTACTTTTTCAAACAAGGAGAATCCAAAAAAAACACTTTTTACCTCTCTTCCTTTTAAATATCTATATCTATATATATATATAACTTCTATATATACATATATATATACACACACATACACATATACATATATATACATACATACATACATACATACATACATACATACATACATATATATACACGCATATATATATATATAATAAATTCAATCTTGGGGTTTCGCCAGGAAGACACTCCAAGTCGGCTTCAATTGACTATGCCATTTTCCGTAAAATAACGTTTTTTTTTTTTACTAAAAAAATTCGTAATTCCCTAGACTTTTTCGTTTTATATTTCCATTTCTTTATTACAGCTACACATTAATCTATTAAATTCTTTAAAAATTTTCATTTCTGACCTACATGAAGCCGTTATTTGAAATTAAGCCACTGTCACATGAGTTTCATTTTGCATTTAAATACTTTTATGAAATAATTTGTCGAATGAAATATATATTTTCCACTACAAAACTTAACCACGCAAACAGTTTATGCGCTTGTTTTTCTTGTTTTTATATACATGTAATATTACTTCTGTTACAAATTTCATGACATTTGTATTGACCCTCAGCGTAAGGATGGCATAGCCATTAATAATATATATATATATATATATATATATATATATATGTATATATGTATATATGTATATATACATATAAACCTGATCTTTGAACCTCGCCGTAAGAACATCCCCAGACTCTTAGATGATCTTACAGAAGAGTTGGTTGAAATTAATTATGCTATCTTTAAACGTTACACAAAGGTGTTTCATGATTTTTAATATTACCCCCCGCGTAAATATTACATATTCATTAATATATATATATATATATACATATGTATATGACATATATACGTATCTACTGGGAGGCTTGGCTCCTGCTCACTTCGTTTAAGCCTCCATCATGTCCCTTATTTACTGAACCTTTTCAAATAACGCTTTTTCAAATAACTTGTTCTACAAGTTCTTCTGTTCATTGGCACATTCAATATTGATTTCTATCCCCGATGTACATTAAGACTGCGCTACGTAAAGTTAATTGTAGGAAAGATTGTGTAGTCGTTCTTCATAATCAATCTGATTTTACAAAAACTTTGATCCTATCGTTATAAGCAAAACGCCAAATACATGGAAAACTACAAGCGTTTCTCAATATATAATTATTTCTGGCTATTTAGTTAATATTGAAATAATTTTCAAATGTTTAAATCAATCACAACACGAATAAAATTGTGGCATGGAAGAAAATTAAAATTGTTTTAATATATATACTTATATATATAGGGGCTTAGCGCTTTGCTGCCCATCTTACGGTACTCTCACAGCATTGTTACTTGCGAAACTATCGAAAATGGTATTTGAGTGTTCGTATTTTAATTATTCCTGGCTATTTGACTGATATTGAAGTATTTTATAATTTCTTTATTACAAAATAAAATCAATAAAAAAAAAATAAGAAAACATCATGAGGATTTTTTTTATACACATATAAAAATATGGAAAGTATTTTTGTAGATGCATGTAGACTAGATAAAGAGTTGATTACATGTTTGCGCTTAAACAAGTGATATTTACTTCCAGTGAATGCTGTTTAATAATCAAGAACATTAGATTTGGAGAAAATTTGATCGGAAAATTTTTAAGTAATTTAAAAAAATGAAAAGGGAAGTAATTTGGTTATTTCGTAGAAACTATTCGGGATATGAAGTTTTAAACATGTGTTAAAGGATGCATCTTAGTATAAAGTATGCATAGATTAATGTTTTAAAAAATAATGGAATAGGTTTTGATTCAAAAAGAAATAAATAAATAAAAGCTTTTCATAATAAAAAATGGTTTTATAGGTTGCGGGTATGTAGATGTAGAAGATCATCTTGGTGTATAATAAAAATAAACATCCGGGAAATTGCTGGTGTGGTCTTTACTGGTCGCAGTATAATTTTATTTGGGATATTATATTTTGATTATTTAGTAGAAAATGAATACTTTTGAATAAGGCTGTTTTAAAATTTTTTTTTTTTTTTTTTTTTGCATACAATCTGTCCGTAAGACAATGAGTAGCAGTGCCGATAATAATAAAACAACACACAACCAAACAAACAAAATAAAACAAAACAAAACAAAACTAAACAAAAGGTTATCACCCAGTGGTGATAAATCCTTTGGAGAAAGTTAGTAATATTTATCCTCTATGCTGCAGCTGAATCTGATTTATCCTTTTAAGCCGCACAAAGCTGACACAGTTAACCGGCAGGTTAGCGGCTAGCGGATTGACGTGTTGTTGAAGCCTTTGCATATATTTCTCACTTAATCTTTTTATGGTATCTCTAACCATTGGGATACCTAGGTCCTTATGTATGTCATCGTTGCGTATATACCAAGGTGATGAAGTTACATTTCGTAAGTCTTTGTTCCGAAACCGCTGAATAACATTGATAGTCGAGTTGCTTGCTGTTCCCCACATTTCAGCTCCGTACTTCCATAGTGGTTTCAATATCGTTTTATAGAGTAATGTTTTGTTCTGCAAAGATAACTTGGAGTATTTACCTATTAGCCAGTTCATGCTGCGAAGTTTTAGATCAAGATGTTTTAAAATATAAATTTATTTTTTATTTTGTCAGACGAGCGTAATTGAAGAAAAAATGATATTACGCTTCTGTGTACACATGTACTTGGAACAGTTTATTCGTAAACATTATTATTGAAAGGTGATTTTACCTCAGTAATGATATATTTTTAGAAGTCTTTTGTGAAAACAGTGCTTTAATTGCGCATCCTCAACCGATAATTTAATTGGCGCTTTGAACTCAATGAAAAAGTCGTCGATATTCGCGCTTCACAATATTTAGTGACCAAGTAAATTACGGGTTCGTTTGCAGAATCACGCAGAATTATGCATTGAATTATAAATATTCAAAATTTTTGATTTATAAATTTAGGTTATTGCGTGTATGTATGTAGGCATGCGATCGCTTGTTCGAAAGTGAAAAGGTACCGAAAGATTCGACGGTTTTGCGAACGATTGTCTATATTTAACCGTTTGGATTAAGATCAAACGTCAATTTTTTTTCTGAAAAATGTCCAACTAATACCTACGAGAATATTTCCGAGGTCGCACATTTTCGTTTTAATGATGATTGTTTATTAGAGACTATTTTGATGTGTCATGCCAAAGACAACATAAGCCCTTATACTCGTAATATATTCACACGTATGTATATGATTGTTAGAGCGGTCAAAATTAAAGCGCCTTCGAAGAAAGATGTTTACTTATAATTAGCGGCTGAGAGCGTTATCTGTGAATTCTTTTTTCTGCTTTTTCGAATTATCAAAATCTGTTCGCTCATTATCTCAATTATAGCTATATTCCGGAAAAACCATTCATTAAAGAGAAAATAAACGCATAGAATTAGTCGAATTAGACCGTTTAAATTATTATTTCTAAAAGAAAAAATTTGAATGTGCCTCGGGGCACTGGATAGAAGTGAAACTTCAAAGGCATTTTTCCCAACTTCGATTTAAAGTTACAGTATTAATTCGAAATTTATCAAGAGTAAGAACCAAATGGGGACATCTATAGTTCTTATAAACACATAACTATAAAGTTTCACGTAAAGAAAAACAACAAATAATCAATGCATTTGTTTTATTAATGTTTTTCATTGATTGTTGGATTCTATAAACTAAAATACAATACGATAGGCTTATGGTAACTAAAATATGAAATATAAGTTTTCAATGTAATTATATCAATATAATATCTAGAAAGTACACTGAATCAATGATATTTCCGTACTAGGTCGTTGATTCATTTGGATTATTACTAATAATTGAAGCTCGGTTAGGAGAAATTCTATTTTTTAATCATCGTCTGATGCAAAATTGACGTTGAAGTCTCCAGCTAATATCATTGGAAGTGTACGTAAATTTTCTTTTAATAACCTTGAACCATCGAGAGTGAAAGGGACTAATCTTATATGTATAAATTTAATTACATCATGGATCCTTTGATTTGAAGAAATATAAATAGCGATAATAATTATTTCTTTTCCATTTTCCGTCTTACATTGAACAGTACATATATCCTCAATATTTATTTGACCAAAATCTAATTGCGTAACATTGTGTGTATTGATATATCAATATTAGAATTAACAATATATTTAACTTATCGTTTCTAATAAGGTTAAACTGCAACCCCTCCTGCTCGAACGTTCTGGCTTTTAAATGTCACGATGCAATCGAAATTTGGTATGTGTCGATATTATCATCATTATTCTTCCATGTTTCTGTTACGATTAAAATGCGGCTTGCTTCATTTGAGATCATTGACATTCTCTCTCTATATATGCTCGATGTCTTTCTTTTTCCGATTCTTTATATCTACCTTTATGTTTGATTAATTTTCGATATTTTAAGTTCTAATAAATTTCTTTTATTTATTTTTTTCTATATATATATATATATATATATATATATATGTATATATAATGTCTCTCAAAGTGGTATAAAATACAATAACTTGCATCATCAGTTTTAATTCAATATATGTATAACTTTCAGATATATTAATACTTTAATTATTCATAACGTACGATCGCTCGCTTGCTCGTTTTTCATGTTAACTCCCCCTTTTATAAGTAAGGCACGCCTAAAGAAGTTTCACTTAAAAAAAAAAAAAAATGAAATAGAACTTAATTAAATATATTTTTTAATACTACTATTATGAAATGATTTCCCTAGCAGACAATGATTGAATACTATTATCTTGTTATTATCATTTGAAAATAGGCTTATTGTTAGTTAATTGTCAACGGCATCCTAAATAATGGGCCGAAATAATAAAATAATTACTAACTTCCATTTAAAATCCTTGCTTCGGTACTTTTCGAATAGACTAAAGGTTAAATATGTATTTGTATATATATATATATATATATACGAGTTAACTATCATTGAATATTGCAAATATATGGGTGCAAATGTAATACATCTAAGTAAACGTGTAGCCTTTATAGTAGAACTCTAATATATTGTATGTGCATCATAAATTAGAATTTATATATAGAAATATAAGAAGTAGCCGTATGTTAACTCGCTTGCGTATACATTAAGCGTAATATAGCATTTTGAATAATATTATTAATAGTGATAATTCATCTACGCTGGCGTGTTAAAATTTTACAGATATGTGGACTGAGTTGAAAATAGGTTATTCATTTAATTTAAATCGAATTATCCCAGAACGCGTTGTACTATGAACGTCTTAATGATGTATTTAAGGAGAGGGTCTGTCCAGCTCATTGTGTTTGTGTGTTTTTGCTGATGATGAATACTGTAGTGTATTAGAAACGTCAACGTGAAAAAAAATTGTGACGTGCTTTTCATCGAAAGTAATGGACGATTGCTACAAAAAATCGTCGAAAGTTTAAAATGCTTGCTTTTTTTTATTATTATTATTATTATTATTATTATTTTCAAGTAAGATGGAGTCGAAGGATAGACGTTTCAAGTTAGAAAATGGATATCAGTTCTGATTAGAATAGCTGAACCTCCGTGTCTGTTACTTTCAGCGATTGTAACTAATTGAAGAAAAAATACAAATGTGTTAACATTAGAGGAATCTTTTAGCCAAGTTTTTGAGAGCAGCGCAGTACTAAACTGTCAAGAGAATTTTTATTCTTTTCAAGGCTACGGCGATTTCACTGTAATATCTTAATTAAAGTCACGACGAAGGAAAATAAGGGGGAATGAATAAAAGGAGACGAACGTGGGTAAGAGGAGAATAATGGAAACTGCAAAAGGCGAGAGCACGAATAAGGAATCAGGAAGACTATAAGCGCCTGTATAATCCAATTTGAATACAAATCACGCACAGATTAAGGTAAAAAGGGAAAAGTACGATTAACAAATAGTCTTTAAAACCATACTATCAACCGACCTAGTCAAAGGTAGAAAGCAATACCGATGAAATGCGTTATAAAAAAATATATAACAACCAAATGAAACAGAAACGCAATTATAAAATGAGAAAAACGATAAAGAGTAAGATTTCATTGGGAACAGCGACATCCATCGCTCATCATAAAATTCACCGTGATCGGGATAGAAATTACTGACTGCGGAGATCGTGAAAGCCGGCATTAATAGTTAAATTATAATAGTATTTATTAATAGGATTTTGTGATGAACGATGTTTTTGCGAAGGTATTCTAATAAACGAAGACCTACCGGAATAATTTTGTCGTTTATTTTTGTACGCGCTGCCCAGAAATCGCAGTCATGGATAAATACTGCCCCCTTTTGATGCTGATTACATCGTATTTAGTTTTATATAGATATGATATATCATAAACAGGTAAAACGGCTAACAAGACATGAGAACTTCCCGTTCCTCGAGGTTTTTCCTCCTTTTTTCCCCTTTATATATTTATTCCCTTTGGACTGCTAGTTGTATGAGTATCGATCTCTTTTGACTCCTTTGTTATTTTCTCATGGTAGTTCTGGCCGTCTCCTTCTACCCCGAATAACTTTCCTCGTAGCGACCTCATTTTCCTTTCGTCCTACGTTCTTCTTTCCTGATGGGTAATCGTCGTCCGTTGCTGACAAGCCAGACAAATTGATTTAAAAAAATAAATAAATAAAAAAATTGTCGTTTCCTTTTTGTGGGGGATTGGAGTCCCGTAAGGTGGGAAAATTGTTTGAGTGAGGAATATCAGCAAAAGTGAAAGCCGGGCAGAGATCAGCTTTCTCTTTGATATTCTTAGTCCCCAGGATATGGAACATTTTGCAGACTACTGATCCCGTGTATTTTTACTTGCCCCTTAAATATCGGACAGGAGGGTCGAGGGTATAGAATGATTTTTACCACAATGAACGCAGTGGAAACTAATTGGTTTCATTTTGTTGAATGTGCATTCAGCGGAAAAATCACTACCAGAACGAAAGGAGCAGATAGGTTTTTGATCTGACATGAAGAACTCTGCCCAATAGCCGAATCGGAGATAATTACGACAAAGTTTAAGTGTCCACGGATAACCGTCTCAATTTTCACACGGTAGGGGCACCGTAGAAATTGAAAAAAAAAACAAAAACGGATGATTTGAGCCGAAAAATTTGATTTCGATAACAAGAACCAGTGCAAAACGCGTTTACAAACGGCGGCGTGGAATAGAATTAGGCGGAAGTTTACCTCCGTCGTCAGGCGAATCATCCGATATTAATTTAAATTAGCGATTGAATTTAAAAATTAAATAACGACAGAGCGAGAAATGAAACCGATAAGAACGAAACGGTCGAAATAAAATAAAAGCAGATAACGCAGATAAATTAAACGATCTCACCGATCTCTTCAACGGACAATTGAACACAGCACGGGTAAACTTTATCACACGAGAACAAATTACAAATAATATTAATCGTGCGAACATTAACGTTAATGATGAGTAGCAATGTATGCTTCGCCTGCTGAATACTAGGAGGAGAAAAAATATGAAAACTTTTAAACCGCGGTATTAAGAGATGCAGGGTGGGATTTTTCCTAAGAAAGGAAATGGGAAGAAACACGGGCAAAGGAATCTGCCGCTTCGTTACCAAACACGTTCGAATAGCTAGGAAACTGCAGTAAATATTGATATAAATGGAATGAAGAGAAGAAAGAACAATAATAAGTGAATGTAAAAGATGATGTATTGTGCTGAATGTCTAAAAACTGTGATTCTGTTTTTTAAATCGGATTTCGTTAAATTTTTTATTCATCGTGAAGAGCACCATTACTCTAATTATTATATTTTTATTGATTCGTTTATTTGATTATTATTATCAATATATAAAATGTTTGGGTTTACGGAATCACCCTCTTTGTTCTTTTTTTAGGAAATTATAGTTAAGGGAACTATATGGGGTTGATTTGTCTTGTAATAATAAATTTATAGAACTGGCTAAAATTATCAACTAATTAAACCGTGCATTAGTTTAAAACGGTATCGCTGCCATTGCATATTAATATAAATGCAACGTGACTATAATTATTGTTTGTTGACTATATATATATATATATATATATACATATTATATAGTAAGTACACGTCCTTAACCTCGAGATGATTCTGTAATACTTATAAAGCAAATTTTTCCTTCGACTTTGCCGATCTATTCTGCCGAGATATATTTATCTTTTTTACCTTGCCTCTCTAAGTCGCTTAAGCAGCGGTTAAACAATAATTCTGCAGCACTATCAATTCAAAATTTCCCATACTTTCATTGATGATTTCGGGGCTCTGATAGTGTTGGAGCTTCTTCTATTCTTCCGGATCGTAACCTTTATCAAAATCATTTCGTTTTTCTACCTTCTGTTTCATCTTTATTCCATTGTTTCCAAATTATGAGTGTTTGATAATTTTTGACTTCATGAATATGTTTCCCCTTTGCAACAACTTGACCGATCTTATAATTTTTCGCAGACACCGTCTTATACATATTATTCTCGCTACTTCATCTGTGTTGATTTGTTGTAAGTCCCCAACCACATGGGTATCAACTCATTTTATTTTTAACAAATGTCATTTTGTAATCGCGTGTAAAAAATTTTTTCATCCTAAATTTTGGTCAGATAATTTTCCCGCTTTCGTAACAAACGTTCCCTTTGTGTCTGTGTTCAATCTAATCTATTTTTCCTAATTCCCTTGGTTCCTTGAGGTTCCTTCACTTCGTCTCGTCTATTATTCGTTTACATTCTAACTATTCTTTTCTACCTTCTTCGTATTGGACACTTGACTAACATTTAAACTATGTATAGGTTTCCGACGTTCTATTTGTACCGTATCTACAGCTTTTTTCAACCGAACTTTTTATAACGGTTTTTAACCTGTCTCACTGCTCGTCGACGGATTGTAAGTTTCTGTTTTTCCTGCTATTGACCATGTCTTGTAACATGTATGTGAAATTATTAATTTTTTAACCTGTAATCATTAATCTTCGTTGTGATTGTAATTGTAACACTGGTCTTTTTGATTCTTCCGTCGAATTTCATAACTAGCAGTTTGCGATCACTACTACATTCTGCTCTCGGATAGACTACTGCATTCATACAGGATGATTTCCATCGTCTACTTATTAACATGTAGTTAATCTGGTTTTTATAAATATTTATTGGAGATTTTCATGTGCTTAGTCTTCTTGGGCGATGTTGGAACATAGTATTTGCTATTGTAAGCTGGTTGATAATTAAAAAATTCATTAAGCCGTTCACCTCTGCCATTGACCTAATCCAAACTTTCCAATTAGTTCCCTAATTGTTTGATCTGCCTACTTTAGCGTTCAAATCGTCCGTTACGATTAACAATTCGCGATTTGGTATGCCATCAATTACTTCTTGTAACTGAATGTAAAATGTCTCTACTATTTCGTCTGATTCAGCACATGTAGGTGCGTATATTTGGACTATATTTATTGTTATTGGTTTCGTATTAATTTTAATCATTATAATTCTATCACTTTTTGCTATATAACCCCACTAATTAAATGATTCAGTTTTTTATCTACAATTATTGCTGCACCATTAATATTTTTATTTTCATTGCTTGAGCAGTATATTTCGTTGTTTTCTGTTACAAAATGGTCTGTTTGTTTGTAGCGGGTTTCTGACAATCCCCGCAAATTTCAATATTATACCGTTTCAATTCCATTTCTACGATTTTTAGCTTTCCAACTTCCAGTAGTGCTCGGACATTCCATGTTCCAAATATGCACTTTTTGCTTAATATTTTCCCAGTCGTGTAGTTTCCATGAGAATACTGGGCAACCTTATTCACATGGCCGCGGTTGCATATTTCACACTCTGATCCCGGATATCGCAACGCCGTTCGCTAATCAGGTCGCATGGCAAATTAATATCGTAAACATTGCTAATCATGAGTTTCAAGGCAAAAATACTCCAGTGATTTCCAGTTGCCTGTTGGAGGCTTTACAGTTTTTCTTCTTACTATTACGGCCGCTCCTAACATGGGGAACAAACGCTGACCAGGTAGTCGCCCTAACAGACGCTTTTGGATTTAATATCTGAGTCACGCTTGGTCTGACTCCTCCGCTTAGACCTGTTTGGCTAGGGTAGCCCTTCAGGTGACTATTTTACCGCCAATATAGTTCTAAACATTGTAGAAGAGCGCAAACCCCTCCACCATGTCAAGGTGGTGCTTTCGGAGGGACTAATTACATTACACACATTATAACTGTATAACTCTTTTAGAACGTTGCTGGCTTTTACTGGGAATGGTCGTGGTTGTTATACTTGTGTTACAGTTTAATATATTAGTATATAACTATGTATAATATGTATATAGGGCGTCTAAAAGTTCATAGTGTGGATTAAAATCTCTTTTATCCGCTTATTTCTCAAATCCTCTATAGATGCCTGTAATTTAACTCGTAAAAATTATTTTGTCGCGACCGATTACACGTGGATGTTTACAGAAATATTTTTCTTTTACACTGCACTTCGTACTTGTTAAGGGACTATTACGACGATTACTTTTTTTGAAGCGTTTAGAACAGCTTTGAAAAAAAAATAAAATTATAAACGGCCACCGATAAAAATCGAAGCTTTTAAACCGAAGAGGATAATATAAAGCACAGTGGAAAGTAAGGGGCATGATAGAAGACGTAAGAATGCTGAAAAGTCTGACTGCGTCAACGTTAGAAGTTGGTGAAATCAAAACAAAGTAGAAGCGATTGTTTGGACCATGTACTAAGGCTGATAGAAAAACTGTGTTGATAGAAGACAATTAAGGAAGGATTCCACGTGGAGTATGATTCGCCCGTTGAGATACGTGGACGAAATAGAAAAAGGGTTTTCCAAAATGTTCGTCACTGATGTTGACGACTGTAATGATATCAGTATACTGTGTGTATTAGGCGTTTGCGGCTTTTGAATCGATTAAAGCTTGTTTGTCGTTTTTTAAAAAGGTTTAACGACGTATTTTCAAACAATATTTTACCGTTGCCAAAGAACAAAAAGGCTATTTTAGTGTGTGCCGAGCAAGCGCTGTTCTCGGAGGTGCACTGGAATGGACTCCCGGCAGCCACTTTGAATTTCGGTTTTATGATCTGGCCGATTTAAGACTTGTCCTGCAGATTGAAATCTCGCCTAATAGTTTTATACCTATACCCATATATATATATATATATGTGTGTGTGTATACGTAATATGCAAAACAAGGTGTGGAAGTCGAGAAATAGAAACGAATATGCTTTTTCAACGTATCCAATTTCGAATTTCGTAATGACGTCGAGGATAATAGCTAGCCGACAGTTGTTTTATCAAGATTTGATGACGCTTCAACGTCGTTTGGGCCATTCCATAACTTAAAAAGGGGGCCCGTCGTTCTCTAGCTTTACAACGTGTTCGGAACCGACGATATATCGCATTTCCTGAAGCGTATCAAACTTTATTACCGGCACGGAAAATGATTAATAGTGTTAGATAAAAGAAGAACAATATTCCACCGGACCTGTTGAGAAATCATAAATATAGCGGAAGAACTCGACGCGACCTAGCGTGGAAAGTTCCTCAAAGACGTGCCCGATTTGAGGACATTTTGAGGACTTGAACACGCTTTTTATATTGAAATAAACGCAACGGCTCAGTCTTGTTCGCTTTCTTTCTATATCTGGTCCTTTCTGTCTGCCTGTAATTATGTTGCTATTAATTTTTTCATAATTAAGATCTGATTAAGTCGATCTGAAAAAAAACAACATTATCGTCTATAATCATCGTCCTCGTCAGTTTTATCCTTCTATTTCTGTAACCTCAAAATCTAGAATGTAACTTGGATCGCGTTATTCTTCTGCTTCTAACTTTTTCATTTGCTTAGTTCCGTTTGTGTGTGTTACCATGTCTGAATAAAAATTGAACTACTCTTATCCTTTCTGCACCTTCCGCCAAAGCGATTGAATTACGAAAGAAAATTAAAGTGAACTCATTTGCAAAATTGCTGAGTGGCCGAAATTCATCGGACGCCCCTGATTTTGAGAAAGCATTCTAATTATAATTTTGAGCAGAATTTTGCCAGCCCTAGTTTCGTTTCGTCTGTTTCTAGGGATCATTCGGTTTCTTCTTACGGAATGGCTATTAAGCTCGAAGCTTAAACACGCGCTTAATGAGTTCAGTCAGCTGCAGAACCAACATTATCCCCGACTCGCGTTTAAAGTTTATTTTATAGAAAATGAAAACCTCGAATACGAAAGGTTTTGTCATAATAATTTTCATTGATTCTTCTTTCTTTCTTTTATGTGTTCGTCGACGTGGACATATTAGTCCAGGAACTAGGGAAAGAAAGGAAAGCGTAATTAGATCTTCATGTGATATTAAAGGAGGGAGTATACAATAACAGAAGGAGAAAGAAAGAAGAAAATTAAGGGCACGCTATAAGGAGCAGTAGTGATACGAGGAGGAAGAAGAACGTTCAGTAGCGATAGAAAAGCATTCAAAAAAGTTGCGACTACCGTGTCACGTACAAAATAAAAAGTAAACGGGTGAAGAGGATTAAATGGAGAAATATAAGTGAGAAGAAAGCGATGAGCTGCAAGCAAACTATGTTCATAAACAACTGATTACGAAAGTGAACGTTTCAAAGAAGAAATATTAGGAAACCAAAAAGATAAAACGGAAGATTTATATATCAGGATTTGATAATGAAGAGGAATAACAGTTACTATGCAATATTTAGAATAAACAGCTGCAGAGAGAGTTGTTATGTTGCAGAAGTCGAAACTCCTAAGCGGTACACGAAGCCAGAACTAGCGGATTTGCTAAGTCATCGGCTTCGATCCTAGAGTGTCTAGCTAGCTCCATCAAAAATCGGTTTTTCGACAGAGTAGCGAAGAAAAAACATTATGTACAAGAAAAATTGCATAATCAGTATAGTGAAAGGGAAGAGATGAGAGATGACCGGCAGGATAGTTTGGCAATCTGGTATAATGAGAACATCCTGAGGGATCGGAAAGAAACTAAAGAAAATAGCCTTAAAATAGCGGTATACTCGACGTAGAAAACCTAGTACATAGAAGGAGGTTTAAAGTCTACTACTTAGAATAGTTAAGAGAAGGACTAAAAAAAAAACACCTCATAGAAGATCATCTCTTTTAAAGTTGTCCGCGAAGATCGTAAAGCGGTTTGCGGAAATAGAGCTTAAGGTGAGGATTTAACCAACATGTTAAGGAGTAGGTTTCCGTGGTGTTAGGCGAAGCTGAAGAAGGTGGACAGAAGTGAGAAATTGGAGTTTTTTAGCGATAAAACACCAGTTGTAGCGAAGAACGAAGAGAGTGAACGAGAATAAACGACTGCTCGGATGAATTAAAAGGGGGCAGAATGTGAGATTGCGCACGTCGCTCTAAATGTTTAGACTGATAAAGATCAGTCGGAGTTATTAATTAATTGTATAATTTTCCAACTGACATACGTACTAATCTTTCCTTCGGTCATTATAGCCGTACGAAATGGGTAAATATTACTCTTTAGCCAGGGCTCTCCTCGACTAGGATTTAAGTGCTCATCTTCGAGTAGGTTTAAACTTTAATTAGTGCCTGGCATAATTTTACTATACACCAAACCTCTACGAAGACTGATTCTTACAATAAATATGACCTATTCATAGTCTTCTGCGTAACAACTACACCCGGTTCTTCTTATTTCGTTTAAATGTATTAAATATAATCCGTTAAATTTACACTGTTTCGGACACTCTCCTCGATTATTTATATCGATCAGTCGTATTAACATTTTCAGTTGTCCTAGTCTGCTAACAGTTTTATATACGCAAACATAACGCACACATTTATAGTCAGGTTCGCTCGAAATTCTTATTATCCTTCTTAGCATAATTATTTCCTTTCTAAAAAAATAATTCCATTCTTCTCTCTTCGTTAGTTCATGTGTAGGTTAAATGGTTTACCGAAAAAAAAAAACAAAAAAAAAACAAAAAAAAAACAAAAAAAAACCTAACTATAAATGTAATAAATCCATATCTGTTGATAATGGGCTATGCCCAAAAACGTTTCTCTAAATTGAGGTATTTATTTTAATTTTAATTAATTAAAGCAAATTATTTTATACTTATTTTTGTCTGTTATTGAAATTTTTTTTAACTTATAAAACTATAAACCAACTGTTACTTTATACACAATTTTCCTACTATACTCGTATTTGAGCCGATTGGCTGCCGTATTGAAGAAATATTGCTCAAATTTTTATTTCGACATTTCAAACTGATTTTCTTTTCAACGCTATTCACCATCGATGATTTAATCAATGTAGCCGTGTGCATAACCTTCGTAAAAGCCTTTATAGGGGGTTTAGTCAGTGTGTATCGCGTCAATTGACAAACGTGTAAAGAAAGTGTTTCGTATTTAAAAGGAGCTGCTGCTTTCATTTAAACTGCTCGCATCGTCTTATATAATATTTATTTAATTTCGTGCAGGGGAAAACGGAATTTGATGATTTATTACTGGATTAAAAACGCTCATTAAATCATAGCGTGCCACCGTCTCGATTAATTTTCCAATTTGTCCGATGTGTGATCTGGCCGACTAGGTCTTTATTAGTCGCGGTGGTGATTGCGTAATGTCGAGCGGTTTTCGGATCAAAATCAAAGTGTAACTGCACTCTCGGACGAGAATTTCGTGTTTCGAATTTTTAATGTGTCCCCTATTAGCATCGACTCGGAAGATGTCGTGACACGGAAATATTGGCACCTTCTATGAATGAGGATTTTCCTCGCAGCCGAGACCGCAAAACTGACTTTCTTCCTTCGTCGGTACGAGATCAGATTACCGTGAAAATGTCAATTATCCGAAAATAGCTCCTAAAATGAGACGCAACCGGTAATTGAATTAGCGTTAAATACGCGCTCACGTGCTACGCACGTATAGAGACCGTACGTACACTTTTTCCGGTTAATTTCTCAACCGAGATAAGATCATGCACGCTCGCTGGTAATGGAGATCGATTTATTAGACGCGGCCTAGGAAAGGTGGGGAGGTCAGCTTATTAGTCTTCGGACGCGTTTATTAGATCGGTGGAATGTGAAAAAAAGAAGAAAAAGTCGCTTCAATCGACACGAAAATCACACTGCTCCGAAGTGGTTCGAATGTAATACAGGCGAAGCAAAAGCGGACAAGAACGATTCTACAGTCAGCGTGAAAATGAAATGGAAAATTTAAAATAGGTAATCGTCGAAAAATATCGACGCGATCCGGCTAATGAACCGATAAAAAAACTAAACTAGTATGTATATAATGAAAGCAATATTGCAAATACGGTGCCCGCGGCAAGCAAAAACACAAAGACGTTATAAAGTCAAAAATAATAACTAAGTTTCCATTCCGCAATTTGCCTTATTCTTGAATGTTTTATATATATATGTTTTTTTAATATATATATATATGTTTTTTTAATATATATATATATGTTTTTTTAATATATATATATATATATATATGTTTTTTTACGAGTTGAATATAAAAAAGTGATATTTAATATACGTTCAAGTAAAATGGAGAACAGGCGTGTATCATCTGAATATACGAACGTCCGCTTAAAATCTGTATATGTTTGAAAGTTGAATATCCGTCACGGTTCGGTTGATCTTCCTTAGCGTGTTACTTTCAGATTGATAGCGACAGAATATTTAAGTAAACTGCTGATTCTACATTCGAATGAATTTTTTTCGAAAATAACCCGGAAGTTGTAACTTTACGCAGAATAAGTGTAACCTTTATTTAAATTACCGATTTATTTATTTGTTTTCATTTCATTTTTTCGATAAAACTGTATGCAATATTGGGGCCAGTATTTTAAATATAAGCCCAATTTTTCTCAACCAGCTGTGTAATATTTAGTATCTCTCTCGTTCAATTTGTCCTATCTTTATACTTAGTTGGCTGAAAAAGATCTGAAAGAGATTTTACACCTTCTTCTTAGAGCATTCTTATTGTTTCCAGCTTGAACAGTTTCCTCTTCTTTTGAATGATTAGCTGTTTTTAAAAAGAACAAAAAAAAAACATGAACACACAATGTACAATGATTTTAATGATGCTGTAAGAAAAAAAATACGGAACGATCTCGGTCGGAAAACCGAAATAATCGAAAACAATGTGACCTCAAAGAAAAAATCAGAATTATGGCGTCACTAAGCGGTGTAATTTGATCTTCGCCGCGAATATCTCTTCTACGCCATCATGCAGTTAAGATCGTTCACTTGTATTTCAAGGTTCCGGCTGGCTCTTTAGGGGACGACGACGTGTAGATCGAGCTAGTTCAAGATTATTCAGTTTTCGTTTAATTGTGACAGTTGAAATCGCTCTATCGAAATTTCCATTGAAAAAATGTAATTTTAAGCGACGATGTATTGGAATTTTATAATAGAGTTACGTTTTCGAAACTAGTAAAACCCGTATGAGAATGCCATCTTAATATTATTAATCCGAATCAGCACAACCCTGCTCAGAATAATTCCTTCGTATCTGTTTTGAAAAACGAATTCTTATTTAGTATTTTGAGTTGAAAAGTTTAACAACCGCCAGTGTCTTTCAATAGTGGTATGCTTTTTTAGGTCCTTTAGCGAGCGACCACCAGCCCCAAGTATTACGGAAGGACTTTCAGTTAGATAGAGATTTCGTCAGAGCTGGATAGTACAAATAGGCTGACAGCTGCAATAATAAAGGGTAAGGGCGGGTCCAGAAGGTCATTGGGGGGGGGGGGGGGGATTATATAATTACGTAAAATCTTCTACAGTAGGCAGTAGATTTGAAGAAAATCAAACTGCGATCTTTATAGAAATTCATAAAATGTGTTTTAAAAATACGTAATTGTTACAATTTTTAATTAAACTTTTGTCTTATATTTAGGGGTGAAAAATAAAACGAAATTATAAAATTCTAGCTCTAAAATGGTAGTTTAGAAATAGTAAGAACGATAGTATTTTTATTAGACTTTACTTTTTTTTATTTTTGTTAATAATCCGATCCAAATTCTCTTTATTCGTGAGCAAGTTTAATATATATTTCTCATTGAACTCTATTTTCATTTGCATTACAAAATAAAATAAAGATGGCAAAAGATCGACAACAGTATTGTGTTTAAAATAGAATAAAAACGGAACATTAATAGTTTTACTAGAAAATAGAATTAAATATTAGCATAAATTAAGTTTCTCTGTTATATCAAATTTTTTCATAGAGGCTTTGGTTCTTAGGGAGGTGCCTTCCCCCCGTGGATCCGCCACTGTAAAGGGCGTAGGCAAAGAGATAAAATGAAGATGAAACGGGCAACGATGATAGCAAACAGGGAGCGCAGGATAAAGCGGTATATAGGGATGGGCATTTAAAAAACACTTGATTTGAATATGGCAAAAGGCTTCATCATCGCTTCGATGTGAGAAAGTATTAAGCCGAGACGAAACCAACAGATAGATAACAGATTATGGTTGAAAGGCATGGAGGTGATAGCAAAGCGTCAGAGCAACGGAAAATCATAATACCCCAGGTGTAATATGGAGTAGACTAGGTTGAACGCACAGATAGGAGAGAGACAGAGCTGAAAAATGATGGAGTATCCGATCAAAGTCTAGAATAGAATTGCTTACATGAGGATTAGGAATTTTAGTAAGGAAGAGAAGAGAAAGCAG
Source organism: Icerya purchasi (assembly GCA_039619475.1). Lineage (NCBI taxonomy): Eukaryota > Metazoa > Arthropoda > Insecta > Hemiptera > Monophlebidae > Icerya > Icerya purchasi. Next base: position 268,012,149 of record CM077116.1, read on the forward strand.
AAAACCACTATTTCGTTACTCTCTATGTACCCACGCTTGGCTTAGGTATCCGAAGCAAATCAATAAGTGTATACAGAATTTACGCACTTTTTGCGTTAAGAAATTTTTGCCCAACTCCCGATTCTCACCATTGGTACGCTAACTCATTATATGAAATCGCACCGTAATGGAATTTATTAACACTTAGTACGGACACACATACGCATGTTGTTTGTACATTAAATAATAAATCATTTTTAGCGAGACTTTTACAAACTGCGCCCCGATACTACAGCTGACTGAAATTATTAACGAAACAAACTTGAAAGAAAAACTTTGTCTCCAAATATACATATGTATATATATATATATCATTTATAATTCTAAAGCCGGCAATTGTTTCGAAGTCGATGATGGCCCTTATATTGTATCGACTGCATATTGTTACGTCCGGAGTAATACGAAAAAATTAACGTAACGCACCTTCGCGTAATGTTTTGCGTCGATTGTATGTAACGTTTAAAAATTGCACATTCCTTACGGCGAATATGTACAACTCGATCGTACGCTCCTCTGGGGTCCACCAGGTGTGAGAGTTTCCCATAATTCTGCTGGAAGAGTCGAAGTTCCGGTTATGCGATCTTTCGTAGGATAACTCTTTTCCTTCATTACTACTCTAAATCCGTTGTATTTTTGAAAAATTTCAGTTTCTAACATGAAATCGTTTTAATTTAAAATCTGTCACGACGTGATCACTTTCATTTATAACTTCTATTTAAGTAAATATTACCAGCCTGATCAAATAGTTTTGTCTTTTTTTTGTTTTTTAAATAAAGTTCACATTTTATTAAATGAAGTTCGCATTTTATTAAATAAAGTTCGAATTTTATCAAATAAAGTTCACATTTTATTAAATAAGGTTCGTATTTTATTAAATAAAGTTCACATTTTATTACATAAAGTTCGCATTTTATTAAATAAAGTTCGCATTTTATTAAATAATGTTCGCATTTTATTAAATAAAGTTCGCATTTTATTAAATAAAGTTCGCATTTTATTAAATAAAGTTCGCATTTTATTACATAAAGTTCGCATTTTATTAAATAAAGTTCGAATTTTATCAAATAAAGTTCACATTTTATTAAATAAAGTCCACATTTTATTAAATAAGGTTCGTATTTTATTAAATAAAGTTCACATTTTATTACATAAAGTTCGCATTTTATTAAATAAAGTTCGCATTTTATTAAATAAAGTTCGCATTTTATTAAATAATGTTCGCATTTTATTAAAAAAAGTTCGCATTTTATTAAATAAAGTTCGCATTTTATTAAATAAAGTTCGCATTTTATTACATAAAGTTCGCATTTTATTAAATAAAGTTCACATTTTATTAAAAAACAAGCGAAAGACAAAAGAATTACACAATTTCTTGGTATTCGCCCCTCGCGCAATTAATGTAAGAATGTATATATATATATATATATATATATAAAGAGAGTTTCACGTCATTGTTAAAAAGGTAATGATTTAATTTACGTAAAAAATTCTATTACAACACGCTTCGTATTTGCATAGCGGTGATTTTTTTATACTACTCAGTACAAGAAACAGCGTACACTTTTTTATCAACCCGACATTAAATCTTTTCCAAATTGTTATTAATATCACTATCTACGTGCATATGTATAACATTGACGTATATATTCGCGGTTTAATGTGAATTATCGAGTAGGTCGGTAAGAACTGCGTTGTTTTTTTTGTTGTACAGATTATTTAAATAAATTTCTCTTGCCGTGGTTGTTTGAGAAATTATCAGTTTTGAAAAGTACGATTTACTTTATCGACAGCTAATAAAGAGTATTAGAAAAGAATCAAAACTGCTTAAAACAGCTCAAAACACATTTTGCGCAATTGCACCGAATTCCCCCGCTGCTTTTGACAGACGCGCGTTTTCCAAGTCGCGTGTTTTTTCCGAAAAAGAAAAAGGAAAAAAAGGTCTCAAATTTTCAATCGTCGTACATGCGGTTGAACACAACGAAACGAATGAAGCGTGCTCGTAAAATTCATCCGGTAGCGCGCATAGCTTTCACTGTTCTTTCATATATTTCCATTCGTGTGACGACCGGTTTCAAGTTACTGTACATGCTGCTCCGTCGGTAAGTCTATCTGTCAACCTGCTAGTACTGTGCAACGATATCGTCGCTATTGAGCTACTGCATTTTACCAGCGCATCCAGCTGAACGACCGATGTGATTGATGCTGGGTGTGATGCGTATCTCTATCGCGGTCACTGCGGATAACATATGCGTCGAAAGAACAGGTAAATAACTAACCATTCTCGCCACAGGGGTGGGGGGGGGGTAATTGGTAATAAGAGGAGAACACATCTTATCATGGCCTTGTTCCCCGTGTGCGTGCGCTCTAGCCATATTGTTTTCTTATCCTTATCGTTCGCGAGAAATAGTTTGGAATTACAATTTTGATTGGGAGATTTTAATCGGATAGTGTATACATATGGAAACGGAGCCGTCCGCGATAACCGAAAGGCACAACCGCGATTCGGTTGCGTCCGGAGAAGTCTCCGAAGTCGGCCGATCGCGCTAGTCGACCGCTAATTTTTTTCATGTTCGTCATACACGGGAAACATAAAACAGCATCATCTCGCCGGCCGCAGATCTCGTCCACGAAAAAGTCTAATAACGATGGAACACGCGCGGTCCGAGCCTAAACTGGTTCGTAGAGCGGCCCGTTTCAGAGTTGGCTGTTCACGTTGCGCAGACTGCGTAATTCAAAAATAAAATAACAAAAGTGACGAAACAATATAAAAAGATATGTGGCAGACCGATTCTTGCTTTTTACCGATATTTATCTGTTTCTTCTTCTTCTTCTTCTTCTTCTTCTCCTCCTTCGTCGTCGTCTACCAAACGGCGGCTCCCACTGATAATATTCCGCTGCGAAAATTGCTTTCTTTTCCATGCACACGCGTTCACCATGTCAGCGGCGTGAGGAGCTGGTTTGATTGATTTTGTAGCGATTGCTCTTTGCCGAAACAACCGGTTCCAATGCTCGCATTATTTGTGTGAAACCGGCGTATTACAACTGAAAATCGTCTAAATCAACTGCAGAGAAAGGATTACCGCGCGCCCATATGGCTGTGCGTGAGTGAGAAAAGAGAGTTTTTCTTTTTCTTTTGCACAGAACCCTTCAAAAAGACGGTCTTCTTCACCGATATAGACGTTGAAATAACCGCCAAAAAAAAAAAAAAAAAAAAAAAAAACTTTTTGGAAACATCGATCTTTCAGCGGTTTCTAGTTAAGTTGAGTTCATTTGGTGCTCTGAAAAAAGAGGCCTGGACATGAAATCGGGGAAAGGCTATCCCTCCTTCGGGACAGCTGTGGAACTGTAGCGTAACCGTCAAATTAGAATTTCATCACCCAGAGCTGCTGCCTATTCTTATTGAACGAAATTGCCCGAACTCTGATCTGGTTGTTGTAAAGTTACTCTGAAAACGGTGATTAATTCGCGTAATTTAAAGTCCAAGTCGGCCTTTTTAGTTAGGCCGATTTCTCGTGTCTTTAGAATTATAGTCGGTGCAATTGTCGTCAGTTTTCCTGTGATACACATATACCTCTTACTTAATGACCGACCGCGAGATAATATATTCCGGTTTTCCAGACGAACGCGTGTAAGCCAGAATACACTTGCTCCTAAACCATTCAACGTGCTGTAATTTGCGAGAAGTTACTTCGGTCATCGTTCCGTCAGTTTATGCAACTGCATTTCATTGAGTTATTACACGGAACAACAAAGGGCGATGACGCGATTACGGTAAAATAAAAGTCGAAGTCTCTTTAGCCCCCCTTTTGTTTTGTTTTGTTTTGTTTTTTTTTTTTTTAGTTCATTCGTTTATATATTAAATCTCAGCCTAAATCAGGACTTGTTTTATCAGAAAGATTTTCGATTGTGTCTATATTGAAATTCAAATAACCGCGAAATTTTATTAATAAAGTGTCCTCGGAGGTAAAATTTTCTGAAACGAAACAGGAATACCGCGCCCTAGAAATAGTTTTAAAAATAACAGACGGTGAACTGGAAAAAATAAAAGAAAAATGGAAATTAATTAACACCTTTGTCTGCGTTCATTATTCGCATATAAGGGAGGAATTGAATGACTTTTGTTTCGGTAGTTTTACGTTAAAAATTCGTAATTTCAACGTTAAAAACAACAGTTGTTCATTATTTTGCCGATAAGATTGTTTCTTCTTCTCGTATAGAGTTAATCCGGTATTTTTTCTTTCCTTTTTCCGTTTTTATTCGAACGCCTGAAGATAAATTTTCATGTAATCTTCTAGGTAAACTTAAAAATTTTAAATAAATTTTTCATCGTCCCTTTTTTTCTTTTTTTTTTTTCTTTGGAGGACAGGACTACTGAAAGAGGTCATGCGTAACAAATTAGAGCGAAAAGCCATTGTGTCTAACTTAAAAACAAACGATTTTGTGAGATAATCAAAGAATAATCACTGAATAATCATTTAATAATCAATTAATATTCAATGAATAATTGATTAATAATCAAAGAATAATCACTGAATAATCATTTAATAATCAATTAATATTTAATGAATAATTGATTAATAATCATTGAATAATCATTGAATAATCATTGAATAATCATTGAATAATCAGTGAATAATCAATGAATCGCGGACAGTCTCTTATATATGTATCCTTAATTATATGTAGAATTTCTTAAAACTTTTTTATCTATTAAACGGAACCTTTTTTATTGATTTGCATCTATCGTATGAAACGGTGGAGCTTCCAATGGACATCCTCTTCATAAATTTCCTGCTCACAATATTAATAATATTTCCAAACAGTTCCATATTACGTTATGGAAGGATATTTATTTTTCCCTTTTCTCCAATCCGAATCCCTTTTATCTTTCCGTCCAGCCTTTACCTTCTCTGACCAGATGGTTTGACAAGTTTCCTTCTTTCTTTGTCGTCCCCTGATCACTGCCATATGTCGTCTTCGTTTCGGTCATCCCATTCTCTCTTCGTCACTTTTTCGTTTCTCTCTCGTCTCTTCTCCGCGGTGTGCTCTTCACTCAGAAGATTCCTTTTATCTGTGTAGTGTCAATCATGTCTTCTTCGAATGTTCCTCACTTTCTTCAGAACATTCTCTCTTCTATTCTCAGCTTTTTGTTCTTCCTACTCCATACAATGACTCTTATGTTCTCTCTATTCCTTCTTTGTCAGTTGTTCCTATTCTAACCTCTTTCATTCATTCATTCAATCTCGCACCAGATTAAAATCTAATATGTTATGTTCCTTTTGAGCTATTACTTAGAGATTCCTTGGTCGGTTAGGCTGTTGATTTTCTTTACCGTATCCATAAAAAAAAAAAAAAAAAAAAAATCGGTTTTCTGGCAGATAATAGGGTAGATATAATTGTTTTGTCAAATTATAGGAAGCAAGTTTTTTCACGAGATAAAATACCTTAAACGCCATTATTCGAGTTAAGCATTCCGGACGAGGTGAATTCTTTGTAGACGACACTAAATTATTTAGTTACAATGTGTCAAAATGTAGCCGAATGTTATTAAAATAGGTATTTAGGGTTTAATGACAAGTAAATTTAATAGTTCGCTTATTCGCTGTATTAAATAGAAAATTGAAATTTTACGATTAAATAAACTTATTTGCCGCGCTATTTTAAATATTACGCAAACTAACATACACTTTCAAAGTTAAAAATTATGATTATGCAATTGTACTTTCATATTACGTGCTTATTATTGTTCTATTTTTAAATGTTTGTGAAACTCATGAATATACTTTGATTGATCTGCAGATTCGGAATAAAAGCAAAGCTCGGTCATCAAGTACTATATATTCTGTTAACAGGGATTATGAGCATGTCTTAAAGAAGTAGGATGCCCACCGAAAATGATATGTCTCCTAAAGCAACTACACGATGAAACCAAAGCAACTGTGACGCTGGACCAACCAGGCTGATCCCTAAAAATACGGGCGCAAAACAAGGTTTCGTACTCGCGCCTACATTGTTTAACTTCTATATGAGCATGATGCACCAAGCTTTCAAACAATGCACGACTGATATAGTCGTCAAAGTTAACTTCCGCTTTGATAGTGGACTATACAGTCTGAACAGATTTATTTCAAGAAAGTTTACGAGAGCTTTCATTTTAACAAGCTTGCAGTATGCAGATGACTATAGCTTGCTCACTGACACAATGCAGATAAATTACGGGACGCATTAAGGCATCTGGAATGTATATATAAAGTGACTTTGAGTTTGCTATAAATTTCGATGAAACAGAAATTTTACAAATCAATGATGATATGGACTGCGTAGAAATAAACGACTACAGAGTCATTTCGGTTGAGAAGTTCCAGTATTTAGGAAGCATAGTACAAATAAGTATGAGACGCTTCAGGACGAAATTTTTATCACGGTTAAAAAAGGCGAACACGGCCTTCAGTAAGTTACACTTCTGTGTGTTCGATAACAAAGGTTTATCGACTGGAACAAAAATAGGTGTCTACAAAGCGATAATTATACCCGTGCTTTTATACGGAGGCGAGTCTTGGCCAATAATGAAGGCACCGATTAGAGAACTAGACGCGTGTCATCAGAGGTCTCTACAAAGAATAGTCCGGTTTATGAAATAAAGAGATATTGATGAGAACAAATTGCCATTCGGTTGATCAGTTGCTGATAACAAAGCGCATGAAATGGTTAGAACATGTCCTTTGGATAGAAGACGATCGGATCCCAAAAAGACTGATATATGGCATTCTGGACAATGGCAAACCCCCGATCGGTAGACCGTGTTTGTGATTCGTAGATGTCATCGCCAGCGATTTGAAAAGAATTAATATCAACCGAAAGAGGGACGCCTGGGAATGTTGCGCTCAAAATCGTAGAGTGTGGTCCAAAATCGTGACCAAATTAGAGAATGTTAAGTCGATAAGGAAAAAGAAGAATCCTACTGGTAAGGATGATACCGCAGAGTGAAATATAACTTGCCAACTGTGTGATTTTACAACAACGCGCCGCATTGGACTGGTCTCTCACATGCGCCACAAGCATAGATCTTAGTGGAGAAATCATATTCGAACTCCAAGATTAGATGATGATGATATATATACATGTATGTACATACATATAACGTAGAAAAATGTTGCGAAAAATAGCCTGGATTGTGATAAACACAATTGCTGGATTTCCGAAAATACCGGAAACATGTGTTTAATTTTTCATTCTCAACACTTTGGATGCACCATTTTGAATGAGAATTGCATTATATAAAAACCAAAATAAACATTTTATTTCACCTGATTCATTAAATTTTTAACTAGTAGGCTATTGGTTTAAGACTGTGAAAATAAAATTTCTTTGTTTTATTAAAATTTATTTAAAATATAAATAAAGCTGTTTATAAATTCATATTAATGTCGCGTTATTACGGGGTGTTCGACTCATCCCCACTCTACAACTTTTTCAGCGGGTACTATTGGATGATTTTGAAATACAGATTTAATTTTTGATCAAACGGGGTTGATTCAATTCTGGTTTTCTTTTAGCTGTTTGTATAATTTCGGTTTTGAGACTAGAATATTAAAAAATCGTTCTTTTCAGATGAAAAGCGAAAATAATTTAAGTATAACAAATGCATTTTAATATGGAGTATTCGGCAAATTAAAAAAAAAAAAAAATACGCAATATTACTGACCGTAATTCGTTAATTTTACATCTCCCTTCAATCATATAAATTTCGTAGAACGCTGCTGCTTGTATTTCAATACTCTTGTTATATATGACTTGAAAAAGTTTTTATTAGAAATTTATGTTCTTAAAATATTTTACGAAAACACCAGTATGCTTCGGCGGGCTATACTCTTAAAACATATCGGTGTTTTTTGTGGTTTTTTTTTTCAAATATTTTAATAATATAAATTTCTGATAAAGTTGTAACTTTTTCAAATCACACCACATTCAAAAAATGAACACAATTAAATATCTAACAGTCTTTTTAACTTTAACTGTACATACCCATAATGAAGATTTTAAAATAACTAAATAGAAACATTAAAAAACAAGGACAACAAGGAAAAATTCATTTTAATTTTTTAATTCCCCCTGAAATTAAACAGAACAATCCTAAATGTATTGAATTTATTGATTTAAGAAAAAAATTGCGGGAAAAAGAAAAACCAATAAAACTTTAACGAGTATTGTTTAACGTAAAGAAAGATAGCGAGTTTTGTTGCAACGGTTTAATTCTCGCATGTCTCCAATAAAATCTATGAAATAGTAGTCAGCGAAGCAGAAAGTATAACACGTACGAACAAGCCAATCCTATATAGAGAGACTCTGCTCGACCGAATAGGGCGGCAGGTGGTTACAGTGGTCGTATAGATTTTGGTAGATTTTTTCCGGAGTGGTTCTGTGTACGTCCTTCGCATTGTCCGAATTCGGAATTTATAAACCAAACGAAATTAGAAAAGTTGTAAAATTTACGAAGAAATTCAAACTGCAAACGAGAACATAAATTCTGCAAATAAATTAAAGGAATTCGCAGCCATTGGACAATTTTTCGGACCACTTGATAGAAAACTGGTCGATGACTCTGAATGTTACGAGTACAGTTTGGCGCGAAAATAATATTCGCAAATTTCTTTTATATAGCCATTTCCCGCCACTTTTCTTAAAAGCTTTATTACTGCTATTTATTACTTTCTTTTCTCAAAAGTTGGCGCAACTTTCAAAACTTGTCCCGCTCGCATTCAGATAACGACTAGACCAAATAGAAGTTTTCTCGTTACATGCGACCAAAACGATAACGCGACCACACTTAATTGCGCCAGTCACCAGAGCGCGAACTATACTGTTCCCATGGAGCCATTTAGTCAAGCCGAGAATGGCCAGCAGTGATAAATCCCCTCCGGATAATTAAGCGCTATGCTTCGGCAAAAGAAAAATTTCAGTGAACCAAGGGTTCCGGAGGGACTGGTATACGCGTATAAAAAATAATCGTTGGATTGCGAAACTGAAATTAAAAAAATAAATAAAGTTGTCATTTATACATATACATATACATATATATATATATACACACACGCACATATATATATATATATATATGTATTTCTTTTTGTGGTGAGGGGCTTGTCAAGTATTATCGAGTACGAGGTGATTATTTATATTTTCAATATATAGCAGCGGAGTTCAAATCAAGTTCCGTCCGCACGAAGTGACATGGACGATGCTTCCTGATATCAATTAATTGGAAGAATGGGATAATTTTCAAAGTTTAGAAATTATTTTAAAATGGATAAAAACATTATTTTTTTTTTTTTTTTTGGTACACTGATAAAGAGAACTTTTCTGGTATTTCTGTAAGAAAAAAAATTGTCCTAACCTTTTTAAAAAAGTCCATTCAAACGCAAAAGAAACAATATAACATGTGTACATTTAATGTTTTTAAGGAAATACTTTTTATCAGGAGTATAGTTGTGTTAGGGTTTTTTTTTTGACAAATGGCATTTTTCGGTTTTTACACTAATTATTTTATATTTAAGTATATTATTTTTTTTCTTTCTACTTAATGCATTAATAAAAATTAAGAAGTGTTTATATTTATGTTTAAACACAAATTAAATTAAAATTATGAAAAAAACACATTAAAATAAAAATGTTTAACTAAATAAACTTAAAAATATGAATTGAGAATGGGAGTGTAAAATTGAACATAGTATACGGTTTATATATTAAAATTTATAGCGTAAATTTATTTATTGCGATTCACGAAACATTTTTGTACACATATTTCCTTGCGTTCGATTTTTCGTCTTAATTGAAACAGGTTAAAGCATTTCAATTTTTTCTTATCAACTCCTCGATATAATTATATATCACTTTAAATAACGCAAGGAAACATAGAGAATTACATTGCGATAATTTAGATCTGTGCATATTTTACAGAGAAGAAAAAAGGCTTTTCGAGAAACACTTGTTCACCTTTTTTTTTCTTCACGCAAGCGCTAGAAGAAGAATGAATTACAGAGAAATCTTGTCGGTAAAAGAAAATTTAGAAAATATAAATCCCGTCAAAAACATTAATTTTAAAAGTGGGAGCTAATTTCAATATTAAGAATAACCACGCGGTTGTCGACTTCGCCGATAAAAGAATTGAGATCTAAATGGGTGCCAAGTTCTGTGGATAATCATGAAATTTATCTATAAGAACATACAACATTCTAAAATTAAAACACAATTTCTTGTTTTTTTATCTACTATAACAATGTTTGCTATTTAAAAATGTAACTTCATACATATTTAAACAGTCGAATTATTTAAACAAAGCAGATAATTTAGGATAAATTCTAACGATTTGACTTGGCTAGTTTTTACTAGCAAACCAAATTTTTAGAAGAGTAAGATACGTTATGACCTTACAATATAAAAACAGTAACTTGCGTATGAACATAAAGAAGATAAGTTGATTAGCCAAATATAAAATAACACTAGTGTATGTGAAAACTAGCCAAGTCAAATCGTTAGAATTTATCCTAAATTATTATCTGCTTTGTCTAAATAATTCAACTGTTCAAATTTAAGATATTATAGAGTTTTAAATAGCAAACATTATTATAGCAGATAAAAAAACAAGAAATTGTGTTTTAATTTTAGAGTGCTGCATGTTCTTATAAATAAATTTCAGAATTATCTACAGAACTTGGTACCCATTTAGATCACCAATTCTTTTGTCGAAGCGAAGTCGACAATCACGCATATTCTTAATACTGAATTTGGCTCCTACTTTTAAAATTAATGTTTTTGATGCGGTATCATTACCTTTTTGTAAAGAAATTATTATTATTCATTCAAATTCAAATTCAAATCGTTTATTCTTCAAAATAGGCTTACGAAGTGAGCATTTTTTGAAAGTCAAGTTATTGAGTCCGACTGTCTCCTAACTCTAAAACTACCGCCACTTCGGGCGTGTATGGCTGAGGGGAAGAAGTGGCAAGAAACTCTTACTGCAGCACACAGGACAAATATGCCGATGTTATTTTCATCTCTTTTTTTACATGTATGTCAAAATCAGTATACAATGTCCACTTCCTGTGCTGTGCTGTAACCGCATTGCTCCATAATAATATTATATGTTTATCATTAACATAGTCATCTATTTTATAATAAGCTTTGTCAAGCATGCTTCATAGAAATTTTAAATTTATTTTCCGGTAAGTATCTCGATTGGAATTTTATTATAAAAACGCACGGAAAACCTTAAAGCGCGCTAGTTGTTAGTTAATAAAGATCGATTGCTTAGAAAATATTTCAGATCTTAAAAATTTACTGTTTTCTGATTTTTTCCTTTTAATACACATAATTATCCAGCTGGACGCCAAATTTAAACTTTCTAGGTCACCTGGAAGTGGGTTAGGTTTTTGATCTGTATGTTAGTCAGTGATAAAAATGCCGATTTCTAGACGTTAATATCTCAATAACCGTTTGAGTTGTATTTATGAAATTTTGGGGTTCTAATTAACCTAAGGGGGGAGGGGGGGGGTTAATAAATCAACCAAATTTCGTGTGTTTATGTTTAATTAAATATTAAGTTATTAAGGGGTTAACTCCAAATGGTTCGTGTAATATAGCACACGGCTGCTGCATCGTCGCCAGTTCCTTTTTCTTGGCTTGAACTTGGCCTGACACGCGCTGCCGCGTGTCTAGATTATTCGTAGAAAATCTGATGTTTAAAATTATAAAGCCTTGTCAGAATAAAGGAATTTTTAGCATTTTAAAATTGTCAGCTTTTCGACTATTATTTTCTTTGGTCAAGTAATAAAGACGATTGGCTTAAAAATACGCGCCTTCTTAAACATCTGAAAAATTAAAGAGAAAAAGCAAGAAAAACCTTTTACACATATATATACGTGTTTGTGTGCGCATAAGCGGGATTCGAATTTTTAATTTGCGAAAATATAGTGTTTTTTGCCGACTTTAAAAAGAGGCGATGATATATATGTATATATATATTCGTTGCGTAGTTATTTTTTTGATGTTTGTCGTTCAAAACTCATGTACTCTTTTACCCATGTGGATGGACTATATCGCTTTTAATAGTTTGTTTTTTTTTCATTCTAAAATGTATACCAGTCGGTGGTCGTACACTATATAATAAGTAAATCAGCGAAGACGAGTACTGAGTAGAGTTATTAAATTAAAACGGGCTGGTGTCCTCTTTAGAGTAATTTTTATTAGTGATATAACGAACGCGATTGCCACTTGAAATATCATCAATTTACCACGTGGAAACGTAGACTGCAAAACAATTTCTAATTAGTCCATGTGCAATTTTTTTATTTTCCATTTTCGGGCGCGCCGAATGTGCACAATAATCCGGCGCAAGTGAAATTTGTCTGTACTTTCAGTAAGCGGCATTCGAACTAGGTCCTATCTGAACGCGAAACACCATTGCCTGAAGGAGCTGGCTAATTTCTAATAAGTCAAAAAATTATATTATCAATGTTAGATCCCACGGAAAAATATAGATCCGAATAAGGAAACCGCCACGTCCTGTTGATCAGTAACTGGAATATTACCTCGTATCACTTTTGACCATGTGGAGTGATCCTTTTATCCTTTGTTTATATTAGTAATTGTACCGGTTTTGCTTCCGTGAAAGTATACCGATGCGTGCTATTAGGTACTGAGTAGTATTGAAATAAAGGTGTAAAAAAAAAAAAAATGTAAAAAAAGAGATGTCTCCTTAAGGACAGTCGGACAAAAATTAGCCAAAAAAAAAATGTATTAGAATGCAGCCAAAAAATGTGAATTGCCAATATTTAAAAAAGTAAAAGGGCGGTGAGTGTCTTAAAATGTGAACTATACGGAAATGTAGATTCGAATAAAAAGATATTAGAAACCGCCAAAGTGCGATTTACAAAAACATTTCTCGCGGAAGAAATAATATATCGTAAATTTAACGTGATTGTAAACTAGGGATTACAGGAAACTAAAAAACTTAATTGGCTGATGCCTGTAATGAACATTATATGTAGTAAAAATTGTGAATTAAATTAAATAAACAACATTACCTGAAGTTATTGGGAATTCGAGCGGGGAAGAACTGGAAAGCATTGTATATTCTTTAACTAATAAGCAGATCATTATACAGGAAAGTACCTTTGACCTGCATTATCCGTTAAAAGATATTTATAGCAAGAATTGAGATAAAATAAAAAAACACAAAAAAACGACACAATACGTTGACTCGAACGCTTGCTGTAAAAATTGATAAAAACGCTCTAAAAAGTAAATAATAATTTTTCGATAAGGACATAATCTTATACAAAGTATACACCTTAAAGAGGAAGCGTATTAGGACGCTTAAATAACATTAAGGCTTATTAAAGTATCGACACTTATCAAATTGAAATTGCAAAACAATTAAAGAACAATATTAAATGTTCCTGTTGTTTTTCCAATATTTGGCTCATTGTACCATTAAGCTCATTTAATATGGGCTTTTAATTGTTATAGTTGGAATTTGGTGTGCCGAATACATAATTTAAATACAACATCCCCTTAAATTTTATTGGATAAGACTTTTATTATTTATTTACTATAATTATTTTTAACTCTTCAGTGCGCTTTTATTAAATTTTCAGAGTAAATTTTGAAGAAGTTTTTTTTTTTTTTTTTTTTTTTTAGATTAAACTATTGAATTTTTTTAATTCATTCGGATACATCAATTTTTACAGATGATTTTGCGCCTTGCAATATATACAAAAAGCAAAAAAAAAAAAAAACAAGAACGAAACAATGAAAATTTTCTAAATTTTCAGTGTACGGGAGCGGAAGTTATAGTTTAAAAATGTTCCTTAACCACCGTATGAGAGAATATTGATGGATTCCGATATGTACAGTGTTGTTAAAGAGAGTAAGTAAGTTTTTTCCATTTTCTCATTCGTAACGGAATTTTTTTGTAAAATTGAAATCGATTTTTTTCAAAAAAAACGCTGATGACTAAAATTTTTACATCGTCAATGATATTACTGCGCAGTGAAATTTTGTCGCTTCCTTTTTTTGTGTTCGATATCTCATGCCGACACCTAAGAGTTTGAAATGGAGTTTGACTGATGGAAATGTAATTTCAGAAAAAAATTACAACAACTGCGATAGCGGCAAAATCGTGTAACGTTTAAATTTACTTTAATATTATCGTCGGAGTACGTTTTTATTATTGTGTCGCGTCGTAATAATCAATTTCCGAAATAGGTTAAGTCTATCGAAAACCGGAGGAGGTCGATAATGATTGTTCCCGCGTAGTTGCTTGGTTAATGGCGATTAGACATTCACCCCGAAAACAATCACTAGAAGTGAATAAGGCTCGCCTGAAATAGGTGCATTTCACCGTTTGTAACGTCATTTTTGAGTTACCGAGGCCATTTAAATCGTAGAAGCGCCTTCGGAATTTCATTTTCTTAAGCTTCTTACGCAATCTTTCGACTATTATTTCGGCTATCTTTCTTCAACGTACTCGAAAGAACGAATTTTAAATTACATCAAGCGACACGATTTTATAATACTGCACTGCCTTGAATTTGCCAGATCGGCGAACACTATAGCGCCGGCATATGCAAACATATACAAATTGTTTTGCGTAGAATATCTCTTATGGCTCGGCTCAATCTAAAAATTTTCTAATAATTTCTCTAGCCAATCGCGCTAGCTACGAAAGTGTATATGTTCATACTACGGTAAACATTTTATTCGGTTTGCCAACAAACAGTGTTTCAGTTCATGTTTTCACGAAAAAAAAAAACGAAATAGCCGTATCATTATGCACTATCGGAAATTCATGTCACCCATAATTCCGTACAAAAGGTGCTGGGGTATATATTTTTGTAGGGGCATTTTTTTCCCTCCCTCTTAGCTGTCCGTTGGAGTAGCATGAGAAAATGTAGACCTTGCCGCGAAGCGTGTTGTTTTGTTATTTACCGTCGCATAGAGTGGCGCACCGTGTGGAACTTTTTTTTATTATTTTTAAAGATGAGGAGACGGTGTGGTCGCAAGTAAGGTTCTTCCTGAAAGCTGAATGATCGTTACAGAAATCTACAGCTGCAACAACTTGGCGCGTTATTTTTTTCAAACGATTTCCAAAAAGGAGGAGGTATTCAATTCGACTGTATATTTACTTTTTTTTACGTGTGTTACCTCGGAACTTTCTTCTAGGTGAACCGATTTTGATGATTCTTCTCTTATTTAAAAGGCGATGCTCCTCATGCGGTCCCATTTAAATTTGATCAAGATCTGACCGGTAGTTTTTGAGTTATCCTTAATAGTAATGCGGGAGATTGAAGCTTTTTGAATGCCTTTCATTCATGATTGGTTTCACCGTCCGGGTTAGATTTATTCACTTAAAATAATATAAATTTTTCGAAATTACTATGGAAATTTTGATGTTTTCAAACTGTGAAAATGCAGTTCAAAATAAAGAAATCGATTTTTTTTTTAAGTATAAAGTATGGAGAATAATGTGGGGAAAAATTGATTTTTAACAAGAAAAAAATTCAAGTATAACGCTAAAAATTGTAAAATAAAATGCTTTTTTACCATAAAAATAAATACCGATACTTAAAGGTTTATTATAAAAATGCACTAAAAAGTAAAAAATAATTACTCCCGATTAGAAAATATATGTATATCAGAGTCATATACCCTTAAAGGTGATATCGTAATTCTTATACAATATGAATACCTTAATTATAGTAGGATTCTAATTGCATATTAAAATAATAATTAAAAACTGCATTAAATGTTCATTAAATTTTTCCTAGATATTGTAATATGCAATTAGAATCCTACTCTAATTAAGGTATTAATAGTGTATAAGAATTACGATATCACCTTTAAGGGTAGTGTATCACTCTGATATATATATATATATGTATATATTTTCTAATTGGGAGTAATTATTTTTTACTTTTTAGTGCATTTTTAAATTTTTATAATAAACCTTTAAGTATCGATATTTATTTTTATGGTAAAAAAGCATTTTATTTTCAAACGATTTCCGGGACCTAAAAAAGAACCGTATTTTTACCGTACGATGCGCGTTATTTTTACCTTTCCTTTTTCTTCAATTAAATGACAAGCGGCTGTTCTTTTAACCGCCCCGTTTCCTAGTTTACTTCTATTAGCAACAATGTTCCTATTGACACGCCACATGTTGCAGTCTCTAATTGAAATGTAAACAACTCTTTCGGAAACAGCAGTCAACTTAGAAGAAAGAAAAGAAGAAAAAAAAGGTCACATCGAGCGGTGAACGTAAAAGATGAAATGTTTGCCTAATGAGAGAATGAATAATTGTTCGGAAGCTTTCCGGACGGATCGCGATTGGCTGGCGGTAAAAAATGCGAACAATGTACAAACGTCACTGTCTGAGTTGCAATTATGTATGGGGCTTCGTGCGCGTTCAGTTAATATCAGCGCGAAAACAATTAGTAGCCCATTAGTGCGAGTTCATTTAAAATGGTAATAATCAGCCATCGAAAAGAAAGAGGTGCATAGAGCCAACTGTTGCCACTGCCGCGACCAACGGTAAACAGATCCACACACACACATAACGGACGAAATACGAAAAGAACAAATTAAAAATTAATTATCATTGCGCCGCTACATGCTACTGGGGTTCGTTTTGCCGCGACGCTAATCGGTACAGCGTGCGATTTTTCGAGATCGGCACCGTCTAACCGATGTAGTGCGAAAATAAACCTTATACAGAGTAAATTTATTGTTTCACGTCCGGTTACACGTATTTTGCCTTTCACTAGTTCGCATCCCTGGTTGGCGGCAAAAATTCGACATTAAATAATTCCATTCGACCACACCGTATAGGGCTAGGGGGCGAAGACTGCCCCATCAGGGCGGACTGCGGTCGAGCGTACATGCCCCACCCCATATTGCAGTAGGAATGTGAGACGTTCCCTCAATAGAGATCTTTGGCAGATTGACGCATACTGTCAGAGAGGATAGTGGCATTTACATAGACAAAATTGTATTTCCAACATAAACTTCCAGTTCGTGTAATATTATTATTCTTAATTTTAACCGTCCCTTTTTCTTTACAATAATTTCGCAATTACATCGTGACTTCATTCGTTCATATCGTTTGGATTTTTCGTTCTAGCTAGAATTCGAATACTATTACACTTCATAGTGATGTAGACAATTTCTTCAAATTTCACTGGGAAATTCGGAGATTTGAACATAAACAAGCTACCGGTCGCATCTCCTAATTTTCCCGATCAACACGGGAGATTAGGCTAACTTATTTCATTATGGAATGCACCCCCCCGCCCCCATCCAGTGCTGGATTGACATTGGAAAAAACGAAAAAAAAAAAAAAGAAGGAATAAACAAAAAGCTATATTATTCGAATTTTTGAGTCACATTTTTCTTACTTTTCGCGGGAAAGTATATTTCACCTTTGGTGCGTAAAGTTTTACAAATTTTATAATGGCAGAAAAACCCCGAACATATACAGCGCAAAACATCGATATGTTAGTGATAATATTTATTAAATAGGAAAAAATCGCGCGTTTGCTTATAATAAGTTTTATTCGGAGAAGTTAAATTCGCAACACTGTGCTGCATTTAATATTTATCGTTGGCAGCTTTTTTTTTTCTTCTTTTTTATTATGTAAATAAAATTTATTGTTTATCAACCGGTTTCATGGTTACAATCGTTACCGTTTGATCTGTCCAATTTTAACGTTATTTTTATTGCCCCGTTATCAAACATATGCTCTTTGCATCTATTCAGGTATCTCTTACTAAAAACCGGTAAAACGCACTGGTTATTCGAGTACCACTAATATTTCCCGAAAAAAAAAAAACAACAAAAGAAAAACATCGTGGGGACCCGTCAACTATGTATTGATTCTAGAAATAGTTTTCTTACTGTAGCGGTTTCGGAACATTTTTGTACTTGCCTCTTATTTATAGGTAATAATCGGTTTTCGTTACAAAGCGGCTATTAGAAATTCGTTTTTTTTTTTTTTTTTTTTTTTTTTTTTTTATTCCGGTTTTAGAACCAAAAAATAGTGTAACTTCCACATGGTGCCTACGCGGCAAGCAAAAAAGAGCGTAAAAATCGCATAGTCAACTATAAATATATGTTCGAATTAAGAAATAATTTTTGCGGATATTGAAAATTTAAAAAATAATTCCAGTAGAGTAGTTTCAGGCGCACTATAGGAGCATAAAACTAAGCTGATTTTACAAAATAATTCTATATATCTCTACTCTACAAAATTATAATTACCGAAATATCGTAGAGTTCGTAACGAGAAAACAAAAATTACCAGTTGCGCGTGAATTTTTTTAGTAATGTCTCATGTATAGAAATATAAAATTTAATATCGATAACTGAATCAAATTTAACCAAATTAAATCAAACCATTATTATTCACTTTAAACGAAAATTAATAATGAGGGGACAAATAAAATACAATAAAAAGAAAAAAACTTTCGAAATTGACCATAAATTTCCATTAATTAAGATAAAAGTTATTGAGTACAATTAAATTTGTATCAAGTACAATGAAAACTTTTTTTCTAAAATCAGTGAAAATATCTATATATATATATATAAATGTTATACAATAGTAGATTGCAGTAAGAATTATAATTTATAAGCAAAAATAATAATGAAAATAAAGAGGAATGGAAATTTAATGATGATAGTTGTAATTATAATAATGCAACAACAATATACGTGTACGATGTGCATGTATATAGTATGTGTGCACCTGTGTATGTATAAAATGTATTTTTCAGATTAATGTTCAGGATTGAAATAGGTTTAATTAAGAAATTTACATTTATATTTGTAATTTCTTAGTTTAGCTATTGGTGAATTTGGAAGCAAGTTAAATAAGAAGAACCTACATGCATCTGGTTTTCTGACGTGATGTCACAATAGATGTGGGGGCTCTTCCGTGTGAACACTGCTTGTGGCTTCAGCGCCAAATCAACCTTAAAATTCTTCTTAATCAGTTTGTGTAATTTTTGTTATGCAGATCATTCCGCTGGAACTAGATCATTTTTAAATTTTTTAATCAGTACCTTCCCGCAAATATTGTAATAAGCGGTGCTCTTTTTTAGATATTGTTATGAAAAAATCGGTTTGTATAATTTTAATTAGTAATAATCAATTAGAAATGTAATTAAAATTCACATACATAACGAAACACTTGCTATATAGAAATAACTAAATACTTTTTTCCTTCAGTGACCAAAGTATTTAATAAAAAAAAAAAATTTTTCCAGCACATTTGCTTAATAATTTACACATTGTAGTTTTGTTTAAATCATCGAAAACGACATTCGAATACTTTGAAAAATTTATGACCAACGAACGTAACGGTTGAAGTACAAAACGTAACAGTCGACAATTGAGCTGAATTCGTACACGTGTTGGAAAATTTTGTACAATAATAAAACATATCGTGAGCGGAATCAAGAGTGTAAGACTAACATAATTATAACGGGGACGTAATGACAGACTCAAAAACCTTAAATGAGCGGTCTAGCCGGTTAAATAAATAAAAAACGAATTTTTCCGTACGTATTTTACGATTTTAGTAAACACAGTTTAAAGATTTATATACTTATATCCTGGTTTTTTTTTGTTTTTTTTTTAGGGTTTGTACACATATAATGTATGGAATCTTAATGAAACGACAAAAATATTCGATTAAAATATGCAAGTAACTCAGGAACGGTTTTTGACTTATTAATTCCGAAATTGGATCATAAATAACAACTAAAATTTTCCTTAAAACAATCTATAACCTTAAGATAATCGATTACTCTGGGCGGCAGAAATAACCGCAAAGAATACATAATATGGAATTTAAAACGACCTCAAAAATCACCCTTAAAAAATTCCTAACTCGTAACCAAATTAAAAATGAAAATTCAATATATTTAATCAAAAAATTATGGTTACAAATTTATTTAAACCCCAATTTTTGGACCAAAAACGGCAAAAAAAAAAGGGATGTTCACGTAAGCAATAGCCCGAGTAAAAAAGTTGGACAAACAAAAACGCATCTCAAACATACGCATAAAAATGAGCACTTTATAGAATAACTATAGCCGAGCTTACAAATTTATATGTAGGCCCTCGGGAGGCCGGGAGCTCGAAATATTTTAGAAGAAATATTTTTTTTCCCGGCCAAATGATGTATATCGACGGAAAGATCGTTATTTGTCCGGAACGAAATTGTATTTTATTACCTTAATAATGCTTTCGAAGTTTAAAAAATCACGTGTCTCCACCCCTTCCCTTTGTGGTGCAAAAGATCAGATTTCGTTGTTCTGAGTTTGTCACACGATCATGATATGCCTATTTTGAGCCACTACTGCAATTCTCTGGCGCGGCATAAGTTACCCTAATAATCTCTCGTAGTATTATGTAAAAGTGTAAATTATAGTTATCTTTAAGTTAACATTCGGAATCTTCAGCGCATGAAACATCATGCTCGACGGAAGTTTTTTTTTTTTTTTTTTTGAACGGTTAAAAATCGCCATGCCAATAATGAGTAAATAATCAACTATAAGTAACGGGCATTTTCCTCCTATTGACATTTGAAATGTGCCTCCGTTTTCTTTTTTTCGATTATAGTCGGAAACGGTGCCAAAGGTGAGCAATGAGAACTGTACTCCCCTAGGGGCCTTATTATCGTAAACAATTTGACGGAAACTCGGCTATTAAGAACTCAATGAGATGGTGAACCTTCCGTATTTAAAACATTAACTGCTATTCATGGAACTATGAATCTGTTGCGTGTGGTGTTTCTAAAACCAAACCGGGCACCTGTTAATTAGTGTTTAGATTTCATAGCGGTATAACTTAACCCGCGCACGGGTCTTGATGTGGTACTATATATGTATCTTGCATTCGCTATTTTAAAGGCTATTTTCTTTATTTCTTCCTCTCTGATCCCTCAGGATCTTTTTATTAAATTAGATTGTCGTAGCGTCCTAACGACCATCTCTCATCTCGTCCCTTTCGCTAGACGTTATACAATTACATCATCTTTTTCTTCGTTACTCTGTCCAAACTGATTTTTGGTGGAGCTAGCTGGACACTTTGGGATCGAAGCCAATAACTTAGCAGATCCACTAGCCTACAGCTTCTTCTGCCGGGTGATTTCCTAGCGTTTTTGAATCTTGCAAAATATATCAATTTTTCTCTGCAGCTGTTCATTCTAAATATTACGTAGTCACTGTTATTCCTCTTCACTGACTAATCCTGATATCTGAATCTTCCGTTTTATCTGTAGTTTCCTAATTTTCCTTCTTTGCAGCGTTCACCTCCGCAATGTATCGTTTACATCCCTGCGGGCATAAAAGAAACGTTTATCGTTACATTTAGCATCCGTGATGGTGATAGTAAAATGGGATAAAACGAAATAGTATCATTTTAAATTATTTTGTTAGCTCAGCAATTTTCCCGATCATCTTTGATTTTCAACTGCTGTTTCTTCCCTTCTCCATCTTTAAACATCGTTGAAATACCATTTCAAGTATCAGGTAGCTTTTAAGGCTTTTTCTTTCTACATACTTTCTTCGGTAAAATTCCATTTACTTTATTCTGTTTTCTTTCTCACTTTTCTTCTGAATTAGTTGAATGATCGACCCAGCTTAACTGTTTATCCTCTATTCCAAGTTTGCTGTTTCCACTCTGTTTAGAGTAGATTTGCACTATTTTAATCACTATTTATTTTAATTTATTTTTAATATTTTTTAAACGCCGCGTCCGCTTAACGATTTCGATTTTAATATTATTTTCTCGCCAGAGACACGTTTTTTGGTTATTTAGATCTAGCCACCATTTTTGTTTACCGCGGCACTACGCAAAAAAGGACTAAATATGGCCGCTCGTCAACCGTTCGCGATCGAGTCCTTTTTTTACCTGGGTTGTTGTTGACCAGCGTTACTGGTAGTAAGTCCGTTTTTTGTTGTCGTTTCTTTTCCACGTGTTTCGTTTGTTTTTTCCCGTTGTCACCCTCGTTATGCATCCCGTATTTTAATGTTTTTAAATTCGAATTTCATACCCATTTTGTTGAAATAGTCCTTTTCAGGACTCCGTATTTGTTTTCGTAAAAGTCCGCTTAGACTTACGTAGTTTTCGAGTGTTTTTTTTGAAAAATATAATTTTTACATCCGGAATTTTAGTATTTCGAAATTAACCGTAAACACACTCCTTATCGTTCTATATTTTTTAATTTACTTTTACTTATTCGTGCGCACGATGATACGTTTTTACTCTCTACTCTTAAATGTCGAAGAGTTTTATTTTCTTTTTTAACTCTCTTAGATTCTCGAGTTTTATTGAAGAAGCTCCCATTACAAAAAAAAAAGAAAAAAGGAAAAAGAAAAAGGAAAAAGAAAAAGAAAGAAGAGAAAACTCTTTTCCATCACACAATGAATTCCCTTAAATAAAATATCGATTAATTGCCACATGATATAATATGCGGGTTAGACCACAGCGCTTTAAACCAGTCTTACGAGAAATCATAAAAACTAGTTTACCTAATGGAATTTAGCGAGCGAAAAAAAAAACAAAACATCTTCCCCTGCAGAAGAGGACACTACTAAGAATGTCACCAATGATAAATCGTAATTAGTGGTTTCCTTAGAATAATGGAAAGGAATACAACTATATAGTTCCAGGCAAGTATCAGAGTAACGACTTAATTAGATTAATTGTATCTGCTAATTAATGAGCTAGTTTAAATGTTTTTCAGTTTACCGTCTTTGCACAACTAAACCCTATCGCTATTAAGACAAATTATAACTTTTTTTTTCTTTGAATTTTAAAACATGGCGGAACAATAGCGTCGGGAAGTTTGCTAAAAAAAAAAAACTTTTCGATTTGAAAAATAATGGAGGATACACATATATAACTGTTAACAATTTCCTATTTCTACTAAATTCGATTAATATTTGATAAGATTACAACGGTAAAAACTATTTTTGCTTACAAGAAAACAAGTGTATATTTATTAAAAATAACACACCGACATGTTCCAAAGCATTTACCCCTTTCTTCCAGATTTTTTTAAAGAAAATTATTTTAAACATTACAGTTATGCCGTACACTAAAATAAACATGTTTATAAATTAATAAAATTTCATACGAATTATTCGATTACGTTCTTCATTACGGTTAAAAATTGATTAAATTCGTTAAATTTATCATTTTCGATTTTTTTATTGCTGTACCACAATTATAATTAGATCCGCTGTTATCAGTGTTGTTACACATAGTACGTCAATTTGAATTTAAATAAGTAACATTTAAAAATCCATGACCCGTTAGGAAAAAGTCGGAACTACCATTCAAGGCTTCATATATATATATATATATATACATGTATATAATATTTACTTCAACTTTTTCAATGTTGGCCGTAACACCAATTTTAAGAATTCCGAATAATATATTTATTATTATACTTTTGCCATTAGCAAGAGATTTTTATCTATTAAAAATAAGACGTTTCTTAAAAATTAATAATCATTATTTATTCTGCTATTTAATTCAGCTGTTTATATAAACGATAACAAAAAAAGGAAAAAAAAAAACGTTTTTATGTGTTAAATTTTTAATATTTTTACATATCAATTTTCCATATTTCGGGAAAAGATTTAAAATTTTACAAGTAGGAAAGGTATATATGTACTTTTTTCTTCTTCCAACTAAATCCTGCCATCTTAGACTTTGGCATTCGGTTTATGTATCTCTTTTCGCTAATCCTAATTCCTTTTATCTCTTGATTAATCCTGTTCCTCCTCCTCGTCCTTGGTTCTATGAGTTTCCCAGTTTGCGTCGGTCCATAATTACTTAATTATCTCGCCTCCGTTTCTCGCATAGTCTCCTTCCTTCTTCACTAAATCGCTTCTCTTTGGCTGCTTCTCCTTTTTGTCCATTGGATCCTGAAGGTTCCCAGTATGTTTGCGATGCGAATCACGTGCTCTTCGAGTGCTCCGGTTTATCTCGCGAGCGTGAGTTACTTTATTGTCATCTTTTAAAGCTTGGTCTTCCTGCTCCTTTCAACGCCTCTTATGTTCTTTCTCTACCTACTATCTCTGTTGTTCCTGTCCTAGGAGTGTTCCTTGATTCCATTGTCGACGGAATAAAAATATAATTTCTATTCCATTCCATGTATCTATTCCTTTTTGCTGGGCTAATGCTCTTTGCTAGCAAACCCAGGGGGGGGGGTAAAAAAAAAAAAAACTTTTATAATATTTCGTTAGATATAAACAATATAACTTTTGAGCTATAATCTTTTGAAGTTCATTGTTACCGAGATATATAACTTGAAATACACAACATTTATATTTAGGCAGTAAAAAAGAAAATAAAAACAATTTTAGCGGTAACTTCAATTTCTAATATATTTCTATACTTGGGTTAATTTTACATTTTTTTTTTTTTCAATAGTTGATTCTTTTTAAAATAATAATTATTTTCTTTGTTCTTTTTTATTGTATAGTTATTATTTTTCTCCAATATTTACAATGATATTTTTGGGCGTGCAGTTTGTTAAGATGAACTAATTATTTAATAAGTAAAAGCAAAAACCACATTACTATAAACAGCTAATTAATATTTATTTACCTGACGTGTTTCGAAGACAAAGCTTCATGATCACGGGAGTTATTATAAGATATAAATTTAACAAATGACTGAATATAAATAACGGATTTAAATCGATAATAAAAGTCGGTTATTTCACGATTAAATAAAAATGATAGAAAAATTACGAAAAAATGACTTTCATTGTCTTCGTTAAATTTATATCTTATAATAACGCCCGTGATTATGAAGCTTTCTTTTCGAAACGCGTCGAGTAAATAAATATTAATTAATTGTTTACAGTAGAGTATTTTGCTTTTACTTACTGTATGTTAATTTAAACAATGTGTGACATAAACCTATATAAGAATGAACTAATTATTCTATTTTGTATCCGTAGAAAATTATTATTACATAATTGTAAATTCATTCATTTTGTTAAATTTTTTAAATTAACAATACAAGTTTGTATAGATTAGTAGTTTAAATATTATATATATGTATATAAAAGTTTTTAATATTCTAAATCGATTCATATAGTAATGCTACTGATATCCGTTATTAAATGATCAAATTAAACATTTTAATCCTCTCGTTTATAATATGCTCGGCTTCATTATAAACTCATTCCTAAATAAAGAAATAAATGAATTTGGAAAGCGAGCTACTTTTTATTAGTTGGCCAAGTTGAGTTACTTTGACTTTATGTTGCTCCGGAACTCTACATCACGGAAAGAAAGAAAGAGAGAGAGAAAGAGAGAAGTTCTGCTGAAACGCCTGGAGAAAAATTATGCCGTATGCTGGAAAAATGATTACGCGATGGTCGCTATCGATTGTTAGCAGTTCAAATGCAGCGGATGGAAAGCATGCAATACAAAAGACGTTAGGGTAGCGTGCCGGATATTTGTTTTCATTAATCACATCGACGGATGCAAGGTTGAAAGTTTTCAAAGTAGCGTTCGTTCGAATTTTAGCCGCGAGTGATTAATGGAAAAAGTCGATAAGTTGATTCATATATCATAGTAGGCTGAACGTATGCATCTTGACAGCGGAAGTCGGTTTTATGATCTTATTATCGAATGATCGGTAAAATTGCAGACAAATCCGCATTGCCGATGGAATTAATGGCCACATGAGTTGTAGCGCAAGTGTTTATATAACTTTTTTTCTCCGCTGTGTATGGCTCAGGCATTCAGATAAGTTCGGCAATATGCAAAGTGAAAATTCGATTAGTGATTTCAAAAGACAGAGCGCGTTATCATTAAATTCTGAATTTCCGTTTTAGCGCGATCGAACCAAAACTTCTAAACTGACTAACCGCTACGGAGAATTTGTAAATTAGCTTAAAAAAACGTTCTACAAATAAAAACCGGTTCTAATAGCGAATGTTGTACATCAAACGGTAACACTGAAATAGCGATTTTAATGTTACGCTATAAATAATTTACATATTTTACTTAACAACTCTTTTTCTAAGACCCTTTTTTAAAATGGTTTTAGACTAAAGCCTTTTTCTGCGGTGTCGTTAGAAGAGTTAGAATGTTGTGCGAGAAAATCATTTAAAAAAATTGTCGTAAAAATCGTTTTTAAGCAAATTATATATATAATCATAATACCAAAATGGCTATGATACTCGTATGTAGCCAACGTGCTCCTAGGCCGTCGGATGAAAAGCTCGATCGGAATTACTATGTGCAGAACATGCGTTTTCTCGCTGTTTATGATATATTTGTGATTGTATTTTAATAACCTCGGCAAACAGGATGCCGGATTTTTTTTAATATTTATAGCGTTTTCC
Organism: Icerya purchasi; assembly: GCA_039619475.1. Taxonomy (NCBI): domain Eukaryota; kingdom Metazoa; phylum Arthropoda; class Insecta; order Hemiptera; family Monophlebidae; genus Icerya; species Icerya purchasi. Next base: position 268,038,632 of record CM077116.1, read on the forward strand.
CGAATGTATTGTATTTCGAAAGATTGAAAAAATATCCATTAATTGATTTTCAAAAAAAAACAACAACACAGTGAAAGTCATACGCTGCTAGAATGCAGAAAATTTATTTATTTATTTATTTTTTTTTTTTCTTTTTCTTTTTTGAGCATGTCAGCTAAGGACGTTACTCACTTCAACGGTATGATAGTATTAATAATTATAAAGGAAAAATATTACAAACGGAACATACGAAAGAAGCTAACAAAGGAATAACCAAGGGAGACGGAAAAGAAAGAATGCTGTGAGCGCTGTAGGGCGTAGGGAGGCCAAGACGCAAAAGACCGGAATACAGTATCGCGCGTTCTGAAGAAATGGATGGACATTCAAGTAAAATGTGGTTCGCATCAATTTAAACTATCAGCAGCAGACATTTGTTAAACATTGCAGGACAAAAAAAAAAACAAAACTTAAAACCCTTTTTATTTGCAAATCTTCTGCCTCTAATGTATACAGATGACTGTTAGTAGTTGACTGCAAATAAAATATGAGCACAAAAAAAAAAAAAAAAAAAAAAAAAAATACCGTATAAATTGAGCGGTACAGGGATTTCTTTCTGAAAGGCTACTGAAGTAGAATTATGAAGTCTTTTAAAAAATCAAACATATGGTACCTAAAAAATAAGTATTAGATGCATTGTTTTCATTTTTTTTGGAACGTCGACCCTGAGGGCAATAATAATAATACAGAAACTGAGAATTAGGGAATGTAAATGAGAGATTGAAATGAACAGGACCAAAGCAGGAACAAGGAAGATTATAAGAATTTTTTGGAGGTCAGAGGAGAGCACTGCCGTGAAAGAAAAGAGTACATTCAGACGAAATACGGTATCGGTGGAATGTAGAATGGAAAAGAGACGAGGGAAGGAAGCTACGATTGAAACGAAAACGAATTACAGAAAACTAGCAATATTACGGTAGAAAGAAATAATTCTATATATGGATAGTTTCCGAATATGGCAAAAAGAACGAGCAATAGCCGGTTTTTATTAATAACTGCACACGCTTTAATTGATGCGGAGTACTGTCGATTCTGAAAAGTGTACGAGCCGTGATTTTTTAAAACATTACCAATGAAGACCGTAAAAATGCGATTTAAATCATTCCGTCAAATTCATTATATATCATCAGAAGTAAAGTATCGGAAATAAAGAGGTCTCACGGATCGATGGTAACGTAATTGAGTTAACATTCGCGACATTTATATGAAGAGAGAAATGTGGCCTTCACAGCTTCTTCCCTTATTAAGGACAATGTGGTCGGGGAATTATCTTCTGCTCCTCTTGTGTCTCCTATAGAACCAAATCAGTTTGCGTTGTCTTTGTTTCCACCTTTTCGTGTTCGGACTCTCCCCTTGGTCGTGCGTTCACCGCCAGTCGTAAGCTGCGGACGATATGTGGTCACGAAATTGCTTAGGGAGATTACGGCTCTGGAGAAGGAAACACGGTGGTGGGAAGGGAGGGGGTAGAGAGTTTGAAGATGGCGTCACAAACTGATTTGGTTCCGACACAAGGGAAGATGATTTTCCACCACATTATCTTTAATGAGAGAAGAAGCTGTCTCGACGCAGTTTACTTTGCAGATTTTACCGATACATTCCAATTTCTCGTCCCTTGAACTTTAGGTACGTAAAACCTTGAATCTAAACTACCCCCCCCCCCACCCCCCCCCCCCCCCCCCCCCCCCACCGTTAACTATCGCTTTATCATCCCTTCTCTAAAGAGTGTCCCCGGACCAATAATTTGGACGAGACTTCATTTTGCATGCTTCTAACCTGGGTCACATAATGAATAAAAGTAAAAAAATAAATAAATAAAATAAAAACACGTAAAAGAAATGCTTTGAACGAATTTTAGAGATTTTTTCTTAAAAAAAAAAAAAAAATATCTGTCCTCTCCCGTGTTACACCTCACGTAATATCGTGCTGATTCCTCTCGTTAAGGGTTCGGTTCTTTTTGTTTTTATTTTATTTTTATTTTATTTTTATTTTATTTTTATTTTATTTTTATTTTATTTTTATTTTATTTTTATTTTATTTTTATTTTTTACAAAATTTAACGGGACCGTTTTGTAGGACCACGCACTAACGTGTCTCGGCTACGTTATCTGCTCTGGACATCCATTTCCGCCATTTTAAAATAATATTCTTATTATTATCATTATTATTACGTACTCACTCTTCAGCTTTTTAACTAGCCGAGTGTTGCGAAACTTTCGATAGTGAGGCGGACGCATTTAATCTTTTTAAAATCGGTAGCTCAAATAATGTAGAGTTTAAATAATGTTGTATCTTATTTTTAAAATGATAAATTCCGCCATTTTTTTTTTTATTTATTTATTTTTTGATTACATGTTTTCACACATTGTTTTTTTTTTAACGGGAGATTTTTCAGCACTCGTACATAATAAGAGCGGATTTTCGCATAAAAATTGTAACTTACGTTTCGATCGTTATTTTATAACAAGCTCGATATATGTGTATACGATGGGGGAAGGAGATAAAAATCCGAGCGGTATTAAAACGGGTTTCAGCAGAGAGCGAGAAGTATCGGAAATGCTCTGAGAGACGCTATAAGCACAAAGTAGCTGTATCCGGTCATGTAGCAAGATGGGCCGTTTCGCGTTGGGAATTCTTTATTTGCTTGGCTAATAAGGGCAGATGACAACAATAAAACGAAACGTAGAGGGGGCAGGGAGCCGGCAACGAGCGATTCTGATGTCGGATTTTTGAGAATGTCTCGTTGCCACCGTTGCGCGCTGATTTCTTCGCCGTCTCGGCATATTTACAAGTTTGGTCCGAGCACTGGAAGAAGCTGACGCAGTTTCGGGCGACGCGAAACGAGCCACGGTAATTAGGCGGATAGTCTCAAATTACAGGCAACTGGTTACTCGGTCCGAGCGAGTCGTTAATAATAATAACGCAGATAAACAGGGCGTTTTAGTGAGCTATTGAACCGCCTCGAGGGCGACATCCAGCACCAACTCTGTAATCACCCAGCTGATCTAGTTAGCAACAGGTTCAACTGCTCTCTAGCCTATCATTATCACCATTCGAATGCGAAGCCGTCATCCATCCACACACGTGAGCTAGAACCGCCCGGCTCCGATCAAACAACAGAATTAAGTAAATTCAGTTCCGCGAATTTCAGAAAGTGGCCGCGGCTCTCCTTAGCAGCATGCCCGTATTTATGGATTCGATGAACGCAGCTCCAGCAGTAATTAAAGACGTAATTTTTTTGAGGCCTGGCAGGGTACACCGTTGAAGCTGAGGGCTCCTCAATTTGACTTTTCACATGTCTTTTTAATCGTTTTTTTTTTTTTTTCTTTTTGATAAGGCGGAAAATGATTCTCCCCCCCCCCAACAAAAAAAATTAACCTAAACTTTAAATTGAAAGGATATTTTTGAAATTTTAAAATGTAAAAATTTTACATGGAATCCTCTTACAAAAATTAACTTCTCTTTTTTAAGACTTTTTTTTTTTTTTCGGAGGGGTAGTTTTACCAACGTGCAAGACTCTCATTTCAGGAATCAGTGGTGGAAACCAAAACAAAATCGATTTGGTAGTTTCTGTTATTGGCGCGCAGAGATAGACAAATTTATCAGAAAAATGATTTTACTCTCTCCCTATATACATGTTTAACGCACACACACACACACATATATGTATATATATAAGCTGAATCCCAACTTTTTGTTGAGACCCTTTACTTTTTAAATGAGCTCGCTGATAGCGATCTTCACGCAGAAACATCATAATTCGATTGCAAATTGTTAATTTAAACGAACCACCGAAAGATCAACACATAAGGGAGAATAAGGATTGAAAATATAAAAGAAATACCGTACAAAGCAGGGAGCCCAAACTTTAATCAAAGCGAGAAGAGAACAGAACGTTTAATATAGGAAAACATTCGAAGAAAATAACACGTTAGCATACCATAGATACTTACAACACGACGGTGTACATAATAGGTGAGGAAATAACAAGGGCGGAAACTATGGCGAGACAAAGGTAGCGGTGTATGATTAAAGCGTTGGCAATGGTGCAAACAACAATAGAGTAAACTTTTAAGAAGTAAGGATTGCGAAAATTGCGTTAGAAGTAGAAGAGGCGATTATTCGTACGGGAGGAGGGGCTGATAGCGGAATTTAGAGCTAAATTTTTTTTTGTTTAGGGCTGGAAAGGACTGGGAGCAGGAATTTCCTTCTTAAGGTAGAACTGACAGTAAGCAACAACCCGAGTTAACAGCCATATGCCATTAGTTATGGAAGATGTTGCTGGTTGATATCAATTGTAGTAAATACGTGTGTGGAGTGGCGGAAAGAAACATTACGAATGATTTTTTTTTCTTTTTCAGTGATATCGCTCGATTCCGAGTGCCGTGACTACCTATTTGTACATTCTAGTTGTACAGAATAGGCAGCTAAACGCAAAGCAGGTGTACATACGCAAGAAAACTACATTCGGAACTAATTAATAATCGTTTTATTTATCGTTATACAAGTGCAGTCCTATTTATGTCTGCTGTGTACTGACCTAGCGCGCATATGATGTCGTACCATTGCCTTCCACGTGATTATTAGCGATTATTTTAATTTTAATTCTTGTAATAAGTTCCGTCGTCGCCCGGGATCGAACCTGTGACATCCGTAACGAACGTCAAGCGCTCTAGCAACTAGGCTCTCGCGACCACTTAATGATACGTATATACGAAAAATGTTAAAGCCGCAGGGTGTGAAGACCCTTTGAACTTCTTGGGTGCTTTCGTATGTTAACTGTTTTCAATTTAAAGCCATGAATACGGTTCACTGAAACGGAAACTAGTCAGCAAATTTATATTTTATAAAATTATGCTTAATGTGTTTTTTTCGTCAGTTATAATTGTTGTTGTTTTTTTTTTTTTTTGAATGGATTTGTCGACAAGGGCATTAGCCGATGAAATGGGAAAGCGTAGAAAATAAATTTGCATTCTTAAACGTTTAAGGAAAGAAGATGAACGCAATTCGAGGGGCCAGCGATAACAGAAGTAGAAGGAAATGGGAGAATCTAAAAAGAGTGTCGATAAGGGTAGCACCGAGTTGTAGTAGAGAAGAGTAGAAGGACGGTCGTTCAGCAGTGAATGTCAAACATTCCGATAAAACATGATATCAAGGCCGTACAGAAAATATACGGAATGGGGATGAAAAGAATCTACAGAGTCAGATGAAAACTGAGAAAATGATGTAGGAAAGGAACCGTGGTTAAAACAAAGGCAAATGAGCGAGATTGTGGAGCGTTTAAGAGAGGAAAAGTCTAGAATGTTATGTTCCCATGGAGGGGTGTCGGTTTCAATTGCGTTATTGTCAAGACTGGAGCAAAAATGTTACCGATTTCGTTACAACTTTCTCGTTAATGTACCTATACGTGTGTATTTAGATTCAGGTGTTAAGATGCGCCTAGAAGAATTCAGAGCAGAGGAATTCCCGTCAATAAATTAAATATTAGACTGTTCTTTCTCTCTTTTCACATGTACGCGCATAAAAATGATCTCGAGTCATTTTTAAAAGTGTATTATTTCTGAGAAAATACGTAATACGATTCTCATTCGTTCATTTTATTTTGTTTCATTTTATTTTGTTTCATTTTATGTTGTTTCATTTTATTTTGTTTCATTTTATTTTGTTTCATTTTATTTTATATCATTTTATTTTGTTTCATTTTATTTTATTTCATTTTATTTTGTTTCATTTTATTTTATTTCATTTTATTTTGTTTCATTTTATTTTTTTAATGTATTGTCGCCGAACTAACCACAACTTCGTTTGACAAAGTTAACTATGTAGACTAAAAGGTTCGCGAACTGAAACAGGATCAGGAGAATAACTCGGAGATTAATCAATATTCAAAACGCGTTTCGGCTAACGGCAGCTTATTTTACAACTCGACAACTGCGATCAACAACCGTTCGACAACGCTGCAATGTTCTAATATTATGCTAAACACTTGTCGCTCACATTGTGTTAGCGATTTTCTCTATTCGTTGGCTTAAATGTAACAACGCTATCTGATCACTAATGCACCGATCCAAGTGTCGGTCGGTCTGGTTATTAGTCATTCTGACCGGATCAAAGCTGATCACTGCATTTTAACACGCAGTCGTAGCCTTAGAATCGGTTAATTTGATCGACTAAATTATTGCCGGGCATCGGAATGTACCAACATTTTACCGAAATCGAGATATTACCAACTGAACGCGCCTATTCGTGATCGTATGTACATTCTGTTACTTTCACCTTTACACAAAAAACTATCGCCACTTCTGACGCGGATAGCTTGAGATGATTTTGGTCCGACAAAACTATTTTATTTGCGAACTGAGCATCTCCGGCGGAGTTCGATATTTCCCGGCTTACCTCGTGATCGATAAAGTTACGTAGTTTCGCTTATCGCTAGCGGAATGTGACATTTAGAGGCCGGAACAAACGAAAATGCTCAACTCCGATTATTTTAATGTAGATAAGGTAGCGTGGATATTATGGAATTCTAAGCTTTCCGCAATAGCACTAGGGGCCTAATGGATCTAACGAGAATATCGGGGGGCCAGTTTCCTTCTCTCTGCCGCCTTTACTTCCCCAGATTTCTCTGGTACCCGATTATTCCAGGCTGAGTAAACCTTAGAGTGACTTCGGAACGAGGCAAGTCTCGATAATCTATGACACTTCTATTTTGGTAGCCATCATCTTAGCCACTAGGCTAGGCTGTCTTTTTTCCAGTCAGCGCTGAAATATGTGTGAGCTAATTTAAAACGTTCGATTTGCGATACATTAAAAAGTAGATATTAAAATTAACTGCAAGCTGTAGGACTGACATTTTTCTTTTCGTAAATATAATTCGGCGAGTTTTGCATAGCCCTTACGCGATATATGCGACTTTTAATAGTTTATAATTTCAGTAAAAACGATAGATTTCTCTCTTTTTACTTGTGATTAATATTTCCAAATCGCGCGCGGTTGGTTACAGAATATTTTTTTCTCCCTGTCTTTCTCTTATATTTTACATGCTATGTGTTTAACAACTATAGTTATTACAGCATAAGTTACAGAATGCTAATGCAATTTTAAAAAAAAGTAAAAATATAAATACATATAAAAAAAACAAAATACAATACGCCAGTTAATGCAATTTTGTTTACTTTTTAAGACAAAAAAACAAAGCATTAATAGTGCAAATTTTTAAAAAATAAATCTTCTCAAGAACTTAATGATTCTATTTCGAGTTGGAACTATTTTGTTTACAGAGATATTCCTTTTATTTTTTTATGACGCCAAAGTGCATTGTTGTTGACCGGAAAATGCCGTGATAATATTTATAATAAATTATTATCGAAATTGATCGTTTTTTGTTCTTTTTTTTTTTTTTTTCATTTCCGTTATTAATATAATGACCGAAATTTATTAGTATTCGTCCCAGGTTAAATTTAATTTTTTTTTTAATCCAGCACAAAAGCTATAAAGAGATGTTTTGAAATTATTTTTTCAAAATGTTACTTTCGTCGGAAATAGGTTAATGAAATTTTAGGAATCATTTTTTGGAAATTCTTCGCCGCTTAATCATATCGAGGAAAATATTGTATTAACTTATCCGGGGAGCATATTGCAAATTTAAAATTAAATAACCTTCCCGATGTATTTACCAACAGTGCATCTGGTTCTTGCGATTCTTTTTCTTCTTTTTTTGCAATATTTTATTCGATGTGTAATATCAGTCAATTTTTGTCTTTATTTTCGGTATTTTTCAAATATATTTCTTCAGCGATTTAGTAGTTTAAAAAAAAAACAAAAAAAAAAACAAAAAGAAAATTTTTTTTATGAATTTTAAAAGCTTGAACATTTTATAGGCTTTAAAGTAACGTAAACAACCATTAGCGGAATGATTTTCAAATATTCCGTTCGAATGATAATAGCACTGAATCGGAGATTATATGTTTTTTAAATGAAAATTGCCCACTTTTTCGCTTTTATTAAGATAAAACTAAAAAAAAAGAGGAAAAAGAAACCTAGTAGGTGGAGATTCCTTATTATGGTGAAGTATCTAATTAAATCGTTCTATAATGATCTCATATCCGCCATGGCGTACAATTTGAATTTTCAGAATTTTCCTCTAAGCTACTCATTCAGGTTCGATAGTTTAAGTAGTTCGAGGGCTAAGCGCATTGGTATATATGGAAATGCATGTTCTGCGTACATAAAATTACTCATTTCCGTTTGCAATTACACTGAACCGTGTGCAAAGTAGAAGTTTGAAAGTTGTAATTATTTAAACGAATACTTTAAAAATTCGAATTAGAAGAGACATAAACGGAGGTTATAAACTGTTTCAGTCTGATCACCGTATTTCGCATTTGATTTAAATCGAGAGGCAAAAATTTTCGTGCCAACACTTCGCTTCAAGAGGTAATATCACCACCTTGCGCTCACAAAATTTCGGGTGATTTTCTGAGACATAGCACGAACGATAGAAAAGAGATAGAAATATGAGGTTTTATGCACATGAAAGTAGTAGTCTTTAACTACAAAAAACATGTTTTATTCTAATTTGTACAATACAAAATGGCGGCACAGCAGCGCACGTAAAAAAAAAAAAAAAAAATAATCAATCGGTCCTACGGGCGTACCGCACAGATTACAATTTTTAATGTGGAACAAAAAACCAAAAAGAAAATAAAGTGTGAACATCGTAGGATTTTTTCGAAAAAATAATTTAAAAAAAGATGGCGGTAATTTTACTTTTTTTTTTCTTTTTCGAAAAAAAACGGTCGAAAATCGCTTATAAATATGAATTTATCAAAAAAATCCTACGATGTTTACTAGAAAATCTTATTTTAAAGTTGCAGTCGAAATTTTAAGTCAATCGGACAAAAATTGAGGGAGCTACTAGTACGCCCAATTTGAAAAACACAGTTTCTAGATATTGCTGTTTAAAGTTTTGAGTAGTGAAATTTTGTTGAAATTTTTGTTTTACCCCTAATCTGCTATGCCTGCTCCATATAACTGGTCTTCTAATTTGAGGTTTTCCTCCTCCTTATCCTTCCGTGCTGAAATTGCCTCTTCGGCGAGTGATCGCTCGGAAAGGAAATGCGCGTCACATCGGCTTTGGAACAGAAATTGTATTAATCCGATTGTTATGTCTTTAATAGTAGATCCATATCTTGCATTAATCCGTTGTAACCATCGTTGAAGTATAAAACAGCAATATAAACAGCTGTATCGAGAACAGATTTGCCACCGGAGGTGTTTTTTCAAGCTAATTCAAGCTTCCATTGGAGTTCTGCGTGAATCCGTCTAAACAACGGGTGAGGAGACTGTCGCTGCTTAACTCTTCGTAAATCGGCTTCACGGCTTCGAATACTATGATTGTCATGGCAGGCTTATGCTTAAAATTAGCCATGTCTTCACCAGAGTTGCCTTCTCTGCTTGCTAAGAGCACCACGATGTCGGTCCTTTAGGGCACAAATGATGTTGTGGCTTCTTGTCGGTCGATATTTTGTGGTGCAAAGTTGCCCAAATAGCATTTTTCATATCTTTTTGATGAAGTTACTGTGACGTCTAATGGCGAGGCCATAATAAATCGACAAATGATCAGTTAATTTACCTGTCAATTTGACTATGCCGCTCAGTCCTTTTATTTTCTTTGCCAAATTTCTGAAACGAGTACCCAATCTTATTTTTATGTGATCTATTTCTTTCTTATGTACGCCCGGATTATTTTCTGCTATAGATTTAAATGTTTTTCTGTCCCCATCTCCAGCATAGTAGATGTATTTAACGTCACTGATGTCTTGTGCTCGACCAAACATGTTGGTCGTGGCAACTATTTCCATTTTTCCTGCCGAGCCTTCATAGTTGGCTTCGCACTGTTCCTCGTGCGTTTCTTTCCAAGTTTCAAATTCGGCAGTGTCTTCTTTTGATTTCCAAAATGAACACGACTTGCAGAATTTTACTTTTGATACCGTCTCAACACTAACAATTTTACCGGAACACTGAAATACACGCGGAGAAGCCAAACACTAACTGTTGTACGTTCTAACGGATTTTCGACAAACATCTGATTTCTTAGCCTCAAAATTTGGAGGTCCAAGAGGCATCTATTAATCTAAATTGAAAGCTGGAAGTTGAGAAGTGTCGGTATAATTCACATAAAGAAGAATAAAGACCTCAAACGCATGCTTCTCCGCACACTCGATAAACCGCTAATTTTTCTTCACCACTACGTTCGGGAAAACGACTTTTTGACCGATTTTCAAGTTCCCCCCCTCATAATCAACTTTTTACATAACTCTTAAATACTTTAGGAAGTGTGTAAGCCAATAAAAAAAAAAAAAAAAAAAAAAAAACGTAAAAAAAAAGTCACAAGGTGATATTACTCCTTAAATGCAATTAAACGCTATTTCGGCACTTTTGATTAATAACACACATAGAAATAATACAACAGTTAGAAAGAATTTGCATAAAAAAGTTATAATTCCACTACTATCTCTGAATTTTAAATGTGCAGTCAAAATGGTCGATTAGAAAAACGCGATACAGTTTTGACAAAGAAGATTGTTTGTCCTCAGTCGATGCTTGTAATAATGTGTTCCATTTAATTTTTATCGCTCTATTACTGTGGCACATAGAAACGGCTCAAAAAAAAAAAAAAAAAAACCAAACACGTTTCATGTTACAATAGTTACGATAGTTCTATTTTTTCGCTATTTTTGCCAAAGTATTCCATGTGATGTCGCCGGTAGAATTTTAAAATTATCCTCGATGCCATAAAATCGCAATTCGCCGCATTTCCTTCTCATCAGAAATGGAGAATTTCGAGTCTAAAACTCGATATCAAGCCCACTACCGAGAATCATAATGGTCATCAGAGGTGGTAGTCGCGCAACTATCTTATAAATGTTCTGCAACTAGGCACACTGCCCTCTCTCCGTGCCTACATTTTAATTTACCCCCTCTTGTAAAATATTTTGCAACCAATCTATTTGCCGAATTCCTCATACCCTGCTGATGTTCTGTCTCTTAACTTTGACAAACTCGTGTACAGAGTAGTTCCTCAGAGCGCCCAAACACGGTGTAAGGGGAGAAAAAAATCTGTGAATTTTTTTTTGTAATTCCCACAAAATTTATACTACCTGCTAAGAATAAACGTTTTTTATGTATCAAAAAAGAAAAAAAAAACTAGTGGATTTCTTTCTTTTCCCCTGAACATTCTTCTTTCACCAATTTTGCCCAAAAACCGTTTTTACATTTTCTTTTTTAGTTATTAAAATTATAAAATTCAAGCTTTTTCCATTATTTAGATATTATTATTTAAAAACATCTTTTCTAATCGGAAGTTAAGACTGGAAACCAAGAAGGAGGTATTGCGATGTTACGTATAGGGTTAGTGCTTCTAACGGGGAGGGGGCGAGATGTGGACATTAAAAGAAGCGTATCTCGTCGTTCGAAATTGAAAATGAAAAGTGTGAAAAAATATTAGAACTATAAAGGTAAATTAACCGAGTGCGCATTAATAATGGCACTAATAAAAAGACGGAATAGAATTTTTTCGGAACACTTCATGTCATGAGAGGTGGTGATAAGTACACAAATTGTTACAGACAGTAATAATGAGTGTGACGGAAATCGGGAAGAAGAAAGACCTCTTAGCTAGATAATATCAAAAAATGGACCACCGGAATTAACAAAGCAGATCATTTACTTAGAACAGCAAAAGTCCGGTACTTATATTACAACAGTGCAGTCCAATCCTCATGCAAGGTGATTAAACAATACTCGAATCGGGTATCACGAGAAGAAGACGGGATACGAATAAATTCTGTTTCCGATATGATTTTTTCAACCCTATCGTAAGAATTTTAATTTTCTAATAATTAATTCATTTGTAATTCCAGAACTGAAAATTGTCGTAAAAATTGAATAGTTTTCAGTGTCTGAGTAATTTCGTAATTCAATAACGTTTTTTTAAAGTTTTTTATATAAGAGTGTGTTGTTTGATGGCTTTAAATTTTAGCGCTATTTTGCGTTACAGTAAATAATTTGTAGGCTCTATCAGAACATCGGTTGCCGAAATCACGCTTCGCCGCCAAAAACATAGCACGAAATGCGACGACGGTTCGCTGCCAACACTACAATGAACAGGTGTGTTTTAGTTTCTAAAGTGTAAGGAAAATTTTCGATTTCGCTAATATATTATTAAACTTATTTACTTTTACTTAAGTGCACAACGTACAGCCAATTAAAAGCAATAGTATAGAATAGGAGCGAATGGAAAAAACGAACCAAAGGTTGAGTGAACTTTTAGAATTAAATTATAAGAACATAATTTTTAAGAGTTTTCATCTCAAGTAATTTAGTTTAACAATCTGCGTCAGCATTAAATGACTGCCTGTTGTTAGTCATACCGATGATAGGGGGATGTCAAACAAATATTTTAATGGCGCTTTTCTGAGAACTGATGTATTGCAATTGCAATATTTGTATCCGAATTGTAACGGCGATTCTGAAAAATGACGCTGAACTGTTTAATTAAATTAGCGATAATTTCTTATCGTCATCGGTAGTTTGATCAAAAAAGTTATATCTGGGGTAACTTTAAAATATTTAAACGAACGGTATAGTGCGGAGGAACATCTATCAAGGCTCAATGATGGGTCGCCGTAGTATTCGTTTATATTCCGCTGAGAAACTGCATGATCATTTGTAAAAAGTCAAATTAGAATGAAAATATTTTTTTAGAAGTGGAAAAAATTTGTTCCATATGAAGGTAAACGTTATTAAATCTAGAACAATTTTCTCTACTTTAAACTATTTCCCCGTTCTAATTTGACGTTTTTAATGAATAATAGTGTAAGTAAGTTTAACCGCTTTTATGAAACCGAAAATTTTCCTTCCACTTTAAAGACAAAAACACCCGCGTATCATAACGCCGGCGACCAGCCGCGGCTTTTGGTATAATGTTACCGACAGCAAAACGCGTCACGGCAAGTCATAGTGCCCTCCCCCATACTTTGAGCTTCCGAATTTCCCAATGGCCAAGTATCTCATCATTCGGTCACATTAAAAACCGGGAGTGGGTAGGGGGGCAATAATATATATCTGTTTTCAGTTAAAAATAAATTTTTTTTCCTGTCTTCTACTCTCTAATCTGATACACCCCTTCCGGCTAATATTTAAATAGAACCTCAACAAAGTAAGTTAAGCCGCATTGTAATATTTTCCCTTGAATTTCGGTTATCCAGCAAATATTATTACGTCATCGGAGCGTATTTAAAACAGCCGTAAATGAACTAAGAATAGATGCGGCATATATACTAGAAATTCGAGCGTCGGTACAGCGACAGTACTGCTATGGACAAAATTTAAGGGCAGCTAACTTTATTATCGACTAACGTGTTAATCCGGGCTCTTCTCGTTCGACCGTTTCAAAACAAAAAAAAAACTTTAAATAGCCCGACATCTATTCGGCCCACTTTAACAGTTTTCTTCAAAATCTACTCACGCACGTACACATACATACACATATTATATATATATATATATATATATATATATTAATAATAATAATAATAAATATCATGCTGAAGGATTGCCACGCGTTGGTGTGGTAACCTCAATAAATGATAGTTTACCCTTACTTTACTTTTTAATGGAACCCTTCGCTTTCGTTTCCAGCTAAAAATCTAAAAGCTTCTGTAAATCAACGTCTCTATATCTGTTACAGATGCAAGTTGCTGCTAATCCTTTCAATAGCTTTTTAGTCCCAGCGCGCGCTAGGTAAGTACACGCTGACATCTACGGGTTTTCCGCCGGTGAGCAACTGACTGGTTTTCTTTGATTTGTGAAGTTATCGAAATAACTTTTAACGAACGCGACTCTTCGCTGTGACATATTTACGACTAGGCTACCAAGCGGAGTAATGGCTAAATTAAATTAACAAATACGAAGCCCAGATTTCTGCTCACTCTCTTCGTCTGAATTATATTTCACTGAACTTCTATTTAAAATAAACACCCACGGCTACATCAAAACTGACGATCTTTAGAAAGTAGCCGTTCGGAAAAAGGCTTTAAGACGCCTTTGACTGTCCGCTGAACAGGATACATTTTAATTAGAAGCGTCAGAGAATGCATTAAGTTTTTTTGTACTCTGTGCCTTTTAACGGATGAGCGTGTTTCTTTTTAACCGACTTCAAAAAAGGGAGGAGGTTCTCAATTCGACATTTTTTTTTCTTTTATCGTTAATTATCGGTTTTTCGATTCCCGAGAATATATCCTGCAATGTCGCTAAAAGAATTATTAAGCGAGTTGACAATATTTAATCTGGTTGTTACAAATAGCGGTGCAACACCCAAAAGCTGGTAAAATAAAAGTTAAAGTTCTTCCAATCAATAGATTATCGAGGATGCAGCGAAAGAAAAAAAAAACCGAAAAAGATTCAACCGTCTGTAAGTTTTGTTTTCCATTGATTGTTTTTTGTACGGGTGGAATAACAAACGAACAAATAAACTGGACTTAGACGTTTACGTTCAGATAAAAATTTCAATAATTTATTTTACGAATATTTCTTTATTATTATCAATATATATATACAGATTACATATATATATATATATATATATATTATATATTATATATAATATACACGCACGTACGCACACACGTCTATTGTAATGGGTCGAGAATGAAATTGTTGCTGGTGGAAAGCTATTATTTTATTCCGGTTTTGCTCAAACATAGCATGTTGAGCTGATGAAATTTAAAGCTTATTGTTGCTAAAAATTATGACAGACGCCGCTTATAATACGAGTTGACGTGAAGTATAGCACTGGATTATTTAAATTCGCCTTGGGCGAATTTCTGTTCATTTGCATTTGCTGAAGTTATTAAACGGTTTGAAAAGAGTAAAATGCTTTTCTGAAGTTCAATGAAGGTGATTTTTTTCAACTATTATTATTGTTATTGGTTATTATTAACGACTATTATTGTTGATTATTATTATTGATTAGTATTATTATCAATACAATTAAGTATAATAAATTTTGGTGCTACAACGGTATTATTTTATTTCATTTTTTAGCTATTGGTTGAGGTTAGAAAAAAGGAGCAAGTGCGTATTAGGTACTGTTCCAAGCAGGGATTATTTTAAACATTGTAAAAAGAAGCATAGGATCAGGTATTTGTGCATTTTGCACACATGCGCATACACACATAGGTATAGAAGGTGTATTATTACGTAAACACATAATTACATAGAAGCCAACGGAAGTTTCATTGTCTTCTATGCGGAATTATTTTGTGATTTATGTCTTATACTTCTCAGAATTAAGTGGTATTCGACGTTTTTTGTTTAAGGAACGATTAATATTTTAATTTCGCTTTTAAAGTTTTGCTCGGTACCACTATCGGGCAAAAAGATTTTCCTGCAAAGAAAATATATGCAGCGTTGCGCAGTGGACTGGGAAGTGGTCGAGTGTGTAGCGCATCAACGTTATATAATGTAGACCTTTTCTTTTTTTATTTTTGCTACATTATTCTGGCATGTTCTAAATTAGCAGAAAGACCGACCGACAAAGCTATTTTACGTTTAATTTTCTTGTCAGAAAGTAAAATAGTAAATTAAACGATTAATACGTGTATCTTTCTTTTCTCTCTCTCTCTTTCTCTCTCTTTTTTCACTATCAAATATTCGGTAAAATTCACCACCTAATCATAAACCTCTAGTTTAACGAATTTATGGGGATACCTGGGCATTGCGGAATCGCAAAAAACTCAGTGGACAGATGGCTAGAAAAACTAATTTAAAAAAATGGCTATTAGCCAACCGTTCGATAAGCCAGTCTTCAGTCGGACGAAGGTTCAGAAAATTCGAAAATCCGTATGTATTTCGGTTAGAGAGACAGTTCACGGTGTCTTTGAAGGTGTGCACGGATCTCAATGGCGATAATGTTATCTGATTGTTACAGGCAGATGTAGAGTGTTGAGGTTGTTTACGGCCGACTTAATTAGTAAAAATAGCGTGAAAAAAGTAATGGTACTAAGAGATGGTTCATTTTGAAAAATAAATTACCGCGTTCCGAAAGGAATTGTAATTTAAAATTTCGCGCGCGTTTATAAGTGTTCTCTAGTGGATTTTATTGCTTTTCCAACGAATTGTTGCAACGTTTTGTGGTTCGTCTTGTTTATTCCCGGAACGGTTTTTACTGTTTGTATATATACACCCTGTCAAGAAAGTATCGGGAATTGTCAATTTAAATCTCCCGGGTAATAGCTAGGCAGATAATTTTTTTTTTCCAGGTTGGTACAACTGTTTTGTATTATGATGCCTATTTTTAGCGCGATCTGTCAACCAATGTGTTTACAGCAGCTGTTAAAATCAGTCGACCTTGAAGTGTTTTGTCGAAGTTTTACAATGAGTGAAAATATTGAACAACGTACTTGTGTTAAATTCTGTGTTTCGAACGAAATTTCTTGTGCCGATACACTGAAAATGTTACAGAAGGCTTTTGGTGAATCTGCTTTATCAAAAACGCGGGTTTACGAGTGGTACAGAGCGTTCAAGGATGGTCGGGAGACGGTCGAAGACATGCCTCGCTCTGGACGGCCTTCAACGAGTGTGACCGATGATAACGTCGATAAAATCAAGGAAATCGTTGCTGAAAATTGTCATGTGAGCTTGAGAGAGATGGCTCATGGATTGGGCATGTCACACGAGAGCGTACGTACGATTGTGCACGAAAAATTGGGTATGCAACGCGTTGCGGCTCGGCTTGTTCCGAAAGACCTGAATTTCTTTCAAAAAAAGTACCGAGAACAGGTAGCTGCAGACATGCTGGATCGAGCCAATTTGGATCCTACCTTCTTGGAAAAGATAATTACTGGTGACGAGACATGGGTGTACGAGTACGACACGCTTACGAACCAGCAATCGTCCGAATGGCGGCCAATTGGCGCGCCAAAGCCGAAAAAACCTCGCCAAAGCCGATCGAAAGTGAAGATCATGTTGATTGTTTTCTTCGATATTCGAGGCGTGGTACACTATGAATATGTGCCAGCCGGACAGACAGTCACCAAAGAGTTTTACTTAAGTGTTTTGAGACGTTTGAGAGAGGCTATCCGTCGTAAACGTAACGATTTGTGGGTCGACAATTCTTGGATTCTCCATCACGATAATGCGCCGTCTCACAAAGCCATAATTGTGAATGAGTTTTTGGCCAAACACTCGGTAAATATCATCGAACAACCGCCGTATTCACCAGATTTAGCACCCTGCGACTTCTTCCTATTCTCAAAACTCAAATTTCCGCTACGGGGAATGCGCTTCGAATCGATTGATGACATCAAGACGAATGCGACGCGAGAGCTAAAGGCCATCCCGGAAACCGCCTATCAGAAGTGCTTTGCCGAGTGGAAAAAGCGTTGGCATATGTGCATCGCTTCGAATGGATGTTATTTTAAAGGTGACAAAATAAATTTGGATGAAAATTAAAAATTGTTCGTTTTATTTAACAATTCCCGATACTTTCTTGACAGGGTGTATATATATATATATATATATATGTATGTATGTATATATGTATTCTAGCGACGAATTCGGTAGTTTTTTTGCAAGTTTATTTTTTTAGTTGCTTTTTTTCGGCTATCCCCGTAAACGTTACCAGACTGATAGTTCAAAATCCTCAAGAGTACTTTAGATATTTTCGACATGAGAGAGAAAAAAAAAACAATTTGCAGAATGGTAGACAAAAGTATTTCGCGAACGATGAGCCGTCCCCCTGTTCGGCGTTGAACAATATTCTGGATTTTTAGAATGTCGCGTATTTAACTAATTGTGTTCAAATGAACGCGGCGAACGGAGTCAGAAAAGGTCACTGACCTGTTGTGTACAGTGAAAAAAACATTATCGACAATTTTCGCAATAGAGCTCGTCGTTAAAACTGTTACATCTCGGCATACGGTGAAAAATTTCTAATTACATCTATGTATATTCGCGAACACAATGTACAGCGTATACGTTTTTGTTACTGGCGTATTTTAATATTTATCCTTAAGAAGTTTTTGGTTATATTTTTGAATTACTTGTTATTTTTATTATACATCATTTTTTTTGGAAGCAGGGGAGGGGGTTTTTTGTTTTCTACGCTGAATCAATAGGAAATAAATTGATTTAATCGTTAAAGGCTGTTTTAATGATTAGATTAGCTTTTAATAAAAAAACAAAAACAAAACAATATAAGACGTTAATTGATTAACCCCGTTCGATTAATAATTTAGAAGGTCTTTTAGTTGTTCTGGAAAGCACATCAATTTATTCGTACACATTCCTAATGTTCGTGATAATTCTGTACCAAAAATTAAGAGAAAGCCAATTATCGCGCCATCGCACAACAGTTCGAGTTCTCCACACCAAGCAACCATCATACGATACTCTTGCTATATCCGGCCTCTATCCCCTCACCGTTAGCAGGATTGTCTTATTGCCTATTTTAATTTTTTTCAAAACCAGATTATACTGTTCATCGTTGGAAATCGGAGATTATGCCCGATGATGAGCAGGAATCTCTGGAAATTTTTAAAATTTAAATATGAATTATTTCGACGTGGTTTTTAGCGAAAATAGACGCGTGAAAAAATACACTAACCACGAAAACCATTTTTCGTTTAGATCAGTCATATTAGATACAGAAAACAGTTTAAATGAAAACCGAAAAGGTGCTGAAGTTATGCGAGCGATTCTGAATATGTAGGGGCAGATACGCGCTTTCTGCACTGAAACATTTGGTTCCCCCAGCGTCAGCCATTAATATATGAGATTGAAGAAAAACGTCTACTTATGACGGATAAAAAACAACAACTTGTAAAATTTCGTTGGCCAGTTAGGAATTAGTAAGAATGATGGTGCCGACGTGGCTGTCAAGGAGGTGGCGTCAGCATCGAGTTTTATACCGGCAAAAGAGATTTACGATGCAGAATTTAGAGAATCTGAAAGATTGGTTAGACTTCCAAGCAGCCAGAAACATGGAAAATTGTATAACCTAACGCAGCCAGAATTAACATATAAACCGCGGTTCCACTAAATATTCCCAAGAACGTCTCGCGATATGGTTAACGGGAAAATTTGCGACCACGATATGCAGCATTGCATATGCGCAGCCATACTCGGGTAAAGACTATGTGCATTATTGGTCAGTTGCAGAAAATTCTTGATAGTTTAATAACGGGTCCGCATGCGGCAAGAGGTTTCTAATATTTCAATTTTTCTTTTTTGTTTTCCTTCTTCGGAAATGAATGATAATTAACGTGTACGCATATCTTGTCCTTATATAATATTTTTGTAATATTTCGTAATCTTTAATCGGCTCGCATCAGATATCGAAATAAGCGTAGCTTTCTTCTTTTTTTCTATCGCCCTTGAGAAACTGGATCTTCATTGTACCAAGTTCACTACTATTGTTTGGTTCAAATGTTGACCGCATCCAAATCGCGATATGTTCTTAATTAAGGATTTTAATTATGCCACTTTACTTTGTAAATAGGCGTTCGAAGAGTGGCGACATACATTTCTGAACGGCACGCGGTAATCATTCGATTAGCCGAACAATCGATACGTCTCATGTAGCCGCATCGCGTTCGATCGTGGTGCTTTTTCTGTATTTTTGTTGGCAATTAGTTAGCATGCGGAGTACACGGAATCGAACATTTTAATCTACGAGATCTAATATGAACGCGCGCATTAGTCTTGCTCTCAGTTATTTGTCATTTTATTTCCATCGAAATCAATTTTTAATCTTTCTGATTCCGTTGCCGGCTTATTTGGGTAATACTTTTTATTAGAGACTCGTAATTATTATTTCATATTTAGATTCTCTACTTACTGAGTTTATTATTTTCTTTATTTATTTTTTTATTTTTTTTTTTTTTCATTATCAACGATATCATATTGAATCCGAAGGTAAATAATCCATAAACTCTTTTTCAAAATAATGGCAAAATTTAGAATTAAATTCATATTTTCTTTCTCATAAAAAGTTTTTATCGTTTATCTTTGTTTTATCAGAAAATTGTGATTTCGTACGAGTATATCGTTGAGTATTATTAAGTGTACTGATGCGCGGTAGTCGTTGAAATAAAAGTATAAAAAAAAAAGAGGAATTTCCTTAGAGACATGCTTAATATAGTAGAGTCAGTACCATTGACAGGGTATCGAGGGGCCAGTTCTTTTCTCTGGGCCGTCTTCACTTCCCCAGATTTCTCCGTTACCCAATTATTTCAGGCTGTATAAATTTGGGAGCGACTTGGATCCGAAACGCGATAAGTCTCGATAACCTATGACACCTCTCGTTTGGCACCCAAGCGCCTTAACCACTAGGCTACCGCGCTGCCTACGCTTAATACTATAGGCGGACAAAATTTGGCTAAAAAAAATATCATTATAATATGGGAAAAATATGATCTTTAGAAACATTAAAAATTAAAGTGATACTCAAAGAATTATCAGTCGATAGAAATGTAGATTCGAATAAAGAGACAAAGGAATTGAATATTGTACTTTTGAATCAAGACCCAACTTTATACACTATGATGAATAAGCACCAGTAATTCCAAATTTAAATGAACCGCACTCGATCGGTCTAGTTTTTTTTTTTTTCTTTCCTAGGCTAGCAGCTCCTACACTGACATCAGTGTCAAACTTGAGTAGCATCAGATCATTAGTGTTTGGCATTTACAACAGAAAAGTTCTTGTGTTCCGTCGCATTTTGACACGAATAATTTTATTGAGCAAAGAGTTTGCTTGAAATGTTGTGCTTTCAACGAAATTTCTTGTGCCAAATCCTTAAAAATGTTGCAGAAAGCCTTTGGGGAGTTAGGCTCTATCAAAAACCAGAGCATACGAATGGTATAAAAAGTTCCAAAGTGGTCGTGAAGCGGTTTTTTTTTTTTTTTTTTTTTTTTTTTTTTTTTTTTTTTTTTTATTTTATATTACAATCTTAAGAAAATAAGGATCTTAAATAAGTAATAATTATAGAGACATTATTTAAATACGAAAAGAAACATAATAATGTAGAAGCATAGCCCAGTGGTATGCCCTACTAGTACATGATATATATAGTTTACAAATGCAGTAGATCATGCGGTTTAAGCCGCTGCAGCCTACGAGTTCTCGTAATCAGCAATTTTTGTGCTTCTATATTTACATGAGCTACTAGACGCTGTTGATGCCGAAATGCAGAATCGCGAATTGTTTCATCCACATTCTTCAACTGCAGATCCCGATGTAAATCATCGTTACGCTGGAACCACCTAGCTCTTGTGATCAAGCGTACAACTTTGTTCTGTGCTCTCTGGATGATTGCACGATTTGAAGTTGCAGCACATCCCCAGAGTTCCGAACCGTAGGTCCAAATCGGTTTTATCATAGTAAGGTAAATCAGCCTTTTATGATACAGACTTAACTTCGAGTTATGTCCTAATAGCCAATAAAGTTGGCGAATTCTGGCACTAATTTGATCGGCCTTGGCCGTAATATGGGACTTCCAGGTTAACCTTGTGTCTAGGTGCATGCCTAGATATTTAGCTGAGGCGGATGTTGGTATCTGTTTACCATTGATGTAAACACCCTGATGTGTGTCAATCGGACGCATTCCGTAGGTGACATGAACTGATTTTGCCTCGTTTAACTTGATTTTCCAATTCTGCATCCACAATACCGTCTTGTCAAGCGCGTCTTGTAGTATACAATTGGCCTCTACTTGTGTGTTAGCGACAGCAAGAATTGCGGTATCATCGGCGAACATAGCAAGCGTAGTACCTTCAATTTTTGGAACATCAGCAGTGAACATAAGGTAAAGCAAGGGACCGAGAACACTACCCTGAGGCACCCCGGCTTGTATGTCGTAGAAGCTGGATTTTTCTTCCTCGTGGGAAACGCGGAACTTCCTACCGGACAGGTACGATCGTAGCAGCCAGACGTAATTAGCTGGTAAGCAACTACTAAGTTTAGACATTAATCCTTCATGCCATACCCGATCGAATGCCTGGGCGACATCTAGAAATACTACTGAGCAGTATTTTTTTTCCTCAAGGGCGTTACTAATTACTGACCACACACGATGTATCTGTTGTGTAGTGGAATGATTACATCGGAAGCCAAACTGTTCATTCGGTAGCTTGACTTCTGTGAACTGCTGAATTCTCTTCAGTAATAATTTTTCAAATAATTTTGAAATTGAAGGCAGTAGAGAAATGGGCCTGTATGACTCCACTTCCTCGTCCGGTTTATTTGGTTTCTTTATCATAATTATTTGTGCAGTCTTGAAGCATTCTGGTATATGCCGGAGACGAAAGCAAGCGTTAAACAAATAGGTTAAAAGAACTATTCCTTTACGGGAGAGTTCGCATAGCACTTTGGGAGAAATTCCATCAATACCAGGCGATTTATTGGGATTGATGTTTGTGTCGATTTGTACTGCTACTTCATAAGGCGAGCAAAACTTAATCTGTTGCTCAGGTAGCAATGTTATTTGTGGCGTGATATTACTCCTAATATTATGTGGCATAAATGTTTCGTAGAGATATCTAGCAAATAGCTCAGCTTTCTCGTCCTCCTTTCTTATCCAGTTCCCAGATTTATCCTTAAGAGGAGGAATACGTTTAACTGGTCTTTGGAGCCGACGGGTTGCTTTCCACAAAGAATAATCTTTGTCTGCTTCTACACTAAGATTTTCCAGATAATCTTCCATTGATTTTTGCTTGATATTTTTGATGATTCTATTTAGCTTATTACTAAGTTGATTAAATATATTTTTATCAACAGGATTATGAGAATTGTGCCATATCCGCCTCGCAACACGTCTATCTTTTAAAAGTTGCCTAATTGCAACAGGATAACATATTCTTTGACGCGTACATATTGTAGGAGTAGGAGTAGCCTTCTCAGCTGCTCCCCTTACAGCTTCAAGGAACTGTTGGCATTGGATTTCCAAATCCAAGGATGTTTTAAGTTTTACTTTGAGATTAATATATGTATCAATATTTTTACGAAAACAGTCCCAATTTGTGTGCTTATTCGTTAATGCAGCTTTTGGCTGCTTTTTAATCACAGTATCGCTCAGAGTGAGCCACACTGGAATATGATCTGAAGATAAATCAGTGTGATTAGTTACTTCCAAGTAGTTAGGTGCGATGCCTTTGCAGATATAGAAATCAAGCAAATCAGGAATACAATCAGGATTAGACGGCCAGTAAGTGGGACTTGCACCGGATAGACTAAAACAGCCTGCAGCATTAATTGCCTTCAACAGGTTTCTTCCACGAGTTAAGCTTACTCGTGATCCCCAGAATGTATGTTTCGCGTTATAATCTCCGCCCAAGATAAATCGATTTCCAAGCTGCTGGAACAACTGAATACAATCTTCTGTCGCGATTTTTAGACCGGGTTTACTTGGCGGAAAGTAGGCAGCAGCCAGGCTAATTTCACAGCTATTACGAAACACAGTAATAATAGTCACCTGCATGTTATTCTGTTGGATTGGGGCACCTTGATAGTGCTTGATGTTATTTCGAATAATAATTCCTGAACCACGCCACCCGCCACCATCAGGATATGGCGTGTGGTACAACGTGTAATTATGTAACTTAACTTTGTCGCCATATTTAAGATGTGTCTCCGATATCAATGCAATATCGATATTATTATAATTGAGATAAACTTCAAGTTCATTTTTACGCCTGAGCAGCCCATCGGCATTCCAGGTGATTATTCGTAGAGATGATTCTGTCATTGCTGATTCCCAGACTGATGTCGCTTCTGTTGGTTAATTTTACTTTCGAAGCTGTAAATTCTTGCATTCATTGATTGAAGTAATTTCCAAATATCAATGATATTTGGCTGCTGTGTTGAAGACTGGCTGGCGGATGCCGCTGCAGAATTATCATTTTTATTGTTTTTGCTATTCCGACCACGCTTGCGTTTAGATTTAACACCAGAGGGGATTATTAAACCCGTATTTGTAGGAGCTATAGTGCTTGACTTATCATCAGTTACTGGAGCAGGTGATGGTGATGATACTGTTTCTACCGTCTGTTGGATACGTTGTACTGCTGTGGTTTTTTGGTTTATAGCTGATAGTTTTGCTTTATATATTGGACAACCCTTCCAACTTGCTGTGTGATTACCTCCGCAATTCACACATTTACAAGGATCTGACTTTTCATTGTTGCAATTCATAATTAGATGATTTCCGCTGCATTTAACACACTTTGGCTGCCTAGCACAATATTTAGCTGTGTGATCAAAAGCCTGGCAGCGTTTGCATTGCGGAATATCATTCTTCTTGCGGCATGCTTCAACTGTTACCCTGCAATGAAGCAGATGCGACAATTTGAAGATATCCTTATTATTAACTTTGGCTTCCAGATTTATATAAAACAAAGGTAATGGGATTTTCTTGATTTCGTAGTTGACGGCAGTACCACCTGACGAATTTTGATTTGCGACTTTTCTCGTTATGGTTATATTGGATACATCTTTTGCAATGTGCCCAACTTTATGCAATGCAGTTTTAATGTCGTCAACTGCAGTGGTGTGATGTAAGCCTCGAATAACAACTCTGTATGGTTTGGCATCTTTGCATTGATAAGAATGATATTCCACCCCGTATAGTTCATGTGTGGAGCTCAGACTTGCCGCTTTCAGCTTTTCGATAGTAGTTCTGTATGAATCAGAGTTCGCACAGTTAATTTTAACATCTCCGTTAGTAAGATTTTGAAGCGACACATCATTTTCTGCATCGTCAGTGAACAATTTTATCAAAACACTGATATTTGGAAGATTACAAACATATATTGGTGGTATGCGTGGAGTCTTGACTGCATTCGCATATTCCTGTGACTCTTGAACTATATTTGTAGGTACCGCGTTACTAGCCAACAAACCAGTAACCGTATTATTTTTGTTTAATGCTGTGGGCACAGCGTTAGTGTTTCTCAATTTATTATCAATGAGATTCGTACCTGGTGATGCATTTTTTAAAATTACTATTTCCTGTTTTAGGTTAGCAATTTTGTTTGATAAGAAAGAATATTCATTTAAAGCGGCTTCATTTTGATTTTTAATAACTTCAAACTGTTGTTTAATGACGGTATAAATATTTTTAGTTAACTTAGGAATTTCTTCCTTAGTTTCTTTTTTATTATGGGAAATATTTGCGAGACTGTCGATAGAGTCTAATTTAATTTTAATTTCGTCTAATACTGCAGTAAGTTGCGACATTTAAAGGCAGATGATCAAATTCAATTTAGCGAAATGACCAATTTAAATTTAAGCATCTCAACATTATATACGCATTATTTCGGTTATAAATGTGAGTGTATTTATAACATATAATTACTAAGTAAAATGGCGTTATCTCTGCGATCTGTTGTACAATCAGACGGCGGATTGCACAAACAACTGCGGTATCAATAAAATTACGCTAATGATAACGGTGTGTATAAGCCAGTATTCCGAAATGCCGATAATTTCCGATAATACAAACGGCTACACTGATCGCCTAAACTCGCGAGATGCGTGTGCGTATTTCGCTCATCAACTTCGCTGATAACGAAATAGATAACGAGAGAAGGTAAAATTTAACAATCTTACCGATCGGTCTAATTTACGAAATTTTTACGCTTTATAATTCCTCAGCCGATGAATGGTTTAAAATTCTTTTTTCAAAATCGTAAAGAAGACTTCAAGATCTTTAAAACAAGAATAAACACACATTCAACCACCGTAAAAGAACTTTAAGAAGAAACTTTGAGGACTTGCTTTGTTCTCGTCGCTTTTCTAATACCGACAAATACGTCGAAATTGTGAGGAAAACTGTGTTCAAAAATCGTCATGTGAGTAGAGGGAAAATGTGACTATAAGGACAAAGGATGCCGCCACCGCTAATTAAGGCCTTCCAGAGCCGTTTCCGGAGCGTCTCGGACCGCGGAACCGCATTCCATTTGATTGTCGATCCCTTAATTACCGCACACATATGTAAATGTACGTGTATATACGTCTGCACACACATGTAAAAATCACCATCATCATCACCATCGCGGTAAATTCGTACGCGTGCCATCGCAAGTGACCTTGTACCTGTCAATCAATTGGTCGATGCATGCCTTTGCTTGTACGTAAATTACCGTTATTCGGTAGCGACTGGTTTTTGGAGGATTACGCACACACACACAATGATGTATATACGGTTACGAGCGTTCGTAACATATGTAAAATTAGTTATTATCATTATTGATTTTCGTTGTTATCAATATTATCAGTGGTCAGTCTGCAGGAATCGCGGTAAAATACAGGTTTTCACCGTTCCGGTATTTCTAGGAATCGCGAAGATTTTCGTTCGGTCAGTTGCGTAAAACTTTTCTTTGTCCGATACATTATGTACGGGGGGGGGTAAGTCTCTATCTCACACATCGCAAAAGCGAAAATGCTTCTCTCATAGCGCTACACGTAAATGCTAACGCAACCGTTGAAACCGGATCTTAACATTCTTATACTTTCTATTTCAGTCTATGCCTTTCATAGAACCACGCCTTACATGTACACACTAACACAAAAACACACTCATACTCAAAAGTCCTTGACTACTTTATCCGTATACACATATGTAATCAAGTTCTTTCGACGGAACGACATTTTTTTCTGACGTAACATTTCCACTGCCATACCCGATTTAGAGATAGTCAACGAGGTAGATCGTTGAATGGATTTATTCGATCGCTCAATATTAATTTCTCATCAAACGCATATACATTCTCCGAGCAGTGTTCATCACACGTTTTTAAGTTTTTAATTTTTTCGTCTTTATAAAAATTATTTCATCATAATCATCATGAATACCGATACTGTTACCGCGAAAAATTCGAAACCTGTAAATACGGCAGAATTTATTCAACATTTTTTCACATATGATAATGATGATGTTGCGCAGAGTGGTTTTCCAGATACACATATGCCACCCCCACCACCACCACCAACAATATCACAAAACCCAGAAAATTCACAAGAGGCAGAAAATTCACAAGAGACAGAAAATTCATCACATACTCAATTCTCGCAATATTTACATTCACCACCGTTAACGCAAATTCCGCTACCACCACCATCTGAAGATGTCAGTCCGTCAAAGGTCGAACTTCCGAGAGAAATAATCAATCGACGTGCTGTAATCTACGTAAAAGATATGAACGATACGGAAAATAAAAATAGTTTTCTGTTTGCCATTCTGGCGAAGTTTACGAAAAATCCGTTCTCGATGTGGCAATATAATTTATTACAGAATGTGTACGATTTCAATTTCATACGATTACCTGTACGCTCACTGGCAGATATTGAAACCTTCGAACGAACGAATGGTGTATCTATTAACTTATATAAATTAATAGAAACCGATGGCGCCGATGCTGAAATGTGCAAATATAAAATTAAAGTCGTTTATGCATTCCGCAAAAACCATAGCATTTTAAATCACCGTAATCATACAAATATGTTGTACTGGGGTTCGAATGGTAATTTCCAGTTTGCCTGGATTAAAAAATTTAGTCAACTCATACGAATTCAATCGCCGAATGCTAAATTCTCGTGTTGGGGATGTCTGGATTCAATGAAAGACGAATTCGAACATAACAACAATCATCGTTGCGACGCGATCAGTTGGCGTAACATGCATTTTATGTAAACTATTAAAAAAATAAAGAAGTACATTTTTTTCTTTTTCACATATTTTTTATTTTTCAAAAAACTTTTACAATGTTTTCTTTCGAAATATATAATGCATGTAAACTTTATTACAATATAATATATAATAATAAATAGTTTCATATATTTACATTTCTTATTTCATAAACTTAAAATTATTTTAAAATTTTCGATTTTACTATAGTTGATAATATATTCCCAACTCCAGTCTGTATTAAAGCCTCTTGATCCTTACGTTGAATAGTTGAGTTAATATCATGTAACTGTTCAGTTAAATTATCAGTTTTTACAGCTAATTGAACCGTATCTACGGCACGATGTACTTTTTCCCTTTTAATTTCTTCACGAACTTTATCAATCATCTCCATAAAATACTTTTCAATTTCTTCACGTTGTTTATCAATTATTTCCTTAAAACGTTTTTCTATTTCTTCTTTTTGTTTATCCATTATTTCCTTAGTAATATATTTATCCAACAATACGGTCACTTTTCCATTTAACTCATTTATTAAACCTCCAAATATTTGAATTGTACTTTTCACATCATTTTCATGTTTTGAAACACGCGTAGATAACGATGAAGAATCACTCGAAACCGTATTTAATTTATCCGTTAGTTTTTTAATTTGTTCTTCGTACATTGAAAACTTAAATATTGTATCATCCTTAAATTTTAACACATCTTCACTCAACATATCAATACTGATCTTATGAATCCCGATTTTCGAAATATTATCGCTAATTTTATCATCTAAATCTTTATGCAAAAACATAATTCGAGCGTGTAATGCAAGATTTTGTTCCGTAACAAGTGAATTCAATTGCTCAACTTTTTCGTGTATTTCATGTATTTCCGCAGCTGTGAGAGTTTTTATCTGTTTGTAAGATACAACTTCAGACTCTGAAGGTTCTCGATAGATCGTACTAACGTTTAATAATCGTTTTCCTTTAAAGTTATAATTTCCGCTAGAATCTAATTCAATCGTTGTTGGTGCTCCAGAACCACCTTCTGGCATATATTTACCACTCTTATGAAGTGGCATTATGTAGTCTGCTAAATATTTACTAAAACTTTATTATCGATCCAGGAATTTTCCGAACTCGGGAATCCTAACCACTTAACTAATGATTTTCCACCTCGTCGTTGAATAACACGTTCAATTAAATATACGTCAGGATAGGATGTTTTTTGTAATTCTTCAGCATAAAAAGTACCAACTAACAATTTACCAGTTCTATCTTTTAACGTATATGTCGTAGGGAAAGTAGAATTCACCGTATTTATAGTAAATAATTCACCGGTCCAGTTAGGAGTATAACCTTTTTCCAATAATGTTTTAACTTTACTAATACGAACTATATCACCAACTTTAAATTTTTTCGATCCGCTCGGGGTAGAGAAGCGATCAGTTGCTTTACTACATTCCCTCGCTATATTTTCAACAACTTGTCTTTCAACATTCTTATTTACATCGGTAGGTGCAAATTTTATTGTGCGATGTATTTTTGTATTATATTTTCGGGTAAGTTCAGGTAAAACTTGTAACCAGCGTTTATTACGATTAGCTGTAAATTCTTTCCATATCCAATTCTTTATTGTTCGATTAAAACGTTCTACAATACTCGCTTTAAGCGGCGAATGAGTACTATATAAATTAATATTATATCGATTTAAAACAGCTCGTACTTGTGGATTATAAAATTCAGTACCCTGATCTGTTTGCAAATGTTTAGGAGGTTCAATACCTCTTTCAGTTAAAATTTTTTCGAATGCTTTAGCAATTATTGGACCGCTTTTTTTCTTTATAGGTATGGTCCATGCAAATTTAGAAAATGTATTTATTACGACTAATATAAATTTATTCCCTCGATTGAATCGTGTGTATTGTGTCATATCGATCAAGTCAGCTTGCCATAAATCGTTCAATCCGAAAATCTGTACACATCGTGTCTGATAACGTTTTCGCGCAGGTTTATGAAGTTCATCAGCTATACCGCGTTGTAATGATTTCAATGCAGATGTTTGTTTTGTAGACATATTTTTTTAAAATCAGTACGGTAGTTGAATGTATCCTTCTTCAGCTAACTCTTCCTCGATCGCTAAAATTTCGTTGTCTACACCAGTATTACCACTTTGCTTAGATGCGTGTAGTAATTGCAATCGTTCAACTAATTCATTCGGATCATTCCAGTATTCGATACATTGATTTCCGAGACTTACTCTAGCGTTGACATTATTATATATACGTTTCCTCTTTACATTCAAATGATTTTTGTAATAGCCTTCTCCACGGTGCTGACTAGTTCGAAACATTGGTCGAATTATATTCTTATATTTCATAGTGGGGAGACCTTTCAATTTACCATCGGAACGTAAATGAGCTCCCGTAAATTCCAGTAATTGTTTATATATTTCCAAATCATCGCTAGTATATTCATTCTTATCTACATTCGTCTCCAATAATAAATGCATTAGACCCTCAGTGTACGGGAATTTCATATGACTATTCCCTTTTCCTAAATATATTTCTCCGCGATTTTTATTCCATGAAATTGTTGTTGTACCCAACATATACTCATCGGTAGCAGGATTATACTTTATTCCGTAAAATAAGTCTCTAGGCATAGGATCATCTCCGTCAATACGAAAAGAACCCATTTCACTTAGATTAAATGAATCATATTTTATTTCTTCATCTACATCAGTAATTCTATCTTTCCTGGGAGTACTATGCATCAATTTTTGTTTTACAACTGGAGAATCAGTTATTGTATCGACATCCTTTATCTTTCTTTTCGGTTTTTGTAATGCTTCACGAATCTCCGACAATGGTTTTGTAATCGGTTCAAGCACTGCGGCTGAAGTATTTGTAATAGATTTACTCTCTGACTTTAACGAATTATATTTATTCATTATATCAGCACGTATTTTTTCCAATTCCGTTTTAAGTTGTAATTCATCTTCGATATTTCTTTTAACGCTATTCTTCGCCATCTTTTTCATCATCAATCACTATAAACTCATCGAAACCACGACGAAACCGTCCTTTATATAGTTCACTCTCCTTATCAATCACCAAGAAACCGTGTTTATTCTTCCAACATGTTTTACAAATTTTTTTAAAAGTCTTAAACGGACACATACCATTAACATGTTCATCGTATATGTGACGTATATTTATATCATCTTGAGCAAATACAAGTATGAAATTAGCATTATCTCGTATCATATGTTTAGGAATCATTACATACGTTTGACACAAATAGAAGCAATCTACGTTTTTATGTCGACCCATCGAAAAATATTGTTGCACAACAGGTTGAACTCTGCACGTTGGTATATCATCAAATATAAATATCGAATTTGGATTAATCGTGTCAGGTGTTATTAAATTTAGATCATCGGAAAATGTTTGATAACCAATGTTAGGCGTAGACTTGTATATCGTATCTAACAATTTATATTTCGGTTGATATAAAGAAGTACTGTAAATGTAGACATTTTCATAACGCAATCCATTCGAATGTGTTAATAATGTAAATAATGAATTTGTTTTTCCACACCCGCTCGGACCGATAATTAAACATCTTATATTATTCGGAAACAATGAACCGTGTTTATTACGCACTGATGTGTCACTAGATTCTACCAATGACAACGCATTATTTATAGGCAATATAGTTGACTGCTTTTCAATTTTCATTATAACTTATTTATTCACGTAATAAACAACAACTAAAAGGTATAAATACACGTTTATACACATGTAAACCTCGAAAAAATTTAGTGAAAAAAGTATATATATAGAAAAATAATTTTGAAATGGCGAGAAAACAAAGAAAACAGCGAAACGTTAAAGCGTTAAAAAAGAGTAAAAAGTGTGGTCGCGGTATCGGTACTGTATTAAATAGAGTTATAGATAAGCTTCCGTTGCAATTACATTATCCGGGCTATAATTATTTAGGACCCGGTACAAAGTTAGATCGTCAACTAAGTCGCGGTATAACCGGTATAAACCCACTGGATGAGGCTGCTAAAGAACACGATATAGCATATAGTAAATATTCGGATAATAAAAATCGCGCTGAAGCGGATAAAATATTAGAAAATAAAGCTTGGGAACGTGTTAAAGCATCGGATAGCAGTTTCGGTGAGAAAGCGGCTGCTTGGATAACAACAAACGCTATGAAAGTAAAACGTAAATTAGGCGGTAGATATCGTCGTCGCGGTAAAAAACAAGCGGGGAAACGAAGAGCCAAATCAAAATCCTCAAAAGGAAAAAATGTATATTTCAGAGACGTGTTAAATGTGGCGCGGAAGGCTGTTCGTAAAGAAAAAACCCTCCGAGGACGAATGAAAAGAGCGATTAAAGCAGTTAAAAAATTAAACCCTACAGTAGCTGATAGTGAAAATGTTCGAATTATTCCGATTAACAAAACTGGAGGAGCTCTCCCCCTTATACCGTTATTAGCTGGTATTGCTACATTAGGAGGAATTTCATCATCTGTATCATCAATAGCAAAAGCGGTGAAAGATGTAAATGAGGCTAGAAAAAGTTTTAAATCAGGAAAGGGTCTACAAATTGATAAAAAGATCGGGAAAGGTCTTTATTTACGACCATACAGAAGCGGTCTTGGTTTATATTTGGCTCCATATAGTGGCAACGCGAGACGTAATCAGTTTTTTCGAGGTTAATTCTATACCTAGCAATAGAGCGTTAACAAATTTTGATATTTTATTTTACGCGAAAAAATTAAGAGTTCCAAATTTTAGAGGAGTTTACGATCGCGATGGATTGCCTACCAAACCTAAGAAAAATGAGTGTGCGATTGTTAATATGGATTCGCAAAAAGGTCCAGGAACTCATTGGACCGCCTACAGAAAATACGGTAGTCGTGCAGAATATTTCGATAGTTATGGAAATTTATCTCCCTCCGCAGAGTTAGTTAAATATTTACGCAAATACGATCCAAAGATTGAAATTCTATACAACAGACGCGCCTATCAACGTTATAATTCGGTTAATTGCGGAGAACTATGTTTACGATTTCTAACAAATACGTTACCTACCCCATTTGGTGTTCAATGATGTCTTCATTAGTATATAAGCACGTGTGATTGTAATTTTTTTCGATTATTGTAGATATTAGTTTTAATTTCGAATACAATATTTTTTAAAAATACTTCGTGTTATTATTATTTTTTGTTTATTTCAATTTGTGTAAAAACCAATACGGTCATGTCATACTTATTTCAGTTAAGTGGTAAAAAAGGTAATTTGATCAGTAACGTGTATCCACCACTATTATTATCGAATAATCGTCAGTGGAGTATCGGATTAGTATCGTTAACAACATACCATTCTATACATAATATCACTTCGGAATGCAATACATTGTATTATTACGATTCTGCATTGGCAGTTGAAAGAAACGAATCCCCGAAATTTATTACATTACCTAGTGGATGTTACGAAGTGGAAGATATTGAAGAATACTTACGAGAGCATTTAGATGATGGTATTATTATAAAAGGTGATGAAAGAACGTTAAAGTGTGTTATACAGAGTAAATATTACATACAATTTACCGGACCGCGGAGTATTGGTCCACTATTAGGGTTTGATGGTATGACAAATGTTTTACCCCCACAAATGAATCATACAAGTCATAACACTGTACAGATTACACCGATAAATATATTAAATGTTTATTGTAATATAGCAACAGGTGGATATACAAATGGAGCATCATCTCATCTCATTTATAGTTTTCCTTTAAATATAGCACCTGGATATAAAATTTCTGAAAATCCAAAAACGATCATTTATTTACCCGTAAGTACAGACTACATATCGGAGTTAAATGTATATATAAAGGATCAAAACGGGAATATCGTTGATTTTGCTAGTGAAGATTTAATTATAAATTTACATCTAACTAGTTCTTCGTCTTAATAAAAATATATTAATATCAATTTTAAAATGCCGTTCATATACACTAATAGAAGTATATATAAACGTGTTCAAACGCCGTTTCGAGCTGAAAAAAAATATATAAATAGAGGAAAAAAGAAGAAATTGTTGAGTAGAAAAAGTATTAGTGTACTAAAGTCGTTGGGTTATAACGTGTTGATTAAGTAAGAAAAAATATTAGTTTGATATAGTTTGCAATGGAACATATATTACAAATTGATTCTGCAAATGCAGTTATTGACGAAACAATAGCGGCTTACGAAATACATACACATAAACCATACGCAAGTTCAAGATTTGGTGCTGGTGATGAAATACGTATACCTGTTCAGCAAAAAGATGTTATTACTTTACCATCGGAAAGTTATTTACTTCTACAAGGCACAGTTTCACCGTCAGTAGATTTTTCAATGAATGGACCTTTATTTCTATTCACAGAGCTACGCTACGAAATTAATGGAACTATTATAGAATGTGTACGGCAACCGGGAATTACAACTCTTGCACGTAGATTATTATGTTCGGAGAATATCAAATCAGATTACAACTACAGTACATGCGCTCTAAATACAGAAGAATTGAAAGTATTTACACGAGAAATTACTGATACATCAAGTCCCTCAACATCATTAGGTGCCGGAGCTAAATTATTGTTGGAATTTCAGTTTATTATTCCTTTACGCTACATATTCAGTTTTGCAGAAGATTATAGACGTGCAATCGTACATGCAACACAAGAAATTATTCTCATCCGTGCAAACAATGATAAAAATGGATTTACTGCAACAGCTGATGAGACAATTAATGTAACATTTCAAACTATTGCCTGGCAACTACCTTTTGTTAAACTGAGTGATCGAGCAAAAATATCTTTACTTAATCGAATAAAGAAAACAAAACAAGCACCTATACAATTTAGAGCATGGTCTCTTTCACATCAACCATCTTTGCCCACCATTTCCGAGCATAGCTGGGTAATCAAATCAACTTCCACTGTAGAACGTCCTCGCTTCATCATTATTGGATTCCAGACGAATAAACAAAATGATTTAACCAAGGATGCCTCTACATTTGATCATATTAATGTAACTGAGATTTGTGCGTACATAAATTCAACAAGATATCCTTACGAAGTGATGAATTTAGATTTTGAACGGAAAAGATTTGGTAATCTGTACTTGTTATATGCGAATTTTCAAACAATGTATTACGGAAAGGACCCACCACATCCTGCAGTTAGTGTAGATTCATTTCTCAGTAAATATCCACTGTTTATTATACCATGTAATTTTCAAAATGAACTCTTAAATGACGGTAGTCCGTTACAGATTAGAGTGGATTTTAAGACTCGTGATAACGTACCTGCAAACACTTCATGCTACGCGCTTATAATACATGATAAAACAACCAGTTATAACGTGCTCGAATTGTAAATAGAAAAATTATAAAAGAATGCTGTTCGATATTTTGCTTTTAGTATTATGTTGAATGTGTTTCAGTAATGTTCTTTAAAGTTGTAAGTTAAATTTTTGTTTTTACACGATTGTATTTATTTTTAATTAATAAAGTTTTTATTTCGCTAAGTTTTCTCTTTCTGTTTTCCACTACAGTAAGTAATATGCATGAAGTAATAATTGATTTCCAGTGTTTTAAAAATAATGATAACGCATACATTATTAAGGAGCTTGTGATATTAGCTTTAAATGGAGAAATAAAATTTCATCGAGTTTACAAACCACCGATCGATTGGAATATATTAACCACTAGTAAAAGACGTACAAATTTATGGCTCACACGAAATTATCATTCAATCCCATGGAACGCTGGAGATTCCAATTATAGAAATATATCTATAGATTTGGAAAATGTTTTAATTAGTTTACAACCTTTAAAAATTTATGTTAAAGGAGATTCCAAAATTGAAACTATATGGGAAAAACTAATGATAACGTCGCTTACGGATTATCAAATAATTAACTTAGAAACACGTTACGGTATGCCGAATTTGAGAAATTTAAATAATAAGTACAATGCTATAGCGAGTACTGTAAAATGTGACGCACACACTGATGGACGACTTAATGTATGCTCATTAAAAAACGCATTTATAATGATGAAATGGTATGATATGAATGTTAGACCTAAACAACAAGCGATACAGAAGGCTGCTGCAGAAACATTAGTTTCCTTGTGCCCAGATAAAATTTGTGATTTTTATGATAAATTACCTGAATCATTAAGGAAAAACGAAGATATTAAAAAATGTTTGCCGTGTTTTAAGCATCATAGATTTGATATACCAGATTCATTACCACTCAGTGCAGCTCATCCTACCTTAATTAAAGATTGTAAACACTGTAGACGTAAAAATGTAACAGATTTTTTGCGAGATATGTGCCCAGAAACTTTAGGAAAAGATTTTAATAATGAAGATCAAACAATTTTAGAAGAAAATGTAGTTTACGATTGTGATGATTCTGAATCTACAACAATTCCAATTTCAGCTCATAAATTATATTTATCTTTTTAATTGTAATTTTTTCATATTTTAGTTGTAAATTTTTGATTTTCAAAACTTTTTACTTATATTTTTTTCGTATTTTAGTTGTAAATTTTTGAATAAATGTGTATATAATTTTCAAGACGTGTACTTTTTCTTTTTCTTCTTCCGTGCTAACATACATAGTTTATGTTTAATATTGAAATGGAACACAAATTATTATACTTATAAATAATATTAGGAAATTGTATGAAAGAAAATATAACATGTTACATGCTAATAACTTAAAATAACTTGTTTAAGATATAGAGAAAGTTTATTGCCTCGAGATATACTAAATGAGGAATAAACCTTGTCTAATTAGTGTAATGTGTTCAAAATAGTAACGAATTATTGACATGTTGAAAATCTAATGAGTTTAAATGATTCGTTCGACATATTTACATTCCTGGAAAAAGGTGAAATCGCTAACAACAGTTGTTAAATAATGAATATATGATGATGACTTGTTTTATTTTGCTTCAACATTAAATTCTATATAACTAGTAGCATTAAACCATTTTTCAATCAGTTAAAGTTATATTGAGTTACTGTGTTTGATACGATTGTTTGTGTTGTCTTTAAATCACAAAATGTCTGCTAATTTTTATACATTGAACGCAACGCATGGTTTTTTCTTGGATGTTGAACGATTTATGTTACAAAAAGAACATTATGAAGTTACCGAATTAGCAATGTTCGCCATTGATGGCAAGCAAAATTTACACACTTTATATAAACCTTCGCAACGAGCATTTGCAGAGCTTGAACACTATTTTCAAGGAGATAAAACAAAAGCCTATTGGCAATATCGCAACAATCCGTGGAATTATAAAGTCAGGGATATCACTCATCTCGGAAGTGATTTAGGAATGATGAATGAAAAAAATAAAAAAACACAAATCTACATGCATGGGGATTGTAAAAATATACCATGGATGCTACATTTGATCAAATCACAGAATTTACCGTTCATAATTATTAACTTGACAAATGATTATGGTATGCCATCTATAGCAGAGTTACATAAGCAGTTCAAGAATGTTATGGAAATTATTCAATGCGATTTTCATAATAATGGAAGTGACGAGAGCTTGTGTGTATTAAACAAAATGATGTTAATGAAGAAGTGGTTCGATCATATTGTCAAACCATTTATGGAAGCAACAACGTGGGATAGTATTATTCAACTTTTGCAACAGACACCTCCAGAAGTAGTGTTAGCGAAATTTGGTGAAAAAATTGTAGATTATTATGAATATTTACCACCTGCTACACTCATGAATAATAAAGTACGGCCCTATTTACCATGTAACCAACATTTTCATCAAAGCTCAGATAAATATGTATTGGGTAAAGATTGTTACATATGTCGTTATGAAATGCCAAAAATTTTTAAAATATGATTTTTTTCTTGTTTCAAAACAGTTTTTTAAAATTTGTTTCATATTTAATTTTCAATTTATCAATTTTTTTACATGTAATTTTCTATATTTTAGTTATAAATTTTTTTGAATAAATGTATGATTCATAAAATTAGTATTTTTCTTCTTCTGTGCTACTGCTACTTCTTCTTCTTCTATTCTTCATCAACCTATATAGTTTATGCTTAATATTGAAACAGAACATATATATGTAGATAATTATAAAATTTAAATAAAAAACAAGTAAATAAATGGATAAGGATAAAAACTATGTATTTTCATCAAAAAATGATTTTACATTCATATATAAAATGATATATACAAAAATATATACACACATAAATATAAATGACTAGTATGAATAAATAATAATAAAAAAATAACATTAATAATAATACTAGGTAGGGGCGGATGTAACTTAACGGTTAGATAATAATAATAATACCACTCTCTCACTTAATCCACATTTACGCACATTTCACTCTCTCTGACTTGTTCTTACTTAAATCATTAACATCCATATCTTGCACGATCCCAAAATAAACTATTCTTAAATGTATGGTACATGTTTAGTTCGTCTAGAACGAAACTAAACCTATTTTTGAAGCTAACAACATCCCTATGGCCTATAGCATATGTGTGGGAGTTGTCAGCTCCTATAATACGCTTATCATCCGCCCCTGAAATGGCCAATTTACTCTGTTTTACAGTGTACAGCAGATGCTTAAAACTACGTATATTAAAACTAGTGAAATAAGTATTATAAACGGCCGCCTTATTTGTTACACAATAATAATAATGACTATATTGGATATCATTATTGACAATGCATCGGGATATACCCTTGCATTTTTTAATAATGCTATCTGCTAACTTAATGCTGTACACCTTAGGACGAAGCCCAATAAATGCACATATAGGCACACCATTAAGCTCGTCCTTGAACTTACCCAATACTTTTTTATTAACTAAACTAAAACACTTATGACTAGGTGAGTAATCACTTGTATCATATATGTTGAGGTTGTTTTTCACATCCTCATAGAGATCTGCAGTCCGAATATTATATATAAAAGAGTCAGTGTCAGTGTATAGAAGCTGCAACCTCTCATTTCCGTACATGGGCATCATCACATTATAGTGATGCTTATACATAATACGTTTACTTATGTCTAATATAGACATACCCACATATATCGGCTTATTAAATAAAAGTTTTGTAGGATGCTCATGTACGACGCACAGAAATGGGTCCTCATTATACAAGGTTCTATCCTTGAATGATGATTTGCCCACAAGTTTTGTAAATTTTACTTTATTGCAGACCAGTTTAATTTTGGGCCGTGAACGTATGTTTTCCATCGTTTTACCAAATACTGCATTATTCAAAAGTTTAAAAAAGTTCTTTTCGAATTCATTTTTGGCCTGCTGCCGAAAAACAGTGTTCAAATCGATATATTTTTTTAACCACGGAGTCTGTTCAAATTTTATTCCTCTATGAATTTTGCAAAGTTTTAATCCATTTTGAATAGCCAACTTTAAATATGTATAATGAATAATATATCTAGTTTTGTTCTCTAGTGTTGCCACTAGTTTCTTTACATTACCCAATCGTGAGACCACTTTAGACTCCGGGAGGAAGGGCAAATCATTGTGCAGAGAATGCAGCTCCTCGGGATATTCTATATCGACTTCAATGACATAACCCAATTGGGAATCATCAGGGACTTCCAT
Organism: Icerya purchasi; assembly: GCA_039619475.1. Classification (NCBI taxonomy): domain Eukaryota; kingdom Metazoa; phylum Arthropoda; class Insecta; order Hemiptera; family Monophlebidae; genus Icerya; species Icerya purchasi. The sequence goes on from CM077116.1 coordinate 268,078,111, forward strand.
GACGTCTAAATCATCGATTTCCTCTTGTGTTAGCCATTTAAACCCTTTATATGGTAAAGCCTCCGACATGGCAGTACCATATAAATTGTTGCAGTCGATATAAAATATATAGTTGGGATCATCTCCACCATCACTACAACCAGACGAAGAAACAAGTGGATTCCGTGCTTCACAATATCGCATGACAGACTGGGTTAACCCCCCACGAATTGCCGACTCAAAGAAAAGATACATGTCGTAATCCGTGAGGAGCTCCATTTGTACTTCTGTAGCTTTCAGCATGGCCTGAAAACTTAATGCAGGAGCACTGAAGAACCAGCATGCGTCAAGACCATATTTTTGAAAGCAAACGTCACGAAATTGCTCGAAAACATCAGCTAAGATTAGGACATCTGTCCGAAGATAGATGTCACTATACTCACCTAATGTTCCAACATTTAACGTGCTCCACACATTTTTCGCATGATTGTAATCATCGATAGAGATGTGGGATTTTGAGAGGGAACTATAGAAATCTTCCCGGGCTGGTAATGTTGTTTCATTTAGTTTAGACTCATCGCTGCAGTATTCATAAGGAAAAACTCCTTTACGACACAGCAGTGATAACAGCGAGGGGTTGGGGATGTTGGCGAGAGTGTGTCTGAAGGCATCTTCAGGCAGATTCTGCGCTAACTTCCCCAGACTGCTTGCCATAAACTGTAATGAATCAACAAATCTCAGACTGATGTTGCTAGACACTCTCTTTGTAAATCCTTTGTAACGTTCCTCTGTATTGGCCAAGACAAAGATATCTTGATCATCATACGCTAGCTGCCTAACAATTAGGTGACTATCGTAGCCAGTCAAGTTATGTATTATCACTGGCACAAACGGAGGAAGCTGATACTGGAGATTACACTGAGAATGAGCAGCACCCCGGAAAGCTCCTGTTAGATGACAATGATCAGCCACCTTGTCCCCTCTCAGCAGATCTCTACATATATGACAGTGGGAGGCATTTGAGAAATCTATTCTATCTTGCGGTGTCATGAATATACGTTTTTTCACCGCATAGATTTCCTCAATTTTCCTTGCCTCCTGTACCAAACACTCTACAAACTTCTTTGCAGCGTCACGACCACGGTACAACTCCGGCGATGTCACTATATTGTTAACTCTATCAACAATGTAATAACAATAGGACATCGCCTTGTGCCGCTGTACCTTGACAGTGCTAGCACAGGAGGCGTTTTGCGTTCGACGATGGAGAGATGTATTTTCTCCATCACCCAACACCACATCAGACTCATTGACAATCTGCATGTCAGGATTATCAACATCCATGACAGTAGCCCCAACAGCACTCTGCGTCATCTCATCCTCACTACCATCTTGGATGGGTACAAGCATACACTCGAAGTCTGCATAAATAACGTAAGGAATAAACTGTTGGTACTTGTACTTGTCATATTTCAGAATGTTTTTCCCCTCTGCAGGTACAGAGGCTGCAAGGGGAGGCACATCTGCGCATTGCCTAATATGTTCCAGATACCTCCCCTCATTCTGTGTGTGTGACAAGCATCGATGACAGATAAACATCCGACCACGATTAGATGTTATCTGCCTACCAACAAGTCCACTTAGGTTCCTTATACAGCAAAAGTGATGCTTCTCCCCATCCTTCAGGAGGAGGAGATTGTGATGGTGTTCCCTAATCTCTTTGGCAATGCGTAGGGGGAAGACAATATTCTTATCATCAACACCATACACATTGATGGATGCTGAGGGGTTAGCTCGCTCAAAGATGTTTATGTCTGATAATGGTGTTGGGAAGGAAATACCTCTCCACACATAGCGATTACTCAATTCAGAGTTATAATTATATTGGTTACATCTTTCGGGATGTACCTGTACAAACTGAGCCAGGATGGCGTACTTAAAGCACTGCTCATCACTGGGTTCCGAGGGTCTCACATTCACTACTGCCTTCTTCTTTTTCAGGGGTGTGGGAAGATCTATGAAGGAGCCTGCCCGTTGAAGGATGTTTCTAAAATTGAGACGTACCTCGAGGTAGTCTATTTTAACAATTCGCCAACCACTCCCCGAGGCATTCTCGAATTTATCAACATCACCCTTCAATTTACTGACAGACTCCTCATACCACTCTTCCACATCATCCCCCAGCAGTAGTAAATGTGCGCTAATAGGGAAAAACTTTGGTGCTCTTACTACCTCCCCATTAGCGACCATCTTTTCAAACTGGCACTGCAACAAAATGCTGGCCTTAACACCAGTACCAATCCGGTCTTCAATCTTCTCAATGGTGGCCTCTGAAACGTCTGACAGAAATTCATCAATATCCACCCGCACTGGATTTTTGTTGATAATGCGATATGTTGCCAGGCGGGTGCGGTATTTCGTTGATATCTCCTGGACTGCATAACTGATATTTTGTTCAGCCATTTTTTTAATTTTTTAAACACAAGACTCTATATGAAAACAGTGAAACAATTACAATTATACTAGCAGTCATTGGCTATTGTAAAGGCTATTTATACTTGAATTTTATGTTTTTTTGAGTGGTAATTACAGACATTTTAAAAGATCTCAAATATATAGACTGATAGTGAGTATGTAAAATCTCTTTTTTAAAAGACATTGATGGATTACATATATAACAACATAATATAGAACACATAATTACATATTGCATATAATAATATGACATATATTCATCATAAAGCATTACAGCATTTCTATTTTTAATTTAAAGATGAAATATATTTTTGAATAATATTAAAAATTTTTATGAAGAATATAATTTTGAGTGATTAAAAGAATAATTTTTCAGATGTAAATATCAGTGAAATATAAACCACTTATGTGTATATGGAAATGTGTTCATTATTCATATACATTTCCAAAAAGAAAAAGAAAAAATCATATTTTAAGTATTAAACATTTTTCTGATGTGTTTTTGAATAAATAATATTTTTTTCAGTTGTAAATATTGACAAAATATAGATCGTTCATGTGTATATAGAAATATACCATTTGCTTACATTTATTTCAAGTATTAAAAATTTTCTCCAAAAAACTGTGTTTTGAATAAATAATAATTTTTCCATTGTAAATAATGAGGAAATATAGATTGTTCACGTGTATATAGAAATATCACATTTGTTTACATTTATTTCGAGTATTAAAAATTTTCTCTGAAAAATATGTTTTTGAATAAATAATAATTTTATCATTGTAAATAATAAAGAAATATAGATCATTCACGTGTATATAGAGATATCACATTTATTTCGAGTATTAAAAATTTTCTCCAAAAAATATGTTTTTGAATAAATAATAATTTTACTGTTGTAAATAATAAAGAAATACAGATCCTTCATGTGTATATAGAAATATCACATTTATTTCGAGTATTAAAACTTTCCCCAAAGAATGTGTTTTTGAATAAATAATAATTTTTCTGTTGTAAATAATGATGAAATATAGATCATTCATGTGTATATAGAAATACCACATTTGTTTACATTTATTTCGAGTATTAAAAATTTTCTCTAAAGAATATGTTTTTGAATAAATAATAATTTTTCCCTTGTAAATAATGACAAAATATAGATCATTCACGTGTATATAGAAATACCACATTTGTTTACATTTATTTCGAGTATTAAAAATTTTCTCTGAAAAATATGTTTTTGAATAAATAATAATTTTACCGTTGTAAATAATAAAGAAATATAGATCATTCACATGTATATAGAAATATCACATTTGTTTACATTTATTTCGAGTATTAAAACTTTCCCAAAAGATACAGTTTTTGAATGAATATGCCATGTGAACTTGTAATTTTTTAAATTCGACATAATCAGTTGTACATTTCAAAAAATTTAGTAAATAAATATACATTCATAGAATTCAACATTGTAAATATATACATAGAAAAAAAGTACACAACACAGTTTTCGTTTATTTTAGAATACACATGGAGACAAATAAAAATATACCACATTTGAAATTTTAAATAATGATTTGCAAGAAAAGAGGTTTTTTTCAATATAAATAGTAATAATCGAAAAGAAAAAGTTCGTAAAAGATTACTTTGAATGAAATAAAAAAGATAAATTATCGAATAATGTGTGAAATGTAATAGATTAAGACACTTGTATTGAATGAAGTGTGTAATATACATTAAAACAGAAACATAAAATGAAATGGTTCGTAAATATTTTTTTCTTTATGAAAATGTAATGGAAAAAGCACGAAAATAATAATTACTGATTGTTTTTTTTTTTTTGTAGGCTTCAAATGTGATATATGCTATGTATAAGTATAAAATATTTCAAGTACTTACTGAAAATAGAAAAGATCTGAAAAATTGAATTCTTCAACGGCTTTTTCAGTATTTTTCTGGTGGTTAAATCGTTTTAAAACTGCTCCATGTCCGATCAACAATTCCAGTTAAAGAAATAAATTAAAAGAAAAAATAACACGATAAAATTTCTATCATATTCAAAATAAATAACTTCGCATATAAATGATTAAATAAAAATGTTCAATAGCTTCAAAATATGTGGAATAATTCAACATCGGAATATAGCAAAAATTAAAATAATAATGTTCCGAAAGTATAAATGTTTTCTATCCATTTCAAAATAATTACATACATGTGTAGATGGATAAAATAATAATTCAATTTTTATCAGTTTCAAAATAATTTTCGTGTGTGTGGAATGTAAATTAAAAATTTCTAATAGTTTCTAAATAATTTTCGTGTGTGTGGACTGTAAATTAAAAATTTCTAATAGTTTCTAAATAATCCTGTATGGGGTAATAATCTCTTTTTTTTAAATTTCAATAATAATATATGAAAAACAATTTTCTTTTTGGGGAATTGCATGGTAAATCATTCAATAAAACGTAATATGCAAATAATACATAAATAATATGTGAATTATAGTTCAATCCTAAATATATCATCTGAGGAATAGGAAAAATTTAGTGAGAATATTGAGAAATATGAGTAAATGGTGTATAATATAAAATCTGTGAATATATACTTTAAATAATGTGGAATGAAAAGTGTTTGAATTAATAATACTGAAAGAATCTTTATGAACAACAGTTGAGGAAAAATAAAAAATGAGAACGTTTACTTACCGATATATATTTCCCCTTTTTCAGAATCGGTGATATTCTGTTCAAAAATGTACGGCTCCCCCGTTTTTTGTTAATTGAAAAACAATCGCCAATGGTATATCAGGATATACTACATAAAAATATATTTATATGGAGAATTAACATAGTATTTTACATCACAACTTCTAAATTTAAATATTAATGGTATATCAGGATATACTACATAAAAATATATTTATATGGAGAATTAACATAGTATTTTACATCACAACTTCTAAATTTAAATATTAATAGTAATAAATAAAAAGCTATTAACTAGTTTGAGGAAGAAATATGTTGGGTGTATCCTTATATAATTTTATATTATTAGATTTACGTTTTTTTAAATCATGGGTAAAGATATCATGAAAAATTAGTAAAGAATATTTATTCCTTTTATCATATCTATCACTAATTTGTGAAAATAGAAATAATTAAATACAATTTCGAGAGATATTATAAGACGTAAGAAAATAGATATGTTCCAATTCTAATATTTTTGACATGAAAAATCCATTTTATTATATGAATCAATCAAGTGAAGTAAATAATACCAGTATATATATATTAAAATTAATACCGTACTCGTCTTTGCAAAAATTCTCCGCTATATACGTCTGTAAAATCTATTATAAAAATTACGTAATTAAAAATATGTTATGGGGTCTAAGAAAAGAAAAGCAAATTTTTACGAGTATTGAATGAAAAAAAAAAACAGACATTGAGCAGTGTACTGCATTAAACAGCGAATAATGTAAGGTAAGAGAAATCTTTTGGAATATTTGAGAAATAAAAAATTTTCGTAATGCGTAATGAAATATCTGAATCATTTTTGTGAATTCTAAAACTTATTAAAATGACGAATAAATGGAATAATTCAAAAGAATAATTATGATCTTATATCAAAAAATAAGAAATGAATAAATCGCGCTAAATTTCAAAGTTTGTAAGAATTATCGGAGATAAAAATGAATGGAATAATTCCAAAGAATAATTACATGCATGTACATAAGAATGAAGCAAATAAAAAGAATAGTTAAATAAAATATAAATGTGTTATATTACTTACCGAAATAAATATGTTGATTGATGACCAGAATGGAAAATATAAAAAGAAAACTTTGAAAATTTTAAATACTCCGAGAGAAGCAAAATGATGAACACTTGAAGACTTTAAGTTTTCAACTGATCGTCATGCTCAAATTCTCAAATGCTCTATACCTTCATCTCCGCGATTTCATTATTATTATCATCAGCTTCAAGTAAAGCGGTTTTTCAAGTAGTAGATTTAGATGTATTGTTAAAGCTTCATTTATTCGAACCTTTTTTTTTTCCGGTATTCGGGCAATAAGCACGTTCCAATGTTTCTATTGTAGGTAACATACATTTTAACGATAGTATTTCGGCTACCTCATTATGAATGTTTTACCGTTCATCGCAATATTGCGGCTTGCTAAATTAGTTATCCATCGTGACATTTAAAAGGTTGATTTTAAAACGGAGATTTTCACTAAATATCGCTTACCCACGCTGATCGTTAGCCAAACAGCATTTTTGTCATCCGTTTTACAGCATGCATCGTATGTGTAAATACATATTCCGGTATCTATCTATATTATTCTAACCATTTTAAACTAATTGTTCGTAATGTTAATGGTTATTTAATGGATATTAGTGGATATTTGTGGATATTCATGACTTTCTCCGATGTAAAAGTCCTGCTATAACGGAATACATACATGCTATACCTGACATGTACCGGTTATCTCGGTAGAAAGGCTACTACAAATTAATACTGTTCATTTACATGTACGTACACACACATAGACCCTCCGGCAATATCGTACCGATACGTTTCTAGACCTTTTCTTTCTCAATAATGTTAAAGACTGCTCATAGATGGCTCTACATATTTCGAAAATATACATACAATAAAATTTTTATAAACATAAAAAATAAAATATAAGAAGGATGTACGATATGAGAATTTCATTCAAAATTTAGATTCCTGATAATTAGATTCGAACGTTTTCGATGGTCTTTAAGAATTAAATCTGATATTACTCGTAAGAAATCGGTAATTTTTTATCATCAGCCCAATATTTAATTAATCGATCGATTGGATAATTTTTTAAAATAAAAAAGCAGGAATGTAAATGGGTTATTAAAATTAAATAATATGATCGCTGAGACGTATACTTTGTATTGTTATTGTTTACGATTGCTGTGTGTTCGGAGGTAAATAATTAAATAATAAAAAAGAAAAATTACGAAAGATTTATAAATTTATAATGTATATGTAGGGTGTATCCATCTGTAATATGACATAGACTGTAATAGAAAGTATAAGAATGTTAAGATCCGGTTTCAACGGTTGCGTTAGCATTTACGTGTAGCGCTATGAGAGAAGCATTTTCGCTTTTGCGATGTGTGAGATAGAGACTTACCCCCCCCCGTACATAATGTATCGGACAAAGAAAAGTTTTACGCAACTGACCGAACGAAAATCTTCGCGATTCCTAGAAATACCGGAACGGTGAAAACCTGTATTTTACCGCGATTCCTGCAGACTGACCACTGATAATATTGATAACAACGAAAATCAATAATGATAATAACTAATTTTACATATGTTACGAACGCTCGTAACCGTATATACATCATTGTGTGTGTGTGCGTAATCCTCCAAAAACCAGTCGCTACCGAATAACGGTAATTTACGTACAAGCAAAGGCATGCATCGACCAATTGATTGACAGGTACAAGGTCACTTGCGATGGCACGCGTACGAATTTACCGCGATGGTGATGATGATGGTGATTTTTACATGTGTGTGCAGACGTATATACACGTACATTTACATATGTGTGCGGTAATTAAGGGATCGACAATCAAATGGAATGCGGTTCCGCGGTCCGAGACGCTCCGGAAACGGCTCTGGAAGGCCTTAATTAGCGGTGGCGGCATCCTTTGTCCTTATAGTCACATTTTCCCTCTACTCATGTGAGCCTTCGATGGATGGCTAGTGACCTCAACAGCCCATACGGAACTGTTCAGCACATTTTTGTGGATATTTTGGGCATGCGACACGTTGCCGCACGGCTCAGTAGTTGAATTTCCCGCAGAAAGACCATCGAAAGAAAGTTGCTGAAGAGATGATTCCCGAGGGTGATCCAAACTTCATCAAACGGATAATTACGGGAAACATGGTCTATGAGAATACGACGTGCAAACCAGCCCAACAGTCATCCGAATGGCGCCTCAACAGTTTTCTTCGATTACCGAGGTGTGTTGTCCACTACGAGTTTTTGTCACCGGGTAAAATGATCAACAAGGAAAGCACCACCTTGCTGTTTTGAAGCGTTTGAGAGATGCTGTGTGCCGCAAACGGCCGGGGATTTCTGGGCCGACAAGAGTTGAATTTTGCACGACGATAGTACGCCGTCACAGAAAGCGCGGATTGTGATGGATTTTTTGACCGAACACAGCGTAAATATCCTCCTTCAGCAGGCACATCGTATTCGCCAGATATAGGGGACTCTCTTCCATCAGCTTAAACTATTACTTTGTGGAAAAAGATTTGAGAATGCGACGAAGGATCTGAGAGACATTTCTGTTTCGGCCTACCAAAAATGTGTGGATGATTGCGTCAAGCGTTGGCGTATGTGTGTTTTGTTTCAGGTGGAAGTTATTTTAAAGGAGATAAAATAAATTTGCTCGAAAAGTAACACAAACTTGCTTTATTTAGAAAATTCCAGGTACTTATTGATCATACCTTGTATAGCGTACAGAAGGTGACGTAGTATTTTAATTGTTGTAGGCTCTGCGTATCGTCGCCCAAAAATGTTTTTTTTTTTTTTTTATTGAAAAAAAAACATGAAATAAATACCGTTTTGAAAAACTCGAGGATTTATTCCAAAAAAAAAAAACTTAATAAAATTACATTAGAAAGTAAAAATTTCGTAAAAGATAGGCGCTATTAATGATTACTTTTAAACAAAATTCATACCTTAAGTATCGGTACGCAACAGATTCAAATTTTAAAAACCGCATTAAATATTCCCGATGTTTTTAATATTTTGCTTATAGAAAAAGGGGGTGTATTTTTGGGTTTTTAATTGTTGTAATTTGAATTTCGGTGCAGACGCTAATAAATACTAATGTGTCATTTTTAAAACAGTTTTTCTCGTTCGTATCTTTTTTTACGTTCGGTTTTACTCGTTTTAATGATTATCGGCTGATAAAGGCGCCTGCTTGTCTGCCGGTGTTGCTTTTTCGATTAGTAACGGCTACGCCTGAAATAGCAGTCCCGTTGAGACAAACGGCTTACTTTTGCGATCTTTCCCATTTTACAGAAATCTGTTCCGGATATCCTCGCAAATAATAGAGACCTTCAACTTATAATTTTTCAACCTTTAGCGACAGCGGAACAAAACGTTTTTACGCGGTTCGAAGGGGCCGCTAAAAATAACCACATTAATATCGTCCAATGAGCTACGAATAATAATAACTGCCCCCATACGTGTTACGATTGACGGTTTTTTAGTAAATCTGAAAAAAAAACGATTAAAAGCGGTGTAGTATAATTTAATAGAACTCAGTACCGCGAGACTTCACGCCCCGAAATCACACGAGTTTTACCGAATTGTTCCCATATTTGATCGATGGGTGACGGGTTTTTTTTCTCCTTCGTTCCTCTCGTAGAAACTGTGAAAAAAAAACCCATAATAAATCGATCATCTTGTATTGATTAAGACACGATGTGAGCAAACACAAAGCAGCTTTTATTCGATCAAAACGGCTTATTAGGATAGAAAGTATTTTATCCGAAGTTTCAAAGAGACGAAATACATCCATCATTATTTTGCAGCTGTGAGGTGCCACTTCTGGAAATTGCCTGCGGACTTGGACACAGAGTCGCCTCCGACAGAACTGTACATTCAACGAGGCGCTATCGAATAAACGAAATATGTATTCACACTACGCTGCCCTCGTGAGAACTCATTCTCTATCCTAATATCTCGATAATTGCATCATACCTGTAAGGAATTTTTAAGCATTTTAGGAATCAGCCAGAAATTTGAAATATTATAAAAAAAAAGGTTTTTTTTTGTTTCCATACCGAACAGTGAACATATTCTACAGAATTACAAAAAAAAAGTCGGTAGTTTAGCGAATATTGTGCTAATTCATTAAAAGAAATTCTCGATTAATCGACAGTTAAACACTGCTAAGGTTAGTAACAGTTCGGAAGCCTTTAACTAATCGACAAAACGCTTGTTGTGATATGCATCTACACATACGTGTACGTATAATAAAAGCGAGCCCCACAACTTTAACCCCAGCGTCTTTTGAGCATTATAAATATTAAGTTTTTCAAGAGATATCAAACCTGACAAATCCACCGATTTAGTTTTCTAGAGCGCTCCGCTAACCCATTCAATTTCACATTATAACCAAACATGTGTGCCCTTCAATGGCGTTTTTTCTTTTCTTTAAGTGAAATGACAGACTTAAAGTAAAAATTGACTATTCTATAAGAATTACAGAAGACCATCATCCAATGTTCTCTAAGTGGTGCTCGCATGGTAAATCTGAGGGATTCACTTATTTATATACGTACATATACACATATATATATATATATATATAGTCACCCAAAAAGTTTCGACGATTTCAAAAATTTATAGAAACATTTGGTTAGTAGGTAGAGCGACTACAACGATGTGCGTTAGAAAACGTCAATTTCATTCCTATAATATGCGTCGGTAACCATGTCGCAGTGGCTGAAGCAGCAACGCGCCTTTGTAGTCGACGCTCAATAAAATTGACAAGAACGAATTCAATGTGAAGAATTTGATAATGAGCGATCAAGTGCACTTCCATCTAACAGGCGCAGTAAATATCCAAAATTTCTGTTATTGGGCTCCATCAGATGATAATCCGCACATTATTCATGAAAAACTAATGCACGATCCGCGTGTAGTGTTGGAAGAGTGGGACCTTTCTTCTTCAACGGTAACATGAACACGAAGCACTATGTGAACATGATTGAAATCTTCTTAGTGCTCTCTATATGCACCAAACGTAAGTTACACTCAACATGGTTTCAGCAGGATGTCGTACTTGTCACACGGCAACGCGAACGATGGAATTGTTGCGCCAAACATTTGGTGCACACATGATCCCTAAAGGCTCCGCTCTCGTATGGGCACCTCGCTCCGTTGACCTCACGGTGCCTGACTTCTTCCTATGGGAATATTTAAAATCTAGAGTCTACACTACCAAACCGCGCGATTTGAACGAATTAAAGGATTCGAGTCGAAATGTCACAAATTCCAAAATCGATGTTAGAAAATGTATTTACAATAATTGGGTTAAGATTGTGTTTAGTCGAAAACGGAAAGCATTTGACTGATGTAAGTTTTTTATAAAAAATTGAAGAATTAAACTTTATTTTCATGTTCGTTTTTTTTCAAACCAGATTTATACAAGTTTGAAATGGTTGAAGCTTTTTGGATGACCCTATATGTCAATATCAAAAACCATCCCAGGGCTTCTTATAAATTTCATTCACGCGTCATGCTTCAGAAGTTTATAATTTTTTTATAAATTTCCAAAAAAATAATTACTAACTCAGGAAGCAATTCCTTAATTACAACCGGGCAAACAAAAATAAACTTTCATAGACCGATTTTAACCTCCTTTCCTCTCCGCAAGAAAATAATTTTTACCGTCGTTTTTAAAATACGAGTATATGTATGTTTGTGTTTGTGTATTTAACTTTCATCGTATTTGGAATTAAGTTTTCTGGTGAAAAATGCATATCTCCAACATGTCAACGTTTTTTCGGAAATGAACTTTCCATCATCAAGAACAGCCGTCATTGCAAATTTCAATGGAAAAATTAAAATTTGGCAGAAGCCTATCTTGAAGGAGGATTATAAAATGAACAATAGCGTTTAATTTCGGAGCGAATATGTGGCAAAATTTCAGTAATGGCGAGAAATTTACGATCTCTGTTCGGCCGAAAGCTGTCAGTGTTTGGAAAAAATTCTAAATTTAAAGAATATGTCTCGCGAGGGTTTATGTATCGCGTAGGAGTAAAAAAAAGAAAAATATTTTCTATCTGCCCGATCGGGGGTATTAACATTAAAATTTAAAAACTCCTTCAGATTTAAGATTAGAATTAGTTGCTTTTTGTGTCTGGAAAAAAATTGGCAAACATTCTATTTTCGGAGCCCGAAACTGAATAGAGTAATATTAGCACTTTTTTTAAAAAAGCTTTCCGATTCGTCGTTTATCCGGTCATATATATTTTCCTATTCGTTGTTGCAATTTTTATAGCTTTATCCATCGTTGGATGCAACAAGTCTAACTCAAATCTATCGTATTATATGCGAGGGTAGATCATAGCGTTTAATTTGAACTAAACAGCGATGTCGTATTCTAAATTTCTGTAATTCATTGAACAGAATGAGTTGAAAGGCTCTCTAGCCCAAGTTAGCAAGTCAACGTAATGTGGCACAGCTTTTTATAGTAAGGTTCCCCCGAACAAAATATAACAGCGTTGGAAATTTTTTAATTTCAGCCAATCCATTGTTCGCTTTTTAGTGTGATTGATAAAAGTCCCCCAGGGAACGACTGAATTTCGTAGTTACCTAAATATCGAAAAACTATTAATGCTCCTGACTTTCCAATCTGAAAACATTCGCAAGAAAAATGCAGTTGAGGCTATTATTTAAAATGCAGCCTTAATTCCATGAAAATTCTGTCACTAAAATGAAAAGCCAACTTACCTGTCGACGCAGTAATCAGCTTATCTTTTCTCGACTGATTTAAACGAAGGATCTCAGTTCGTACATCGTACAACGGAATTAACTTCATTCAAGCAAGGAAATTACGATAATGGATAATAAACGATTGTCAGAGTGCGCTTTTATTTTAAATTAATACTTTCCAAATGGGGTTACTTATGAACTGAAGCGACATTTAGACAAAATAAATAATTATTCATTAATAAGGTATACCGGACGAATAGAACTGAATGTCCCTCTGTTTTTTCCTTCCGGTGCCGCATAGGTATTTCGGTTGCGGTTGCGATTTAATTAGCTCCAGTTCCTGTAGCCGAATAAAGTTAAAATTCCATTAGTCTTGTTCTCAAAACTGGAGTTATGCCTGATTTGAAGTCAAACTGAATACTTGAATAATATAGAAAAGTAGAGGTTTCGAAAGGAACGTAAGTTCCTATTAGACGCCCTGAAGGGGGGGGGTGCATTACTAAAAACTTTACAATTCAGAATACCTCCTTTTACTGTGAAGCAGATGTACAAACTTTGGTAGTCTATTGTGTGTATACCTGTGACCTTTTCCTTAAGTGTCACTGTTACGTCTCTTTTTTCTCTTTTTTTAAAACATTTTTGCCCATCGTTATGCACTCGATGGTGGAAACACATTTTACAGTATTTTATATTTATAGAATTAATGTCAGCGTTGCTTATCGTCGAGAAAATGATCTGAAACTGAAATTTAAATCAAAAATCAAAATAAGCAAAGAGAATCGTTCCTTCTACGGCTCAGATTCTGGTTCTATCGAAAACTATCGCAAACGTAAACATATCATGAAAACTAGGAGAAAACGAATAGGGATATTTTAACAGTTTCTGGAAGCGCCAGCTAGTATGGCATAGTTTCATTGCCGAACGTTGAGAACATACAAAAATTTCACTGGTGCTGATTTAATGTCCCCACAGTTGACGAGCCAAAAAAAGAGGAACAAATTTTTGAATTTTGACGTATTGCGAACCGGGCAACATTTGAAAAATCGATGAATTTTAGGAAAGGCCAAAATTTAATTTTCTTCATCACTCATGCTAAGCAGTTTATCGCATAATGACGGTAACTAAAACGTGTCTATATAATTTTTTAATTTTGATGCTGCACACGATTACCGTGTTAACCATTGTAATACCTGTTACTCCTCATTCAGGAGTACAGTTATTGTCAAAGTACTCGTTCATTTTTTTTCCCACTGACACGCGTCATATGTGTTTCGTGTCTGTTGATCTGAAAATTCCGTTTTTTTATAATTACGAGTATTTCATGAAATCGCCTACATGGTGAAAATAATCATTAACAGTAACAAAGTGTTTTTATAAGTTTTTGCATAAAATATAATAATCAGTCAAAAATGTGATTTGCGGATAAACACGAGGGAATCTAATGCATATCACTAAATTTCGTTGATCATTACGTTAGAGGCGAATCTAAGCGCGCCCTTCCATCATGATCTCTTTGTGAATTCTAGCTACTACGTTCGTAATTACTAATTGTACGCGGACTTGTTAGCAATTAAATTAATTGCGTTATTATTAATTTCTTCTTCTTTTTACGCTGTCCCCGAACGAAGATTGCCAGATGCGCATGGTGTATAGGTTGATTTTGCCACGGTAATTTCTGCAAGAAGACGCTGTAGCCAGCGTCGCATATCTCTCATCCATGAGATCTGTCTTCTGCCTGATGATCGTTTTCTGCAGATTTTCCCCTCCAGATACCAATTTCAGCAGTCCGTTCCTAGGGCTGCTTATAACACGTCTTAGATAGCTTAACTTGCGCTCCTTGCTTCATTGTTGCCAGTGTAGATCTCTCTTTCTTTGTCAATTTGTCGCAATTCCCCTCCATTGATTACTTTCTGCATTAAAGATATCCTTAATATTTCCCCGGATAGAAAGATTTCAAAAACGTCTCGTTTGGCTTCTAAAACGTCGTTGGGAGTCTGCGCTTCACATTCGTATATGGCAACAGATATAACATATCATTATGCAAATCAAGGCTTAAATCAATAGTTGTGAACAATGTCTTCGTCGACGTAAAAGCCGCTCGGGTTTACTCGATTCTTGCCCGCACTTTCTTCATCGGTCTACAGTTTTTAGTCCGGTCAAAATAGACCAAAAAATAGTGGTGAGTTTACATTAATTCGCAAAGAGCTGAAAATTGGACAGGTCTTAGGCAAACTATTACAAATAAAATATCAAAAGTCCCCACCGATTCCATGCCTGCTAAAAAAATTATTCAAGATCAAAAGTCAAAAATATTAATTTTTTTCATTTTTCTGGCAAACGGTAAGTGTTATCATAAAAAAATGAATCAGATAAAAATTATAGATTACGCAATTATCTGCAAAATTTGTTCTTATCCTTTTTTCCCTACGAATCGCCATTTCAGAGATATCACGACTCTAAAATTTCAAAAAAGTCGTATTCTACATAATATGCACATATTTCCGCATCACCTGTGAGTGTATTTGGCGCATTTTTTTTAATGTGGTTTCCCCGGTAGGTAAATTCCACGATCTATTGCGATACAGTTTTATCAAATAATATTCTATTAATTAAAAAATGGCACTATATTGTAAACGATTAAAGTGGCCTGAGTTATTGTTGACTCGGAGAAAAATGTAGTCTGGCTGAGAATGTTCAAATGCAACTTCAACAGTAATGTCTTCTTCTTCTTGGATATTTGTAAATTTTTCTAATAAAGATGATTCAGTTGCCTCTTCATTGATATAAAATTCCTTCTCTGTTGCATTTGATTCAACATTTGAGCAAGACTGGCCTCGACAATTGGTACATATACTAGTGAACAAAATAATCCGACTTTTTTACAGCCACAGTTTGCACTACAATCCATTTTGCAATTACAAAAGATGGTGTTAAGAAGTTTTTCCGGAGCAGGCCGGAGTAAAGTTTAGATCAACTCCAAAGCATGATCTATTAGTTTCCAACCCCAGTCTTTTGGTTCCAGTTAATTGTCTAGCCACACTTGAGCTTGATAGTATACTCGATATAAGTTTTGATCAGCAGATGTAGATGTAGGAGGAAGACAAGATAGTTGTATTCTTCTATTGTTCCGTATATTTTTTACGCAACTTAAATATCTATACTTGTCTATAAAATTAATTCTTTTTGGAGCTCCATATGTAGCAAGAAAAAACGAAATTCCGTTTGTAACGTCTTGTGGAGAAGAGTCAGTATTTTCAAAAACGTTTGCGCAATCAGTAAAATCCTGTTTTTCAAACAATTTTAATACTGTTGTTTTATCCCTTTTGAACATTGCTGATATTATTGCATGTAAAAATAAAGTATGATTTTGACATTTTGGATAAGCAGATAAACTTTTTGATGAATATATTTTTGTTTGTTGTTGACCGTTCCAAGGTTTCAAAAAGTAAATAATCTTATCAATACGAGTTCGCGCAGTCAGTAGCATTAATAAATCAACATCTTCTCCAACAACGATAGTTGTATATATTGTGTTGACTTGTTCTATTACTGTTCCAATTATGAGGACATCAGCATCATTATCAGCTTGTTTCCCTAAAATGTTCGCAATTGTAAATTTTTCATGTAACATAGAAATGTAGCGGTACTTGTTGCGAGTATTTTTTGCAAGAAATCGTTGTTGGTTTGTTGGAACTGTCATAAATTGATCAAAAGCGACATCAGAAGATGTGAAGATGTTTTTGTGGTTCGACGACGTTGTTCCGCAGCATTAATACTTTTTTTATAATCAGTATAACCATCAAATACTATACTTACTTTATGACCAAAATGTCTACGTACATATTGAACGTATTTATCATTTTCTCCAAATCAACAATAACTCAGGCTACTTTAATCGTTTACAATATAGTATCATTTTTTAATTAATAGAATATTATTTGATAAAACTGAATCGCAATAAATAGTGGAATTTTCCTACCTGGGAACCCACGTTAAAAAAATGCGCACAAGTCTCACAGGTGGTGCGGAAATGTGTGCATATTATGTAGAATACGACTTTTTCAAATTTTCGAATCGAAATATTTCAGAAATGGTGATTCGTAGGGAAAAAAGTATAAGAACAAATTTTGCAGATAATTGCGTAATCTATAATTTTTATCTGATTTATTTTTTTTATGATAACACTAACCGTTTACCAGAAAAATGAAACTAATATTTTTGACCTTTGCTCTCGAATAATTTTTTTAGCAGATATGAAATCGGTGGGGACTTTAGATATTTTATTTGTAATAGTTTGCCTAAGACGTGCCAATTTTCAGCTCTATGCGAATTAATGTAAATTTAAATGCTTATTTTGACCGTACTATTTCGTCGACTAAAGTTCCAGATGTTTAAAAACTGATACTTATTCAATTATTTTGGTATGTGTTTTTTTTTTTTTATATTCAGGAAAAAGCCCGAGGATTCTTCAGCCGCGATCACTGCATCTTTGCTCAACTCTGATCATTAATTAAAACCGTAGTGCAGTCAAGTGTTACCGGTATCTCGGCTATCGCTTCCCCAAAGTAACGCTTACCTACGTACTTTGTGCTCGTACTTTTGGTTTTTTCTTTTTTTTTTTTTCTTTACTGATCCGGCTGCTTTAAACTTCTGAGTTGTTATTATTATCGTGCGACTGAGAAAATAGTTTGCTAACAACTTGGTAAGAGCGCACCGTGGCCAAAACTAAATTATTTAGATTGTGCAACAGTTGCATTCGGCCGAGCTTCGATCCTAATGCAGTACGATTTCCCCAAAGCTTTATGCACCGTCAAATTGTAATTGTACTCCTGTTATTTTTCTTTTCTTAAGATTTATTTCCTCATTATTTTTTTTATCTATCTTTTTGAATGCTCTACATTTTCCGCTGAACATATTTCATTCCATATTTTCTTTACATTACTTCCTGTATACTTGTTCTTTGCGGTCAAGTGGCTGCAACTGAATTAAAATCTGACAGTTGTATCGTATCTTCAATTAACAAACTTGGAGCAAAAAGAAAAAATCGTAAAAGTTGAACACTGTTAATCGTCGACAACATAGTTTGCTACTGATTGCGCATAAAAACAAACTACCCGCATATATGTGCACTTTAAGAATGAATAAAAATATTCATGTATTGGGAACTTTAATGAAATAACGCAATTATAAATAAAATATATCGGAACAAGACAAGCACAATCTAAAATGATATTATCACAATGTGATCTTAATAAAAAAAAGAATAAAATAACTTATGGTTCTAGCTCTTTATGTACACGCGCATATATATATATATTAAGGGATACCTTTGCTCTTCATGGGCCGAGGAAATTTTACTTATAAATAACTAATTTTATGTAATATCTTAATCATGCATAATTTTCTCAATAAAGGTATTTTGATTTTTGATTTTGATTTTTATATATATAACGGATTGTTTATCTCAGTTTGTTTAAATTTAAGATCTCATTTCTGTAGTTTGTATCTAATAATTGCCAGCGAAACTAATGAATTCAGTTTATAACATTTACAGCATATTCGATATCTGCTATTATAGCGAGTTTGTTTATGATTACAATTTGGCCATGTCAGTAATGCTAACTTTGATGTTAAAGCATCTTTTGGTTTTTTGATTTACGTGCACTCGATTTTTCGAACTTGGCTTTAGAGGGACTTTCTAAACCTAGAAGACTCAAGGGGATATCGAGTTATACATATACATCAGTGGCGAATACGGATTTATTCCCCGATACTTCTCTAAGACAGAAAAAAGTTGAAATTAACTCAACATATACTACACAAACAAGAATAAATTAAGAAGTCACTTTTTTTTTTTAGATTTCAGGAAATGGAAAAACTAAATTTTTACAAAAGAAAACTGATGTTTAAATTACGATTAAAGAAATAATTTATGTGAACAACAAAAAAGCATTAATTCAAAATGAATAAAAAAAAAAAAAAATAAATAAATAAATAAATAAAAATGATCATTAAGTTACATAATATAATAATAAAAAAAAAAGGAAACTAAAACATTATTTAAAGGAAAGTTGCAACCACACTGAAAGGTCAATTTAAAAGCCAATGATGCATTTGCTCATATTAATAAGGTTTTTTAAAATAATAATCGCCGATTTGCTGCACAACCGGTACCGTTTCTCGTTCATCAAGTCAGCAGATTTATAAATTAGGTGTGTGATTTTCGCGGTTATAAAATAGCGGTAGTGTAGTCGCAGTTTCGCAGCGGAAAACGTGTTACAACGCGCATGTAGCTCGCTCAAAGTGGCCAAGTATCTAGTTAAACGCTTCCATCTGTTCGTCTGTGTACGTTGTTATTATATACATATACATACATGTACATATATACATATATACATATACATATATGCATATATACATATACATATATATATATATATATACTTCTCAGTGCACTCTTAGTGACTTGTTAACTTCGGTGAAGTATTTACAGCGTCTGGCGAACAAAACAGGAGAGACTAAAAGATCATCAATTCGGAATAATTCACTACTACTCGACAGTGACAGGCGACTGGCGTTTTCCAAATTAAACATTTTTCTTCGCATCGCCTACTAACAAAATGAAAACTGTCATCTCTTTAGGCCGGTTAAGATCTATTGCCAAAGTAGTACTGGCAGATTTATTTCCTTTTCAATTTACTTTGGTGCTTCGCCGCATGATTAGAGAAGTACCAGATGATTCGCCATTGATTTATATATATATATACCTACATACTTATATACATTAATGGCCGTGTTACTGTTGTGCCAAGAGAATATGAAAAAACACTATGAAAAATTATCAATAAAAAGGGTTATGAAAAAGCGTTATGTAAAAATTGTCATGTAAACCGTATGATACTGTTGCGATTTTTTTAAGAATCACATAGTTAATTGAAATTTACTCTTCTATAGGTATTATAGAAGAACCACCATCATATTGTGTAAAAATCTGATTCTACTTTCCTCCATTTTTTAGTTCTTGGGCTAATGCCCTTGTCAACAACCTTTTCCAAAATAAAATAGGTGGCATCACCAGGGGGTTTCCTATGATTAGGTTCAAAAGATCAAGTTATATATATATATATATATATATATATATATATATATATATATATATATATATATATATACAAATGTATTGTGATGATTTATATGGTTATTTATTTATTTTGTCGATAGAGAACAGTCAACTAGGAATGGATTATTATATTTGTGAATTAAGCCCTTTACTTATTAATAAATATATACACCTTTTTTATTTAATGATTAGTGTTATTATTCGAAACATCAAAAAGTTAATGCGATTTCAGTTATACGTTACAAATTTACTTATCTTCCTGTCGACCGGCCGCTGTCAAAATACAATTATCAAACGTGAATGCAAACGGTAAATTTAAAAATACGACTAATTGTGCAACGCTATAATCAGCGGTAGTCCGCTTTTAGCTTGATGAATGATTTACGATAAATCGACGAGCGCAATTTAGTTTTGAATAACGTAGACAGTAATTCGGTCGGAATTGCAAAGTTGTCTACTCCGAAATGTTAATTACTCAATCGCTTTTATTATCGAAGACCTTTTCTCGATTCAGCTGTAATCCTAATGAGGGAATTTAACTTTTCCCGCCAGGAGCCTGAACGCAAACTTTTCGCTTTTTCCCAAAAAAACTTACACGATCTCATCCATCTGCCGATCGTTTTTCCCTCATCATCACCTTCATCGATCGATTTCAAATGCTGTCGGGCACGATCATTGCGCCAAAATTTTAGTCACAAGCTGGATAATTTCACTCTCAGTGTGCGTTTTCCGATGATATCTGGATTTTTTAGACTGTGTCGTAACGGACACAAAAATTTTTTTCCCATCTTAAACTCTGATTAATGTTACGCCGAAGTAATTATCGTGTATTAATTTTTATCAGCTGCCGCGGTGCATAGATACGTGTATGTACTGTTCGGTAATTTTCGTTATAAATTATTACTCTAATTTGTAATTGTTTCCTTAATTTGCATCATATTTACTGGTTAATATTTTAGCCCGGCTTTTTCAGTGTAACTTTTGTCGGTTTATTTAATTATTTTAAAAATTTACTCATTTTGGAAGCTTGAATTGTTACTGATATCGCGCACGTGTCAAGTATATGATTCGGGTAATGTTTTAATCATCCTCTTTTTCCACTACTGAGAATTAAGATCGTGTTATCATGCGATTCAGCCTAGAAATACATTTTTAACCAATAATAATAATAATAATAATAATAATAATAATAATAATAATAAGGAGAAGAAGAAGAAGAAGAAGAAGAAGAAGAAAAATCATCATTTTTTTGTGTGCTTTATGCAGGCGAGAATTCGTCGAGAGTACTGTCACTTATTGTAGCGCTATTATCAAAAATGTCGGAATGTTGGAACGGGAAGAGCCGCCTTGGCCAGACTCGTCCGCAATCCGGACTTCTTAAAGCACGCTGTCTTGTTGTGTTCAGCTTTCGATTACGTCTGGTCTCTTTGGGACGTCGCCGGTACTGCTCGAATAACGGCAACAATTTGCCGCCCGGTTGCAGTTATTACTGGTCGTAAGGAGCGACGTCGA
The DNA here is from genome assembly GCA_039619475.1 of Icerya purchasi. Lineage (NCBI taxonomy): Eukaryota > Metazoa > Arthropoda > Insecta > Hemiptera > Monophlebidae > Icerya > Icerya purchasi. The sequence goes on from CM077116.1 coordinate 268,099,699, forward strand.
ACGTGCAGTGGCACAGCTGACGGAGGAGAATACAATGACCTTTCGGAGACTTCGCATTCTGGCGCTACGGAATAGGCTAGAGAATAAGGTGAAAACGAAAAAATTATCGCTACTGATAAGAGGCAAGAAAACAAATTACTTTTACCGGAGACCGATTAAAAAATTCTCGAACACGTGTCTATCGCGGCCGAAAATACCTGAGTCAATGATCGCGACGTGTAATTGCATGTGCCGAGTGTGCTTGTGAGCGAGCGTCGGCTCGTCGAATTTTACCGAAAACGATTGTAAATTTTACGTTAGAAATGGCGCAACTTTCGTGAAGGCAATACATTGTTGCAGGAACCGGCGCAGATGCAGATAAACGCTCTTATCGATGTTAGACGTCTCCGTCGCTGCCAGTCCGGGCCGCGCCACCATAGAACGCCGTTCGCACGTCACATCTTACGAGTGCTCCCGATCGTCGCGAATCGAATTTTTTCACAATTTAGACATTTCTGAGAGCTTTTCCGTTGTTTTTTTGTGTTTTTTTGCGTGCTATAATGTGCTGCACCGGTACTAGGCCGTTCATGTAGCGAATCGAATAGAAACCAGTTTACATAGCGTAGAATATGGCTATGATAATATATAATCCCATTTTGCTGTTCATCATACGGTTTTAGATATTCCAGCGTTATTTTTTCTTTTTTCTTTTTTAAATCGATTTAATTTCGCCCGTCTGAAATTTAGTTAAAAAACGATCGTTGGTGGGGGGGGGGTGAAGATTTTATTACGATTCGAAAATTTTTCAATTACCCGAATTACTTTTTATTATAGTAGGGAAACGATTTTCTATTTCACGCTCTTCACTTTTGTAAACAAATATTATTGAAATCCCCGTGCTCCTCGTAGTAATGATTAATATTTTAAGAACGTTTTTTTTTTTTTTTTTGTGGGTTTTTTGATTGTTCCAAGTGTAATTTTTTCTACATTATTCCATCTTAAACGAGTAACAATCACACGCTACAGCGCTTTTTTGTTTTTCAAGATTATTAATCAAGAGTTTTGACTCGCGAAAATTTTACTACATTGATCATGTTACCCTCAATTTTAAATGCTGATAAATCGTCTCGGCCGGTAATCCCAAGAAAAGAAAAAAAAAAGGAAAAGGAAAAAAACAGCGTATTCTTTTATTAAATTGAATTGTCGAATAATCAGAGAAAGAAAAGAAAAAAAATAGGGAAAAATCCGAAAAAAGTGATTTCGTTGCTTTTTCACGGTAATTGTTAGATTACAATTTTATGTAGCAGAATGTTAAGTCTTTAAAATTAGAACAAAAACGTCTTCGTCGCCTCATCCGAATTATACACGGATAGAGAGACTGTAAATCACGATCGCGGAAAATATACATTATTAGATAAAACGAAAAATAAACAACAATCCAATATTATCGTGAGGAAATTTTTCTCGGTCTACTCTGATAGCTGTGTCGCGAAACTCTTTTTCATTTTCATCAAATCTGCCATTTCATTATTCTCCATATACATTCACTTATCTGCGTTTTTTCTTCCGTCCGTTCCATTTTACTGCGGGTTTCTAGCCATCCGGGGGTATTTTTGGTAATGAAGCAGCAGATTCGTTTTCCTTAAGAAAAATGCCATCCTCTAATCTCCTTCCGCGGTGCAAAAGTTTTCATCTTCGTTTTTTTTTTGGAATCAGATGTATTCCGCTTTTTCTAATAATTATTCATCTTTTATCTGTTCAATCTAGTTCCCTTTTGTTAATCTGTAGCTCCTTTTGTTTCCTTCACTTTTTTTTTTTTTTTTTTTTTTTTTTTAATAGGCTCGGTGTAAACACTGACCCAACTACATGGACTTAGATCAGATTCCCACTTCATCGTTCTGTTGTTGTCTCCATTAAGCCGCATTATTTCCCTCATGTTTTTTTTTTTGGTTTGCTTCTCTTCATATTGTGTTCTCTCCGCTGAAAATCGGCGTTTACGATGTCGATCATCATGTGTTTAAGTGTATTCATCTCTTTTCCTTGATGTGTTCCGGTTTGCAGCGACTTGGCCTACTCCGATTGACCCTATCCTGTCTTTTCCTTCTCTACACATTATATTCCCCGTACACATTGTCGTACTAATAAGAACAGTATTTGATATCGTATAAAGATATAATTTTTTCCTTTAAGGGGGGGAGGCGAAACTTCACAAAAAAAAAAAAGAAAAAGATGCGATTTAATCAATTGGAAAGAAATGTCGTTTGTCATGATTTTCTTTCGTTACGTTTCAGTTGAATTTTCACCGCAAAACTTTTCCTGCAAACATCATTTAAATAAAAAGGCAACCGGTTTTGTGTAATTTTTCAATGTGCTCTGATATTTCTGAATTGTAAAAATTGTTGCTTCTTTATGAAATAGAAAAAAATTGATTTCTTTCAATTTTTGAAGTAACAAAAAATCAAACATTTCTTTTTTGCGGGAGGCCTTGGTCGCCGTTGGCTTTAATCCAATCGTTTGAAAGTATATTATATTAAATACTCAGGCGTGATTTTATTCGTCGGCAGATTGCGCTAAAATTATCCTAGCTTCACACAATACTTTTGAAATGTATTATTTCATTTAAACATCATACGTCACTTTCGATAACAACAGAACGAATAGATAATTTTTCGTAGCGGTTCTGTTTAATAGAAATTTGCGAATAACAGCTTCTGTGATTGGTCAAAAATAGTCTTGCGACATATATATATATGTATATGAAATGTGAAAAAAATTACGTGTTTTTCCGTTTTACGCGGACCGCTTTTATTTATGTCTCTTCTATATTCGACCGATGCGGTTTCACCAGTTAAAAATTCATGCCGAAGATTGCATTTTGATAGTAATAATTTGAGTCGACGTTTCGAAGACCGTTACTAGCCGATTTCGTTTACCACTCTCTCTTCTTACCAAGTAGCTTCGAGTACAATGAGTTCCGTATCTGTTCATTTGATTCCTCTCCGCTCATTTTTCTCAAATTTTGATTAATATTCGAATTGTTTTAAAATTTCGAATGAAACTGAAGATCAATTTTTTTTCTAAATTCTATTAGAGAGAAGTAACTCGAGTATAAATTACAGTAAATGTCGTCGCCACGTTTATACCGATCGGGTTATCGAAAAAAGAAGAAAAAAAAAAAACATTACCCATTGCTGAACTTTCGCTATTTGATTTATATCATTAAAAGTGGGGAATACATTCGCTAATGTATATTCCGTCCAATATATACACGGTCAATCATTTATTGGTGGGCGCTATCATTTCAACATTCCACTGGGAATTTTCTGCACC